>OZ021726.1:46525958-47728458 GCA_963978545.1 Linyphia triangularis | reverse complement strand
AAAAACACCAGATAATTTTGCCCCCTAAGCAAAAATTGACTAAACTAATTATTGAAAATATTCATAAAAGAAACTTCCATGTCGGTCCTCAGACTCTGTTGTATAGTGTCCGACAACAGTTTTGGCCAGTTAGTGGAAGGGGACTCTGCAGAAAGGTAGTTCATGAGTGCGTAACTTGTTTCCGTAGTAAACCTATAAATAGTTGTCAAATCTTGGGAAACCTTCCGTCTGAGAGGGTGACACCCACTTTTCCCTTTAATGTTGTTGGGGTAGATTTTTGTGGACCTTTTTATATTAAATATAAGGGACAGAGATCTGGAGCTTTGCATAAAATATATGTTGCAATTTTCGTTTGCTTTGTGACAAAGGCCGTACACTTAGAAATTGTGTCGGATCTCACTTCTATTGCTTTTATAGCAACTTTAAAAAGGTTTTTTTGCTAGGAGAGGGAAAAGTTGTTGCATCTTCTCGGACAATGGCACGAATTTTGTTGGAGCAGCATCGGAGATCAAACGACTCCATGCCTTAGTTTGTAAGCCTGATGACAACTTGGCTGGTTATCTAACTTCTGAAGAAATTTCGTGGAAATTTACTCCGGCAAAATCGCCAAATTTTGGAGGTCTATAGGAAGCTAATGTGAAAAGCTTTAAAAATCTTTTACGAAAAACTGTGGCTAATGCTAGATTTACTTATGAAGAATTCGTAACTGTAACTAACCAAATTGAAGCAATATTAAATTCTCGTCCTATTACTCCGCTCTCTTCTGATCCATCTGATCTTGAGGCTTTGACTCCGGGACATTTCTTAATAGGCCGTCCTCTTAATGCTTTGGCTGAACCTGACCACAATGATTTAAATGAAAATCGTTTATCCAGGTGGCAGAGAACAACAAAAATAGTCCAAAATATATGGAAACGATGGAGTCATGATTATCTAAACAACCTCCAACAGAGATCTAAATGGCAGTTTGAAAAGGAAAATGTTAAGATAGGAACACTTGTTGTTATTAAGGAAGACAACTTGCCAAGTTGTAAATGGCGTTTAGGTAGAATACTTGAAGTTATACCTGGTAAGGATAAGAAAGTTCGAGTCGTAATTGTTAAAACCGCTACTGGCTCATTTAAACGTAGCATTAGCAAAATATGTATTCTTCCTATAAGTGATAACAAGATTGTTGTAAAGTGAATACTTTAATGTGTATAATGTAATTTTACATTTTTATGTTTGATATGTCATTGTAGTTCGATGTGTTTTTGATTTGAACTTATTTTTTGTTCTTTATTTTATCTTTTATATGATAATTTTATTCATTTAATTTTGTTGAATGTTATAACATTGCAACGCCAGGCGGGATGTTTGCGCCTGATTGGTCGAGAACAATTATCCTCGTGGTGTCTCCCCCTAGTGGAGAATACGCGAAAGAAGAAGCAGAACTGAATTGAATTTGATAGGAGACACATGTCTCAAAATTGGAGCCGAGTGCTCAACTATAAATAACTAACTTTGAAGAATTATAAATGATTATACGTGTAAGTAAATCTGTATTATGTGTGTGCCTTGTATGTCTTTAATAAATAATAGTAAAAAATCTACAGTCCACTACTTTAAATTAACTTAACTGAGCTCCTGACAATGGCTGCTTGCTCCGCATTTGGATATAAAAATCACCCGTCAAAAATAGTATCTACAGCTCCAAATATTTCATTTTACAGGTAAGTTCTTTTCTAACACTGTCTAATTATAGTTTGCATTGATTTTAGTTTCTAAAACTATTTATTTGTGCTTGAATGACTTCAAAATAAAAGTTCGTGTGGGTACTCGTTTCGTTTTCCTTCATTATTGTGTGTATCGCGGAATTTTCGATTAAATTTCAATTAGCCTACAGACTGCCATTTAATAATTAATTAATAACTACCCCTTTAGAAGAGGCAATTGAGGTATCTGAATTTTTAAGAATTGTTTTCGTGAAGTCAGTATTTTCTGGAGAGGAAGGATGAGTCACGTTAGGTGATCAAGTTTTGAATGAAAGCACGTGTGCTCTTCTCTCCGGAAATGGAAAAACATAGTTGATTCTCTACTTTGGTTTCAATGTTAAGAAACCAGTCAATGATATATGATGCAGTGCATTCAATAAATAAAAGTCACAGTTCATAAAGAACTTGTTGTGTAAAAGAATTAGTTTCCCATAAGATGAAAAAGTGAAACCGAAAGTTATATTTACATGTTTACCTAACAATACAAAAATTTTCAGCTATGTAATTGTGAATGTGTAATTATGTTATACATCTGTCTAATTCCTACAATATAGTTATTATAATTAGGGATGGAACGGATGTGAGTTTTGCCGGATACCGGATTTCGGATATCCGGGGTACCATGTCTACCGGATACGGATATCCGAAACGGATTTCGCCGGATATTCGGTCTTTATACTAAAAACGATAGTTATACGATATGCTATACGAAAAAAATGGTCATGATATGAAGTATTAAGTAAATTATAATTAGTGGTTAGCGCACCGCACTGCATGCCACAGGTCCATGGTTTGATTCGCGGACTGGGCAAGGTTGACTTAGCTGATTATACCTGAAAGAAATATACTGAGGAGGACCATGCATGCTTGGGAACTAAACACTGGGGTTCGGCGTCAGAATGACCATCTGACTGAAACATCTGCTATGTGACACACAAATGCCACAGTCGAGAAAGCTGAGCTGGGCCCAGCAGGCCTTAGTCCACACGGGCTGTCGCGCCACTGCCCTAATAGCACACATCCTCCCAAGGAGGTCCCTGGGAAGTCATTCGTAGTCCCGGGGATGACCGGTGACTTCCTAGGGACCTCCCTGGGAGGATGTGTGCTATTAGGGTGAGTTAATTTTTTTTATTTAAACTTTAGTTGATGAGTGAAAGAGATCTTTGTTGCTGATTTTATATCTTGTAATATTGATATTTTTAGTTTTTCATATAGTTCTGGCAGGGCTTTATCACGAAAATAATTTCTATTTGGAAGCGGATAACGAGGAGCTAGGTATTTTAATAACTGACCAAAGCCTTCTCTATTCACAATGGAGAATGGTTCAGCATCAAGAGCCATTAACTCACCTAAAATTATATTAATTTTTTTTTTTACAATGTTGAAGTGCAAAATATAGCTACTTTCAATTTACTTCATGCATTGTTTATAATTGATAACTGATTACAAAATTATACCGGAGGCATTTGTTAATAACAAAAGATTTATTTTAAATATTTAATGAAATTGAAGTCTATTTTTTTTGTAATGCACCTAAAACATTACGGATTTAAAGAAATCTCGTAGAAAATTTAAATTGGATCTAACGGAATATTCCGTCTTTAAATATAAACTTAAAAAATTTCGAACCCAAAATTCATCAACATTATGTTATACCATATTTAAAATATATATTTAATATAAACAAACAAAATTAGTACTTACATATTTTTGTGGTTAAGGCTTTTGCTTTAGGATCATCTGAACTCCACAATTTTGGTACAAATAATTTCGATTCCAATGTTGTCTGCGTGCATTTCTTGTTTTGATGAATTGTTTTTTCTTGTTAATCAATATTTGATGCATTTAGTGAGTCTTTAAAGCTTCGGTGAATTTCCTTATGCACACTCATTAAATGGTTCCATAAGGGTTTAGTGGAAAAGGATTTTGGGCTTTGCCGCGCACATTTTTTAAACGATTCTGTGGAGCAAGTAACACATAAGGCTTTGCTTTCGTCATTTCCCATTAATTTAAAAATACTTCCAAATGGGTGATTTTAAATGAGCCATTATTAAAAATTATAAATTGGATTGTAATTGGAGAAAACTAAAATTCAAGGCATTCTAGAGAGCTAAATATAATTCCACATTGTGGCGCTGCTTTAAAGACCTAAAAATTACAAATTACAATACTTCATTTTACGTCAGAAAAAATATACCAGCTTTCAACTTCTGCCAATGAAAAATCAGAAATTAGACCATACCATTCACAGCATAAAGGGGTAGGGTATTATTGTCGATAGAAAGAAAAAAAAAAGCATTGAAGATTGCGCATTGGCTATTTATTGCTTTTTACTCGCTAGCAAATGTCAGAAAAAAAGGAGGAAATGAGAATAACTAAAACTCTTAAGTCACTTATGTTATGGAAAAAAAGTACTATTTATTAGTATTTCGGTTCGAGTTTTACGGAGAAGCATTCAAATATAACATCTGGAATTAATCAGATCATAAACTTGGAATGAAAAGAACATATTGCAAAACACGTATGAAGGATGTGTATGGAAAAAGATTGGAGGAATGGTTCATGCTTATCAACTCGGCGTCAATAATACGGCGCCTCTTTCTGTTTTCGTTTTCTAATTTGATTGCAATTTATGTCTAAGAAAAAAATTTAGAAAAAAAAAGTGTAGGATGCGGTGTTCCTTTTGTCCGAAAAAGATCATTATTTTTTTCAAAAAATTATTTCTTGTGGATACCTGGTGGTCGGATATACAGCCGGATATCCGAATGAAATTATCGGATGTCCGGTATTTCAAATCGGATATCCGACGGGGTTTCGGATATTGAAAAATCAGCCGGATATGCCGGATATCGGATATTTGCCGGATATCCGTTCCAAGTAGTTAGAAATTGGGCATCCGAAGCCATGGCGGTATGCGGTATGGTATGGTATGGTATGGGGGCGTGACCGGATATGACGTCACCGGAAGTGACATCACAGGATATGCCGGCACCGGAAATCACGTGACCGGAAGTGGAGTTGAGTTGTTCCCCTCCTGCTGCTGCTTTAGTTTCATTATAAGCTGTTTGTGTATGACGTCACAGTAGGTATGACGTCATAATGTGTTTTATATCAAAGTTTTGAGCGGTGGCAACACTTTTTAGTTTTTGTTTCCAGTTAAATGGGGTTGAGTTGTTCTTCATCAATTTCTTAGTGAATAAGTTAGAGTGATAGGCTTTTATTGCGTGACGTCACAGTAGATATGACGTCATAATGTGTTTTATATCAAAGTTTTGAGCGGTGGCAACACTTTTTAGTTTCGATTTACCTTTAGGATGGAGTTGAGTTGTTCTAGGACTGCTTCTTAGTGAATAAGTTAGAGTGATAGGCTTTTATTGCATGACGTCACAGTAGATATGACGTCATAATTTGTTTTATATCAAAGTTTTGAGCGGTGGCAACACTTTTTAGTTTTTTTGTTTCGATTTACATTTAAGATGGAGCTGAGTTGTTCTAGGACTGTTTCTAAACGAATAAGTTAGAGTGATAGGCTTTTATTGAGTGACGTCACAGTAGGTATGACGTCATAATTTGTTTTATATCAAAGTTTTGAGCGTTGGCAACACTTTTTAGTGTCGATTTACCTTTCAGACGGAGTTGAGTTGTTCTAGGGCTGCTTCTAAACGAATAAGGTAGAGTGATAGGTATTTTTACTAATGACGTCACAGTGGGTATGACGTCATTCTATGTTAAGATTTACGTTTTAAGTGGTGATAACATTGGATATATACCAAATTTAGTTTTCAGGTGTTGACAACGAGTTCTGATCGGTCAGCTAAATGCTCGCTTGTAACTGATAAGTTTTAAACATGTGACCAAAAGTTAACTCCTGATTGACTGTTTGGTTTTCTAGCGA
This sequence comes from Linyphia triangularis, assembly GCA_963978545.1. Taxonomy (NCBI): domain Eukaryota; kingdom Metazoa; phylum Arthropoda; class Arachnida; order Araneae; family Linyphiidae; genus Linyphia; species Linyphia triangularis. The sequence continues at coordinate 47,722,809 of OZ021726.1, read as the reverse complement.
GTTACTTACATATCCTTTAGCCAAGTTAAAATACCTGCAACAAAGTTACACACAAAAAAAATGTTAAATTTGAAAAGTTAATAAAAGGAAGGCCATTTGCTAAGGGTCTAAAGAACCCTAACCCCGAGCTACACGTGACATTTCAATATTTTACCAAACAATTGTTAAAATATCGACTATCGGACGTTGCCTTCATGGTAACTCATCTACCCACCCCCCTTCCCTAACCAATTTTGAATAAGTTAATTTGAAAGACTTTAGAAAATGTTAATTATTTTGAAGTTAAATTTTAAAAGTGAGGACCCTCCTCCAGCCCGATACCTCTTTTAGGAAGAATTGGTACCGCCTCACTCAACCCTATCAAAAAAAAAAAAAAAACTTATTACAAAGAACGTATATTTCCTTGAAATATGAGGTCACTAACCAACCATCCAATAATATCTTTTAAGAAGACATCATTACCTTAAATCCTAAACAATTTTAAATTTTAAAAAATCTGAAAAGAAGACTTGTGAGAACGTATATTTCTCTCATGAATTAAATTTAATGATCACATACAAAATCCTGAAAAAAAAAATTAACGTTAAATAAGTTTTTAAAAATTTAGTTAAAGTAATATTTTAGTTAAATTAAGGCTTAAAGAGATAAAAAAATAAAAAAATTTTAAGGATTAAATGAATGATTTAAGGAATTTTGAAGTGACCATAGGCATAGCTGGTTATGCCATCTTCCAGCAGATACCGCTTGTCGTCATAGGCCGACAAGGCTCTCTTGGTTTGTTGGAGTGAGAAGATGTTTAAAAATTCACTTACCGAATAATCGAAACGAAATCTGCGAAGCTAAAATAACTGTGAATAACTACACAAGTACGAACAAAATCGCGATGAGAAAAAAAACACGAAGTATTAAACACGTCTTTCACACTCAGGTATCTAAGTAGAAATGGCGAGACGGCAACCGGTAGCGTCTATATATGAGGGGTGATCACGTGACTTCACCGACCAATCAGGTTTCACGGTAGAGGGTGCTACTGACTATCGACCCGTCAGAAGGGAGGGGAGCGAGACTAGGGATGTTTCAACACGCTTCAACGCGTTTGCGAGTTGAGTTGTTGTGTAACGATCTTGCTTGAAACAGTTAAAGTGATAGATAATTTGTTCGTGACGTCATAGTGTAGCGAATGGGTTTTTAGCGTAGACAGTTGTTGCAATTGGAGTAATTATGAGATTTATTAAATATAAAGATAATATTTAGTAATAATTATCAGATTTTATTATTATTATTATAAAAAATAAACTTATAAAAAAAGTGAACGTGAAAATTTACTTTACGAATAAAAATCATGTCTTTAAAATGTGTACGAATATCACTAAATAAGAGAAAAAAGTAACATACTTAAACTCTTTAAAATAAATAACTTTAACATTAACGTAAAAAATTTACTTTTCACATAAAAATCACTTTAAAATGAGTAAAAATATCGCTAAATAAGAGGAAAAAAAGTAACTTACTTAAAATTTCTAAGATAAATATTTAACCTTTACTCGAAAATTCCCTTCATATATAAAAATCACGACTTTAAAATATGACATGCAAGAGAAAAGTAACGTACTTAAACTTTCTACGACAAATAACTTTAACATTAACGTAACATTTTACTTTACACATAAAAATCCCAACTTTAAAATATGTAGAAATATCGCTAAATAAAAGAAGAAAAAAAGTAACATACTTAAACTTTGTACGACAAATAACTTTGACATTAACGTAAAAAATTTTCTTCACATATAAAAATCACGACTTTAAAATGTGACGTGTAAGAAGAATTAGCATACTTAAAATTTCTACGACAAATAAATTTAACCTTTACGCGAAAATTTACTATATACATAAAAATCATGTCTTTAAAATATGTAAAAATATTGCTAAATAAAAGAAAAAAAACTAACATACTTAAACTTTGCACGACAAATAACTTTAGCATTAACGTAAAAATTTACTTCACATATAAAAATCACGACATTAAAATGTGACATGTAAGAAGAATTAGCATACTTAAAATTTCTACGATAAATAATTTTAACATTTGAGTGAAAATTTACTACATATATAAAAATCATGTATTTAAAATATCGCTGAATAAAAGAAAAAAGTAACATACTTAAACTTTCTACGACAAATAACTTTAACATTAACGCAAAAATTTACTTTACACATAAAAATCACGACTTTAAATTTGACATGCAGGAGGAAAGTATAACATACCTATAATTTCTACGACAAAGAATTCAAACATTGCCATTCATGTCTTTAAAATGTATAATGACAACTCTAACTTTTAGAAAAAAGAAACACTAAAAATTTACAAGGCAAAGAATTTAAAATTGAACGTGAAAATTAACTTCACATGTACAATCATACTCTTATATCAACGATAAATAAGATAAAAAAGAAGCTCTAAAAATTTATAAGGCAAATAATTTAAATAATACGCGAAAATTTACCACACATATAAAAATTATGTCTTTCAAATGTGTAAGAATAACGCTAAATTAGAGAAAAAGAAATACTAAAAATTTATAAGGTAAGGAATTGAAACAATATGCGAAAATTTATTTCACGCATAAAATTTTTATCTTTAAAATGTGTAAGAATAATGCTAAATTAGAGAAGAAAAAAAATAACATACTTAAACTTTCTTCGACAACAATTTAAACAATACGCGACATTTTCATACACAATTATTTTCTTAGGTTAATGTTAAATAATGGGAAATTTAACAGAATAAAAATTTCAAAGATAAAGAATTTTAACCTTTACACGAAAATTTACCTCACAAAAATATCATATCCTTAAACTTTAACGTGACAATTTACTCTTCATATACAATTAAACTCTTAGGTTAATGTTAAATAAGAAAAAAAAAATAATATACTTAAAATTTCTAAGATAAACATAACGTAAAAATTTCGTATCATATGTTTAAAATGTAACATATAAGAGAAAAAAAACTAACATACTTGAACTTTCTATAGCAAAGAATTTAAGCATTAGCGTAAAAATTCACTTTACATATAAAATTCACATCTTTAAATGGGAAGATAAGCAGGTGACGGTAATTAGCCAATCAGGGTAGCGGTAGGTGATACGCCATTCGCCGGCATTTTTAGATCGGAGGATGAGTCACGCTAAAACTTGTTGGAACAGGTCGGGAGATTTGTACAGCAAGAACAACAGCATCGACGCGCAAGCAGCGGGTGATGCTGTGATGTGTCAGCAGGTCTTTGAGATTATCGTTTTCCTACTTTGCCGTTTTCATAATGAAATGTTTGTGAAAACTTGGAATGAATAAAGTGGATTTCAAAGACATATTAGTAAGTGAAGGTAGAATTCGCATGGACTTTCTTCCAAAAAGTATGATTCACTTGGAGAATTTAAGATCATTTCTACTTGAAAACTTTTCTATTATTTAAAACATTGAATATTGTTCAAACTCAGTGGGATTATATGCTACAATACGGGTAAAACTTAACAAAATTGTTACATAGAAGAAAAATAGTAAGAGATTTAAAATAAATATTAGTTATAGATACTCCAAAGAAAAAATTTCACCTCTACTTTTCAATCGGAAAATCAATACAAGTTGGAAATTTATGTTACTTCAAGAAAGACTTAGACAATTTACTTTGTAATAATATACGTTAAGGTGTCGTATTAACTCGTGCAATACATGCTGACTAAGGTTTATTTTACTTGAAAGGTGAATTGGGGGGAAATATTAAATAAATTGTAGATATTAAATACATTGTAGATATGCATTCAAGTTTTGAAAATCACCTGCAAGACTTTTAAAACATCTTAAGATAAATTGAAAGAAACTTTTTATACTCTGAAAGGAAATCACAAGTAATTTAGTTAACTTTTTTCATGGTAACACTCATATTCAACGACATGTTTTTAAAATTTAACCTTCTTTACATGATAATAGTTATAAATTTTTTCAATCTCAGATGCGATATACTATTATTTCTAACATATATGTTACGAATTGTGTAAAGTTTTTAAAAGAGTATATGCAAATCACCAATCAGAAACATAAAAATCTAACATCAATCAAACACACTAAAATAATAAGATATTTTCCTTAGTGGAAATAGTTAACTACTCATGTGATGGAATGTACTTAGAAAATTTAAATACTGAAAAAAGTTTGCTAGACAAACTTAAAGAATATATTTTTTTTCTTGTGAAAAACTAGCATAAATTTGAAAAATATAGAGTTTGTTACTGCGTAAAATTGAACATCATCTGGACAAACTAAATTATACATGATTTTTTTTTTTATTTGAGAGGTGCTGACAATATATCATTAATACAGAGATTTTTAACTTCCACCCATAATTTCTAAATAACTTATACATAAATTTCAGAAAACTGAAACGGAATGTGTTTTACAAGACGCTTATTTTGTAAGATGAATATTCAATATTAATATAACTGAGCAAAGTTCATTACGGAAAAAACTTGTAAAAGATACTTATATTTTGAAAATAGTTTGAAATATCCTTTTAAATTTATGAATGCTCGCTTTCGAAAGACACAAATAAAACTGATATTACACATGATAATTAACACATGCATAACATTAATCAAACAAAGTGGAATTTTTATTGCTTGTGACCGATAACTTTTCAGTGAAGTAGAACTTACATAGGAAATTTGTGCAAACTTTTTCAACTTTTAAACCAAGTATTATGTAAAATTATAAATTACGATAGGAAATAACACACTTCAGAATCGGAACAAGTCTTCTAGTTAAGCTAAATTTATTTCTCAAGGAATTGAAAGCATACCAGACAAGTCCTTATCAATTCGCATCTTTTCTCATGTTGCAAGAAGACATACTTTGTAAAAGATCGTCGTTGCACTTAACAAAAATCAGTAAAAATAAATGTATTTTCTATGGCAAAGATAAAACTTCACAACTTAATTACTGAAATTTAGCTAAGTTGCATATGGTTTATTCACATAACTCGCATATGCTTCGAATGTTGAAATATATTTGTCAGTTGAAATCAAACTAATCGAAAATAAATGCTACCTACATTTTCAAGTCGGAAATTACTATTAAATAAACTTTACATGTAAAACATTGTCATGTTAAAAAGAAAAATCTACACAAATGTAAATGATAATTTTACTGTTGGTACATAAATGATGAATAATTTATGATTTTATTCTAGGCAAACGCTTTATTGTCTAACAGAGAACTTAAACTTTAGCAGAAAAATAAAAAAATACAATTTTTATATCCTATCATGCTTGTCGAAAATTGAATTTATTAGCTGTTGTAATAGATTTTTATTGTCCAAATTTCTATAGTTTTTCTTGACGGTGCAATAAAATTAAGTTCATGTGTAATGATTAGGTTTTTTTTTTATTTTTTTTTATTTTTTTTTTTTATGAATCTTATAAATTTAATGAAATTATTATGACCTAAGAGATTGAGTGAACTGAATAAATCAATAATGTAAATTTAAACAGTGACTTGAACTGATACATACTATAACTGTAAAGAAGTATGACAAAGTGATAGGTGAAGTAAAAATAGAAGTTGAATGAAATGTGTTGAAAAAAGTTGAAGACGACAAGAAATTCGTAATTGAGAATTATCATTGACTTATATTAACTTCGTTTTCTTGCTTATGACAAGAAAATACACTCTTTCTTATTAAGAACCAACTTGATATCTTATCATAGAATGACAATGATGAAATATCTATACATTAAAAAAAAAAATACCAAACTTAGACATAGCAAATTTCTTGAAATTCATGTATAATGCGAGAAGTTTTACTGGAAATATAGAAGATACAACATTGAAAGATGTGAATGTTTCGAAGTACTTTATCAGAAATAAAAAAAAAAAAAATGCGCTGAGATTCGCTATAAACTTACTTAAACTTATAAACTTCGAAAAACTTATAAAAATTTCGATTTACACTTAAAGTTTTTTTTTTTATATATATTTCAAAGAATTTTTTCAAATCAATATGTATATTTAAATACTGAAACTTATTCACTTCAATAAATGTATGTTTAAGTTATAAAACTCTTCGTATGTATTGAAAAATTGTAACTTTTCGTCTTCTTCGTATAAATCGATAACTTATACACTAGTTCGTCATCAATTAATCTTCTAAGTAAATCTTTCAAAGCTAAAAACATACTTATAGCTTTGCATTTGTAACATGTTAAATTGTACATGTTTCTCGTGAAATTAAAATTTTATATGTTACAAATGCAAAGCTATAAGTATGTTTTTAGCTTTGAAAGATTTACTTAGAAGATTAATTGATGACGAACTAGTGTATAAGTTATCGATTTATACGAAGAAGACGAAAAGTTACAATTTTTCAATACATACGAAGAGTTTTATAACTTAAACATACATTTATTGAAGTGAATAAGTTTCAGTATTTAAATATACATATTGATTTGAAAAAATTCTTTGAAATATATATAAAAAAAAAAACTTTAAGTGTAAATCGAAATTTTTATAAGTTTTTCGAAGTTTATAAGTTTAAGTAAGTTTATAGCGAATCTCAGCGCATTTTTTTTTTTTTATTTCTGATAAAGTACTTCGAAACATTCACATCTTTCAATGTTGTATCTTCTATATTTCCAGTAAAACTTCTCGCATTATACATGAATTTCAAGAAATTTGCTATGTCTAAGTTTGGTATTTTTTTTTTTAATGTATAGATATTTCATCATTGTCATTCTATGATAAGATATCAAGTTGGTTCTTAATAAGAAAGAGTGTATTTTCTTGTCATAAGCAAGAAAACGAAGTTAATATAAGTCAATGATAATTCTCAATTACGAATTTCTTGTCGTCTTCAACTTTTTTCAACACATTTCATTCAACTTCTATTTTTACTTCACCTATCACTTTGTCATACTTCTTTACAGTTATAGTATGTATCAGTTCAAGTCACTGTTTAAATTTACATTATTGATTTATTCAGTTCACTCAATCTCTTAGGTCATAATAATTTCATTAAATTTATAAGATTCATAAAAAAAAAAAATAAAAAAAAATAAAAAAAAAACCTAATCATTACACATGAACTTAATTTTATTGCACCGTCAAGAAAAACTATAGAAATTTGGACAATAAAAATCTATTACAACAGCTAATAAATTCAATTTTCGACAAGCATGATAGGATATAAAAATTGTATTTTTTTATTTTTCTGCTAAAGTTTAAGTTCTCTGTTAGACAATAAAGCGTTTGCCTAGAATAAAATCATAAATTATTCATCATTTATGTACCAACAGTAAAATTATCATTTACATTTGTGTAGATTTTTCTTTTTAACATGACAATGTTTTACATGTAAAGTTTATTTAATAGTAATTTCCGACTTGAAAATGTAGGTAGCATTTATTTTCGATTAGTTTGATTTCAACTGACAAATATATTTCAACATTCGAAGCATATGCGAGTTATGTGAATAAACCATATGCAACTTAGCTAAATTTCAGTAATTAAGTTGTGAAGTTTTATCTTTGCCATAGAAAATACATTTATTTTTACTGATTTTTGTTAAGTGCAACGACGATCTTTTACAAAGTATGTCTTCTTGCAACATGAGAAAAGATGCGAATTGATAAGGACTTGTCTGGTATGCTTTCAATTCCTTGAGAAATAAATTTAGCTTAACTAGAAGACTTGTTCCGATTCTGAAGTGTGTTATTTCCTATCGTAATTTATAATTTTACATAATACTTGGTTTAAAAGTTGAAAAAGTTTGCACAAATTTCCTATGTAAGTTCTACTTCACTGAAAAGTTATCGGTCACAAGCAATAAAAATTCCACTTTGTTTGATTAATGTTATGCATGTGTTAATTATCATGTGTAATATCAGTTTTATTTGTGTCTTTCGAAAGCGAGCATTCATAAATTTAAAAGGATATTTCAAACTATTTTCAAAATATAAGTATCTTTTACAAGTTTTTTCCGTAATGAACTTTGCTCAGTTATATTAATATTGAATATTCATCTTACAAAATAAGCGTCTTGTAAAACACATTCCGTTTCAGTTTTCTGAAATTTATGTATAAGTTATTTAGAAATTATGGGTGGAAGTTAAAAATCTCTGTATTAATGATATATTGTCAGCACCTCTCAAATAAAAAAAAAAAATCATGTATAATTTAGTTTGTCCAGATGATGTTCAATTTTACGCAGTAACAAACTCTATATTTTTCAAATTTATGCTAGTTTTTCACAAGAAAAAAAATATATTCTTTAAGTTTGTCTAGCAAACTTTTTTCAGTATTTAAATTTTCTAAGTACATTCCATCACATGAGTAGTTAACTATTTCCACTAAGGAAAATATCTTATTATTTTAGTGTGTTTGATTGATGTTAGATTTTTATGTTTCTGATTGGTGATTTGCATATACTCTTTTAAAAACTTTACACAATTCGTAACATATATGTTAGAAATAATAGTATATCGCATCTGAGATTGAAAAAATTTATAACTATTATCATGTAAAGAAGGTTAAATTTTAAAAACATGTCGTTGAATATGAGTGTTACCATGAAAAAAGTTAACTAAATTACTTGTGATTTCCTTTCAGAGTATAAAAAGTTTCTTTCAATTTATCTTAAGATGTTTTAAAAGTCTTGCAGGTGATTTTCAAAACTTGAATGCATATCTACAATGTATTTAATATCTACAATTTATTTAATATTTCCCCCCAATTCACCTTTCAAGTAAAATAAACCTTAGTCAGCATGTATTGCACGAGTTAATACGACACCTTAACGTATATTATTACAAAGTAAATTGTCTAAGTCTTTCTTGAAGTAACATAAATTTCCAACTTGTATTGATTTTCCGATTGAAAAGTAGAGGTGAAATTTTTTCTTTGGAGTATCTATAACTAATATTTATTTTAAATCTCTTACTATTTTTCTTCTATGTAACAATTTTGTTAAGTTTTACCCGTATTGTAGCATATAATCCCACTGAGTTTGAACAATATTCAATGTTTTAAATAATAGAAAAGTTTTCAAGTAGAAATGATCTTAAATTCTCCAAGTGAATCATACTTTTTGGAAGAAAGTCCATGCGAATTCTACCTTCACTTACTAATATGTCTTTGAAATCCACTTTATTCATTCCAAGTTTTCACAAACATTTCATTATGAAAACGGCAAAGTAGGAAAACGATAATCTCAAAGACCTGCTGACACATCACAGCATCACCCGCTGCTTGCGCGTCGATGCTGTTGTTCTTGCTGTACAAATCTCCCGACCTGTTCCAACAAGTTTTAGCGTGACTCATCCTCCGATCTAAAAATGCCGGCGAATGGCGTATCACCTACCGCTACCCTGATTGGCTAATTACCGTCACCTGCTTATCTTCCCATTTAAAGATGTGAATTTTATATGTAAAGTGAATTTTTACGCTAATGCTTAAATTCTTTGCTATAGAAAGTTCAAGTATGTTAGTTTTTTTTCTCTTATATGTTACATTTTAAACATATGATACGAAATTTTTACGTTATGTTTATCTTAGAAATTTTAAGTATATTATTTTTTTTTTCTTATTTAACATTAACCTAAGAGTTTAATTGTATATGAAGAGTAAATTGTCACGTTAAAGTTTAAGGATATGATATTTTTGTGAGGTAAATTTTCGTGTAAAGGTTAAAATTCTTTATCTTTGAAATTTTTATTCTGTTAAATTTCCCATTATTTAACATTAACCTAAGAAAATAATTGTGTATGAAAATGTCGCGTATTGTTTAAATTGTTGTCGAAGAAAGTTTAAGTATGTTATTTTTTTTCTTCTCTAATTTAGCATTATTCTTACACATTTTAAAGATAAAAATTTTATGCGTGAAATAAATTTTCGCATATTGTTTCAATTCCTTACCTTATAAATTTTTAGTATTTCTTTTTCTCTAATTTAGCGTTATTCTTACACATTTGAAAGACATAATTTTTATATGTGTGGTAAATTTTCGCGTATTATTTAAATTATTTGCCTTATAAATTTTTAGAGCTTCTTTTTTATCTTATTTATCGTTGATATAAGAGTATGATTGTACATGTGAAGTTAATTTTCACGTTCAATTTTAAATTCTTTGCCTTGTAAATTTTTAGTGTTTCTTTTTTCTAAAAGTTAGAGTTGTCATTATACATTTTAAAGACATGAATGGCAATGTTTGAATTCTTTGTCGTAGAAATTATAGGTATGTTATACTTTCCTCCTGCATGTCAAATTTAAAGTCGTGATTTTTATGTGTAAAGTAAATTTTTGCGTTAATGTTAAAGTTATTTGTCGTAGAAAGTTTAAGTATGTTACTTTTTTCTTTTATTCAGCGATATTTTAAATACATGATTTTTATATATGTAGTAAATTTTCACTCAAATGTTAAAATTATTTATCGTAGAAATTTTAAGTATGCTAATTCTTCTTACATGTCACATTTTAATGTCGTGATTTTTATATGTGAAGTAAATTTTTACGTTAATGCTAAAGTTATTTGTCGTGCAAAGTTTAAGTATGTTAGTTTTTTTTCTTTTATTTAGCAATATTTTTACATATTTTAAAGACATGATTTTTATGTATATAGTAAATTTTCGCGTAAAGGTTAAATTTATTTGTCGTAGAAATTTTAAGTATGCTAATTCTTCTTACACGTCACATTTTAAAGTCGTGATTTTTATATGTGAAGAAAATTTTTTACGTTAATGTCAAAGTTATTTGTCGTACAAAGTTTAAGTATGTTACTTTTTTTCTTCTTTTATTTAGCGATATTTCTACATATTTTAAAGTTGGGATTTTTATGTGTAAAGTAAAATGTTACGTTAATGTTAAAGTTATTTGTCGTAGAAAGTTTAAGTACGTTACTTTTCTCTTGCATGTCATATTTTAAAGTCGTGATTTTTATATATGAAGGGAATTTTCGAGTAAAGGTTAAATATTTATCTTAGAAATTTTAAGTAAGTTACTTTTTTTCCTCTTATTTAGCGATATTTTTACTCATTTTAAAGTGATTTTTATGTGAAAAGTAAATTTTTTACGTTAATGTTAAAGTTATTTATTTTAAAGAGTTTAAGTATGTTACTTTTTTCTCTTATTTAGTGATATTCGTACACATTTTAAAGACATGATTTTTATTCGTAAAGTAAATTTTCACGTTCACTTTTTTTATAAGTTTATTTTTTATAATAATAATAATAAAATCTGATAATTATTACTAAATATTATCTTTATATTTAATAAATCTCATAATTACTCCAATTGCAACAACTGTCTACGCTAAAAACCCATTCGCTACACTATGACGTCACGAACAAATTATCTATCACTTTAACTGTTTCAAGCAAGATCGTTACACAACAACTCAACTCGCAAACGCGTTGAAGCGTGTTGAAACATCCCTAGTCTCGCTCCCCTCCCTTCTGACGGGTCGATAGTCAGTAGCACCCTCTACCGTGAAACCTGATTGGTCGGTGAAGTCACGTGATCACCCCTCATATATAGACGCTACCGGTTGCCGTCTCGCCATTTCTACTTAGATACCTGAGTGTGAAAGACGTGTTTAATACTTCGTGTTTTTTTTCTCATCGCGATTTTGTTCGTACTTGTGTAGTTATTCACAGTTATTTTAGCTTCGCAGATTTCGTTTCGATTATTCGGTAAGTGAATTTTTAAACATCTTCTCACTCCAACAAACCAAGAGAGCCTTGTCGGCCTATGACGACAAGCGGTATCTGCTGGAAGATGGCATAACCAGCTATGCCTATGGTCACTTCAAAATTCCTTAAATCATTCATTTAATCCTTAAAATTTTTTTATTTTTTTATCTCTTTAAGCCTTAATTTAACTAAAATATTACTTTAACTAAATTTTTAAAAACTTATTTAACGTTAATTTTTTTTTTCAGGATTTTGTATGTGATCATTAAATTTAATTCATGAGAGAAATATACGTTCTCACAAGTCTTCTTTTCAGATTTTTTAAAATTTAAAATTGTTTAGGATTTAAGGTAATGATGTCTTCTTAAAAGATATTATTGGATGGTTGGTTAGTGACCTCATATTTCAAGGAAATATACGTTCTTTGTAATAAGTTTTTTTTTTTTTTTTGATAGGGTTGAGTGAGGCGGTACCAATTCTTCCTAAAAGAGGTATCGGGCTGGAGGAGGGTCCTCACTTTTAAAATTTAACTTCAAAATAATTAACATTTTCTAAAGTCTTTCAAATTAACTTATTCAAAATTGGTTAGGGAAGGGGGGTGGGTAGATGAGTTACCATGAAGGCAACGTCCGATAGTCGATATTTTAACAATTGTTTGGTAAAATATTGAAATGTCACGTGTAGCTCGGGGTTAGGGTTCTTTAGACCCTTAGCAAATGGCCTTCCTTTTATTAACTTTTCAAATTTAACATTTTTTTTGTGTGTAACTTTGTTGCAGGTATTTTAACTTGGCTAAAGGATATGTAAGTAACTCGCTAGAAAACCAAACAGTCAATCAGGAGTTAACTTTTGGTCACATGTTTAAAACTTATCAGTTACAAGCGAGCATTTAGCTGACCGATCAGAACTCGTTGTCAACACCTGAAAACTAAATTTGGTATATATCCAATGTTATCACCACTTAAAACGTAAATCTTAACATAGAATGACGTCATACCCACTGTGACGTCATTAGTAAAAATACCTATCACTCTACCTTATTCGTTTAGAAGCAGCCCTAGAACAACTCAACTCCGTCTGAAAGGTAAATCGACACTAAAAAGTGTTGCCAACGCTCAAAACTTTGATATAAAACAAATTATGACGTCATACCTACTGTGACGTCACTCAATAAAAGCCTATCACTCTAACTTATTCGTTTAGAAGCAGTCCTAGAACAACTCAGCTCCATCTTAAATGTAAATCGAAACAAAAAAACTAAAAAGTGTTGCCACCGCTCAAAACTTTGATATAAAACAAATTATGACGTCATATCTACTGTGACGTCATGCAATAAAAGCCTATCACTCTAACTTATTCACTAAGAAGCAGTCCTAGAACAACTCAACTCCATCCTAAAGGTAAATCGAAACTAAAAAGTGTTGCCACCGCTCAAAACTTTGATATAAAACACATTATGACGTCATATCTACTGTGACGTCACGCAATAAAAGCCTATCACTCTAACTTATTCACTAAGAAATTGATGAAGAACAACTCAACCCCATTTAACTGGAAACAAAAACTAAAAAGTGTTGCCACCGCTCAAAACTTTGATATAAAACACATTATGACGTCATACCTACTGTGACGTCATACACAAACAGCTTATAATGAAACTAAAGCAGCAGCAGGAGGGGAACAACTCCACTCCACTTCCGGTCACGTGATTTCCGGTGCCGGTATATCCTGTGATGTCACTTCCGGTGACGTCATATCCGGTCACGCCCCCATACCATACCATACCATACCGCATACCGCCATGGCTTCGGATGCCCAATTTCTAACTACTGTTCCATCCCTAATTATAACATACATTAAAATTATGTGCTAAATATTATGCATTAACAAAATATGTTAAATTTTTGGAAAGATAATGAAAAAATTTAATTTCTTGAACATTTGTTAATTGTTAAATGGGATTTCCGTTTTATGAAATTGCTATTATCAATTTTTATCAATTATCATTAATTTTAGTCGTATGCAAAATAGGAGATGACATTTTTCTTTACACTTTTTCAAAGCCATGATATTCTACTGTGTTTAAGCTTCAACACAAAAACTTGATCTTGGAAGGAGGATTTAAAAAAAAAAATGTTAAATCAGTATTTAAAAAAAAATGTTAAACCAATTATTTGAATAAGCATTATGATACTTAAATAATGAGATTTTCATTATTAAATATTTTTCCATTTTTCGTTATCTAGTAATAGTTTTTTTATTTGTAATTATTGAAAGGTGAACTTAGGAAGAATATGTTCGCCTGTAAAATAACATTATAAAGATGTTAAAGTTCTTTTTAATAAAAGTGTACATTCATGCTAATGGGTTATTTGTTCTTTCATAACTAAACTAAATACCTTTTAAAATATCTAAAAAACAAATAAAAATATGATACTGTTGCACAAATTGTCTGTATATATTGTAAATAGTGACGTATTATTTCAAAATTCTATTGTAATTTATTTTTATCTTATTTTATTTTTTAATTAATAGCGATTATACAAGTTAGAAAAAGGTGACAACACCTAAAGCAATCGAGAAGTTTCGAGATATTTCTTTTCTATGAAATGGCTGGAAATTTCGAGAATGTCTCACGCGCTTGTATATAAAAGACTGGAGAACGGGGAAGTTTTCAGATTGACTTTGGACTTCGAGGTGAGCTGATCGCTTTGTTTACTGGAGTGAGCTTGTATAATCGCCATATTCGAAGTTGTTTTTGCTAAAGCTTGTGTTGAAGCTTGTGAGCGATTACACTGTTGCCTGTGGATAAATTTTGTGAGTTTTCTGAAGAGAGAATGAATATTTTTATACTGTAAAAACTGTGCCATCATTGCCGCAGCGGAAAAATTTCGTAACAGTGGTGTCAGAAGTGGGGTTTAGTCATCTTGAATGCCGACAACTAGAGGAATGATGGAAGACCAAATGAAGCAGTTGATGGAAATGATTGTTGGAATGAAGTCCCAACAGGAAACTACCGCTGCTGAAATAAAAGCCGAACTCGCCGCTGCAATTGCCGCCAGTCAAGAAGCGACATCATCGGATATTAAAGCTTTAGCATCCAAGCAAGAATCATCTTCTGCGTCCGTTGATGGATTTATAGAACGCACAGAGAGTGTTCTTCAATCAATGAAGGCGGATATTTTGGATGTCAGAGAAGATCTTACGACAGTGAGAAATGAAGTTGAAGAAAAAGTTTCCACCGTGCAAGAAAAAATTTCCACCGTGCAAGAAAAAGTTTCTACCGTGCAAGAAAAAGTTTCCACCGTGCAAGAAAAAGTTTCCACCATGCAAGAAAAAGTTTTCACCTTAAAGGAAGAGCAAGACAAATTCATTGACGTTGTAGAAGAAAGGCTGCGAAAAATGGAAACGCGTGAAGCTCTGGCCCTAGCGTCACCTAATTGGGATAACGATTCCATCCCCTTTATGGCGCCGCGCTCTAACATCAAAGTGGCCCCTTTTGATGGGAAGTCGTCTTGGCGCGTTTATCAAACGCAATTTGAAATGATTGCTTCTGCGAATGGTTGGGACGATACTTCGAAAGCATTCCATCTCGCAGCATCTCTTCGAGGTGAAGCTGCTGACATTTTACAGACACTACCTGAAGAGAAGCGGGGAGAATTCGTGGCGCTGGCAAGTACGTTGGAGTTAAGGTTTGGGGAGCAGCATCTAAAGGATTACAACAGACTGCAATTGAAAGTGAGACAGCAGAAGGACAATGAAACTCTTCAAGAATTGGCATCGGATATAGAAAAACTGTCGCTCCTCGCTTTCCCAGACTGTCCCCCGGATGTACGAGATGATCTTTCTCTGCAGTATTTCATCGACGCTATTCAAGATCCCGATGTGCAGCAGGTGGTAAGGTTATCCCGAAACAAAAACCTGAAGTCGGCCCTCGTGTACGCCATGAGAGTGGAAGCCGCGCAGCTAGCTTCTGGAAAAGACCGACGATATGTGCGTGGTGCATTAGCCGAGGATTCTTCTGACTTTGTCACCAGTAAGCTTCGAGAACTGGAAAGCAAAATTGATAGAATGATGAGAAGCTATCCCGGAGCCAGGGATCGAAGGACCAGAGTCGTTTGCTGGCACTGCAAACGGGAAGGGCATCTACGACGAAACTGCCTTGATTTGAAAAAAAGAAGGGATAACACTACCACGGATTTTCCACAACTGAATCTAAGAAGATGTCATCTCGCAGGGCAGAAGCTGCAATGTAGAACAGGTGAAGCCACGACCAGTCGTTTCCACGTTTCATCCCGACAAGGAGGAAACCAGGGTTTATTCGTGAAGGGGGAGATCAACGGAACTCCATGTCGTCTAATCGTCGATTCGGGAGCAAACGTAACGATCGTAAGGACGGACGTGGCTCGTCGCCTGAACAGCCGACTCCTCTACACAGCGCCCTCTGTTTCTCTACAAACTGTGTCTGGTGGTAATATCTCTGTTCATGGGAAATTGCAAGTGGACATTGCCCTTGGATTTAACACCTACAAGCACACTGTTTATGTTGCCGAAATTGTAGATCCATGCATTCTCGGACTAGACTTTTTGAAGAAAAATGGAATTACGCTGAATTTTGAGAAAAGCAAGCTGCAAACATGGAGAGGCGAAGTTCCTTTGCACGATCTAGACATGAAAGAGCTGTGCGTATATCGGATTGTAGCTCATGAAGACAATGTCATAGAGAATGCTGAAGAGTCCACATCTATGAAAAGTACCTCTCCAGCCTCGGAAAGAGAACCGAAGAAAGCGACGTTGATGAAACCCTCCCAGGAAGTGGTTCATGAGGAAATGGACAAAGTTAGTGAAGAGGGAATCGACATCCGTGCTCCTGTTACAAGCATCGAACGGAGGTCCCGGGATCTATCAGCTGCACCCGCGGATGATTCGGATGCAATCTCAAAATCATATAATCAGCAAGACGGGGATCAGAAACTTTCACCGCTTCTGTTGGCATACGGGAGTGCAACTCACGAGACCACCGGATTTTCTCCATCTCTAACGATGTTTGGAAGAGACCTTAGGTTCCCCAGCAACCTCCTCTTTGGACAACTTCCGGACACTCCTTCCTCGCCTGTCCAGTATCTAGATGATCTGCAGGCACGTTTGGAAGCCGTACATCGGTTCGCCAGAGAGAGAAACAACATCATGACGGAGCGCATGAAGATCCGGTACTATGCCAAGGCCATGGACCGTTCATTCCAGGAAGGTGACAAGGTGTGGTTATGGAATCCTAAACGTCGGAAAGGACTCTCCCCTAAGCTCCAGACGAACTGGGAAGGGCCGTATGTGGTCCTTAAGAAGATCAACGACGTCGTGGTGAGAATTCAACGGACACCTTCCTGTAAACCTAGAGTTGTACATAACAATAAACTAGCCCCATATTATAGTAGATATGATTGAATTGCCTTTCCTCTTAAGGACTTCACTGCCCGGGACGTGCAGTCTTTAAGAAGGGGGAAATGTTGCACAAATTGTCTGTATATATTGTAAATAGTGAGGTATTATTTCAAAATTCTATTGTAATTTATTTTTATCTTATTTTATTTATTAATTAATAGTGATTATACAAGTTAGAAAAAGGTGGCAACACCTAAAGCAATCGAGAAGTTTCGAGATATTTCTTTTCTATGAAATGGCTGGAAATTTCGAGAATGTCTCACGCGCTTGTATATAAAAGACTGGAGAACGGGAAAGTTTTCAGATTGACTTTGGACTTCGAGGTGAGCTGATCGCTTTGTTTACTGGAGTGAACTTGTATAATCACCGTATTCGAAGTTGTTTTTGCTAAAGCTTGCGTTGAAGCTTGTGAGCGATTACACTGTTGCCTGTGGATAAATTTTGTGAGTTTTCTGAAGAGAGAATAAATATTTTTATACTGTAAAAACTGTGCCGTCATTGCCTCAGCGGAAAAATTCATAACAATACGTTTGTTTGCATCATGAAGACAGATCGAGATGATATTTTATGTATTTTGTTGCCATTGTTGTTGTTTTTTAAAGAATTTTAATAAAGAATATTTTGTAATGCTATTACTTTTTGAATTTCTTAAATATTATTCAAAAACATAAAATTACTATTATTTGTTATTTTAATGAATAGTTAGAAATAAATAAACCTGTTGAGTCGAAACTTTTTCCTTTATTCAAATTTATAATTTCACCGGTAATTGTATGGCGAATGATGCGGCCACGATCCGTCACGGATGCGGGAAAAATGTGTTGGAAGAACCCCCACACTTTACCGTCGACGGACAAATAGGTGAACTTCTTGAAGTCAAATTTAATAAAATTATCCGAAACTTTCTTCTTTTCTTCTTAATGCAGCATAATGTATACATTCTAAGGAAAATATGTGAATTTTTTCATGAGATTTATTCATATATTAGTGGATAAAACGCTATTTTTAAAATGCGAAATTTTACACAGTACGCAAGGCGTTTGCTGTTTCTTTTGGAATTATGTTACCCATGATGCCTCAAAACATGTAATGTTTTTCTCCAATAAAGTTCAATGGGAAACGCCGCCTCTGCTCCTATTCTTTGCTCTATGGTTGAAACATGCCTAGTCTCGCTCCCCACCCGCTCTGACCGGTTAGAACTAAGCAGCTCCCTCTAGCGCGAAACCTGATTGATCGGTGAAGTTACCGGTTGCCGTCTCGCCATTTCTACTTAGATTCCTGAGTGCGAAAGACGTTTATCGTGTTTGCTTAGTATTTGCTTATCGTGCTTGCTTATCATATTTTGCTGCTACTTTAGCTTTTTTCTGATTTCATCTGAATTATTCGGTAAGTAAATTTTTATTATTTGTGAAATGTTAGTATCTTTTAAGTAATATGTATATTAAAATGTTTTAAGTATGTTAAAGTAGTCGATTCAAGTATTACATAAAAATTATTTCCAACTTGTATTGAAAATGTATGTTTTTCTTTCGATATTTATATATATTTTTTCAATTTCAGTTATTTATAATGTCATCATCACGTTCTCCTTCTCCCATGGATATCGTTATGGAAGTTAATGACCAAGTAAGTGTTCTTTTAGTAATATATTTTTAAATTATGTTTGAATGCTTATAGATTGTATTTATTTCAAAATTACTTACTATGTATCTAAAAGAATATTCTTTAAATAAGGTTAAACTTGTTGCTTTTAAGTAGATGAATGTTTAATGTCTAAGATAAATTTTAAACTGTGTTATTTAACGTCCCATAATTGATTTGTTCACTTAAAACTTTCTCAATTATATTTGAAATTCATGTCATTAATATGTTCTTTAAAACTTTTTATAAATGTTATTCATTAGTATAAGATTCACGCCAAAATTTGTATTACTTTTGTACTTGGTATTTTTTCTAAATGTCATTCACTTGAATATTAGTACAAGATTCACGCCAAAATTTTTATTGTTTTTGTACTTAGTAACTTTCAATGTTGTAACTATTCAAAGTCGTCTTAAATTCACGCTAAAATTTTTATTGTTTTTGTACTTGGTAATTGTCAGTGTTGGGAATTACGAATAAGTGTTCTGCTGCCTGCGCGCATGCGTGGGAAGAAGATAAAACCCCTTCCCCTCCCATGTAACTCTCTCTCTGTATACGCAATTAAAATAGATCGGACGCGCGTCTAGGCGCTCCGTTCTTTACGGTGTTACCCAATAATAAATATATGTTTCATTTTTAAGTGTTTGGTACCGTTGAACCCATACGACACACAACATCATCCTGGATTATTTAAGAATTTATTTACGATTAAGAACATTTGGCATCCCTGCCGGGATGACGTTAGTACGTTTACTACGAATATAGGTACCTGCTACGAATTGGGTAGACATATTTTACGCACTTACGAACTGTTGTTTACGAATTTATGGATTACGAATATTTATGTGCGTAGAACTAGATTGCATAACCGGTTAACAATTACGAATTACGTGTTGGTGATACGGTTAATTGGATAGAATTACGCTGTGATCATCATGTCTCATGAAAATCTGAAGCAGAGAATGACGCAGAGAAGAGCGGCGAGTAGAGGATCTTTTACTCGTGCTCTGACCAAGTTTGATGGTCTTTTAGTGACCGAACCACCGGATCTAGTGCAACTGGAGATTTCCATGGACGTGCTATTGGAAAGAGCTGAACAACTGCGGCTAGCAGATGAAGCGGTTTTAGCAGAGATGCAGACCACTGGAGTGGATCAAGTGCAATTCGAGACGGAGTACGATGCCATAGAGGAGTACAGAGAAAAGCTGTCTACGGCGAGAACAAAAATGAAAATACTTCTCCAACAAGTTAACCAGCAGGCCACCTTGTCCATCACGACCAACGAATGCCCTTCTAATGGCCCCAGCAGACAACCCCCTACGTCTCATCTACAACGGCTGCCGGAGTTTGAAATAACCAAGTTAGATGGCGACCCCAGGAAGTGGATCACATTCTGGGCGCAATTTCAAAAAATACATGAAAATCCGCAGATTGATCCCGCATACAAGCTACAACTTCTTCTACAATCCACAAAAGAGCACTCAAAACCCCGAGAAATCGTTTCCAGTTTTCCTGGAAGTGGAGAGAATTACGAACATTCAGTTACTTATTTAAAAGAAAGGTTCGGGCAAGACAAAGTTTTGATTCAGGTGTTCATACGAGATATTCTGGAGCTTGTGATGAATAAGACCACTAATACGGATATTTCTACTTTATATGATAAATTGCAAACTCAGTTACGAGCACTGGAAGCTTTAAATGTAACAAAAAATAATTACGCTGAGTTTTTATATCCTTTAGTAGAATCCGCTCTCCCTAGTGAAGTGATAAGAGCCTGGGAACGTAACAGAGGTAAGGTTGATGTTAATACTAATAAATCTGATCTTGATCTTTTGATGGATTTCTTAAAAATTGAAGTAGAAAGTGAGGCTAGAATACAAATGGCCAGATCTTTTAACACTCCTTTTACTGCCCCCTACAATAATTCTAATAAAAATAATTATGTAAATTATAAGAAACAAAATAATAGAAATGTAGATAACTCCCGTAATAAAAATAATCCTGTAGCTCATGAGTTATTAAGTACGTCAGGAAAAAATAATGTGTATGATTCTAATGCATATAGATCTAGAAAAATTGAATGTATTTTTTTGTGAAAAGTCGCATGCTTCAGAGAATTGTGACACAGTTTCTGCCATGTCTTTGGTAGAGAAAAAGAATATTGTAAGGGAAAAAAACGCCTGTTTTGTTTGTCTGAAGTTATCTCACCATTCGGATAAATGTTTTTCTAAGCATAAATGCATTATTTGTAAAAAAAAGACACTTTGTAGTGTTATGCCCAGATTTGCCCGTGAAAGAAACGGAAAATCTTACGTTGGAACCAGATCGTTCTACAATTACTACGTTAAATAAGGAAACACAATTCTCTGATGTATTGTTACAAACCTTAGTTGTTAGATTACATAATGGTAATGAAGAGATTTTAATACGTGCAATTTTGGATTCTGGTGCCCAGAATTCTTACCTGTGTGATGATGTAATTAAAAGTTTAAATTTTAAATCTAAAAGTCAGATAACATTGCAACAATCTCTGTTTGGAGGTATTGAAGTACGTGAAAGAATATACGAATCTTTTCATATTGAAATAAGTAATATTGATAGATCTTATAAATGTATTATTTCTGTGTTAAATCAGCCACAGATATGTTCAAAAATAAATCGCATTTCCTCTTTCAGTATTGCACAAGAATGCGAAAGATTAAATATTCCCATTTCAGATTTCGCAATAAACGATGGAGCCAAAGCAGACATTAAGCTTTTGATTGGCGCCGATTACTTGTCAAAAATACTCACTGGTAAGGTTATAAATTTAACATCTGGCCCCATCGCAATACACAGTAAACTTGGATGGACTTTAATGGGATGTTTTGGAAATATGGGCACCAAGCCGAATATTAATGAGGGCGATCATCAAAATACAGTCATTACTCACGAGAGTGTTATACAAACGAATATTGCATCTCATGTAGTGAATCTTTTAACGAAAGATAGCTTGTTGACTGATTTGTGGCGCCTCGATTCTTTGGGAATTTGTGATCCCATCTTGAAGGATGAGATCCGACTTTCTCAGGAAACTGAGAAATATTTTTTACGCAGTTTACGAATTGATAAACTAGGTAGATATGAGGTAGCGTTACCATGGATTAATGATCAGAAACAGTTAGAAACATATTTTCTCTTGGCAAAAAAAATTGCGATAGCCACCAAAAGGAAATTAATTGCTTCAAATAAAATGAAGTATTACGGTGATGTTTTTGAGGAATGGTTATCCCTTGGTATTATTGAACAAGTGACTGATCAACATTTAGATGCAAATTTAAGTGGGAAACATTATTTACCTCACAGACCGATTTTTAAGGATAATGCCACTGCGAAAGTTAGACCAGTTTTTAATGCGTCTGCTAAAACAATTAATTCTTTGTCACTGAATGATTGTTTAGCTACGGGTCCAAATTTGATTTCCCAAATTCCTTCTATTCTTAATAGATTTAGAGAATATAAATGTGCAGTCTCTAGTGATATACAACGAGCTTTTTGTATGATCGGAATTCAAGAGAGCGATAGAGATTTTTTACGATTCCTATGGTGGGAGAAAGACAATTTTGACCAACTGGTAACATATCGACATAAACGTGTAGCGTTCGGTTTAACCTCCAGTCCATTTCTATTGGCAGCCACTTTACGCTATCATTTGAATACGGTTTCCGATGATTTAAGAGAATCGGCTGAAATTTTAAGATCCTCTTTTTACGTGGATAATTGTTTGACGAGTCTTAACTCTGAGGTGGATATGGATAAATTTATTAAAGAGTCCCAAATAATTATGTCTAAAGGACATTTCAATTTACGAGGGTGGCAATCCAATGTTCCTCTTAAGGTGTTGGAGCAGTCAGCACATGAGGATGAGGTCACTGTTTTAGGTATGTTATGGGATACGGATAAAGATACTCTTTCTTGCAAAATTGACCCAGTATCCGAGATACACGAGCAAATTACGAAACGAGTTGTATTGTCTAAAGCTCATCAAATTTTTGATGTAATAGGATTTACCGCACCCGTATTATTATTACCAAAAATTATTCTACAAAAAACCTGGGAGTTAAAGCTTAAATGGGATGATGTAATCCCCGAGAATTTAGCTAAAAAATTTAAGACATGGCTTGCTCAGTTGCATTTGGTTACGAATATACGGATACCCAGGTGGTTGAATATTGAACCGGGTAATCAATTATTAAGTTGTCACTTATTTTGCGATGCAAGTCAATTAGCATATGGTTGTTGCATATTTTTGCGCATTGAATTAAATGAACAGGTTAAGGTTAATTTATTAAGTGCACGTAGTAGAGTTGCCCCTCTAAAACCAACCACTATTCCTCGTTTGGAACTTTTGGCTTGTTCCATAGGAGCTAGGCTTTTAAATTCGATTTTAAGTGATCTCCATCTTTCAGAGATAGCAATCCACTGTTGGACTGATTCCTCCACGGCTCTAAGTTGGATTAAACGTAATTTAAATTGGGGAATTTTTGTCCAAAATCGGGTTAAAGAAATCCAATCTTTAACTTCTCCTTTGGCATGGAAACATGTCCCTGGAATAGCCAATCCGGCGGATTTAGCATCCAGGGGTTGTTCAGTGGAACAATTAATCGAACGGCGTTGGTGGGAGGGACCAGACTGGCTTCTTCTAAGTGAGGAAAATTGGCCTAAGTCAAATGAAAACCCAGATGAATGCTTAGTTAATTCAGAAATGCGTAAAACAGTTGTTACGAATTTGACCAAATCTGTGGATGATTTAAATTGGTATTATAAATATTTTTCTTCTTATAAAAAGATAGTAAGAATGATTGCATGGATTTTAAGGTTTTATGATAAGTCAAAGAAAATTAATAATAACTGTGAGAAATATTTGTCTTTGAATGAAATAGATAGAGGAGAAAAATATTTGTTTAAACTCATTCAGCAAGAGTCATTCACGGGTTGCTCTGATCCTAAACTAAAAAATCTCAAACCAGTGTTAGACGATGATGGATTGTTGAGAGCTAAAACTAATATTGTATTTAGAGAGGATACACGAGATTTTAAGTATCCTATTATCTTGCCTTCAAAGCACCCCGTTGTGAAATTACTGATTATTAGTGTACATAAGGATTATATGCATGCAGGCACTTCTATGTTAATGTCAAATTTACGCGAAAAATTTTGGATCTTGAAAGCTCGTAAAACAATTCGTGATTGTATCAGAAAATGTGTTAAGTGTCAGCGTTTTACAAGTGACCGAGGTGAGGCTCAACCTGGAGTTTTACCTGCGGACAGAGTGCGCGATGCAGCAATTTTTGAAATTGTAGGAGTCGACTTGGACAGTCCTATTCATGATAACAATGAACCATTATTTAGTAACAACATTTTGAAAACTAGAAGTGGCCGAATTTCTAAACCACCCTGCCGTCTGTAAAGTGTATCTGTGTTTCTTATATTAATATCTTAATTGTAGTTAAGAATGTTTGTTTGTAAATTCTATATTGGTTTACTATATTAATATTTGATTTTGAGTTTGTATCATGTGTAATTTGTAGTTTTATATTTGAAAAAAACTCCAAAGGTGGGAGTATGTTGGGAATTACGAATAAGTGTTCTGCTGCCTGCGCGCATGCGTGGGAAGAAGATAAAACCCCTTCCCCTCCCATGTAACTCTCTCTCTGTATAGGCAATTAAAATAGATCGGACGCGCGTCTAGGCGCTCCGTTCTTTACGGTGTTACCCAATAATAAATATATGTTTCATTTTTAAGTGTTTGGTACCGTTGAACCCATACGACACACAACATCATCCTGGATTATTTAAGAATTTATTTACGATTAAGAACAGTCAGTGCAGTAACTATTCAAAGTCACCCCAAATTCACGCCCGATTTTTCTCTGACGTAAAAAACTTAGAATAATTTCCCAATATCTTACTTTAGGAGGTTGTTGTTGAATCTATTGCTGCTGGATCTTCTAATGCTGCATCCATCTCACAAAACTTGCATGTAAGTATTATTTTTATCATTTAAGTAAAAGAATAATAACTTTAAAAACATGTTACTCAAAATTTCTATTTTCAACAGGTCTGTATCATCTGTCAGAAGGGTTTCGTACAGAAATGTCATTTGACAAGACATTTGAAAATCCATCAGAAAACTGTAAGTATTACATTCAAAGGATGAACTATTGTTAAGAAGATGTTGAAATAGCTTATTTATATGTTAAATAATTTTTTCAGGTACCTGCTGCTGGACCCTCACAACATGCTGCATCCTCAATTGCCGGACCTTCCAATGCTAGGAATTCCAATGTTGATTCTCATGTAAGTATTAGTTTTTAAATTATGTTTCGCAGAGAGAGTTTTTAGATACTTTGATTTAAAATAAAGTATGTTTCACAGATATAGATAGTTTATAGAAATAAAGTATTTTTAATAAAAAATGTTTTCAGATATTTTGCAGATTAAGTAATTTTTAGAGAAGGCATATTTTGTAAAATGTTTTCGGTTAATATATTTGAAGATTTTCAATCCATTTTTGTAATAAAGTTTTTAGATATTTCTGCCAATAATGTGTTTTCAGGAGAGCTTTCCAGAAGATATTTTTAAATAAAGTTTTAGAAAAAATATTGAAATAAAGTTTTATCGATAAAGAAAAATAAAATGTGAGTTTAATTCCCCCCCCCCCCCCCCCTTTGAAACTCATTAAAGGTTTTTTTTTTTTAAATTTCCAACAGATATGTCACATCTGTAACAAGTCCTTTGTTCAGAAATGCCATCTCAATAGGCACTTGAAGAATCACACTGGAAAGAAAGACTTTGTGTGCGGAACGTGTCAGAAGTCCTTCACACGTAATGCAGACTTAACCCGTCACATGGAGAGTCATCAATCTGCTAACCCCCATGCCTGTCCTGACTGCGGGAAGAGTTTCGGCCGTAAGGATGTCATGATGCAACATCTGCTCACCCACCTTCGAGTTGCTCAAGTAGGAGGAATTCAACCTACACCCTCTGTACCCAGAAGGAGGAGAGTAGAGGTGAAGACGTCCGATGTTTTTGCCACCCGTCATTTATTCCCGAGTGAAGAGGCAGTTGGAGACCTGCTTCTCTTCATTAGGGAAAGCACTCACCAAGTTCAGGTTGTGCTGCAGGAGGAGTTGGGAGAGAAGAGGGCCATCAAAAGGTATATTGTGTCTAAAATCCGGTTCGTGCGTAAGAGTGATGAGGGAGACGAGGAATATGCCACACCCTATTTCCGGAGCAAGGTGCAGATGGAGCTGGATGACAGCTACCTCCCTGAACACATCGACCAAGCCTTCGCCAAAATCAAGTCCTCCTTCGATGAATTCATCGAGCGGGGATCTGGATAGGTCCTCGATGAAATCATCCATTTGGAGGTGAAGACTGCCACGAATCAACCTCTAGCCCCTGCTAGCCACTTCAAGTTACCCAACAAGTTGGCAGCGAAGCAAGCAATCCTCAACATCCAGAATGAAGACAATAAATCTTTCATCTGGTCTGTCCTGGCTGCCCTCCATCCCATTGCCCATGGTAATCATCCATACAGAGTCGACTATTATGCAGAATACGAGCAGGAGCTCAAGATGGGAAATGTAAGCTGTCCCGTCCAACCCTGCAAGGTTCGTTTTGTGGAGGAACTGAACAACTTGAGGATCAATATCTACGGATATGAAGATGACGATATATTACCTCTATACATCTCTAAGAGGGAGGATCCTGAGGTAATCAACCTCCTCTACATCATAGAAGGGGAGAGGCAGCACTACTGCTTAATTAAGAGTATGAGTCGTCTCCTCACCAACCTCACCAAGCACAATGGAAAGCGATTCTACTGTTTTTCCTGTCTTCATCGTTTTACCAAGGAGGAGACTCTCAAAGCGCATGTCTCTTACTGTAACGAGCACTCACCCCAACGCATCAAGATGCCGACTCCAAAGGACTGTGTACTGAAATTCAGTCAGTATAAATTCCAGCAGAAGATCCCCTACGTGATCTATGCTGATTTTGAGGCCTTGGTGGAGAAGTTGGACGTCACCACCCCCTCCAGCACTGTGAAGACGGCTACTCACATTCCCTGCGGATATGCTTATGTCATTATAGGTCCTGATGGGAAGCCTACAAAACCTATTGCGGCTTACAGGGGATCGGATGCTGTGGATCATTTTATCAAGAGCATCATTGATGAAAAGGACGAGTTAGCAGTTAAGCTCACCACCATTGTCCCGATGAGGATTACGCCCCAAGACCAGCATGCTATCAATGCTGCAACACACTGTGGCCTCTCCAAGGGGCAACTAGGAACTGATCGGGTGAACGACCACGATCACTTGACCGGTCTGTTCCGTCAAGTGCTCCACAATGAATGCAACCTTGCCTTCAGGTTGCGGAAAATGATTCCCTGCGTCTTCCACAACCTGAAGAATTACGATGCGTATTTGATCATGCAGGGGCTAGGGAAAGTGGCTGACCATGACATTGGAGTCATCCCTACAACGATGCAGAAATACATCTCCTTCTCCATCACCAAGAAACTTGACAAGATCCCGGTGACTCTCCAGTTTACTGACAGTCTCCAGTTTCTGAATGCATCGCTTCAGAAACTTGTCGATAATCTGGAGAGAGACAAGTTTCACATTTTAAAGAGTTCTATCACATCTAACCATGGTACGTAATATAGTCAATGTTAATATTATTTAAATGTTCTCTTAACAATATCAATTAATTTTTATTTTTTTCCTTAGATCTCTTGCTGAAGAAGGGAGTGTACCCTTATGAGTATATGGACTCGTTCAGAAAATTCCGAGAAACATCTCTGCCACCTCAGCAAGCCTTCTATAGCACCTTTACAAACTCCTCCATCACCGATGCAGATTATGACCATGCTCAAGCTGTTTTTGAAGCTTTCGGCATCAAAGACCTTGGTGAATATCACGACCTATACGTGAAGACGGATGTGCTCTTCCTCTCTGATGTTTTTGAGAATTTCCGCCACCTAACTCTGGACTTTTACCAGCTAGACGTCGCCCACATGATGACGTCTCCGGGGTTAGCGTGGCAAGCCGCTCTCAAGATGTCAGATGTCAGTTTGGATTTATTCACCGACATTGACATGCACCTCTTTATAGAGAAGGGCATTCGGGGAGGAGTCTCCGTCATCACCCATCGTCATAGCCAGGCAAACCATCCAGGCTGTCCTGAATATAATGCTGCTGAGGAGAAGAGACATATATTGTACCTGGATGCCAATAACCTCTATGGTAAGCATGAATTTACTTTAAAACTGTCATTTATTATTTAGCTTCTATGTTAATATTGAATGATTTAATTGAATTTTTCTTTCAGGTTGGGCCATGTCTCAATATTTACCTGTTGGTGATTTTCAGTGGGTGGACCCTGAAAACATCTCTACTCAAACCATCCTGGACCAAGCAGATGATGCGGATGAGGGTTTCATCCTAGAAGTGGATCTCGACTATCCTGCTGAACTCCACGATCTCCATAATGATTATCCCCTGGCTCCCGAACGCCTCACCATAAAACCAAATATGCTGTTTCCTACCGCCCTCGACATTTTGGAAGAAATGCAGATGAAGCCAGCTTCCTCCAGCGTGAAACTCGTTCCGAATCTTCAGTCAACGAAGAATTATGTTATACATTATCGTAATCTGAAACTATACCTTTCCTTGGGACTGAAACTAACTAAAGTCCATAGAATTCAAAAATTCTACCAACAACCTTGGCTGAAGGACTACATAGCATTTAATACGGAGCAGAGAAAACTGGCCAAAACATCGTTTGAAAAAGATTTCTTCAAACTTCTCAACAACTCGGTGTTCGGGAAAACTATGGAAAATCTGAGGAATAGAGTGGATGTTCAGTTGGTGAACAACCCGCAGAAAGCCAAGAAACTGGTCGCGTCTCCTGCCTTCCACGCCTTCACTGAATTTGACGATAACTTGGCAGCGATACAGAGGAAGGTGAAGAGTCTCACGCTGAATCGCCCGATTTATGCCGGCTTCACAATATTGGAGCTGAGCAAGGTTTTAATGTATGATTTCCACTATAATGTCATCATGAAGAAGTATGGAAGTAATGCCCGCTTACTATTCACCGACACAGATTCACTCACTTATGGACTCACCACCCCAGATCTGACTGCTGACTTACAGCAGTTAAAGGGATTTTTTTACTTTTCTGACTATCCATCAGATCATCCCCTATACGATGTGTCTAACAAGAAGAAGATCGGTTACTTTAAGGATGAACTTAACGGAAAATCTGCTTTGGAGTTCATAGGGCTTCGTTCAAAAATGTATTCCATTTTAAGCGAGTGTGGTGAGAAACAAACGGCCAAGGGAATCGCAAGAGCAGCTCAAAGACAGCTAAAACATCAGACCTATAGAGACTGTCTTCTCAATCGACAACCTTCGTCTGTGGTTCAGCATCGGATCGTTAGTGAAAAACATCACATTTTCTCCATCCAGCAAAGTAAGCGAGCGCTCTCGGCATTTGATGATAAGCGATACCTGTTGGAGGATGGTATAACTAGTTATGCGTATGGTCACTACAAAATTCCTTAAATTTAATTCTTCTAACTTAATTTTTCACAATTCATTAACTATAGCCATTATTTTTACTAAAATATTACATTAACTTAATTTTTATAAAAACTAAAATTAGTACATTTTCAGGATTTTGTTAGTGACCATTAAATTTAATTTTGGGAAAAATACGTTCCCACAAGTCTTCTTCTTCACAAAAAAAACAAAAAAAAACCCGGACTCTTAAATTTAATTTTTAATGTAACTCTATTCTAGAAATAGTTTGTGTCCTACATTAATCTTTTAAACTAAAACTTTAAAATTGTTAAGAGGTGAAGATATCTTCTTAAAGGATATCATCGGATGGTTGATTAGTGACCTCAAGTTTCAAAGAAATATACGTTCTTTGGAATAAGATTTTTTTTTGTTAGGGTGGAGTGAGGCGGTACCAATTCTTCCTAAAAGAGGTATCGGGCTGGAGGTGGGTCCTCACCTTTAATAATTAATTTTTCAAAATTTATTAATTGTAATTCTAAAGTCTTAACTTATTCAAAATTAGTTAGGGAAGGGGGGTGGGTAAATGAGTTACCATGAACGATAGTCGATATTTTAGCAATTGTTTGGTAAAATATTGAAATGTCACGTGTAGCTCGGGGTTAGGGTTCTTTAGACCCTTAGCAACCTTCCTTTTATTAACTTTTAAAATTTAACATTTTTTTTTTATTTGTGTAACTTTACTGCAGGTATTTTAACTTGGCTAAAGGATATGTAAGTAACTCGCTAGAAAATCAAACAATCAATCAGGAGTTAGCTTTTGGTCACATGTTAAAACTTACCAATCACTAGCGTCCATTTAGTCATATGTTTAAATTCGACCAATCGCAAGCAAGCATTTTATTGATCTCTAACATTAAATCAATTATGACGTCATACCCACTGTGACGTCACTAGTCAAAAAGCCTATCACTCTAAGTTATTCACTTAGAAGCAGCCCTAGAACAACTCAACTCCGTCTGAAAGGTAACTCGAAACTAAAAAGTGTTGCCACCTCTCAAAACTTTGATATAAAACAAATTATGACGTCATACCCACTGTGACGTCATACACAAACAGCTTATAACGAAACCGAAACTAAAACAGCAGCAGGAGGGGGACAATTCAACTCCACTTCCGGTCACGTGATTTCCGGTGACGTCATCATCCCTCATCCCATCCCGCCAAGGCCCCGGACTCTCCTTTTCTAACTACTTATATATATATATATATATATATATATATATATATATATATATATATATATATATATATATATATATATATATATATATATATATATATATATATATTGTTTTTTGCTACATATAAAATGAAGTTTCATTGCTATACCAAAGATGTCTGCATACTCAGAAGCGGATTTAGACGTCAGTCAAGTCAATGAGGTTGCTACGATGACCAGGTGGTGAAATAGGATGGGAGGAGGGAGATAAGGACAGTCTAGTTTTACTTGCTGCATAACTCATTTACCTAATCACCTCTAAAATCGAAGGAATTAAAAAGAAAAATTATATTTTTATGATAATTAAGATAATGAAATACATAACCAATTGAGCTCATCCATGCGAAGGGACATGGGATTACCCGGACAAAATGCGTCTCTAAATATTATTTCAAAAATCCCGATTCTGTTTAAAAATTTATTTATTAAGAAAAGCTTACGCTTATATTTGAAATATGAAGGGTAAAATTAAATGATCTTGCTAAGTTTTTTGTTGAAAAATTAATTCCCTTTTCACCACGTATAATTGTAGTTTTCTGTCTATTTTCTCTGGCTCTCCCAATTTAATTCACCGTCATTTCCTTGTACACTTGCGCTGTAGAAACTTCCAACACTTCTTTCGACAGTTCAAGCTCGAGCCCGACTACTTTTGCCCAACAAACAAAGTGACTAATTCCTTATAGAATTGCAGTAAATTGATACCCTTCTAGAAGAAAGAACCCACTCACCCCCCCCCCCCCTTAAAAACACAGGAAGTGAAGGACTAGGCTACAAGCTCTAATCTATGTTCTTTTCAAGGTCTCCGAGAAAGGGGTCATAAATCCCTCAAGAATTGCGTCCCCGCAGATAGACTTCCAGGTCATTATGATGGAGTGGCTTAAGAGAAGGGATGGACGGGGAGAAGGGATGGTTTTTTAGGGAAGGATGGTTTAAGAGAAGGGATGGTGGTTTAAGAAAAGGGATGGACGGGGTGTGTTTTTATTGAAATGGTTGCGGTTGATTGACATTTTCACGAGTTTGTGGCAAGAGAGCTATTGCTCCACGCACAATAGTTAATATTGTGAGATTAATAACTGCCCAAGCAACACACTCATGTTGTTTCTATGTGGTTTTTTGGTGGATACGTTGAAAGTGAGAAAGGCACATTGTAACCACATTGTATCAATGTGCAATTCCAATGCATTTTTAAGGAAGCTGATATTTTATAACAGATATTAGAAGAAATCAATTTATTTCGTATAATTTTTAGGGGTTTTAATTATGTAGTACGAATAAAGTCAGAATTTCGTTTTCTTTACTTTTCTAATGTGATATCACAATGTTGTTTCAATGTGATATTTCAACCAGACATGAAACAAGTGTCTTCTTTGGTTTTTGGAAAGCCCCAATCCTGTCCAAGAATCATATTAATTGAAAACTTTGGTAAAAGCAATTTATAAAAGCAAAAAATAAAAATCCGTTTACTCAATGTGGTTTTTTAATATGGCTTCAATGTGATAATTCAACATTACACCACTGATCCACGATTTGTATCATCCTACGCATGCGCAATACGCTTTTACCTTCAGTGATGACGTAGTTGGCATCACTTTTGAAGTTGATTTGAAACTTGACGATGTCTGTTGACGATTGGATTTATGCCTTTTCTGGTAAGTTTTCTTCATTACATTATTAAATTATACTCTATTATTTGCCGGTTTTCTAAATTAGATGTATTTACATTTATAAATGAAATTAGATAATGATGTTCTTATCAGTGAGGTTTGTTGATTTTTGGGACACACGTGTGACATAAATAAAAAAACCTATTGTATATTTCACGTATTTTTATGAACTATAAAACTGAATGGGCTATCTTGTAGAAGTATGTTTTTCTAAAACGATTGATCACTGAGAATTAAACATGCTGTATAAATATTATTTCTATACTTGTTGAAAGAATTTTTGCGGTAATTAAATGAACTAATTCAGTTAAAAAAAACCTCCACCGTAATATTATAAATTGTCAACAGGGCCGGGAATTTATTTCAGGTGGAATACAGATGTAGTATAGAATATTTCTTAATGTTATATAATATAATTGAAAGTTATGTGATTTTCCACACCCGTAGTCTCTTTAACATGTTTAATTCGATGACACATCTGGAAAAGTTCAGGAAATTTGAAGAAAACTTGCTGTAAAATCAGAGAATTTTTAAAAATCTATCAGGGTATTATCAGAAAACTTTATTTCCTGAATTTTGTGGCCACTCTGTGTAATGTGTTTTAATTAATGTAAAATTAAGTGTTTATTTAAAAACATAGCTGCAAAATGAACTGATGTTTTGTGTGCAAAAAATGAATTTCTTTCGTTAATTTTCTTTTTCAAGCAGTGATGGATAACAAATTGAGAATTTCTCCCTATCCCACTTGGTAATCAAATCGATATTTCAAAGTAAGGTTTAAAAAAGACGTCATCAGTGTAAATATATACATGTGCATAAGGATGATACATTTTATAATAGTTATCATATTTTCAGTTTACTGCCACCATGTACAACACTGTGCAATGCGGAACAGGTATAGTGCCTGGAATCTGATCGCTGGCTCCTAACAACTGAAACCTATCCTTTTCAGGTACTGTGGTAAATTGAAAAGATGCAGTACAGTATAGGATATTTCGCTATTTAAAAATTTACAAAAAGAACTTTCTAAAAAACTAAAATTAGAAAGTGGAATTCTGTTCTTTTGCAAAATATATATATATATATTTTTTTAAATCTCCCTTTTATGTTATACAGTCGAACAGGGTTGGCATGGTTTAAACCAAATAGTTTTTTCTCTTTTTAAAGATTAATTTAAAATTGCACTTTTTTTGTGTGTTTATTTATAATTAGTGTTGTAAATAACTTTTTTAAATAAATCTTATAGTGAAAGTCTATAGAACTTTTTTTTTATAAGTATCAAAAATAACTTTTTATATTAATCTAAGTGTTTTATTACTGTTTTATAATAATATTCAAAATTATTAATTAAAATTAAATTATATGCTGCATTTTAAACTTGTTTGTGAAATAGAGATTTTGTGCTTAAATAACTTATTTCTAAACCTTAAAAATATAATTATGTATAACTTATCACCATTACTGATGAATCTAAGAGCAACATTCCATGTAGAAGTAGTAAACAATTACTATTGTATTATATAGTTTCCATTGGATTTAAAAAAACATATCTCTAAATATAATATTAAAATTTAATGATTTAATTGTTCACATAAGTAGCAATTGTTTATTTACTTAGTGTAAATGATTTTCAGAAGAAATATTATTTGTTATTTAAACATTTATTATTCTAGTTAATGTAAAATTTTATTTATAAATATGCATACATTTAAATTAGAAAAGGATTTAAAAAAAAAAACAACTTTTAAACAAAAAAAAACCCCATTTTTGGGGGGGGGGGGGGTCCAACTCTGCGGCTAAACTTCATTAACACGAAGTCGATGGGGCCGCTGAAATTGTTTGTGCTAACTGAATAAATTAACGCTAAGTTTTAAGTACGGAGAACTGCTTTTACTTTGCGTTAAACTGGAGTTCAGGTTAACGGATTTTGCATTAACAGGGTTTGACTGTAATTAGATTTGGGAATACTTTTTAGAATAAATTTACTTATTGTATTAGAATTGAACATTCTTCTTTTTTTTTTTCAGTGTTCAGTGGACTTACTTATACAGCTGTTGTACTTAAACAGTGTGGCTACAGAACCTGGAAATCAAGAAACTTTTCGATTGTGGAAAAAATCAGGGAATTTTTTTAATATTCAGGAAAATTTACTGTTACTGTTTAGGGTATGTTTTTCCATTATCCCTATTTTGGTACCATTTTCCTGATGATTTGCTGTGATAATCATTAGAAGTTTTAATGTTATGGAATAATTTTAACTTTTAACTACCACCAAACCTATTTTTAAAAAATTGGCATATTATCTCTTTAGCATACAAGTTCTATTCGATAAATGTGTCAACATATCTGGAAAAATTGGGGGAATTTGGAAAAAGTTTGCAAGAAGGGAATTTTTTTTAAATCTGTCAGGGAACTTTTTACCTAAATTTTGTGGCCATCATGTTAAATGACACTGATAGTTCTTTTGATAATCCTCTATAATTTATATATTAAGTATAATTTTTTTATTTTTAAATTAGTTTTGCTGTTGTGAACATGTCTGAATTATGGTAGTATTATAACAAGGCTGCTAGTGGTGTTTACTAAAGTGACTATTTTAGCCTCCAGAAAACTTTTTTTGGTAAGAAAAATATCGGTACTTGCGTATTAACGCCACTGCAGCTACAGATTTGACGGTTTTTCAGTGCCACCAATAAAGAGCAATCTTGTTCGCACGCAGTTATCTTTTGGATTCCTTGTAAGTATAAAACTATAATTCCTTGTAAGTAATTAAAAACCGCCAAATCTGTAGCTGTGGTGGCGTTAATACGTAGGTACCAAAATTTCCTAATTGACTATTTTAACCTCCAGGCGACTATGTAATGAAAAATGAGTTCCTGACTTTGAACTGGAAACCAATAGAGAGCATGGCTTCAACTTGGTTGCAGCAGCTCATTTAATTTATCCTCAAAGTAGTAAAGAGTGTTTTTGAATTTAAAGCAAAATTTGTATGATACAGTAAATTTTTCTAAAAGTATACCGAAGAGTAAAAGGCAACTAAGTTGTTTGAATCTAGAATTTTCAAAAATTATAATTGGTTTCCTATTGAAATATAACATTAATAAAAACCTATATTATACGTTTTTCCTGTAAATTTTTCTACTCTTCATTTTAGTTTTCAAATACTGGGGTGGGAGTAGGCAACATTGGTATTCTGCATCTGCCTTCGAATTTTTTTTACATAATCTACTTTTGATTAAACTATATTGTGTATCGTCATTGCATGATATTCTGAAATAAGTCTGTTATTGCCTTAAATGGTCATGTGATCTTTGGTCAGTCCAATGTGCACACCATAATATGAAGGGTGCTTCCGCATACTGGCATTGACTTAAAACCATCCAAAACAAGGGGATAGCTTTCAACACGAGAGAGGGATTTTTTTAAGTCATAAAAAAGGGATATTATTTTGATTAATATATTCAATCTTTGAATTTGGTTGGCGATTTAAGTAGCAGAGTTGGATTTGAGCATTTTTACACGTCGTATTTCTTTATTATTATTTTTGGCATGGTGTCTACTTTTAAAAATTGAAAAACAGTTATATCTATATAAATATATGTTTGAATGGTTTTTGTATTAAATAAAGGTAATTTTATTTTAGAGATTATGAAAACAACCAATGAGGAGGCGAAAGAAGCTCGTGGAGTGACATTAAGGCTGCTGATGGTGACAGAGATGTGGAATATTTTTGGGAATGATATTGAGGATTGTAAACATGGTTTATAACATATGGTTCATAAACTTAAATAATTATTTTGTATCTCCTTTCTTATTTTACTGTTATTAAATGGGGTCTTGAAGTTAAGATCCTACTGTTGCTCTGAATGGGATATGTCATTAAAAATTAGCACATATATATTTAATCATCTTATAATTTTTCATTTGCTGGTTTAAAGTGTGAACTTAAAAACAATTTGAAAGGTATTTGTACCTATGTAATTGTGTTAGGACCATGTGTGTTACTGTTACATGTAATTATTAATATTTGTTTTATTAACATTTGTTTTAATGTTATGCGTGCTATTTTTGAAATAAAATTATTTTGAACATTATGTAATGATTTATTTTTATAGTTAAAATATATATATATAATTTTTATTCAAATTCGATTAGTTCAGAAATAATTAAGTAGCAGATATTATAAGTAATTTTAATTGTGGTTCATTGGAGCAAAATTAAATTTTTGTACAGAATAATCCTCTGCATATAAAAGGAAAGTTTAATTTTTCACAAAATGATATTCTACCTACTAAAAGATGATACATAGTGTAACAGTAGTTGGAAACTCGTAAAGCCAATACTTGGAAAATATTCTAGTTTTAACTTTTTCTTTTCGTTAAATAAGTTTCTATAATGCATATACTCTTAAACTTTACAGTGTTAATAAAACTAAACACATTCATGTGAAAAAAAAAATATGTGTCAAAACAAGCGCTTAGAAAAGTATCAGGATACATTCGCTTCCAAATTTTTTCTGTTATCTATTAAAATACAAAAATCAATAATTTGTTTTGCTTAAAATTGCAACTTTAAATGGTATTTTGAATTTGAATTTCATAACCCCTTCCGAAAAATATGAGCAATATGAAAAAGCAATGTGAATATATATATGTGAATATGAAAAATATGAGCAATACTGTTTTAACATGGGTGTTCCACATTGTTACCACATGATAGTGTTCACTTTTACCAATGTTGTTTAAATATGAATCTTCCACACGAGTGTTCAATCTTGATTCTTGGCTCAAGAACTATAGTGCTGTAAAAACAGCATTATGGGATGTGTGTCTTGAAACAACATTGGTAAGATTCAATATTGAATACTCATGTGGAAGATTCATGTTTAAACAACATTGGTAAAAGTGAACACTATCATGGTGGTAACAATGGGATGCATCCATGTTGAAACAACATTGACATTCAACGTGGAAACCACATGGGCAAAAATGAACACTCTCACGTGGAAACAATGTGACAAATCCACGTTGAAACAATATTGACATTCAACATTGAAACCACGTGATATATCTACGTTGAAACAACGTTGGCACACAACATTGCATCCACGCTCCTTTAAGTGAACACTTCCACTTGAAAACAACGTTGCAGTTCCACGTTGAAACAACATTGTGCATGTTGGTATTTAACGTTGACACCACATTGAAACAACATGGTTGCGTTGCTTGGGTGCTTTCATTTGTCTTGCATTTAAAAAATATTTTACAGAAATTTCAAAGAAACGTTATCAAGTATATATAAGTCGGATCAGGGTCCCAAAAAGTGAAGGGGCCCGGGCCCCCCTTGGCCCTCTCCACCAGCCGCCACTGCTTTTCTATGTTTATCTTGATTGACATTCATACCAATTTTCAGAGATGTGACGAAATGGGAAGTAGAACATTCGAATATCCCTCGTTTGGAACGTTTAACCCCTTTTCGACCCCTAAACGTGTATTATCCGAGATCGGAATAGCTTGCTTATTCTATGTTTATCCTTGTTGACATTTGCACCAATTTTCAGAATTGTGACTATATGGGGAGTGGGATATTCGAGTTATGAACGTTTAACTCCTTTTCCACCCCTTAAAGTGGGTTAATTAAGCACGGAATAGCTTAATTTTTCTATGTTTGTCTTTGTTGATATTTGTACCAATTGTTAGGGTTGTGACCATATGGAAAGTGGTACATTCGAATATCCCTAGTTCGGAATGTTTTAACCCCTTTTCCACCCCTTAAAGTGGGTTAACAGAGATCGGAATAGCATGCTTTTTCTATGTTTATCATTGTTGGTATTTGTACCAATTTTCAAAATTGTGACCATGTCGGAATTGGGATATTCGATTATTCTTCGTTTGGAACGTTTAACCCCTTTTCCAAACGTTTCCCCCTTTTCGCGGGCCAAAAGATCAGTTCTCTGTGATTTTTTTTTTTTAATTCAGTCACTTTTTCAAATTGAAAATTAACATTTTTGAAAGAAATCAATAAATATGTCTCCCTCCTTTCAAAATGAAAAATGCCCCCCCCCCCCCCTTCCTCTTCAAAACGAAAAAAGCGCCCCTGTACTACATCGGTAAGAAATGCGATTTTTGTTTACCACTTCGAAAATCGCTAGCGATCTATAGTAATACCAGATAAAATATTTTATGGAAATTTCGTAAATTTGGGAGGGACTCCAAAAAAAAAAAACAGTTCTGTGTGATTATTTTTTAAACTCAGTCCTTTTTCAAATTGAAAATAAACATTTTCAGGATCAAATCAATAAATGTGTCTCCCAAAAGTACTTCGCCCCTTCCCAAAATGAAAATTGCGCCCCCCCTCTCCGAAACGAAGCTCCGCCTGTACCACATCGGTAAGAAATGTGATTTTTTTTACCCCCTGAAAATCACTAGTGATCAGGTGATTCCAGAAGGATACATTTTTGAAATCTGCCTACCTCAATTTTATTTCTGTCTTTATCATCGTGGTGTGTCTTTAAAAAAAAACAAAAAAAAAAACGCACTTTTTCAATGAAAATTTCGTAAATTTGTCAGGTTTTTTTTTAGTTCAGTCATTTTTCAAATTGAAAATTAATATTTTCAAGATTAAATCAATAAATGTGTCTCCCAAACGTACCTCTCCCCTTCCAAAAAGAAAGATGCGCCCCTCCCACCTCTCTAAAACGAAAATTCCATTCTGTCTTTACTATCGTGTTGTATCTTGAAAAGAAAAAATAAATGAACTTATTCTAGGAAAATTTCGTAAATTTGAAAGGGGCGCCAAAAGATCAGTTCTGTATGTTTTTTTAATCAGTAATTTTTTCAAATTGAAAATTACAATTTTCAGGGTTAAATCAATAAATATATGCTCCAAACGTGCCTCCTCCCTTCCAAAGATGCGCCTCCCCCTCTCTCCAAAACGAAAAAAGCGTCCCTGTGCCATATCGGTAGGAAATGTGATTTTTATTTACCGCCTCGAAAATCGCTAGCAGTCTGATGATACCAGAAGGATACATCTTTGAAATCTGTCTGCCTCAATTCCATTTCTGTCTTTACCATCGTGTTGTGTGAGTTGTGTCTTGAAAAGAAAAAATAAATGTGCTTATTTCTAGGAAAGTCTCTTAAATTTGGGAAGGGCACCAGGATTAAATCAATAAATATGTCTCCCAAACGTGCTCCTTCCCTTGGCTTCCCAAAATGAAAAATGTGCCCCCCCCCCCCCCAAAAACGAAAAAAAAGCAGCGCCCCTTCTATTGTTTTATAATTTCGGCTGAAAGAAGAAAGCTATACAGTTTGTGGTTTCCCTCTCATAATTCCTATGCTAACTTCGTCCTCAGATCAACACCTCATCTGCAGAATTAGACAGAACAGAAATTATAAATTTCGTCGATATCGGGGCATAATTTACAATTTAAGAAATTATTTAAAAATTTTTTTTTCAATATTGAGTTAATTTTTTAACAAGGTTACAAATCAATTGTCCCGTTTGTACATATTGCAGTCAAACATTGTTTGGCCAAATGTTTATATTTAAGAATGTAAAAATTAACTCTTCTATAGTAGCACCGTTATTTGTAAAATGCCAGATGGCCCGTATCTTTTAGATATTTTTGAGAGGCCCGGGCCTTTTATTCTTAAACGTGAAACTCCATTCAAAAGTTATTTTTTATCATTTCATAGACGAAACTTCATAGTAATTTTTAAACAAATACACAAACACGTAATAAATCTAGAAACGCAGCTGTGTTCTGCCGCCAAATCCGATAACAAAGCGGCAGACATGCAAGTGTATATGATGTTGACAGAGCTTAGGCCCGTTTTCGACCCCTCACAGCTCAGCTTCTATTATAGCTAGAACCCTGATTTTTTTTGCCATCGTGTTGTCCCGGGTGAGTACACGAAAAATAACAACATAATTGTTAACATTGATCAAGGGAACATTGTAAAAAAAATCCTTTGAAAATCGTCGAAGTCACCAGAATTTTATCCTTATGATTTTTCCGTTTCTTTTGGTTCTGACCAAAACTTCAGCCTAAAGTGTAATTGATCAATTTTGACAATTTTTTTAAAAAACTTTTTCTCAGCTTGATTGGAGGAAGTGCCTTTTGTATGTTTTGATGGGTAGGAGGGCCTGTACCCCCTCCCCCCCCCCCCCCGGAAATGATCCCGATGCTTGAGAATTTTAGCCTGGCCTACAGCTTAAACGCTTTAATATATTCAGACCATTCTTTTTTTTATTCCTCTCAGATTGATTACAGGAAATGCCTTTTGTATGAATTAATGCGTAAGATGATCTGTACCCCCCAGAAATGATCTCGGAAATTGGGAATTTAACCCCGGGTAATGATTGATTAAAACAGATCAATGGATTTCGGATATTCATCTTTTGCTCAATTTCAAGAAGTGACTTTGATACTTTAAGTTGAACTATTTAAACAGTGTAATTAGAAAAAAATAAAAATTACTTATTGCTTATTTTCGAAAGACATATTGAAAATTTCGCAATCTTGGCAGTGTTTTTTGTTTTTTTTCTTGTCAAATTATTACCAAGAATATCACCAAACTGGTAATTTTTTTTTTTAAAGTACTGAAAATAGGAAAACAAAAATAGTAAATTACACTGATCCATGTCAAATTTAAATGCAGTGACACCAGTATTAAAGGGTAATTAAAAATTTGGCATCGTTCACACTCCTAGTCTTTGCATTTTTATGATAAGTGTGACGTTATTGTGTATTAAATATGTTGTGCGGAGATTACTCAAAGAGACGTTAGTCATGTGATGGTGGAAAGCAGGGCTCAACTGCAGTTAAGTTAACAAACTCTACAAAAAGAAATGATATCTTCCTAAAAAAAAAAAAAAACTAGACGTTGTAAAAAAAAACCGCCAAGTCAGCCAGAAAAAGTTATGAAATCTAGTGTTTGTCGCCTAGCGGCCACGTCTAGTTTCTTGGGGGTACTAGTATACAATGTACGAATGGGGTACTTGTATATAGGCATCAGTACTTGGCAGGCTAGAGTTATTTCGGATTAATCTCATTTCATTTGCTTCAGCTACTTTGCACTAAATTGAGATTAATATAAAAACTCTAGCCTGCCAAGTACTGATTGCCTATGTACAAGTACCCCATTCGTACATAGTGTACAAGTACCTCAAAGAAACCAAACGTGGCCGCTTGGCAACAAACATTAGATTTCATAACTTTTTCTGCCTGTCTTGGCAGGTTTTTTTTTACAACGTCAAGTTTTTTTTGTTTTGTTTTTGGAAGATTTTAACTATGTCCCTGAGGTTCCGAGCCCCAAAATACAACATAACAAAATAGAGTAAAAAATAAATTTAGTATCTGAATATCCACCTCAACTGTGTATATGTATCAGGAAAATACAATTTTCTATGGGGTCGTTTACAAGTGCGATTCCCAACAGAATATTATACTTACATCAAAATTATAAATGCACCAAAAATAAGCATGGGCATCAATTTTAAATTCAATAGCGCTTTCAATAGCAAATTCTTAAGGCAGTTTTTTTAAGCTTAAATGTTGTAAACATCTTTTTCAGTGTGTTAAAAATGATAAATGGAAACAAAATTACTAAAACATCGATCTAGAACCAACTCCGACACAAGAGTTAATGGAACAGTGACAATTTGCAGCCTGGAATAATATTTAATAAGTAAATTCTGACAGTGTTGAAATACGTTGTGAAGACTCCCCTCTTAAGTTTGTTTTTCTTTATGGGTTAATTTTTTTTTTTACTGTGCTCCAATCCAACCATACTATCAGTTGGAAGTGTATAAAAGTGTTCAACTCTGCATACATTGATGCCTCGTTGTAGATCACCTTGAAGACAGTTTTAGTTACCAAATTCGCTATTTGACAGTTTCTTGTATTTTAAGTCCCCGGGATAGAATTATCAAGATAATCCCAGTTGAGTCCACCCTCCCAGTTCTTATCTGCCAAGAAGTCATAAAAGTGGGGGGAGGGTTACAAGATGATCCCCGGAAATGCCGTCCCCTTTCTTCTGTTGGACTTGGTTAACTGGACACCTTCCTTAGTTTGAAAAAAAAAGTCACCAACATTAGAAGATACGAAAGAACCACGCCCAGTATTTGCTTTTGTGTGATCCGATAACACAGTGAAAAGGTATGCTAATTTTTTTACATGGTATAAACTTAAATATTCTAGAAATAGTATTAGTATGTAGAGGTCCTTCATAATAGAATAGTAAAACTCGTTTTATTAAAAAAAAAAAGTTTTTTTTTTAATACTCTACTTAAATAATCGAATGAATTTTTACCTCGAAATGCTTTTAAATTCCATTACTATTTGTAGCGTAGTAAAATATACTGCCCATAATTTTTTTAATTAAACTTATCGAATTTTGTAATTAGTGAAACTATTTTTTACGTCGAATTTAAACATAATTTATGGTTAAAAATAAAGGTTTCGGCTAGGTAATTAAGCGAACAAGGAATTCTCTGAATGGAAATGTTTAAAAATCTATACTGAAGAAGTATTTTTAAAATATCTCTATTTTGCATGTGCGGAATGTTATCTGACTTTTGGCTCCAGTGTCAGCCTTGGGATATCTTGTTCCATCCACTTCATCAACCGCGCGCGAAAACCCCCCATTTCTTTTTGTCAATAAATCTTCAGTTCGGCTGTCTGCTGTCAACACTCCCACTGTGTGTCCTGTCCTCTGGAATTTTCTCGGAAGATGACCAATGTATTTTTAGGGGGTGGGTGACAGTTATTTTCACGTAACTAGTTTGTGATTCCAAGTCTCAAGATGACTGGTATAAAAAACATTGAATTTGTATTCACGATTGTTTGGTTTTCTTTTGCAACTTTGCAATCAAAAGTATTTCAAATTCTTTCACAAGAAAATTATTGTAGAAATATTTATATAAATATCAACCAATTAACCGCATGAAGTAGGGTAACAGAAACCTCGTTTTGAAAATTGAGTGTTACAGTTATAATCAAAGATTTTATTGTTTCAAATTAATTTGCTGTATTAGTTGAAGGGGGGGAGGGGGGGGGGAGTGAGATTTTGAGTGAGATTGGACTTTTGGGCAGTTAAAAATTTTCCTTAGAATAAGTCTTGCAATATTAGAAGTAGCAAAAGACAATATTTTTGTTAAATGCTTAAATTTTAATAATGAAATATAACAACCTCCTCCAAATATCCTATAATAAACAGAATATATATATATCACAGAATGATGAAAGCTAAAAAACATATATGACAGTATATATAGCTAAAGAAACATATAACATTTGGTTTGAATTACAACTTATATAACAAAATTACATACCTATTAATAACATTTTGAATAGAAAATACAATTGATAATAAGTTACTACCTCCCCTTTCCTTCTACAAAAATATTAGTTTTTATAGAGAAGGGAGGGACGAGGGGGGGGGGGGAGAGTAACCAGAATCTCATCAGAACATTATGCTAAAATAATACACGAATGGTCAGTAAATGTTAATTAACTCTCCGACACTTACATTGTGAGAACTTGATTAATAATAAGTAGTTCACAGAGAATAATTAAAATAGATCTTACTGGATATTTTATGAAGGGCTATAAGATAGTTATACAACTCGTGACTAAGATAAGACTTTTTTTAAAAAATCTTTAAGGACCCTTCTAAGTCCGCATTCTTTAAATGAGAGGAATGTCTTCTGGGTGGTCTTTTGAAAGAAAACTACTCAAACATTTGCACCTTAAATGGGAGAAAAACAAGGGCAGTTGGACAAAACCTCAATAGCATTCCCCCTTTAACAGTTGCAAGAGTGTTTTTTGTGTAGTATAGCACCCACATTGACCTTTGTGCCATGATAATATAATACAACAAAAATCAAAAAACATTAGTAAACCTGGTTTTAAGCATGATATTATTTCAATTTTCAATCATTTTTTTTTTACATAAGGAAAGCTTGCAAATTTTAAGTGATAAAAAAATATTCATACATAGTATGTAAACTATATTAATAAATATTACTTTTATAAAAAAATATATATACAGCTTTAAAAAATATGTATATACATTTACATATACAGTTTTAATTTAAAATAATAATTCCAAGTAAAAAATTGCATTTAGGGTCTTTACTCTTCTTCCAGTATAGTATGGTCAAATGGTTTCTTATGATAAAATCTTGAAATTTTTTTTAATGATTTTAGATAAAAGAAAATATAAATTTCATGCACGTTATAGCTAACACAAGTTTCACCATAATCAATACAGGAACAGGCTGATTGGTCAAAGTAAAATAACTTACTACAATAAGTTGTATTATGGCTCTTGACAAGTTAATTCATTAAGTGGTAGAAAACAGTATGCAAATTTTGGTAATTACAAAATTTTAAATAAACTAAGCAAAATTATTATTTCCAATAAAGTACACCACTGATACGAAAACTGTACTTTAGTCAAATCCCATGAAGCAGAAACCCATTGCGGCAATAAATAAAAAAGGGGTTGCAATAAAAAAAATCAAACAATTGACTA
The DNA here is from genome assembly GCA_963978545.1 of Linyphia triangularis. Lineage (NCBI taxonomy): Eukaryota > Metazoa > Arthropoda > Arachnida > Araneae > Linyphiidae > Linyphia > Linyphia triangularis. The sequence goes on along the minus strand of OZ021726.1, from coordinate 47,677,940 downwards.
ATTATGTTTCAATGGCATCAGAAGAAAAAAAAATTAGAAACAAAAATATCACATGCAAGAAAAAAAAATATCCCCATATTCAGCAAAGGTGAATTCCATTTGTGACAGACATGACATGAGACAAGTTTCTTGTTCATCTTTAAGTACTAAATATTAATTAACAGGTAAAACATTACCATGGGGTGATGCAAATATAGGCCTTAGTTATAAAAAACACTAAAATTTTAATTCTGGAAAAATTACTTTTAATTAATTGGGTTAAAACCTGCTGTGACAGACATGACAAAATTAAGACATAGATTTTGAGTGACCATATATTATTACCATTTGCTCTTAATTGGTATGCTTGTCAAGTCTAAAATTTGTTGGGGATCAAAATAAGACTTATATATGCCAAGCAGAAAGAAAAATGTTAAGAAATTTTTAAATAGTAAAATATTATAAAATATTTATCAGCGTGACAGACATGACAAGGTTTTGTGACAGACATGACACGTATACAATTTTCTATGAAGTTAAGTATTTTTTTCTTGAATATAATTTTCTTTATTTTTATCATGACTTGAAGATTACAATATGATATAACATTAATATATTATGTTATATGACTCACAAAATAAATTATTAAAAATATTTAAAATCCCTTGGAATTGACTAGTGTGGGAGCTGCCACATTTGCTCTTTCTCATGCCAGGCAACATGAACTTCTGGTTCAAATTTAAACATACCTTTAATTTTATTTGGTACAAAGCATTTTATTTTGTACTGGTTCTGTGCGATTTGTGTTATTAATCCATCAAAATCTCAAAAAACCTCATTATTGTATTGTGGGTTCATCCATTGGCCACATTGCAAATTGTGAACAGTTGCATTTTCCAATAGGTCATTCACCAGTATTGAAATTTAAGAGTACCTTTTTTACACTCTGAAGTGGGGCTATAAAATATTATGCCAGGTGCACACGATCGGAAACAACGGTTTCCTTTAGATTTCTTGTACCAGGCATTGTTTTGATTTCTTGCCATGTAAGATCAAGTTTTGCTATCAGTCTTTATATTTTTCTTATGGTTCATACCATTGATTCTAGGACAAATTTTCATTGCAGCTTCAGCAAACTTACATGGTGTTTTAGAATCTAGACTTCTGGTTCGAGTAGCATCTCTGATTTGACGCTTAATAGCCCCACCAATGCTAACAATGCATCCTTTGCTTTGCCATGTGAGGTGGATAAAAAATGACAGACTGTTGAGAGCTTACTTTGTGTCATGGAAAATATTGCATATTTTTGTTTAAAGGGTTGAAATGTTCCATCAGATTGGAATTCAATCACTTGCACTTTAAACTCTAAGTGACCTTTCATGAATTTTTTGATGACTAAATTATTAAATACAATAACAGAATATTTGTCATGATTACTATAATTAGATATAATTACACATGACTCTGAGAAACAGTGACAGAGTCACTATCACAATAATATACCATTGTAGTGTAGAAAGTACCATTGTAGTACCATAGTAGAGAAAGCATTCTGCCAATGAGTAAACTGAATTTCATCCTGATAAATATGAGAATAGTTTTCACTGAAATTAGTTTGTATCACAAGTTTTCCATGTAGCAGATTTTTTAATAAATTGGTAAACACATTAGAATGTGTGTTTTATATACAAGTGGCACAAAAAGTATATAAGCTGTTTTTCCATTAAGTTTAATACATAATTTAAAATTCCCTCTTTTTAAGTTGCGAACTGCAGATCCATCCTCTGATTTTCTAAGCTTTTTATTAGTTGAGTTGTAAAGAAATACTATTGCCATCAATGCTAAGTTAAATAATAATAATAACTTTCAAAGTAAAAAATTAAGGCTAAGTTTCTTGAAAAATTAATTGTGACAGACATGACTGGTGTGACAGACATGACAAAATTTAATATTCTATATTTTGCTCAAATTTTAAATTTATTTTTCACATTTTTTATGAACTGTTTGTTTTGATCTATAAAAAGAGAAAATAAAGTGTTAATAATTTTTATTAAGTGGATTTTGTTTAAAATAAAAAAATCCCAGTTTTTTGTGACAGACATGACATGAAGACTAATATCAAGTTTGAGGGGAATAGCAAAATTATTAAGAAGTTTTAAGTAAAAATTTTGTTGTTTTTAAGCATAAAGTGAACCATTCTTTGAAAAAATATGTTTATTTCAAAAATCTATGTGGTATTTAAGTGCTTCAATGGGCATTAAACTAGAGGTAAAAATAACAGATTTTCGATTTCAAAGTAAGTCCTAGATTAATTAACTATAAAAAAATTATTCATACGATTTTCTTATTATATCTTATTATTTTCATACAATTTAACTTATTTTCTAAGAACTGGAACAAAAAAACATTAATTTAGTGATAATTTAAAAAATGATGTCTATGTCGCATTTTCATGGAATTGACCCAAATTGAATTTTTGTTTTACCAAAATGTGCCTAGCATCATTCTTCAAAATAAATAAGTTAAATATATTCTTTCTTTAATATAATATCTTTTCAAATAATTTATTTCATTTAAGTAATTAAATGACTGGTAAGCAATGTCTGAACTTGGGACTTCTTTTATCAGCTTTGTAGTTTTTTCATGTTAGTAAAGACACCAATTAAGATCTTTACACTGCATAAATTATTCCTTAAAGTAGAAGAATTACCAATTAAAAAAAAAAAAATCATTGTGCACTTGCAATTGACACCTTATGATCATTTTCATCAAGCAAGAGAAGACCAGTTTAAAAACTTCAATCCTAAATTATATTTGTGTTTATTCCGAAACAGCAATAAATTACTTCTCAACTCGTATAAATTCAATATAGTTATTTTGAATCATTCTAAAATTAACTTTATTTTAAGTTACATATATTTTAACTAGTATAAAAACATAAATGTTTGAAAAAGGTGCAATATGCTCTATTTTTCAATAAAAAGGTAGTAAAATAAAAAGTAAGGTCGTAAAAGTGTGAATTGGTAAAATGATTAACAAATGGTAAGAAATCGTAGTATGATAGAAAACTTGTGTGGAAAGTAATACTTCTTCAAACAAGGTTTTATTTGATAAGTGAGGTAGCACGAGTCAAATAATTTACCAAGATTAAAAAAGTATTTTCCCATGTGTTGCATAAAATATTTTTTATAACCACATGCAAAAAATACTTTTAATACATATATTTAATAATGTTGGCAACTGCAGGCAATGAATTTCTTCTGAAAATGCGTCATTTCATAGACAAGACAATATAACATTTGAGCACAAGATATGCAAGAAAGTACTTTTTCACACTAGTGCGCGAAAACTTCTTACGAAAAAGTGTTACTTTTGCCACGATTTTTGATTGAAAATGGTGAAAAAGTTTTAAATTTTTGCACATTGTTATAAAAAATATTAAAAAATTACTTTTTTTTAAAATTATTTTGACACTTCTGTCAAATTGATTAAAACAGAAATTTAATTTTTCATCAATGGTGTTAATGTTTTACATAAAAAATTCTTTCTAATATTATATGTTTACCATGTTTTAACTTGGTAGTAATAACAATGCATACAACTAAGTTTTCAATGTTATTATGTGATTTAAATAAAAGTATTATAATAAAAATAATTATTAACATTAATTTTTTTAACAAGAATTGATTATAAAAAAAATTAATTTAGCATTATTAAAATACAATATAAAAATTAACTAAAAAATTATGCTATACTAAACTTCAACTTAACTTGACATCACTAGACGGTAGATCGTCCGAGTGCTCATAGGTATTTAATCCATTTTGCGGCGTGAAAGCATAATGTTCGCCAAACCACAACCCTGTAGAGAACAAAAGGCTACAAGGTTTGGCGAGAATTATGTCTTCACTCCGCTGAAATGGATTAACTGCCTATGAGCACGGTGAAGATCTATCGTCTAGTGATGTCAAGTTAAGTTGGAGTTTAGTATAGTACAAGGTGTCAAAATTCAAAACCTCATGTTTTTGGCTATAACCAGAATTTAAGCAGGGGTACAACATTTCTTTGGCCATTAAGCTAAAACACATTTTCCATTTGAGCAAATTGTACCTATAAGTTCCATTTCTTATGATGCTTAATTTAGCACAATTAAAACACTTTATTTTATGAAATCAGTATTAACTTTAAATATTAAATATGCCAAATGGAAAAATATTTTTCACCATTTAGCCTACTCTTTAGATCGATGAGACTAACTTTGGAATAGCAAAAATGGCGATTTATTATAAAATATTTTTGCAAAAGAGCTAAACCACACTTTCCAATTTTAACATTTAAGAAAAATATTATATACACAATTTTTACATAACAGGGTTAACAAATCATAGACAAAAACTTTTTGTATTCTTTGGAGATAGGCTACAGTTATTTTTTAGGGTATTAATTTCCACAATCAGGACAAAATATATATTCTCTTTAGGTTAATATAAAACAAATATTACACTGATGCAGTGGCGGATCTAGGATTTTCCTGAGGGGGGGGGGGGCGCAACACCTGTGCCTTAGCCAGGATGAAATCGAATATTTAAAAAAAGTTTTTAAAAAAAAATCCATGCAGTGTTCTAGAAATATACTTCAAGATAATCCGTATCCATTGATTGACCTCTCCCCTTTTTCGTCACATTTCTGACTCGCTATCTTAGCGTAAGGTGAAATGCCCAGGTAATACCAAAATTACTTTTCAGTTTAAAAAAACAACTCCCCCTTCCACTCCTCAAAAAACACCCTTCCAGGCTAGATATTTTTATGAACTCCTTTGTTTCTTTATACTCATGGCAAATAAAACGTTTTTGCAAAGTTTCATGAACGGACCAATTTTTAATTTTTTAATGTCGTACTTTACCTTTCCTTGGATTTTACATGTGTTTTCGTTTATAAAAAGGAACTGTAACTTTTTTTAGATTAGTTATATCGTTTTGCTTTTTTTCCTTCGATTCAGCATAAAAAAAAGTACTCTAAAAACATGTGTCACATGTCACAAATTAACTTTTCAGCCACCAAACCCCCTGACAACCCCCCCCCCCCCAAAAAAAATCTCCCTTCTTTGCTAGATATTTTTATGGAGTCATTTGAATATTCATTTTCATGACAAATATAGAACATTTTTGCCAAGTTTGATCAACGAACCAATTTTTTTGTTTTTCTTATGGTCTTAGGTACTATTTTACCACCACTAATATATATTTGGTTCGATTTTATACATCCACATTTCACACACAATATATCACAATTTTCACCGTTCAAAAGTATTGAATTCGGTAAAAAAAAATCGATTTTATTGCATTTCTACACGTTTTGGAATGGCCATGAGACCTGGCATTACGGTTTTCGCCAAAATTGCACCTGTGCATTAAGTAGCTGATATTGAAAAAATTACGTTTTTCAGCGATTACCAAAAAATGGTTTTAACGATTTTGATTAAATCGCTATAAAAATGTCTTTAAAGGTGTTCTAATCATTCCCACCTCCGTAGAAATGAGATAATGGCGAACGCCCATCAACGACTGTTTCTACTCTGTTGCACTTAAAAGAAAGGATAATGCAGTGTTTATTGAAAAATATATCACAATTTTCACCGTTTCAGCGGTGTTTTTTTAGAATAATCGCCAAACTGGGATTTTTTTTTTTTAAATAATGAAAAAAAAAAAAAAAAAAGGTAAATTATATCAATCCGTGACAAATTAAAAAAACATCGCATACTGAAATATTTTGTTCCAATTCTTCAATTATAACTGGAAGACAGAGATTGTAGGAGGATCATTGTAGTTAAAAAAAATTTAAGAACTTCATTTTGAGTTGCAATATATCATTTTACTTCTTTCACGAAACTTTTGAACAAGAATCAGAAGTTTCATAAAAAATATGTTTTGGAAGAAGAATAGGCTTAGAATAAAATTAGAGTAATCTTAGCCTTCTCTAAAAGTATGTATATATATTATACCGTAAGCGTTATAATTACTTATAAAGTGCAATATTTCTTGCATTACTTCTGCAATACAAAAAAAAAAAATTGAAAGCATGTGGTAAATATTTGTACAAAACTTTTCAAATTATCGTAAAAAACATACACATTTATTTTGTTAATTCATTCGTTTAATTTCGTACAGGGTTTGTAAGCGATATTTTTTTAAATAATTAATTCTACTACTGTAGTGCTACTTTACACAGATAATACTTCTTACAAAATTGTTTATAAGTCTATTTTATGTAAAAAAAACAATTGGCATACCTTTCCAGTGTGGTGCAAGAGAGGATTGTTAATCGAAATTCAAATATGACGCTTATTTACAAGCCGAAGCAGAAATTAGCGCTGGACGAGTTCTTATGCCAGTTAATAAATAACCTTCCTCTTCCTTTCTTTCAAAAGTTTTAAGTTTAGCCTATTACCATGTCTAGTTGAATGGGGGTGGCCATTTCCGGAGGTATCCCAAACAGTGGCCCTCTCATTATTCTTTTTTTCCCCTGGTTGGCGTTGGACATTACGAATGCGAGTCAAAATCTCTTCCTCCCACTCGACAGAAAAGGGATCGGGTATCAAGGGTCCAAGATATCTTCAAGGTCAAGAGGGTGGAGGTTTGAATACTTGTAGAGTCTTCCAACATCAGTTTGAATGGGAAGAGAGAAGGCTATAAATAGAACCTTGGTACAAAAATAAGCGTTTTTTTGTTGCTTTTTTCGGAAATTAGATGAAGGTTAAAATATAATTGTTGCATGAACTTATTGAAAAAAACTTTAAGGAAAAAAAAATTATTATTATTATTTATATCTGTAAATTGTAAAAAAAAGACTCCACCTGAGGGGGGGGGGGGGGGGGCCTGGCTGGATCCGCCATTGCACTGATGTTCAAAACATATTATTTCAGTTTCCGGGTTTTTGGTGGTACAAGAGTTTCTTTGATTACTGCATTAACATTATTGACAGAATATAATGTTTTGTATACTTTTCTATTCTTTGCATCTTCTATCAAACACTTCCATTCAGGGATAGATTTTATAGCATTGGAAGCCGTACATACCACAAGGCAATTACGAGCTCTAGTCAAGGCCACTATCAGACTTCTTTTGCATGAAAGGAAACTTGGGATGTGGGCAAGATCAGATTGACCACAAGCCAATATGATTATGTCTTTCTCTCTACCCAGAAATGCATCAATAGAATCCACTTCTATATGATTATAAGCAGAATCACTTTTAAAAATATGTTCAATGTAATGAGAACGATCATCTGGTCTGGGAATTATAATACCTACAGAAGCCGCTGTTTTCTTAATACTCCTCAAATAAAAACAAATTTGGTAAATTAGTTCATCGAAAACCAGAGGAAATGGCTCTCCTAAAACATCATAAACAAAATATAAGTGTCGGAAAAACTTGCTGTAGGGCCAATCGTTATTTCGAACTGATGGTAAGCTGCTGCTGAAAAACTGCTTAGATGGAAACTGCCAAATTTCAGAATGCATCCTGAATTGCTCTTTCAGTTCAAATATAAGTTTTTTCTTTTGATGGCGGTGAAAGTAACTGCTGAATCGTGCAAACATGGACCTTTCATAGCCATAGGAGGCTGACAAACTTGAGCAACTCTTTGCAAGAACTTGCTGTGGGTCCCCAATCAAAAGCAATTTGTTGGTATCAGCAACCATACATTGCAAAACTTCCAGCTCTGTACAACAGGTTGCATTATCGACAATGCAACATGAAAACGTATATTTTTGGACAGATTTTGATAACAGTGTCCTACAATCACTAAGCGTTGAAAGAACTATTTTTGACTGCATAAGCATTTGACTCTGGACGTTTTGTAGATAACGATTTATCCAACCTTCTGATTTTATAAGCCGTTCCTGTTTTTTCTCTGCATTGGTGCACGACCGCGGCAAGTCATTGGCCACTTTATTAATCTTAGGAAAATTCTTATAAACATTAATTCTTTTTAATTTCCTTCGTTTACCTTTCATGTATCTTAAAAATTTTGCATCGACTTTAGAATTCAAACAAAAAGGTTGAAGTTCTCTGCTTGCTCTGTGTGTCTCTCCGAGCCTAATGAGTCCCTGTTTCATATTCAAACTAAGAAGCCTGTGTCCAATTTCATCTAAGGCTGTACCAGAAGCACAAGTCACTAATATTTTAGCTTTTGGATCTTCAGTTACTAGACTTTCAATCAGGTTTATAATGGTTTGGGTTTTACCAGTACCAGGAGCGCCCAAAAGAAGTAAGATCTTTGATACTGAAGAAAAATTTCGTATCTCATTACTTATTTCGAATACAGCTTCCAATTGAGAGAGTTCAAGTGTGTGTTTGGAGGGTTCACAAAAAGCATTTGAATTAGGCTCCAAAATAGTTTTACATAACGGCGATGATGAAAGATGCTCAAACCCTTCAGCTAAATACAGATACCTCTGCACACAGCCTATTCCATTCCCTTTCATCAATTGGTTAAGTAGTGGAGGATATGAATGTGGTTTGGCAAAAACAGAAAATCTCCACATCAACAGCTTAGAATTGTGCATTTGCGTACTGTTTTCTTCATTCAAATGTGGATTTAACAAGTTATTACTTGATTCTATAACACTGTGTTTGAGTATGTAGAAACATCCTTTATAGTGTGCATTATTTTCTCCTTTGATTTCCATAAGAACTAAATTTCCTTTGGCTGGAGCAAAAGATGACTGGTTCACAATTGCTTCACACTGATATTCATCTAAATTAGACCTACTTTTATAAGAAAGAATAGTGAAATAAAATAGATTTTTTGAACTATCCTTGCAAATTTGTTTGAATTCATCATACACATTTTGCCATATTTCCAATACTAGCAAAGGGACGAATGAGGAAACATAATGTTCAAAAGATCTAAAATGAAGAGGTAAGTAAACCAGATCTTTTAACAATACAGGTGGAGGTTGACCATCACCTTTTTTCTTTTTAAGGTAATTCATATCAAATTCTACTATATTCTTGATTAACGTGGAAAAAGTACTTTTAGACTCAAGGTAATTATTCACATTGTCTTCATTTTGTACATTTTCATATACGAGGCATTTAAAATTTTCAGCAACAACTTTCATTGCAAAATCACTGCTGGACAAAGGTGTAGCATTATGTAAGGTAGATGTATGAATGTTTTCTAAATAGTCTTTATAGTTGTGACTTACTACATTATTCGAATCAGTAATTGAAAACTCTTTGCTAGTTGAGGGCATTGGGGCACATTTAGATGCAGATTTAAAAAAAGATGAGGAGGAAATTTCAGATTTGACCTCTTTCATAGACAGGTTGCACACAGGAAAAGTAACCTTTTCAGTTGAAGAATCGGTATTCGAATGGAACACATTTAATGGTGTATATTTAGAATCTTCCAACACATTCATTGATCCAGGAACTTTAATAGGAGGTGAAGTGGTTTGTTCCCGTACTTTTTCTTTGTTATCTGTAGAAAGAAGTGGGTGATTTGAATTTAATAATGACAATTGTTTGCTAGAGGATAACAATAGCGAAGTATCAGATGCAGGAATGGTACAATCAACAGATGAACTGCTCTTGTTGACAGATAACGTGTTAACACAAGAAGTATCATCGTCACTTGAAGTTACAGGGAACCAATTGTTGAGCCACTTTGAATTTGGAGATGCATTTAACATTCCAGGACAGTCAAGGGAGGTTGACATATTTGTTTCAAATAGTAGTTTTTTGCTATCAGAATTAAGTAACAAAAGTTCTTGGTCAGATGATGGCACTGAATTAACTTCTTTTTCACATTTAAAAACTGTGACAGATGTCACGTTTGAGCTGCTTTCACTCTTTGGCAACAAACTAACACAAGAAGTATCTTCTTCAGTTAAAGGAACAGGTTTCCAATTGTTGACCCAATTGAAATTCCAAGAGGGATTATGAGGTTCAAATGAAGGTGAAACTTTTGCATTAGAAGTATCCTCTTCAGTGACAGGAGCTGAATCCCAATGAGTATTTGGAATTTTAAAAAGAGCTGTTGTATCTGTTTCCAGTAATCTATCCTTATGATTCGAAAGATTAGAATCAAGCAATAAAAGTTCTTTGCCAGATGGTGACTCTGAAGTAACATTGGACTCATTTTTAAAATATGATGTTGATGCAACAGTATTAATGCCCTCATTGATTTTCAGTCCGTTGACATGAGAATCACACCACATATCCGATAAGGCCACATTTTTGTTCGAAGGAAGTTCACGAAAGGTGGAAATGTCAGTTTTTAATAATTCATTAGAATGTGAATGATCAGAATCAAAAATTGAAGAATCATTCGAGATAAATGGTATTGTAGTATTATTGTTAAATGCAGTGTCGACTGATATCGGAATAGCTTTTCGAGCCAATGTCAGGGCGTCTTTAAGTACTGATGTAGAAATCAAGGAGAGAATACCTGCATTTGGTTCAGTTAATTGAAAAACATTTACTTGAGAAGTATCTTTCGAAATAGAATGAAGAGGAGCTGAAGAGTTTTCAGTAACTGCAACACACATATCACTGTCCTTAATTTTTTCTAAGAAAGTGGGTGCATCAAGAACCTTAGGGACAAGAAATGCATAGGGACATTTTTTTTCTGGAGACTTTTTATCTAGAAAAGTAAGATGACTGTCTTTGGAAGATTCTTCAGTGACACAATTTGAAACAAGTATTGGTTTTTGTAAACATGCATTTTCCACTGTTGCTATTTTTTTATTAAAAGACAAAGGTGAATTACTTGCAGGTACATTCGTGACCGACCTATCATCATTTTGTGATTGAGTAAACTTTTTATTGCAGTTTAAGTGATTATCAACAGACACATAAGGGACTAAAAAATTGGTACATATTTTACTTTGCTCGGGAATTCGATCCATTTCTAATGTGAATTCACTGATATCTTCCTTAATATTATGACTTAGCAGATCACTTTTGTTAACGTCTTTTAATGTCTTGCCAATAGAATCATCATAACTACGATGAAATATGTTTTCATTATTTTTATCAGTTTCAGGACTAAAATTTAGATATTTTATATCAAAATCTTCATCCAAGTATAGTTCTTGTTTTACATTAGCACTAGAGGGAAAATTAAAGCACGATTCATCATTGGAATTAATTACTGATGCTTTACTTTCTTGTTCAAAATCACTTTTCACTAAACTTGAATCCATGCATTCCTCAATGTCTGTAGCATTGCAACATTTTAGATAAGTAGCCAAATCACTTGAGAACACTGAATCAGAATACTTCACATTTTCATTTAAATTTGGCAAGTTATCAAAATGTATACAAGGCTGCGATACTTCATGCCAGTCTTGTGTACATGGATTTACAGATTCACTGATCAGTTTCTTATCAAAATCGATCTCTTGAATACAATCAGCCTCACAAGGAATACTTTGATCATCTTTAGCAAGACTTAAACGAAGCCTTTTCTGACCTATAGTTTTATATGTTTTATCCAAACAAGAAGGAACAGATTCGCTGATCTTTTTGGAAGATAGGGGGACATTTTGAGGAATTCTAAGGCTCGCTTCGATAGAATTTTTCGAGCCACTCCCATTTGAAAGATCTAATTGCAGCCACTTCTTATGAAGTGAACTTAAAGAGTTTAGTACAGTTGAATTTGAAACATTTATATCTATTTTGCTTCCTTCTTGTCTTGACGAATCCAATACACTAAATGAACGTTTCAAATTTTGAGGATTTTTAGTTTCAACCAACTCATTTTTGGTACTTACATTCTTACAAGTTGAAGAAAAATCAGCCACATAGAAATTACTATGCAAATCCTTCGTTCTGGAAGTAGCTTCGGTATTTGTAAAATGGAGCAATGGCTGACTATGATTTTCCTTACTTGTTGAACTTGATTCTTCAATAAATACTGTTTCCGTCCTTTTACAGGGAGAAAATCCTGGTTTAGATTCTGGAATTATATAACTTATTTTAGTTGGTGACACATTGGTAATAAAGCTATCATTTGAAGTAGTTTTTATTTCTGATTGAAGCAGATCACTAATTGCAATGTTTTCATTAGGAGCGGAATTTGAAATAATATTAGTGTTTGACTGTAAAACATCACATGTTTTGTAATCATCTTTATGTACTGGAACAGTATTTGGTTTCGATTTTGTAATATAACTAACTTCATAATCATCATCAATTTCAGTTTTAATAGCAGGAGGGTCTTCACTTATATCAATAAAATCCAAGGGTTCTTTCTTTATCTGTACTGACAATGGCTTAACACACAAGGCACAAACGAATCCACCTTCATTCCAGTCCGCTGCTCCCAGTCCGATCTGATCACCAATTTGTAAACGATATAATTCCGTACCTATGCGATATCTGTTTACATAGGTACCAAAAGAACTGTTCAGGTCTTTAAGGTACCACTGATCTTGTTGAGAGACGATATAAGCATGTGGATGAGAAACTTTTGAGAACCTTTTCAGTTCCAAATATTCATTTCCACCGAGGGTGATAGCTTGTTTATTTAAAACAATACTTGTAGGTTTGGAATCTCCATGTACAATTTGTCGCAAATAAAAGTGATAAGACATAATACTTAGAGAAGGCTACCTCGCAATTGAGTAAGTTGACAAAAACATCTTTTAGAAAAAAGAATTGGAAGGAACAAGAAATTCCCAACAATGAAAACAAATAATAAAAATAGAATTGTAACCGTTACAGTTACAGGTACAATTAATTTCGGACTCTCAGAGGAGGTTAGAAGAGAGGGGAGGTGCAAGCCAGCTCGGCAAGAAGAAGCACACTTTGGTGACCCTACTCTCACTGGTACTACACCCATACAGGCCGACTTTTTTGTACACTCGTCTACTGAACCAGAAAAACGTGGGATGATTGTGTAATTACTATAATAATAAAACAAACTGAGTGTCTGTCTGTCTGTTTATCTGTCTGTGGCTCTGTGGATCTATAGAAACCTACTTAAATTTGGAGTAGAGCTCTGAAATTTTCAGCATAAGTAGTTTTAGATTTCTAATTGTATACATCACAAACAGATTGTTAAAATTTTAATTAGTTCTTTTTTAATTAATAAACATTTTACAAAACGATTACAAATAGGGCTACAGCTCTGAAATTTTCAACATAAGTAGTTTTGGCCTTTTAATTGAACTGTTAAAAAACAGAATTTTAAATTTTTATTTTGTTCTTTTTGAATTAATTGATAAGCATTTCACAAAACGACTACTAATAGGGCTACAGGTCTGAAATTTTCAACATAAGTAGTTTTGGCCTTCTAATTGTATACATCATAAACAGAATGTTAAAATTTTCAATAGTTCTTTTTTAATTATTTTTTTTAATTAATTAATACATATTTTATAAAACGATTTCTAATAGGACTACAGCTCTGAACATTTCAACAAAAGTAGTTTTGGCCCTTTAATTGGACTTTTGGAAAACAGAATTTTAAACTTTTATTTAGTTCCTTTTTAAATAATTTTTTTAATTAAATAATATATATTTTACGAAACGATTTTTAATAGGGCTACAGTTCTGAAATTTTCAACAAAAGTAGTTTTGGCCTTCAAATTGGACTTTTGAAAAACAGAATTTTGAAATTTTATTTGCTTTTTAATTAATTAACAAATATTTTACAAAGCGATTTCTAACTGGGCTACATTTCTGAAATTTTTAACACAAATAATTTTGGTTTTTTAATTGGACTTTTGACAAAAGAACGTGAAAATTTTAATTTGTTTTTTAATGAATTTTTAATTAATATTTTCACAAAATGTGACTTCTAATAGGCCTAGAGCTGCGAAAGTTTGAACATAAGTAATTTTGACCTTCTAATTTTGCTTTTTACAAACATCAAGTGTTAAGATATTCTTAAAGGGGTGTTGTATTATAGTTATTAACGGGGAAATTTTTTATTGTTTCTCGACAAGAGAGGGGTTTCTAATATTAAGGTTTTAAGTAGCAATTAGTTTTTAGTGAGTGAAGCGACCTGATGCTTCGAGACCATCGATATGTAGAAGGCCATACAACTCCGTCATGTTTTTCTTTCTACGTCATCAACCGTGGATACAAGTTTAAGCTATCAGTAGTTAGAAAATGCCGATCCGAAGCCATGGCGCAATGCGCAAGGGACGGGGGACGATGACGTCACCGGAAGGGGGCGTGACCGGATATGACGGCACAGGTAGTGATATCACCGGATATGACGTCACCGGAAATCACGTGACCGGAAGTGGAGTTGAGTTGTTCCCCTCCTGATGTTGTTTTAGTTTCATTATAAGCTGTTTGTGTATGACGTCACAGTAGGTATGACGTCATAATGTGTTTTATATCAAAGTTTTGAGTGGTGGCAACACTTTTTTTTAGTTTCGGTTTACCTTTAAGATGGAGTTGAGTTGTTCTAGGACTGCTTGTAAATGAATAAGTTAGAGTGATAGGCTTTTATTGCGTGACGTCACAGTGAGTATGACGTCATAATTTGTTTTATATCAAAGTTTTGAGCAGTGGCAACACTTTTTAGTTTCGGTTTACCTTTCAGGCGGAGTTGATGTTCTAGGGCTGCTTCTTAGCGAATAAGTTAGAGTGATAGGTATTTTTACTAATGACGTCACAGTGGGTATGACGTCATTCTATGTTAAGATTTACGTTTTAAGTGGTGATAACATTGGATATATACCAAATTTAGTTTTCAGGTGTTGGCAACGAGTTCTGATCGGTCAGCTAAATGCTCGCTTGTGACTGATAAGTTTTAAACATGTGACCAAAAGTTAACTCCTGATTGACTGTTTGGTTTTCTAGCGAGTTACTTACATATCCTTTAGCCAAGTTAAAATACCTGCAACAAAGTTACACAAAAAAAAAATGTTAAATTTGAAAAGTTAATAAAAGGAAGGCCATTTGCTAAGGGTCTAAAGAACCCTAACCCCGAGCTACACGTGACATTTCAATATTTTACCAAACAATTGTTAAAATATCGACTATCGGACGTTGCCTTCATGGTAACTCATCTACCCACCCCCCTTCCCTAACTAATTTTGAATAAGTTAAGACTTTAGAATTACAATTAATAAATTTTGAAAAATTATTTATTAAAGGTGAGGACCCACCTCCAGCCCGATACCTCTTTTAGGAAGAATTGGTACCGCCTCACTCCACCCTATCAACAAAAAAAAACACAAAAAAAAAAACTTATTTCAAAGAATGTATATTTCCTTGAAATATGAGGTCACTAACCAACCATCCAATAATATCTTTTAAGAAGACATCATTACCTTAAATCCTAAACAATTTTAAATTTTAAAAAATCTGAAAAGAAGACTTGTGAGAACGTATATTTCTCTCATGAATTAAATTTAATGATCACATACAAAATCCTGAAAAAAAAATTAACGTTAAATAAGTTTTTAAAAATTTAGTTAAAGTAATATTTTAGTTAAATTAAGGCTTAAAGAGATAAAAAAATAAAAAAAATTTAAGGATTAAATGAATGATTTAAGGAATTTTGAAGTGACCATAGGCATAGCTGGTTATGCCATCTTCCAGCAGATACCGCTTGTCGTCAAGGCTCTCTTGGTTTGTTGGAGTGAGAAGATGTTTAAAAATTCACTTACCGAATAATCGAAACGAAATCTGCGAAGCTAAAATAACTGTGAATAACTACACAAGTACGAACAAAATCGCGATGAGAAAAAAAACACGAAGTATTAAACACGTCTTTCACACTCAGGTATCTAAGTAGAAATGGCGAGACGGCAACCGGTAGCGTCTATATATGAAGGGTGATCACGTGACTTCACCGACCAATCAGGTTTCACGGTAGAGGGTGCTACTGACTATCGACCCGTCAGAAGGGAGGGGAGCGAGACTAGGGATGTTTCAACACGCTTCAACGCGTTTGCGAGTTGAGTTGTTGTGTAACGATCTTGCTTGAAACAGTTAAAGTGATAGATAATTTGTTCGTGACGTCATAGTGTAGCGAATGGGTTTTTAGCGTAAACAGTTGTTGCAATTGGAGTAATTATGAAATTTATTAAATATAAAGATAATATTTAGTAATAATTATCAGATTTTATTATTATTATTATAAAAAATAAACTTATAAAAAAAGTGAACGTGAAAATTTACTTTACGAATAAAAATCATGTCTTTAAAATGTGTACGAATATCACTAAATAAGAGAAAAAAGTAACATACTTAAACTCTTTAAAATAAATAACTTTAACATTAACGTAAAAAATTTACTTTTCACATAAAAATCACTTTAAAATGAGTAAAAATATCGCTAAATAAGAGAAAAAAAAGTAACTTACTTAAAATTTCTAAGATAAATATTTAACCTTTACTCGAAAATTCCCTTCATATATAAAAATCACGACTTTAAAATATGACATGCAAGAGAAAAGTAACGTACTTAAACTTTCTACGACAAATAACTTTAACATTAATGTAACATTTTACTTTACACATAAAAATCCCGACTTTAAAATATGTAGAAATATCACTAAATAAAAGAAGAAAAAAAAGTAACCTACTTAAACTTTGTACGACAAATAACTTTGACATTAACGTAAAAAATTTACTTCACATATAAAAATCACGACATTAAAATGTGACATGTAAGAAGAATTAGCATACTTAAAATTTCTACGATAAATAATTTTAACATTTGAGTGAAAATTTACTACATATATAAAAATCATGTATTTCAAATGTGTAAGAATAACGCTAAATTAGAGAAAAAGAAATACTAAAAATTTATAAGGTAAGGAATTGAAACAATATGCGAAAATTTATTTCACGCATAAAATTTTTATCTTTAAAATGTGTAAGAATAATGCTAAATTAGAGAAGAAAAAAAAATAACATACTTAAACTTTCTTCGACAACAATACGCGACATTTTCATACACAATTATTTTCTTAGGTTAATGTTAAATAATGGGAAATTTAACAGAATAAAAATTTCAAAGATAAAGAATTTTAACCTTTACACGAAAATTTACCTCACAAAAATATCATATCCTTAAACTTTAACGTGACAATTTACTCTTCATATACAATTAAACTCTTAGGTTAATGTTAAATAAGAAAAAAAAATAATATACTTAAAATTTCTAAGATAAACATAAAGTAAAAATTTCGTATCATGTGTTTAAAATGTAACATATAAGAGAAAAAAACTAACATACTTGAACTTTCTATAGCAAAGAATTTAAGCTTTAGCGTAAAAATTCACTTTACATATAAAATTCACATCTTTAAATGGGAAGGTAAGCAGGTGACGGGAATTAGCCAATCAGGGTAGCGGTAGGTGATACGCCATTCGCCGGCATTTTTAGATCGGAGGATGAGTCACGCTAAAACTTGTTGGAACAGGTCGGGAGATTTGTACAGCAAGAACAGCATCGACGCGCAAGCAGCGGGTGATGCTGTGATGTGTCAGCAGGTCTTTGAGATTATCGTTTTCCTACTTTGCCGTTTTCATAATGAAATGTTTGTGAAAACTTGGAATGAATAAAGTGGATTTCAAAGACATAATAGTAAGTGAAGGTAGAATTCGCATGGACTTTCTTCCAAAAAGTATGATTCACTTGGAGAATTTAAGATCATTTCTACTTGAAAACTTTTCTATTATTTAAAACATTGAATATTGTTCAAACTCAGTGGGATTATATGCTACAATACGGGTAAAACTTAACAAAATTGTTACATAGAAGAAAAATAGTAAGAGATTTAAAATAAATATTAGTTATAGATACTCCAAAGAAAAAATTTCACCTCTACTTTTCAATCGGAAAATCAATACAAGTTGGAAATTTATGTTACTTCAAGAAAGACTTAGACAATTTACTTTGTAATAATATACGTTAAGGTGTCGTATTAACTCGTGCAATACATGCTGACTAAGGTTTATTTTACTTGAAAGGTGAATTGGGGGAAAATATTAAATAAATTATAGATATTAAATACATTGTAGATATGCATTCAAGTTTTGAAAATCACCTGCAAGACTTTTAAAACATCTTAAGATAAATTGAAAGAAACTTTTTATACTCTGATAGGAAATCACAAGTAATTTAGTTAACTTTTTTCATGGTAACACTCATATTCAACGACATGTTTTTAAAATTTAACCTTCTTTACATGATAATAGTTATAAATTTTTTCAATCTCAGATGCGATATACTATTATTTCTAACATATATGTTACGAATTGTGTAAAGTTTTTAAAAGAGTATATGCAAATCACCAATCAGAAACATAAAAATCTAACATCAATCAAACACACTAAAATAATAAGATATTTTCCTTAGTGGAAATAGTTAACTACTCATGTGATGGAATGTACTTAGAAAATTTAAATACTGAAAAAAGTTTGCTAGGCAAACTTAAAGAATATATATTTTTTTTTCTTGTGAAAAACTAGCATAAATTTGAGATATATAGAGTTTGTTACTACGTAAAATTGAACATCATCTGGACAAAATAAATTATACATGAATTTTTTTTTTTATTTGAGAGGTGCTGACAATATATCATTAATACAGAGATTTTTAACTTCCACCCATAATTTCTAAATAACTTATACATAAATTTCAGAAAACTGAAACGGAATGTGTTTTACAAGACGCTTATTTTGTAAGATGAATATTCAATATTAATATAACTGAGCAAAGTTCATTACGGAAAAAACTTGTAAAAGATACTTATATTTTGAAAATAGTTTGAAATATCCTTTTAAATTTATGAATGCTCGCTTTCGAAAGACACAAATAAAACTGATATTACACATGATAATTAACACATGCATAACATTAATCAAACAAAGTGGAATTTTTATTGCTTGTGACCGATAACTTTTCAGTGAAGTAGAACTTACATAGGAAATTTGTGCAAACTTTTTCAACTTTTAAACCAAGTATTATGTAAAATTATAAATTACGATAGGAAATAGCACACTTCAGAATCGGAACAAGTCTTCTAGTTAAGCTAAATTTATTTCTCAAGGAATTGAAAGCATACCAGACAAGTCCTTATCATTTCGCATCTTTTCTCATGTTGCAAGAAGACATACTTTGTAAAAGATCGTCGTGGCACTTAACAAAAATCAGTAAAAATAAATGTATTTTCTATGGCAAAGATAAAACTTCACAACTTAATTACTGAAATTTAGCTAAGTTGCATATGGTTTATTCACATAACTCGCATATGCTTCGAATGTTGAAATATATTTGTCAGTTGAAATCAAACTAATCGAAAATAAATGCTACCTACATTTTCAAGTCGGAAATTACTATTAAATAAACTTTACATGTAAAACATTGTCATGTTAAAAAGAAAAATCTACAAAAATGTAAATGATAATTTTACTGTTGGTACATAAATGATGAATAATTTATGATTTTATTCTAGGCAAACGTTTTATTGTCTAACAGAGAACTTAAACTTTAGCAGAAAAATAAAAAAATACAATTTTTATATCCTATCATGCTTGTCGAAAATTGAATTTATTAGCTGTTGTAATAGATTTTTATTGTCCAAATTTCTATAGTTTTTCTTACCGGTGCAATAAAATTAAGTTCATGTGTAATGATTAGGTTTTTTTTATTTTTTTTTATGAATCTTATAAATTTAATGAAATTATTATGACCTAAGAGATTGAGTAAACTGAATAAATCAATGATGTAAATTTAAACAGTGACTTGAACTGATACATACTATAACTGTAAAGAAGTATGACAAAGTGATAGATGAAGTAAAATTAGAAGTTGAATGAAATGTGTTGAAAAAAGTTGAAGACGACAAGAAATTCGTAATTGAGAATTATCATTGACTTATATTAACTTCGTTTTTCTTGCTTATGACAAGAAAATACACTCTTTCTTATTAAGAACCAACTTGATATCTTATCATAGAATGACAATGATGAAATATCTATACATTAAAAAAAAAAAATACCAAACTTAGACATAGCAAATTTCTTGAAATTCATGTATAATGTGAGAAGTTTTACTGGAAATATAGAAGATACAACATTGAAAGATGTGAATGTTTCGAAGTACTTTATCAGAAATAAAAAAAAAATGCGCTGAGATTCGCTATAAAAAATTTTAGGAGAAAGTTTAAACAAAATTTAAAATCAAACATGCTTTTAAATGGGAACACATATATTAAAACTATAGCACATTAAACAATTTATATTACGTCATCTCAGTTGTATCAAACTGAATAACATGAAAAACAACCACAAACTGAATAAACATGAAAATTATCAATATATGTGGAAAAGTTTCCTTTTTTCACATATAAAAAAAATAACACATTGACGTACGTTAAGATCACGAAACATGCATAATCATATACCGATAAGAGCAACCAATGTTGCGGGGAGATATTCACATGATGGTCAATATCCGAATAAATTGATTGATTGAATTTCTAATGCTAATTCCAATAGTATTCCACGTAACTTCAACTTCATATGTTACACTATAGATATATTTATTTTTCAAATATATTGACTTTCGAAAAATCATCCTTCAATATAAGAATGATCATAGTAAGAATAAAAGAAAAGATACTAAGCATTGATTTAAAGTGTATTTATTTCAACTTAGCAACAAATCATATGCTTGAAACGAAAATTGCTTCGAACCAAAGTATAACCATCCAATTTCATTGATTCCTACAAGGACATTTTTCTCATCTAGTAATTGAATTTTTTTTTTCTCATACACATTATAAGTGATGTCCAATCAGGTGTAGAATATTTGAAGATATCCGACCTCTTTCTAAATATTAATAAGTCACTGTTGAAAAACTTATAAAAATTTCAATTTACACTTAAAGTTTTTTTTTTTATATATATTTCAAAGAATTTTTTCAAATCAATATGTATATTTAAATACTGAAACTTATTCACTTCAATAAATGTATGTTTAAGTTATAAAACTCTTCGTATGTATTGAAAAATTGTAACTTTTCGTCTTCTTCGTATAAATCGATAACTTATATACTAGTTCTTCATCAATTAATCTTCTAAGTAAATCTTTCAAAGGTAAAAACATACTTATAGCTTTGCATTTGTAACAAGTTAAATTGTACATGTTTCATGTAAAAGTTACAAAATTTCAGATATTTTCATGGAAAACATATAAAATTTTAATTTCACGAGAAACATGTACAATTTAACATGTTACAAATGCAAAGCTATAAGTATGTTTTTAGCTTTGAAAGATTTACTTAGAAGATTAATTGATGAAGAACTAGTATATAAGTTATCGATTTATACGAAGAAGACGAAAAGTTACAATTTTTCAATACATACGAAGAGTTTTATAACTTAAACATACATTTATTGAAGTGAATAAGTTTCAGTATTTAAATATACATATTGATTTGAAAAAATTCTTTGAAATATATATAAAAAAAAAAACTTTAAGTGTAAATTGAAATTTTTATAAGTTTTTCAACAGTGACTTATTAATATTTAGAAAGAGGTCGGATATCTTCAAATATTCTACACCTGATTGGACATCACTTATAATGTGTATGAGAAGAAAAAAATTTAATTACTAGATGAGAAAAATGTCCTTGTAGGAATCAATGAAATTGGATGGTTATACTTTGGTTCGAAGCAATTTTCGTTTCAAGCATATGATTTGTTGCTAAGTTGAAATAAATACACTTTAAATCAATGCTTAGTATCTTTTCTTTTATTCTTACTATGATCATTCTTATATTGAAGGATGATTTTTCGAAAGTCAATATATTTGAAAAATAAATATATCTATAGTGTAACATATGAAGTTGAAGTTACGTGGAATACTATTGGAATTAGCATTAGAAATTCAATCAATCAATTTATTCGGATATTGACCATCATGTGAATATCTCCCCGCAACATTGGTTGCTCTTATCGGTATATGATTATGCATGTTTCGTGATCTTAACGTACGTCAATGTGTTATTTTTTTTATATGTGAAAAAAGGAAACTTTTCCACATATATTGATAATTTTCATGTTTATTCAGTTTGTGGTTGTTTTTCATGTTATTCAGTTTGATACAACTGAGATGACGTAATATAAATTGTTTAATGTGCTATAGTTTTAATATATGTGTTCCCATTTAAAAGCATGTTTGATTTTAAATTTTGTTTAAAGTTTCTCCTAAAATTTTTTATAGCGAATCTCAGCGCATTTTTTTTTATTTCTGATAAAGTACTTCGAAACATTCACATCTTTCAATGTTGTATCTTCTATATTTCCAGTAAAACTTCTCACATTATACATGAATTTCAAGAAATTTGCTATGTCTAAGTTTGGTATTTTTTTTTTTTAATGTATAGATATTTCATCATTGTCATTCTATGATAAGATATCAAGTTGGTTCTTAATAAGAAAGAGTGTATTTTCTTGTCATAAGCAAGAAAAACGAAGTTAATATAAGTCAATGATAATTCTCAATTACGAATTTCTTGTCGTCTTCAACTTTTTTCAACACATTTCATTCAACTTCTAATTTTACTTCATCTATCACTTTGTCATACTTCTTTACAGTTATAGTATGTATCAGTTCAAGTCACTGTTTAAATTTACATCATTGATTTATTCAGTTTACTCAATCTCTTAGGTCATAATAATTTCATTAAATTTATAAGATTCATAAAAAAAAATAAAAAAAACCTAATCATTACACATGAACTTAATTTTATTGCACCGGTAAGAAAAACTATAGAAATTTGGACAATAAAAATCTATTACAACAGCTAATAAATTCAATTTTCGACAAGCATGATAGGATATAAAAATTGTATTTTTTCGTTTTTCTGCTAAAGTTTAAGTTCTCTGTTAGACAATAAAACGTTTGCCTAGAATAAAATCATAAATTATTCATCATTTATGTACCAACAGTAAAATTATCATTTACATTTTTGTAGATTTTTCTTTTTAACATGACAATGTTTTACATGTAAAGTTTATTTAATAGTAATTTCCGACTTGAAAATGTAGGTAGCATTTATTTTCGATTAGTTTGATTTCAACTGACAAATATATTTCAACATTCGAAGCATATGCGAGTTATGTGAATAAACCATATGCAACTTAGCTAAATTTCAGTAATTAAGTTGTGAAGTTTTATCTTTGCCATAGAAAATACATTTATTTTTACTGATTTTTGTTAAGTGCAACGACGATCTTTTACAAAGTATGTCTTCTTGCAACATGAGAAAAGATGCGAAATGATAAGGACTTGTCTGGTATGCTTTCAATTCCTTGAGAAATAAATTTAGCTTAACTAGAAGACTTGTTCCGATTCTGAAGTGTGCTATTTCCTATCGTAATTTATAATTTTACATAATACTTGGTTTAAAAGTTGAAAAAGTTTGCACAAATTTCCTATGTAAGTTCTACTTCACTGAAAAGTTATCGGTCACAAGCAATAAAAATTCCACTTTGTTTGATTAATGTTATGCATGTGTTAATTATCATGTGTAATATCAGTTTTATTTGTGTCTTTCGAAAGCGAGCATTCATAAATTTAAAAGGATATTTCAAACTATTTTCAAAATATAAGTATCTTTTACAAGTTTTTTCCGTAATGAACTTTGCTCAGTTATATTAATATTGAATATTCATCTTACAAAATAAGCGTCTTGTAAAACACATTCCGTTTCAGTTTTCTGAAATTTATGTATAAGTTATTTAGAAATTATGGGTGGAAGTTAAAAATCTCTGTATTAATGATATATTGTCAGCACCTCTCAAATAAAAAAAAAAATTCATGTATAATTTATTTTGTCCAGATGATGTTCAATTTTACGTAGTAACAAACTCTATATATCTCAAATTTATGCTAGTTTTTCACAAGAAAAAAAAATATATATTCTTTAAGTTTGCCTAGCAAACTTTTTTCAGTATTTAAATTTTCTAAGTACATTCCATCACATGAGTAGTTAATTATTTCCACTAAGGAAAATATCTTATTATTTTAGTGTGTTTGATTGATGTTAGATTTTTATGTTTCTGATTGGTGATTTGCATATACTCTTTTAAAAACTTTACACAATTCGTAACATATATGTTAGAAATAATAGTATATCGCACATGAGATTGAAAAAATTTATAACTATTATCATGTAAAGAAGGTTAAATTTTAAAAACATGTCGTTGAATATGAGTGTTACCATGAAAAAAGTTAACTAAATTACTTGTGATTTCCTATCAGAGTATAAAAAGTTTCTTTCAATTTATCTTAAGATGTTTTAAAAGTCTTGCAGGTGATTTTCAAAACTTGAATGCATATCTACAATGTATTTAATATCTACAATTTATTTAATATTTTCCCCCAATTCACCTTTCAAGTAAAATAAACCTTAGTCAGCATGTATTGCACGAGTTAATACGACACCTTAACGTATATTATTACAAAGTAAATTGTCTAAGTCTTTCTTGAAGTAACATAAATTTCCAACTTGTATTGATTTTCCGATTGAAAAGTAGAGGTGAAATTTTTTCTTTGGAGTATCTATAACTAATATTTATTTTAAATCTCTTACTATTTTTCTTCTATGTAACAATTTTGTTAAGTTTTACCCGTATTGTAGCATATAATCCCACTGAGTTTGAACAATATTCAATGTTTTAAATAATAGAAAAGTTTTCAAGTAGAAATGATCTTAAATTCTCCAAGTGAATCATACTTTTTGGAAGAAAGTCCATGCGAATTCTACCTTCACTTACTATTATGTCTTTGAAATCCACTTTATTCATTCCAAGTTTTCACAAACATTTCATTATGAAAACGGCAAAGTAGGAAAACGATAATCTCAAAGACCTGCTGACACATCACAGCATCACCCGCTGCTTGCGCGTCGATGCTGTTCTTGCTGTACAAATCTCCCGACCTGTTCCAACAAGTTTTAGCGTGACTCATCCTCCGATCTAAAAATGCCGGCGAATGGCGTATCACCTACCGCTACCCTGATTGGCTAATTCCCGTCACCTGCTTACCTTCCCATTTAAAGATGTGAATTTTATATGTAAAGTGAATTTTTACGCTAAAGCTTAAATTCTTTGCTATAGAAAGTTCAAGTATGTTAGTTTTTTTCTCTTATATGTTACATTTTAAACACATGATACGAAATTTTTACTTTATGTTTATCTTAGAAATTTTAAGTATATTATTTTTTTTTCTTATTTAACATTAACCTAAGAGTTTAATTGTATATGAAGAGTAAATTGTCACGTTAAAGTTTAAGGATATGATATTTTTGTGAGGTAAATTTTCGTGTAAAGGTTAAAATTCTTTATCTTTGAAATTTTTATTCTGTTAAATTTCCCATTATTTAACATTAACCTAAGAAAATAATTGTGTATGAAAATGTCGCGTATTGTTGTCGAAGAAAGTTTAAGTATGTTATTTTTTTTTCTTCTCTAATTTAGCATTATTCTTACACATTTTAAAGATAAAAATTTTATGCGTGAAATAAATTTTCGCATATTGTTTCAATTCCTTACCTTATAAATTTTTAGTATTTCTTTTTCTCTAATTTAGCGTTATTCTTACACATTTGAAATACATGATTTTTATATATGTAGTAAATTTTCACTCAAATGTTAAAATTATTTATCGTAGAAATTTTAAGTATGCTAATTCTTCTTACATGTCACATTTTAATGTCGTGATTTTTATATGTGAAGTAAATTTTTTACGTTAATGTCAAAGTTATTTGTCGTACAAAGTTTAAGTAGGTTACTTTTTTTTCTTCTTTTATTTAGTGATATTTCTACATATTTTAAAGTCGGGATTTTTATGTGTAAAGTAAAATGTTACGTTAATGTTAAAGTTATTTGTCGTAGAAAGTTTAAGTACGTTACTTTTCTCTTGCATGTCATATTTTAAAGTCGTGATTTTTATATATGAAGGGAATTTTCGAGTAAAGGTTAAATATTTATCTTAGAAATTTTAAGTAAGTTACTTTTTTTTCTCTTATTTAGCGATATTTTTACTCATTTTAAAGTGATTTTTATGTGAAAAGTAAATTTTTTACGTTAATGTTAAAGTTATTTATTTTAAAGAGTTTAAGTATGTTACTTTTTTCTCTTATTTAGTGATATTCGTACACATTTTAAAGACATGATTTTTATTCGTAAAGTAAATTTTCACGTTCACTTTTTTTATAAGTTTATTTTTTATAATAATAATAATAAAATCTGATAATTATTACTAAATATTATCTTTATATTTAATAAATTTCATAATTACTCCAATTGCAACAACTGTTTACGCTAAAAACCCATTCGCTACACTATGACGTCACGAACAAATTATCTATCACTTTAACTGTTTCAAGCAAGATCGTTACACAACAACTCAACTCGCAAACGCGTTGAAGCGTGTTGAAACATCCCTAGTCTCGCTCCCCTCCCTTCTGACGGGTCGATAGTCAGTAGCACCCTCTACCGTGAAACCTGATTGGTCGGTGAAGTCACGTGATCACCCTTCATATATAGACGCTACCGGTTGCCGTCTCGCCATTTCTACTTAGATACCTGAGTGTGAAAGACGTGTTTAATACTTCGTGTTTTTTTTCTCATCGCGATTTTGTTCGTACTTGTGTAGTTATTCACAGTTATTTTAGCTTCGCAGATTTCGTTTCGATTATTCGGTAAGTGAATTTTTAAACATCTTCTCACTCCAACAAACCAAGAGAGCCTTGACGACAAGCGGTATCTGCTGGAAGATGGCATAACCAGCTATGCCTATGGTCACTTCAAAATTCCTTAAATCATTCATTTAATCCTTAAATTTTTTTTATTTTTTTATCTCTTTAAGCCTTAATTTAACTAAAATATTACTTTAACTAAATTTTTAAAAACTTATTTAACGTTAATTTTTTTTTCAGGATTTTGTATGTGATCATTAAATTTAATTCATGAGAGAAATATACGTTCTCACAAGTCTTCTTTTCAGATTTTTTAAAATTTAAAATTGTTTAGGATTTAAGGTAATGATGTCTTCTTAAAAGATATTATTGGATGGTTGGTTAGTGACCTCATATTTCAAGGAAATATACATTCTTTGAAATAAGTTTTTTTTTTTGTGTTTTTTTTTGTTGATAGGGTGGAGTGAGGCGGTACCAATTCTTCCTAAAAGAGGTATCGGGCTGGAGGTGGGTCCTCACCTTTAATAAATAATTTTTCAAAATTTATTAATTGTAATTCTAAAGTCTTAACTTATTCAAAATTAGTTAGGGAAGGGGGGTGGGTAGATGAGTTACCATGAAGGCAACGTCCGATAGTCGATATTTTAACAATTGTTTGGTAAAATATTGAAATGTCACGTGTAGCTCGGGGTTAGGGTTCTTTAGACCCTTAGCAAATGGCCTTCCTTTTATTAACTTTTCAAATTTAACATTTTTTTTTTGTGTAACTTCCCAGGTAGCACAGCAGTATTGGCCAATGTCGGAAACCGGAGCTCTGGAAGATTGGCCAATCCTGGGTAATGTCGGAACGGCCAGCACCGAACGGCTAACATTTTTGCAATATTGGCCAATATCGCAGTGCGGTTTTGGCCGATCTCGAGGAGCAGTTTTGGCCGATATCGATGCGTAGTTTTGGCCGATATCGATGCGTAGTTTTGGCCGATCTCGATGCGTAGTTTTGGCCGATCTCGAGGAGTAGTTTTGGCCAGTATTGATGTGCAATCTTGGGCAATATCGATGAGCATTGGTTTAAACCAAATGTTTTTCTTTTCCCTCAGAAAAACGAAATATTTTTTTTTAAAGAATAATTTAAAATTGTATTTTTATATATAATTAGATTTTTTTAATTATTTGATGTTGTAGATGACTTCTATTTTTAGCTGAAATACAATATGTTCTAATGTATTTTAAAATAAATCTTCCAATTAAAAACTATTGAAGTTTTTATAAGTATCAAATGAATCGAAGAGCAATATTCTATGTATTATGTAGTAAACAATTACTATTGTATATATTGAATTTAAAAAATAGTACCTCTAAATAAAATATTAAAATTTAATATGATTTGAATGTCCCCATAAATAGCAACAATTGTTTATTTACTTAGTTCAAATTACTTTCAAAAGGAATATTCATTGTTTATAAAACATAAATTATTCTTGTTTATGCTAAATTTTATTTATAAATATGTATACATGTAATTAGAAAAGGATAAAAAAAAAAGACCTCTGTTTAAACCAAAAAAACATGTTTTTTTCCAACCCTGAAAGAGCAATTTTAGATACTATTTTTTTATTATATCACAGAGCAGTTTAGGGTAGATTTGCCACTCAACATATCTGAACTTTCTTTTTAGTGGAAGAAGTGGTTGCAAATGATAATTCTTATATGCGTTTAGATTCAATTTTGAGCTGTTCAATGTTTAGTAACACATTGTTGCCCAAAAACCCTTAATAATTTGTTAAGTTATACTTAAACATTTGTAAAATAATGTTTTCAACACCCCTACCAAAAAAAAAACCATTTAGATAACAAAATGTCTGACATTCAAGGATTTAGAAAGATACATGCAATTTTAAACTAGAAAACTAACAGTAGAATTTAAAATCCCTATTGGTCAATCAATACTCATTGAACTTTTTATGCTAAGGTTTCATAAAAATAGAAGGTTGAATTTTAAACTTGTGAAGTATATTTTTTCTGCACCGATCAACTTCATTTATGAAGTCCCTTTTCATTTTTAAAACATAATTTTTCTCTATGCATTAAGAATCAAATAGATAGTAAATAAATCTCATTTTAATGCTTTAGTTCATTCACTTCAATCATAATATTGTAAAAGCAATAAAGTGAATTAAATTGCAGACCCCCCCCCCCCCCCCCATTGAAAAAGTTTTCATCCAAAAATTATTTGACAAAAACATCTATTATTTTAAAAAATCCACAATAATATTTACATGAATACCTCGTATAATGAATAACTTTTCATACTTTCATTCCTATTTTAATTGCTTTTTAATGACCGATAATTGAAACCCAATATAATTTAATTGATATTTTATGGCTTAAAAACCATGCACTCTTAAATTAATTGTCACTTTCTGCAGTGCATATTTATAATAAAAACATAAATTTAATACAAGCTGTTTATTATAATACATATTTTATTTTACATATTTTATCTTCCTTTGAAGTTTCTACCTCGGCGAAGAAAACGAACCTGAAATATAAAATTATTCATTTCTGTTTTCATTAAGATTACATTAAAATTTAAAAATCAAATTATTACATCAAACTTTTTCTAGTCTTTAGCTCTTTTTATTTTATCCAAACTCTTTTGTTACGGAACTGGAATTTGTTATCAATAAAAGAAATCATGCAGTGCAGCATTTACTGCCCATTAAAAAAAAAAAAAAAAAAAAAAAAATTGCAAAATGAATAACACAATTTTGCACAAAAGCATAAGATTATTAACATTTTGTTAAATTGTTATATCAGAAAACATTTTCTACTAACATTTAAGAAAATAATTTTAAACTGGTATTTAAATTTCAATTGTATATACTGAGCTTGTATGAATTTATTTTATATAAAGTTCTCTGCAAATAAGTTTGCACCAACCTCAACCAAGCACACAAAAAAACTATCAATCACAAAATAAATGCTAATTCTGTTTTTTTTTTTATAAACTCGTTCATTTTTCTTTAGCCGTTTAAAATTGTAATAAATAATTTTTAAGAGAGAAAAATCTCTTTTAAACTGTTAAATTAACCACCAAATAAAATCAAAATAAATAGTAAAAAGTGTTGTTGAAAAGTCTGTGATAAAATACACTGTTGCACTTGAAAAGTTATAGGAACTAATTTAGAACATAGTGTTTTTGTTGTTTTTTCTTCTGAACTAATTTCTCAATTATAAGCATATGACAAAGGTGATTTGTACAAAATTGTTTAAAGAAACAGATAATTTTTTTTTTATTTGAAAGACCAGAGATTCTCCATTGCTTATTATATTTTAAAATATAAATTATTGTAACATCAAATTGAAATTGCTTGGATCGTTACCTAATTGATTATCATATATTCTTACCTGGTAGAGGAAGTTTTCACGCTTTTTGGTTCACAAACAAGTTTTTGTTCGTTTTTTTGTGGGATTCCAAAGAAGGGGGATCGTCTTTGAAATGGGCTGGAATATTAGTTCGGCTTTTCTTGGTTAATAAATTTTCATCTTCTGAAGAATCACTCCCAATTGAACGAGCAAGCTCAGCTTTATCTTATGCCTGTTAAAATGAATCTAAATAGGAAAATTATGGATATATGCTATCTCAAACTAGTTGCAAAACTTTATATACAATTTATTTATACAATTAAATATCTTATTTAAAGCACTTTTAATATAACTCACTAAAAAACCAATCTTCAGTTTGAGACATTAAAATAGAATATTATTTAAATCTGTTAATAAATATCTGTTATTCATATCCACCATTTCAAAAATCTACACCATCAAAACTTGAACTGATAAGTAGATCAATGACTTATGAAACATTATTTGTGATACCTTGAATTATTTGTATATACCCTATACAAAAATTGTAATTTAATTACTGTATGTACAATAGATTTTAAAATTAAATGTTTGCCATGTTATACTAGAGGGCATATATTCTTTAATCATGTTCATTCCCCCCTTCCCCATTTGTTGCAAACTACCAAAGACAACTTTTGTCCGAGATGAACCAAGATGAAGGAATTACTTCTACGGGTTCTCCATTTCCATCAATGAACCCTACAACAGTATATTTCTTTATTTTAAACTGAACAGAATAACAAATTAACTATTGAAAGGCCATACTGGCATTTTACTGCCAAGGGAAGAAAGGCTACAACTATTACACTTTTCATTCCAAGACAGAAAATAGCACTAACAATAATACTTGATTACAATATTTGATGTTTACTTTTCAAATGGAAAGTCTTTTCTTTAAATGAACAAAACATTTTTATTTTATAAAAACAACATCTTTGCATAGTATGTTTAAATTAACACAAATGAAGTTAGGCATTCAAAATATATTTTTGTAGATATTTCAAAAATTTCCATTCATTGCTCTTTTCTGAGAAATCAATAATTGCACAAGACAGACCTTTTAAATAGGAGAATGTACATATACAGTAAAACCCTGTTAACGCTAAGTCGATCTGACCACTGAAATTGTTCGCTTTAACCGAATTTTGTGTTAAATAAATTAACGTTAAGTTTTAAGTACGGAGAATTGCTTTTCCTTAGCATTAAATGTGATTTTATGCTAAGCAATTTTGCGTTAACAGGGTTTGCTGTATTTTTTCAAAAATAGGAGGCATAATAACATTAGTTATACATATTGTTAAAATTGACATTTTCTAGAACATTTACTTTTTATGCCAAGCGGTTGATTGAGATAATGCACCCTATTCCACACCACCTTTGAGATTGAGTAATAGACGTGTTTTAATTTAATGTGGTTTCCTCAATATGCCCAATTCACAATATATTCTATTAACAGAGCTAATCATGGAGCTTAGATATTGAATTTTATAAGCAATATAAACTAACGATAACAAATATGATAAATAGGAAGACAAACTAGAATGTAACATGTAGTATAAGTATTTCAATGATGAGCATAATTTGAAACAAGCAATGGAGGGGTAGGGGGGAATGGCTAAATGAGTATTAGTTTGCATCCGTGTATGGATGAGATAAAAGCTGAAAATCTTGTTTATATTTTAAACAGCAGCATTAAATAAATAATTGAAACCAACTCGATTCCTAATCAAGTTTAATGTGAATATCAATCACCTTTGTCAACATCGCTTTTGTAGATCAAACCAAGTCGGCAATCAAGTATCGTTGAAATTAACTAAAACCAACTTAAACCAATAATGTAATACGTAGATACCCCATGAAATCGACAAATTATTGTGACAACACTTACCAGTAATAAGTTTTCGATCCAATTTTAATGTTACAAATGACAGTCGAGCCGGCGATATAAACAAACTTCCCAAACACACATCCGGGCACTTCAGTTGCTTCAGCCACTCGGTGGCGATTCTTTTTGAGAAATTCTGCGCATCGTTTTATATCGGTTTTGGCCGTAAGTCGAGATCGTTCCAAAATACATGATTTTTTAAAAAATGCTTAAAACCGTGGCAAAAATATCACAAAAAATATTAATGCAAACCTTCCTTTCTTATACATAAAATATTTTAATTTTAAAACTGTCGATCAACCTTTCAAACTTTTGAGTATCGTCTATCCAATATTGGGCGAGATTGGGCAATATCGGCATCGAACGGCCGATTTTGCGCCATTCCACATCGGGATTGGCCAATGTAGGGCTGATATTGGCCAATACTGCTGTGCTACTTGGGTTTGTTGCAGGTATTTTAACTTGGCTAAAGGATATGTAAGTAACTCGCTAGAAAACCAAACAGTCAATCAGGAGTTAACTTTTGGTCACATGTTTAAAACTTATCAGTCACAAGCGAGCATTTAGCTGACCGATCAGAACTCGTTGCCAACACCTGAAAACTAAATTTGGTATATATCCAATGTTATCACCACTTAAAACGTAAATCTTAACATAGAATGACGTCATACCCACTGTGACGTCATTAGTAAAAATACCTATCACTCTAACTTATTCGCTAAGAAGCAGCCCTAGAACATCAACTCCGCCTGAAAGGTAAACCGAAACTAAAAAGTGTTGCCACTGCTCAAAACTTTGATATAAAACAAATTATGACGTCATACTCACTGTGACGTCACGCAATAAAAGCCTATCACTCTAACTTATTCATTTACAAGCAGTCCTAGAACAACTCAACTCCATCTTAAAGGTAAACCGAAACTAAAAAAAAGTGTTGCCACCACTCAAAACTTTGATATAAAACACATTATGACGTCATACCTACTGTGACGTCATACACAAACAGCTTATAATGAAACTAAAACAACATCAGGAGGGGAACAACTCAACTCCACTTCCGGTCACGTGATTTCCGGTGACGTCATATCCGGTGATATCACTACCTGTGCCGTCATATCCGGTCACGCCCCCTTCCGGTGACGTCATCGTCCCCCGTCCCTTGCGCATTGCGCCATGGCTTCGGATCGGCATTTTCTAACTACTGCTATCTCGAGCCAAAATTTATTTAGAAGTGGATACACTAATCTTCAAATTCTGCTTTTATTAGTCGTTCGATTGTTATTATTTACGATTTATACTTTTAATATTTGTGTAAATTTTACAAAATGCCGAGTCTTTGTTTCGTTCTAAAGTACAACGGGAACTCCAGAACTATTGCTAAGATTTCTATGTTCAAATTCCCTTCCGATGACAGTGTTAAAAAAAAAATGGTGGCGTGCGATACATCGAAAATTTTTTGCCCCAACGAAATACAGCAAGGAGAGTGTTAACTTTTTAATAAAATCTTTAATGTGTTTTTAAATATAAGTGTACAATTTTTGAAAAGTTTTTATCAAAGTGCAGAAAAGAAATGCTAACTATTTACAATAGTGATAACTTTTCATCGGTTTCAACTTTTTTGTTTCATTTTTCAAATTAAAGTTTAGAAAACAATCTTTGGTTAAAATTCTCAGTACGGTACGAATTGTGTGTGAAATTGATTTTCGTCAATAATGGCAGACGCCGTAATTTTTTTTTTTTTTTAATAACAAGTAAATAACCTATGGTTGACATTATTTGACGATGTTTTATAAAAACAATTCTTGGCGCAGAATTCGTACTGTACTTGGAAGTTTTACCCAATCTTTATTAGCCTTTCAAAATGACCAACATAAAATAGAAATTTAATGTGGAAACTTTTTCTTATTTCAATATAAAGTTTTGTTAAAAATTCGATAGAATTGTTTAGAAATTTGTGTCTTCTATTTAAGGTATGCGAGTTGCATTTTCATCCAAATGATTTTGTACATTCAAAAAGAGGCATTTGATAAGAAGATTGGATAAGATTAGTTTTTCTAAGGTAACGGTACATGCTTGTCCTGGCAAACATTGCGAATTGGAAAAAAAAAAGAAAAAAGAAAAAAAAAAAAGTGTACATTATATATATATTTTCTCCAAATGTAGTTTTTTTCTGAAAATATGAGCCTTGAATGTATTAGTTGTGGTATTTAAGCTGTTATATTATCTGTGTTTTGTTTATTGTGTATATTTGTTTATGTTTTATCAATTGTATATATCAATGTTTTGAATTGATATTTTTCTTGTTTCCTTTCACATTTCAAACATTTAGAAATATTTTTAAATTACTTTTGAAAACAACAACAACAGCAACTTATAAAAAAACAGAAATTATACTTGATCATACTTATACGGGAATGGACGAAGTTTAAAACCTCAAGTTGTACAAAATTAGTGTTTTAAAATGTAAGGATAATCTTATTTTTTTACATTGTCAAAGAAATAAAATAATCCAATTACTTGAAATATCTTTACAAAACGTAAAATAAGGAAGATAAAATATTTCGTCACACAAAAATAATGTCTTCCCTCACTAACTGATTGGAAAAGTGTATCCACCACAGGTGACGTCATCATATTGTTAGATGGCCTTCTTATCGGAGGTCACGGATGCTTACGCAGCAGTGAACCGGGGCCGCCGCGAGATGGCGCTTTCTTTCCCTAAGCGGGCCAGGAACAAGCTGTATAGTGGCTAGACAAGCTGTAACAAGATTTTGCTAAGCGATGGGATTTCGACTGCGTAACCGCCAGACTTGCTTATATGATTACTTTGTTTTTCAAAGTTTAAACTTGAACAAATTTGAGTTTGAGGACTTTTTTTTTTACAATTTCTATAATTCATTAGATTTATAAATTAGTATTTTGAGATTTTTAAAATTTTGTAAAATACGTAGATTTTCTAAGAATTTTTTCCTTAAAACAAAATAAGCAATTCTATTAGCAAAATGAAGCAAACCAATTTTCATCGGTAATTTTATTGAAATTCGATATATTTTTAGAATTACTCAGCAAGAAAGTTATAAAGCATATTTAATGAATATGCAAAAGTAAATCTATAATGTTAAGATACTTATAAGTTTATTATGAACTTTTTAATTCACTAGTACAAATTAATTTACTTCTATAGATATGTTCCACTTGCACACTAAGAAACAAGACTTAAAAATAAAAGGAAGTTTTCACCAAAATTCGTACGCCATAGGAAAGAAATTTATTCAAAACAAATTTTTCATCTTATTGAAAAAAATAAAAAAAGACAAACATATCGGAATATCTTTACAGCAAAAGTCTGTTATTTTTTATGTTAAATATCCACTCAAGTCTTTTAGCATAATCTCAATATCTTTAACAAATACATTTAAAGACAAATCTTAGCAAATAGAATATCCTAGGAATTGTTATACATCGACATAGAAATATAAGGATTTCTCCTCTAAACACCTCCAGTAACTTTTTATTTTTATTTCGGGATGTCTTTTAAATCTTCAAAAGACTTTATCTTTTTCTAGAAAACAATTTATCCTCTCCTTTTTATATACACATTTCATGTCGTTTATTACGACTAGCTCTAGTAAATTTATTTTCTTCAGAAAGATATTTCAGTAACGATGGAATAATAGCAGGTTCTGTTTTTTCATGTAGTTTGAAACGCTTTTGAGGCACAGTAACTTCAATTCCATTTGCTTGTCTGTAGATGTTTTTAATAACATCTTCGTGAAAATGAAGGATGCAAACAACAGTTCGAAGACCCGGCTTCTAATCTTGTTGAGGAATTTTTCTCATCCATCTGTCGTACAGTCCTGTTCCTTCGTTTGGAAATTTAAAAACTCTCATCGAGTCAGGAGCTTTGTAGTTGGATTTACATCAAGAAACACTGAAAGAAGATGGCATTTCCTGGAAAGAGAAAAAAAAAAAAAAATGTAAGGAAAATGAATAATTATTTAAAACTAAGCAGTAATACGATACGGTTCAGGTTATTTGGCTTTCAAAGTTCTAACTGCAATATATTATTGATGAATAATTATAAAAGTCTGGGTTCATTAAAATCTATGAACACATCACTGACGTACGCAGGAAATGAAACTGAAATAGCGACTTTTTTTTTTTTTGTAATAATAAAAATAAACACTGATACATTTATAAAGAACTTTTGGTTAAGATTTACTGTATGGTCCTCCTTGGCAATTTTTCAAAAAAAATCACCAAATTGAAAATGAAGTTAAAAGGCTGTGTTACCAAATCGAAACGAAAATAGTATCAAAACATGCCGTGTCGCCAAATCCAAACTGTTACTAAAGTTATAGGAAAACTTTGGCGACGGGTTGCACATTCGGTGCCGAATCTCAACTTTCATAAAGTCACCAAAGGGGACCATACAATAAATTTTAACAAAACTTTTATAACTGATGTTTTGTCTGTTATAAAATTTTAACATTTCAAAGCAATATTCCAAAAAAAGTTATGGCTGACTATATGTATGTGGGAGTAGACGATCAGAAAATGTGGGAGTAGACGATCAGAGAAGGGACACTTGCTGAGTGTATAATCCAGCTTCAATGAATCCTTACTGCCTCTTATCTCATACTACATTAGGCACAAGCGCCTTTCTTACGTATATTCACATCGAGAATGTTCAGTGATCTGTCTCTCTAATCAGAATGAGGAATACCTCTCTCTGCCGCTAGGAGTCACCACAAGGGGTTCTCTAGTGGTGCGCCCCCTATCTCCACATGTATATGCTATATATGCTATATATATATATATATATATATATATATATATATATATATATATATATATATATATATATATATATA
Source organism: Linyphia triangularis (assembly GCA_963978545.1). NCBI lineage: Eukaryota > Metazoa > Arthropoda > Arachnida > Araneae > Linyphiidae > Linyphia > Linyphia triangularis. The sequence continues at coordinate 47,641,096 of OZ021726.1, read as the reverse complement.
TATATATATATATATATATATATATATATATATATATATATATATATATATATATATATATATATATATATATATATATATATATATATATATATATATATATATATATATATATATATATATATATATATATATATACATATTAATTAGTCTATGGACAGGGATAGACTGACTTTTATTCTTTATGAAAAATTGTAATACATTATAATAAAAAAAAGGCGTCCAGGTTTTGAATGAAATAACAGTAAATTCTCAAATATTATAATTTGTTCACATAATTTAACGCTCAGACTAGCAGGAAAATTTTGGGTAATGACATTTGGAATCCAAGTTAAACTTAAAACATAGAACAGGAAATTGGCCAAATAGGCGACTAGTATATTTTAAAAAGTTAGCCAAAAAATAATGCTTTATCAAAAATTTAACTGGCATATTACTCCGCAAATGTTACTATATATCATAAAATATTTGAAACTTGCTCTGCCTTTACACTAGTGTAAAAATAAAAATGAGCTAAATTGTACATGTTTAACTTCAAAGTTACTCACTAAAATGTTTCAATGAAATACCTAATGTTGGAAATTGTAAACAAAGCTATGAAGCTACATATACTAACAAAATATTATGTTAATCTGTAACACATTAGACGGAGCGGATGCACCAACTCAACTGAACTCGGCACAGCTACTGACCTGACACCTGATCTGAGCTTGTCACCGCACGAAGACAAATCTTTGCCCCCCTCCCCCTCCCCTACCCACCCACACCAACATCCGCTCCGGCGATGACTCTGGCTCCTGGATGCCAATGTAATACCAAAACTGTTTTTATCTTTCTATTTATTTTCTAACGCATAAATGAAGCTTTTTATTTCATAATCGAGACACGCAAAAATCTTTGAAAAAGTTCAAAAAAATGTGTTTTTAGGAAACTTTAACATACTTGCGACACTTCAAGACGTATTCTAATTTTTTTCATATTTTTAATTTATCTTATCTACACCATAAGGCAACTTTTCCGTGCTATTACAAATTAAAATCAAAAGTTGATTATATCGCCAAAAAATTTTTAAAATATAGCAAAAATTTCAATTTTTTGAAACTTTAACGGCTTTGCGGCACCTCAAGACGTGCTCCAATATTTTTCATATTTTTAATTTATCTTATCTACATCAAAAAGCAACTTTTCCGCACTATTACAAATTAAAAATCAGAAGTTGAGTTTTTCGTTCCACCCTAGCCACACATGCTTTCATTCAAAACTTGATCACCTAAAGTGACTCATCCTTCCTCTCCAGAAAATACTGACTTCACGAAAACAATTCTTAAAAATTCAGACACCTCAATTGCCTCTTCTAAAGTGGTAGTTATTAATTGATTATTAAATGGCAGTCTGTAGGCTAATTGAAATTTAATCGAAAATTCCGCGATACACACAATAATCAAGGAAAACGAAACGGGTTCCAAAACAAACTTTTATTTTGAAGTCCTTCAAACACAAATAAATAGTTTTTGAAACTTAAATCAATGCAAACTATAATTAGACAGTGTTAGAAAAGAACTTACCTATAAAATGAAAATTTTGGAGCAGTACGTACTATTTTTGACGGGTGATTTGTGCATCCAAATGCGGAGCAAGCAGCCATTGTCTATACAAAATGCGTTTATGTTTTTGATCTATGTGCCCCACAATTTTTCGCGCGTTTTAGCCGTCAGGAAGTTTATGATAAGTTTGCTTTATTCTTTGTTCTATGTATTGGATAATATTTCGAAATGAAACTACTCAGGTTGCGCCCTCTATGTGTTGCCCACTTTCCAGTGAATAGGGCATCTTCCGAGTTGACATATTTATCCAAAGTTGTGACGTCATACAATAAAAGTTTGTTTTTGTAATCAAGTTAATAACTACAACTTCTTTTTAAAAGTATTTTCAGTTTAGCTCAACTTATTACACAATGTTTATTTATGTCTTAAATGATTTTTTCTCCCGGGGAAGTTTTGTCCCTGATGCGACATGTGTGCCACATTTGACAAAAAAATTTAATTTTTTTTTATTTTCCATTAATCCAATGGAGTATAATTTGTAAAAAAGAAACAATGAAGTACTTTTTGAGGCAAATAGAACGTGGGAATAGCAATCCCCTCCAGATAGACCTGCTTTCAAATGAAACTATTGTCGGACGATCAACCAAAGTAGAATTAACAAAATACGGCCAAGTATCTCGCAGGCATGCGTCCTTCATCAAGATGATTGAGAATAATACAGAACAGTGGTACGTTAGAGATTTGGGAAGCATGAATGGAATATATGTAAATGGATGTAAGATCAAACCCGGACAACAACAAAAGATTGAAATTGGGGATCACATTGGATTTGGGATTCCAAATACGGAAGTAGAGGGATTTGTTTGCACATTAAGCGTGCGAGAAACTGCACCTATGAATAGAAAAATCGAAGTTATAGATTTATCACGAGATGACCCTCTAGTTATAAAAAGTGAACCTAAAGAAGATGAGGATGTTATCACGGTCCTCAGAGAATCTGCTTTTCATTTTGGCAATTCAGAAGCAACAGGACTACATTTTCCTCTACAATCAGGAAAGATTACCTCTGATAATTCAGTAGTGAATCGTGGTGCAAGCCATTCAAGAAATTATACAGAATACACTGATGTTTCATTACCATCATCTGACAGTGATAAACGCAATGAGACCCTCTCTGTACAAAATCTAGAAAACACTGACTTTGCCATTTCCTCAGCTACAATCATCAACAATGGTGCACTGGCTAGTACATCCAAATCTGTTGAAATTAATTCCCCACATCCACTAAGGCCAATTGAATCAAATAATTTTGGAAGAGGAACTACAGATAATTCAACTGAGGCCTTTCGTGTGTCAAATGAAAATGGGTTTGCTACTTTCCTTTCTCATGACGAATCTTCAATGTGTGCTAAACAAACTAAATCCAATTACTGTCAAAGTGATCTTTGTAGTTCAAATTTCAGTAGACAAGTCAGTGATCATAGTGACAAGTCCACTTTTACAAATACAACTGAAGTTGGTCATGAGAAGACTAACGTCAAAGCTCAAGAGGACAGGACAACAAACCATGAAAGACTCCGATCAAAAGTAGAAAGCTCTCGTTTAGAAAAAGGAAAGAATTCGCAAAGAGCTCAGCAAAATTTCATTCTTCAAAAACCAGTCAAAACTACAATAAATCGGGTGTCTACATTTGACAATAAGCATTTATCCAAGGAAAGTGAAATAACACCTGATAATGCAAGGTATTTAGTTAATCAGGACTCATTGCCCAGGGCCATTTCAGGACTGGCCATTCCAAACTGTCACATTCCTTTGATACGATGCGATTCTATTCATTTCATATGGCCTAACGATGTTAGGCCACAATCTCACCCCATCTCAAATTCTATAAATGAGTACAAACGAAGGGATATTGAGTTGAAACAAAAAAAGAAAACGATAAGAAGATTGAGTAGTTCTGATTCCTCTAAGTCAGAGACTGAAGATAAACAAGATGCTATTAACTCAGGCTCTGATACCCCTACACCAATCATGCCTCAGCTTTCATCTTTCAAAAAAGCATCTTTTTACAACTCGGAGGATATTCCAAACTTGTCATCTGAAGCTGGTAACAAGCATGAGTGTTTGTTTAGTGAAAGCAAACCTCATTCGGCTGGTTCAGATAACAATCTTGAAGTTGTTCGTAAACCCATCGTTGAAACCCGATTTCTAATACCCCCTCATTATGAAAGTAATACTAGGCCAGATTCTGTGGCAACTGAATCTTTATGCTCGCCATTGAAAAATAAATCATCAGAACCTGTTATAACTGAAAATTTGATAAATTATGCAGACATGGAGATTGATTCAGGTGACAGGGAAAATAATTTTGGTTATTCTCAAATGGAGGAAATTATTCTTATTTCTGATGATGAATCTTATTTTGACTTCAACACCTCGCAAGTAATAATTAAAGAAGAACCTCTGGATGAGGATTTAGAACATGAAATTTTTGGAAAAAGTTATGATGAGGATGATATTGCACACCAATCAGCTGCCGTCGGTAATCAAGAAAATGTTTCTCCATGCACTAATGACTCCTTTTCTGGGGATATGAGTGAATCAATTGATAACATAAAAAAGTATGTTGCATCTACCAGTTCTACTTCTGTTTCAAAAAGAAATCCTAACAACGATATTGATGAAACTTCAGAAGATATTGGGGACTATTTTCCTATGTCGCAAATCAATACTTACGATGAAGATTCTGATGACAATTTAAAACCTGTTGAAGCATTTAATTTACCGCAGAATGATGACAGTGACTCTAGTGTAGGTAGCCTTAACTATACTATTGAACCATCTAAAAAAGAACTAGCAGAAAGCAAAGTGATGCAATCTAATAGTCGTAAAAGAATTAGCAAAATAAAGTCAGTTGGAAAGATAATATTGACTTTACCTAAGAGTATGGAGCGTCGGCCAAAACGAATGCGAGGAAGAGAAGAGTGGTTTGAAGAAAAGCAAATGCCAAGTCCTGTGAAACTCCCACTCACTAAGCTACCATCACAGAAAGCAAAGGAACTAAATTCTCTTAAACCAAAAATTCCTCCTAAAAATAAAAGAAGGAATCCATCAATAAGAAAAGTGATTGAGCAAAATGTTTTGGGGGCCTATAAAATTCCCAGAAAGCCAAAGACAGCTCAATCTCCCAGAAAAACATCTCAATCTCCTAGAAAGGAACAGCCACCATCTTATTCTGTCAAGAAAGTTCAGATAATTCAGGCTGAGAAAAAGCCACATGTTCTTAAAAAGAAAAGTCCAGCTATAGCTCGCAAGCCTGGAAGATCATCCAGATCTGAAAGTCTACTCTCTGATATGCAAACAGAAAATCTTAAGCGAATTGCCCCAAAAAATAATGCTGTGTCGGCAAAAAAAATTTGCAAGAGTGTTTCTTGCTTGGATAGATCTACCGCTAGCAGTATGCCATCTGAGATTCTCAATTCTACACTGCCTTCAGTCGTCAAAACACCTACATTTGCAGGTACTTCAATGGGTTCTTCAAAATTCAAGATGCCTTTACCAGTTGTCGAACCCTCTGATAGAAACTTACGTGACAGACTTCCAAGCACAATTCCATTCAAGCCAAATGACTCCAAAGTTTGTCCTGTACTTCCCTCAAGAATCAACAGTAGAGATCCTCGCTTAAACAAGACTGTTACTGTACCAAATAATTTAATGTTAAAGTACACTAATGGCATCCCAATTGCTGCTCCTGTCCAACCAACTGTATCTCAATATTTATTGCAAAATCAACCATATAACCTAGTTAACAATAACTTATCCTCCTCTAATTCATATAGTCGAATGGAAAATAACAATAAGCCAGTTGCCATCATAAATCACCATCCCTTTGTAACAGAAATGCAGAATAATTCTTGCAAGAAAGCAAATTCTCATGAAATGATTAAGAGAGTTGTGGAGTTAAATGTGAAATGGCTTGAAGAACAAAAAAATACCGACCACCCACCACAACAAGTAGCTGATGGCGCTACTAATTTGCCCTTATATTTTAAATCACTAGATCATTACATCTCTTCATTTTACCCCATGATTATGCTAGAAGTGTGGGACACTATGTATACAGATTCCAAAACCATTTTCGAAGATAGACGGGCGCCAAACAAGTTCTACTTTGAGATTGTAGAATTTGAGAATCGTAAAAACATGACTGAATATAAGTGTGAGTCTGTTGTGAACAAGTCCTCTTTCTCACCAATGGAAGGAAACGTAGTCATCATGGATGTTTTGAATAAGAAGGACAAAAGAGTTAACATCGTTTTGGGATACATACATTGGTACAAAGTTGAAGAATTTCAGAGGAATGCTATGAAGCCAAAATGGAACAAACTAGGTAAAATGTGGCTGGAAGATGCTAAACTGTGGACATTTAAAGTCTGGGTTAAAAACCGAGACAAGTTGTTTCCAGTGCTGGATTCCCTTATGAAAGGGAATGGAATTTCCAACATTCGAAACAAAGTGCGCTTGGTAGACAATTTCCAACAACTTCAGAAATCTTCACTATGCAAAAGCATTCTTACTCCAGATGAGAAGACCTTTTCTGTGAATTATCCAGTTGTGCCGTCCGTTCCCCATTATTCTGAACACCGAGGATTCAACCGTACTCAATGGATGGCTATAGAAGGGATAAGCAGTGAAATAAAAAAGCAGAGTTTTGAGCCAAAGATCATTCTTTTGCAAGGTCCTCCAGGTACAGGAAAGACACACACCATTATTGGCTTGCTAGAAAAGCTATTTGTTCCAGTTTCAAAACAAAAAATCCTAGTGACTGCACCAAGTAATGCTGCCGTTGATGAGATTGGATGTCGCTTGATTGATGTAAACAAACGTTGGAAATCTCATTTGCAATCTATAAAATTTGTGAGAGTTGGACAGCCCAGTCAGATAAACCCAAAGATGAAGCCATTCACTTTAGATGAGAAAGCCAATCAAATGAGACAAGAACGTCTCCTTAAGAAGGTAAAGTACAATGAAGAGGAACTCCAAAAGAAGCAAAAAGAGATTGATACTCTCAGGAAACAGAAACCAAATTACAAAATTCTGCAAAAGATTAATGATCTAGAAAATGAGTTGCAGGTCATGAAGCAGCAGTTCTCAGTGCAAAGGTTTGACAATAGGAATTACAAGCAAGATATATTAAAGGAATCTGATATTATCCTATCAACATTAGGAAGCTGTAACCAGGCCATCCTGACATCAGTGTTCAAACCCTTTTCTCCTACTTCATTCACATGCTGCATTATTGATGAAGCCACTCAGTGTACTGAGGTGGAGACTTTGCAAGTGCTGAACTTTGGTATCAGGAAGCTGGTCCTCGTTGGAGACCATCAGCAGCTTCCTGCCACTGTGAACTCAAGACTTGCTGCCAAGTGTGGTTTTGAAAGGTCTATGTTTGAGAGGTTCTACTTTTACTTCTCTAAGTACCTTAAGAGTAGTCCCATATTCATGCTTACAGAGCAATTCCGCATGCATTCCGAGATTTGCCGCTTCCCTTCAAGGAAGTTCTACAACAACCGCCTCATAACTTCTCCAAGGACTGACATCAATTATCAGAGCTTTCCCATTCAACCCTATATATTTTATGACATACTTGTTAGCCAGGAATCCAATTCCTCATCGTCCAAAACTAATCAGAATGAAGCTCTTGCTATCGTCAGCTTATGCAATGAGTTACTGGATTTGAATTCTAGGGCAACTATTGGTATTATTACACCCTATCAAGCTCAGCGTTCTCTGTATTCTGATGCCTTTAATCACAACCCTCTATATAGACACATTGAAGTGAACACTGTGGATGGTTTTCAGGGGAGAGAGAAGGATGTAATAATTGTATCTTGTGTTCGGGCAAATAGTTCAAAGGGGGGTATTGGTTTCTTATCATGCAAGAAGAGACTAAATGTTGCCATCACAAGAGCAAAGCAGTGTCTCATTATCTGTGCCCACTCGGACACCCTGATGCAAGACTCGAACTGGCGGGATTTGATTGAAGATGCCAGAGAGAGACAACTATGTAAGCCAGTAACTGGGGACAAAGACATTCACTTAGTTTACAAGAAGCCTCGCATGAAGAGGAAATGACTTGTTATCAGTTCATATAAACATTGACTTTATAATGAATTAAGGCATTATATACCTACCTTTTGCAAACGAGAATAAGAATTTCAGAAAAATCTGTTTCATATACTATTCAACAATGTTTAGATTCTATGATAAATGTTATAGCAATTTATTTTAACGAAATTCTAAAAAAAATTATTGAAATTATCTGAGTCAATATTTTCATTTTAGAAAACCTTTTAAAGTTCTTTCATTTGTTTGATGTTTATAAAATGCTTCTGACTAGTATGAATAGTTAATTTTAATCATTAACCTTTGTTATTACTGTGTGCAACAAGAGTAAATTTGCTATTTATAACTAAACTAAGATAAATTTTATATATCTCGTAAGAACTTAATGAAGGTTAAATAAAAAGCATTTATTTGCTTTTGAGATTTTGAATCGGCGTGATAATTTTTTTTTTTTTTATGTAAGATACTGTATAAATCCTTTTTTACAATTTTGTCTGTTTTGCATTAAAATGTAGTTAGATACATTTTAATAAAAAAATATGGAAAAGTGAAAGAATGGTTTGTTATTTTCCCTTAAGTTGCTTGTGTATATATGCATAATAGTTTGCAGCTGCAGTGGAAAAAAAAACGTTAATGCCAAAAGAAAAACTTCTTTATTTTTATAATTACACATTTGAATTTCATACAATACATACAGAAATGTAGTATGTTTATAATAAAACAGTGGGGTATTTCTGTGTTGATAGACATTTAGTGGGTGGGAGGGGGGTCAGAATTTTTTTAGAAAGAGAAAAGGGAAGTTAGAATATATTTAGCATTACCATTTCAATTATAAGCAAGGAGCTAACTCTTTTTCATAGGGATTTCATTTCAAAAGGGTGACTCTATTATGGAGTTATCAGAGGCAACATTTCATAATTTTGTTTGGTATTGTGACAATTGTAATTCTCTTAATATTGTCGCGTAGAATACGCTATCGAAGGAAATGAATGAATGAACAATCCGCAAGTAAACTCAAGACTTTTTATTTTCCAAACTCTGGGAGCATCAACTTATATACATTTTAAGGATCTTCCAAACAGGAAGTATAAGAATCAGAACAATAGAATTTGCATATATACGATGGACGAACTTCCTAGATTCCTTCTAGAAAGTTCTAGAAACAATATTAGAAATAATAAATAAATAAAGGAAATAAACTTGAGATTTTGGCGGCAGTGGGTTTTGATCGCGCCACCTTCCGCTTAGCTTTCCGATGCTCTACCAACCGAGCCACGCCTCAACCGAGCCACGCAGGCTTGGCTCGATAGAATGAGTTTCGCTACATTTCTCCCTCACTAGGAGAAAGCAGCGTCCCGCTGCAATCTGGTCTGGCTCCTCGTAACAGGTCTGGTAAATGTCTCATCTTTGTACTCTCTTTCGTCTTGTAATTGTTCCTTAGGATCGAGATAGGGTTTTAATCTTAGGACGGTGTACTGTGTCTTTTTGTTTCTGTCGTCTGCTTTTCTCTTCCAAGCTCTCTACTTCGTATGTTACGTCAGATATTCGCCGTGTTATTCGATAGGGACCGAAGTAACGTCTGAGAAGCTTTTCTGACAGTCCAACTTTTCTCACTGGGGTAAAGACCCAAACTAGGTCTCCTCTATTATAGCTGACTGATCGATGTCTCTTGTCGTACCGGCGTTTATCATTTGCTTGAGCGTCGAGGATATGGATTTTTGCAAGCTGCCTAGCTTCTTCAGCCCTCGTAATAAGACGTTGCACGTAATTATCATTGTGATTTTCTGAATTGTGTGGAAAAATTACGTCGAGGGGAGTTTCGATTTCTCTACCATGGACGAGAAAGAATGGACTAAATCCCGTAGTGTCTTGTTTCGACGAGTTGTAAGCGAAAGTTACAAAGAGTAAGATGGTATCCCAATTTCGTTGCTCGACTTCTACGTACATGGACAGCATGTCTGCCAGAGTTTTGTTAAATCGCTCTGTCAAACCATTGGTTTGTGGATGGTAGGCAGTGGTTAGAAGATGAGACGTCTGACACAAACGATTAATATCCTTTACAATATTGGATAAAAAAGAACGTCCTCGATCACTTATCATTTCTTTGGGAGCACCATGCTTCAGTATTACTTCCTCCACTATGAATTTAGCTATTTCTGTGGCTTCAGCGGTTGGTAATGCTTTAGTGACAGTGAATCGCGTCAGGTAATCTGTGCAAACAATAATCCACCGGTTTCCATTACGAGTGACTGGGAAGCGTCCAAGTAGATCTATTCCAATCTTGGCAAATGGTACGTTCAGGTGGCGTTATTGGGTGAAGTTTCCCAGGCGGACGTTGAGGTGGAGATTTCCGCCTTTGACATTCTCGACAATGCGACACATACCGGCGCGTATTCCCGTATAGGCCTGGCCAGTAGTATTTCCTCCTTATTCGGTCATAAGTTTTAGCGAATCCGAGATGACCGGCGGTTGGCGCATCATGAAGACTTTTTAGAATATCGATTCGTAGTTGTTTTGGTACTACCAAGAGCCTTTGCTGTCCCATAGGGTCATAATTCTTTTTGTACAGCACACCCTTCTCCATTTGATAACTTTGGCATCCGTCACCTATCTGGAGAGTTTTGATTACTGCCCTTATCTGCTTACCCAGATAGCATTTTATCCTTTTAAAACCCTTGTCTAAACCTCTCAAGCGAAAAGGGAGTAAGGTTCAGATGACAAGGGAGTAACCATCATAAAACCTTGAAGAAAGGGTCCTAGTCTCCAGACGTCAAGCTTTTGGTAACCATTTCATGACCCCCTTTGCCACAAGGCTTTCGCCGTAAAGGGTATGTAAACCTTTTCGGGATGAGCTTGTCACAAGGTTTTCGCCGTAAAGGGTGTGTAAACCTTTTCGTGATAAGCCTGCCACACGGTTTTTGCCGTAAGGGTTGTATAAGCCTTTTCATAATAGGCTTGCCAAAAGGTTTTCACTGTAAAGGGTGTGTAAACCTTTTCACTCTGAGGTTCCCACCCTGTAGATATAGGAAAGGTTGCAAAAACTTTCCTTTATAAAGTATCATTTATCTTTTGTGTTCAAAAAGAAACACTTAATTGGGAGAGTTCCAATATTGTCGGAAAATGCTTTAAATTTAGTGGCTAATGAAAAATTAATATTTATTCTATAGGAATTTAATTACAATTTGCCTTTAATGGTATCAATCATAACCCAATTTATTGATAAATTTTAATTTATTTGCTAGGTAGAACTTACTAGAATAATAAACATAATTTACTTTTTTTTGTAAAGAATTTAAAAAAAAATAAAGATTCAAAATTCAATAAAAAATTATGTATATATTATTAAAAAAATGCATTGAGATCTTAGTAGGTTGCGTTAGACAATTTAAATTGCATTAAAATTTGTTTTAAAGGGTTAATCCAAGCTACTTATAGTTTTATTATTAGAAACATATACAACTAAAAATGCATTTTTACTGATAATTCTTTTTTAGATAATTCTTTATTTTGAAGTAAACAAACACAAATGAGTTGCTTTTTCATTTTATACAAAGAATATAATTTAAACATGATTTTAAATATATACTACAAATATTTCTTCATTTATTTGCTGCATCTGACAAGAAGTTTCTGGAATATTCTTGAGGAAAACTAAAGGGAATCCCATTCATTTCTATCTGAAAAAAATAAACAAATTTAAAATCTTTAATAATAAAACAAGCTGTGTGTCTGTCTGTTTGTGGATCTGTTATAGAAACCTACTTAAAATTGGAGTAGAGCTCTGAAATTTTCAACACAAGAAGTTTTGACCTTCTAATTTATGAATGTCAAACAGAATGTAAAATTTTAATTAGTTCTTTTTTAATTAATATTTTAACTAGCTTTTATTTTACAAAGTGACTTCAAATAGAGATACAGCTCTGAAATTTTCAACATAAGTAATTTTGGCCTTCTTATTGAACTATTGAAAAAAAGAATTTTAAATTTGTTGTTAGTTTTTTCTTTAATTAATTAATAAATATTTTACAAAACGGTTTCTAATAGAGCTACAGCTCTGAAATTTTCAACATAAGTAGATTTAGCCTTCTAATTGGACTTTTAAAAAACGGAATTTTAAATTTTTATTTAGTTCTTTTTAATTAATTAATAACTATTCTACGAAATGATATCCAATATTGCTACAGCTCTGAAATTTTCAACATAAGTAGTTTTGTCTTTTATTTGGCCTTTTTTTGAAAAACAGAGTTTCAAATTTTTATTTAGTTCCTTTTTAATTATTTTTTTTTTTTTTTTTTTTTTTTTTTTTTTTTTTTTTAAATTTATTAATATATATTTAACAAAACGATATCTAATAGAGCTGCAGCTCTGAAATTTTCAACATAAGTAGTTGTGCCCTCCTAATTGGACGTTTGAAAAACATAATTTTACATTTTTATTTAGTTCTTTTTTAATTAATTAAAAAATATTTTACAAAACGATTTCTATTTGGGCTACAGTTCTGAAATTTTCAATACAAGTTGTTTTGGCATTCTAATTGGACTATTGACAAACAGAATGTTAAAATTTTAATTTGATTTTCGATTGATTCTTTGAATTATTATTTTTTTTTAACAAAAAGCGACTTCTAATAGGCCTAGAGCTTTGAAAGTTTCAACATAAATAGTTTTGGCTTTCTAATTTTGCTTTCCACAAATACGTGTTAAAATAATCTTAACCCCCTGAAACCTACAGCGCACGAGAACTATTTGTTCTGCAGAGGATTCTCGGGCGGTTTCGGGCGTTTTGGGATCTTCGAGGTTTGGGGGGTCTGGTCAGCTTCCTCACCTCCTGTGGTGTTGATTTATAGGGGGCAGTTCACTCCTGTCAACTCCGAGAAGCAGAGTCTTGTGGCGATTTTTTTTTCTTTCTTTTGCATGGGACATTTAGTAGAAACTCTTTCCGCGCGGGAACTTTTACTAGAGAATTGCCAAGTTTTACAAAATAATTTGCGTTTTGGTTCGCAAAACTTTAAATACATATGAAATAAACCATGCTATTGATATTGTTAAATAAAATTATAATATTTAGCTAAACTTCTTGAAGAAATTAATTATTTCGTCAAGACAGATCCCTCTATAAATTGTTTTAGTCGCATACAGCTGCGAACTCAAATATTTGTGAATTTTTTACTCATTTTCAAATGACGTTATTCTTTTTTTTTTCGCGAGACATAATTATATAACCCATGAAAACAAAGTTTTAAATATTAATCCTTTATATACATCGCCAATTTTTATATTCATTAACACAGCGCCGATTCTGTTAACAGCGTGTGCTTGGTGCTTGTATCTAATTTTAAATATCAAACACATTTATATCAGCAAAATGTGTTGCAAACTACGTTTCAAAATGTATTTATTAGAAATGAACGTGCATTTATGCATTCACATCCAAACATCTTTTTTTTTTTTTTTATTTTGATTAAAACAATTTTATTATTTATTTATTTAAAAAAAATTTGGCAATATCAAAGAGTTTCAACAATGATCGGCTTACTGCTATTTTAGCGCGATTGGATGAAGGCAAGTTAGTTTATTAGTATTCCGTATAAGCAACTTTTTAGTGACAATAACAGCCCCAAAATGTGAAAGAATGTATTGCCATCGACATCGAATCTATCTACCAACTTTCAGCCCGCTTGGATGACGGCAAGGTGGGTTAATTAAGCATCCGCAGACTTGCACTCTATCGACACTCACACAAAATCGAAGTTAATTTAAAGAATTCAAAATACATCCTTTATTGAAACTTTAATGCCTCTAATATGTACGTTATTGAAATATTCGATTTTTCTTAGATGCTATTTTATAATTTTAGGTGAAATGAAAGTACTCCCCTCGCTCGATAAAAGTTTAACACTCCCTGTTTCACCACGATTAATAATTTGGTATTGAAGATCTGAACAAATAAAGGATTCTACTTACGTAGGATTGCTTAGCCATATGAAGTCCGTGGCGTATACAGGGAGGAGGCTGATAGGGCTACAGCTCCCTGAAAATTGAGAAAAATTATATTTCCAAGTGTAATGTAACAATTTTTGTAAATAGTTAATACTTAATATCCTCATTTAACTAACTTTTCGAGTCAGTCCTTTTTTCAAAATAACTATAACAACGAGAAATGAACACAAAAATACAAGCACATCTATTTCATTTCAAACTCTTCCGATTTTACATTTCTTTCTCATTTCTATATGCTGGGGTCATGACGTCCTTCAGATGGTCAGAGCAGAGAAAACTTACTGGTTCCCTGAAAGAGCATGCGTAGACACAAAGACTTCTCCTTCCTGAAACCAATAATACAAATCTGCCATAGAAAATCTGGTAAAATTTTATGAAAGAGGTTTTCGTGGTTTTCAAAACATCATCGAAGCAGATTAGGAAATATGGAAAACAAAATACAGGGTTACTAGAAAAGAATCATTCATTTTCAAAACCCGACTTATTCAAAAGTATTATACTTACACATATGATTGGTACAAGAAAACAACCGCAAAATATTTAAGTTTTATGCTCCAGGTGGTGCTCAAGTTTACCCGATTTATTCAAAAGTATAATACTTTTGAATAAATCTTGTTTTGAAAATGAATGATTCTTTTGTAGTAACCCTGTAGAAAGGTTTTCTTGATGCTTTCGCAGAATGTTCTGTAGACATATTTCCGAATATACGTCACTTAATAAAAAAAAAAAAATGTATTTTACCAGTTTCAATTGAAACTTCTGAGCTTTCAACTTTGTGATCATTAACATCATATTAAGAAATTCTATGAGCAAAACAAGGTTGAACAGACTGGCACTTTTTGTCAATTCACAACAACATAAAAATTTGGTTTCGGTCGGTAGCCAATGAAATTGCCTTGTTTAGGGGATTTAGAATACACCAATAAACAGTGTTTACATTATATCATAACAATATTTAACATTTAATAAATTTCACTGTATACACCAGCGTTGATTTTTTAACATGTTACTTCTTGCGTTGTTTGTATTATGTGTTTACATTGATTTTATTTATAACATTCATGCTTACGTTTTTTTAATAACACATGCTTAAGTTGTGTTTTAGAAACAACACTAATGTTTATTAAATGTTCTTTTCGTTATAATGTAGAATTGTAAGATTATTTGTTTTTCAATACCTTAACAGAATAGTTGTGAAACACTGCAGTTTTAAATTTCCTTTCATTATGTTAAAAAGTGAGTAATTTTAATTTATAACTAGTTTTATTATTTTTTAATATTAGCTGCCCAACCCTCTTTCCTATTTTGATCAAATGTTCAGTTTTTTAAGGCGTTACATGAATATGGCAAGAGCAGACAAAAGTCTTTTTTTTTCTTTCAGAAAACCAAAGAAAAAAACTAAATAGTGAGTAACTATAATACTACTAAAAAAGTGTAGTAGAAGTACTGATCCTCCAATTCTAAAATGTGACTGCAAAAAATTAATAATCAAATGAAATAATAAAATAAAATTTTAAAGATTGAGACTGCTCTACAAGAAAATAGCCTATAAACACACTAAAAAAAATGGTGACTAAATAAAAATAAACATTAGAAAAATTATAATTTCACTCCATAATACTAAAAAAACATGAAAAAGTAATAAAATAAACAACAGAAAATAATGAAGTAGTTCTTGAAGAGCTGGTCAACAAGGTTACCAGAAAAGCGACTAGCAGAAGAATTCATTGTTTTTAACACTACGCACATTTGATTAAAAATTACAAAAGTAAAAAAAAAAAAGCTTACCTCAAACTTCAGGAGATAGCTTTGAGTTGGGTTTCAGCATTTTGCAGTCAGATCTTTTGAGTTGTGGAACGCAAATTTTCTGAGAAATATTGGAAAATGTATTTTAAACAGAGTTTGAAAGGGACATTGGACATAGGACATTTGGCGATTAGAAAATTCGCCAAAATTAAAAACACAGTAACTAAAATAAAATTTAAATAAAAACAAAGAAGGGCTTATCAAGAAGAACCCGCGATATCTTGTTTTACTAAAAAATTTTAAAATTTATTGGATCCATACAACAAAACAAAAAGACAAAAGGTACCGAATTTTTTTTTTTAACTTCAGATGGAGAAAAGCACCTCCTCTATTTCTAACCCCCGCCCCGCAAACCAAGAAGCAGTTGGGCTCGGTGTATCTGTCAATACAATACAACAGCGTTATAGCCTTGGGAAATTGGTTAATTGGCCACACATGCTGCATGTCTGCTCTTTGACAAAAGACCAGACATGATTTGGGGATGCACCGGAGTGTCCTTAAAGTGGGCTTGCAATATACGATTGATAAGAATGTATGAGTTCAGAGTAACATTTAATTTTAGTATGTGTGTCAAGATTTAGAATTTATACATTTAAAATTGAATTTTTTTAAAACTAATTTCAAAAGCTAGCTATCGATACCAATAAAAGTAATTTGTTTAAAGATTTATTTATTTAAAGTTTAAATAATTATTTTTCAAAATACCAAGTTTACATTCTCAAAAGCATTTGTTATTTGGGTAAATGGTATTTATATTATTCATTGATTTAAAAAGGAAATGGCCGACCAAACGGTATAGTGTTTAGAGTGCAAGCTTATAGACCGCGAGGCTGCTTGTTTGAGTCCCGTGTTAGGCATGGGTGTTGGTAAATGTATGTTGGCTTGTCTAATGACGAATGTTTCGGCGCATTATAGCCCTCGTGTTGCTGAAGGCGCCAGATAATCTGAAAACAACCAAGCAATAAGGAAATGATAAATTCATTACTTATGTAAGAACGTATCACCAGAAATTAATGAATATCTAAAATGATTATTAATTCATTGTGTTTGTAATTTATGTAGAAATTTTTTAATATTTGAGAACTACCTCTGGTTCAATTTGCAGGCAACGTTTTGTAAAATGTTAGGCCCTTATGATATTATTTTACCCTTTTGATTATTTTACCCTTAAGTAATACTATTGGGGGGGGGGGGGGGGGGGGGAGAGAAAGAAAGAAAAAAAAAATCTTTTTTTTTTTATACTGTCTTTTTTAAAAATGTCCGTAAAATTGTTAAAATGGTAAATACGTAATTGTTTTGAAATCCAATACATTGATTTGTTTGAAAATTTTGCCTTGAAATAAAAATTATCTAATAATCATTAGTTATTTAATAAGTTTTTCTAAAATATCAGAAAATTCTGTAAAATTGTAGTACTCGATTAATCGACAGCAAACTTTTATAATTGAAATTTTATTTTAAAATTTAAAACTTAAAAAAAAAAAAAAAAATCTTTATATTGTTTTTGTCTTATCCTTTCTAGTTTGTCTAGAAAATACGATATTTTAGTATGCTGATTTATAAGTTTATATGTATTTCTTGGCCTATTATGTTGAATATGCAATAACCTCGAATACCATGAAATGAATTTAATTGAGACCTTAAACTGTTTAAATAAAGGTCACATAATCTAAAATGCTGTTTTCGAAAGTTTCCAAAATGTCTGTTCGTTGCTTTTCTTTCTTACAAAAACTACCAGTTGGAAATATTTTCTAGCGTATGGGAGTTTGCCTCTTCATTTTTCTACCTAAATAAGAAAATAAAATAGCTTTCGAAAAATGTAACCTCTTACTAGGAATAAATAAATGGAAGCCGATATGCATTTCACAAGATGTTTTAACAAACTATTTTCTTAAAAATCAGTACACATAAGGACATTTTAACTTTTATTGAAACGAAAAAATTAAAACAATAATTTATTTTAATTCTTGTATTTTAATGTTTAGAAATGAATATTATTGAGATAATTTTTTTAGAGGCTGTATTACAGTATTTTATAAAGCCAAAACACATCATGAGAGCACCCAATTAACGCTGGTGTACTATTTCTATTACCAAAACCTCTTTTACATTTACCAGGGTTCGGCAGACGTTTCTGTGCAAAGAGCCAAACATTCAATAATCATCAGAATCGCAGTACATTTAAAGAGCGGAAATACGAGTTTTTAACAACGAACATTTTTATAGTATAAAAATCATGGCAGATGAGACCAGGCCTGTAGCCAGAGTGGGGCAAGACCTGGAAAAATCTTCGCCTGTCCTGGAAAATTTTATCCCAATCATTTGTAAACCTTTATATCTATGATTGAATAGAAACGAACATTTTGCTGCTGTTGATACCTTCGGTTGTAGCACAGCAACTGGCGAATCTACCTTTTCCACTTTGACGGCCATAAATTGTCCCTAAAGAATGTCAATGGGCCACGAAAGGATGGCAAATCTAGTGTTTTGGGCATTTGAAGTAGATATAAGAGTTTTGAAATTGTTTAATATGGTGTAAAGATAGGAAATTGCTATTATACTAACATTTATCATTTTATTTTAGATTTTTTTGTTACGCTATGTATTTAAAAAAGTTTCAAAATGTTTAATATAAGACCAAGAATGGAAAAATGAATTTCTATTATTTTATATTATAATTAATAAAATATGCAAATAAATAGAAAAAGGGTTTTTATATTATAATAGTATCTGATAAATTTTTCAGAGTATTGAAAATGATAGGAGAAAATAAAGGAAAATACAATTCTATTAGTAATGTGTGTATATATATATATATATATATATATATATATTAAAGATATAGTTTTTATATAAAAATGTAAATAACTTTTTATTGCTGAAAAAATTTCTTAAATGAAAAGTTTGTTAAAGAGTTATATAGCTGTTCCACAAGACCAATGATAGAAAAATGTAATTTGTTTAACAATATATATTTTTAAATAGAAATGTAAGAACAGAACTTCGAAAAAACTTTTTATGTTAAAAAAACTTTTTATGTTAAAAAAAACTTTTTATGTAAAAGTAACTTTTACTAATTTTTATATTTGTAATTATTTTTAAAGTAGATATTCTTAAGTTGAAATGTGTGAAAAATTAAGAGATGGACAAGCATAGAATATTTTAAAGGAATAGAATTGTATTAAATATACTTTAAAAAATTTTTAATTGAAAGTTTTGTTTTTATCAAAAAAATTTCTGGTGTAGAATCTTTAAAAGAATTAATAAATATAAAATTACATTAACAATGTTTCTTTTTTAAAATATTTTTTTGTATATGTACTTCACAAAGTGCTCTGATAAATACTCTTTTACGAATTGTAAAAATTGTATAAATTTGTAATAATTGTAAAAATTTCAATTGTAAAAATTAATTGAAAACCAATTAAATAATTTATATTTCTGCCCCTCCTGGGAAAATTTTTGCCCGTCCTACAAACTTTGGCTGGCTACGGGCCTGAATGAGACAAGTCAGCTGTCCAAATTTGGTGTTAATTAACGCATACGATTTAATTCATTCTTTTTTAAATTCTCGATTTTTCACATCAATTTTTTTCTTCGTTTTGGATGAAATCGAACTCGGGTTTTTCCAATCAAGTGTATAAAAAGCAAAGGTCGTTTTAGCAACACGCGCATGTGTAAAATTTTACAGCAAAATTTGCCGTCTACCTCAGTCGGAGACAAGAGAACAACGAACGTCAACAAAAGCTCGATGCAATTGGAATTGTGACGCATCATGGGCGCACTCATATAGCGCATTCTGATTGCTCTGTATTTTGACTGGGAAGGTACCAGGGGGCCGCTAACTTTAAGTTGGTATTTGAGAACAGTGCTATCAGTTCATCTTACTCCTCTAATTTATCTTTGTTTTTTCTCGTTTTCTCTATATTTCTGGTTTGAGAATACGCAGCAAGTTTAGTATTTGTTTACCCAAACAATGAAAAAATGTATAATCATTTATTGCTTCATCTTATTCTTAGGTTAAATGTCCTGAATGCATATAACTGTGGAGATATTATCTTTTTAGTATCGACGCTAATATGTGTATATGGGCGAGGGAGGGTAATTGGGCCCGAGTTACATTTGCATAGGGGCCGAAAATCCTGTCGGCTGCCCTGTCTGTATTTAAGGGAATGTTGGTGAAACACGGCTAAATTTTATTTCATTATGTTAAACTTACAGCACATAAGGAACATTTCTGTAGCTCAGAAGTAAACTATCATAAAATGCGGGATCCCATAAATGCAATTTAGTGTTTAACATTGCACTCCTGGTAGTTTATCTTAAGTACAGATTTATAAATTGTAGTATCGTAAAAACGTGTTACGAGGTAAAAATTACGCTCAGAGTGAATTATGAAATTAAGCTATTGTTTATAACAAAGCATGTACTATTTAAAAAATTCTACCCCAACGCAATTCAATAACTTTTCGCCACAAAAATAGCTGATTTTTTTTCGGCCCATAAAACTTTTCGAAGAAACAAAAAAGTTACTTGTCTATGAAAAAATTGTTAATGTTTTCTAGGCTGCGTTACTATGTGTCAACAACTAATTAAGCATATTTCTATAAGAATTTGATAAAACGTTCCAACGCTTCCGTTTTAATAATATTATTGCAGATTGATAAAAAATTAATTAATTATAAAACAACGTACGTACCGGTTTTTACAGCGGGAATTAAAGATGAAAGTATTTCATCTTCCGTGTCCGTCAAGCTCTTGGTCAAGCTCTTTAACCAACATTCGAATGCCAAACTCAAAACCGGTTGCAAGATAAGTCTAGTCACACACGTTTTACGGGGGAGATCTTATCTGATCTGCGGCAAGGGGAGGGGAAAGACTGCAGCCTTTGGAATTCGACCCTTTACCTACCCTTTCGAAAAGGGGGGGTTGCTGATGCCCTGGAATTCGACCCTTTACATATCCTTTTCGAAAGGTGTTACTTTCCAAGCTTTTCACGGCTGCCCTTTTCGAACCCTTTTATTAGAGGGGAAAGACTGCAGCCTTTGGAATTCGACCCTTTACCTACCCTTTCGAAAAGGGGGGGTTGCTGATGCCCTGGAATTCGACCCTTTACAAATCCTTTTCGAAAGGTGTTACTTTCCAAGCTTTTCACGGCTGCCCTTTTCAAACCCTTTTATTAGAGGGTTACTCGGCAAGCTTAGAACTGCAAGTCTAATGACAAGCATATGACAAGGTTTTCGTAAGCTTGCATGCTATCTGGGTATCTTTTAGCTGCTCTTTTCGATAATCTGTGACAGATGCAAGGAAAGGAATTTCATCACTGTCTTCAACAGCTACATCTAAAAGGGGTTTTCTTGATAGTGAATCAGCATCGGAATGTTTGCGGCCACTCTTGTAGACGATGTTAATGTCGTACTCCTGTAATCTCAGAGCCCACCGTGCAAGTCTTCCAGATGGATCTTTGACACTGGCAAGCCAACACAAAGAGTGGTGATCTGTTACGACAGTGAATGGTTTTCCAAAGAGATATGGCCTGAATTTACTAATCGCCCAGATGACGGCAAGGCATTCCTTTTCGGTGGTCGAATAGTTCTTTTCGGCTGCTGTCAAGGTCCTGGACGCATAGGCTATTGGTCTTTCTTCGCCATTTTGGATCTGTACTAGTACTGCCCCAATACCATATCCACTAGCGTCTGAATGGATTTTCGTTTCTGCGTCAGGTAGGAAATGTCCCAAGACAGGACCACTGGTCAGTAGTTTCTTAAGGGTTGAAAACGATTCCCACAGGGATGTGCTCCAAGAAAACTTTGCATCTTTCTTCAATAGATCATGCAGCGGTCTTGCGATATCCGCGAAGTTTTTTATAAACCGTCTGTAATATGAGCACAAACCCAGAAAACCACGGACATCTGCAATATTCTCTGGAACTGGAAACTTTGTTACAGCTGCCAACTTTTGTGGATCTGGATAGATTCCGTGTTGATCAACAAGGTGTCCTAGTATTGTTAGCTTCTTTTTTCCGAATGCGCATTTGCTGAAATTTAGCGTCAGACCTGCCTCGTAGATACATTTCAAAACTTTCCTCAAGCGAATTTGATGTTCCTGGAAATTCGGTGCATACACGATTATGTCATCCAGATAGCAAAGACAGATATTCCACTTGAGACCACGTAGCACTGTGTCCATCATCCGTTCAAATGTAGCCGGCGCGTTGCAAAGGCCAAACGCCATGACTTTAAATTCATAAAGACCATCCGACGTCACAAAGGCTGTCTTTTCTCTATCTTTATCATCAACCTCTATTTGCCAATAGCCCGACTTTAAGTCCATCACAGAGAACACTTTGGCGCCTGCTAGGCAGTCTAAAGCATCATTTATTCGTGGTAGTGGATAGACGTCTTTTTTGGTGACCTTGTTCAGTTTTCTGTAATCGACACAAAAGCGCCATTCGCCATTCTTCTTTTTCACAAGTACAACTGGGGATGACCATGGGCTGTCTGATGGTTGTATCACGTCTTCTTTCAGCATCCGTTGAATTTCGTTCCCGATCACACGTCTCTCAGTAGCTGAGATACGGTAAGGTCTTTGCTTGATAGGAGCGCTGTTACCAGTGTCGATTTTATGCTTTGCAGCATTGCATTTGAATTTCCTTGATTTCTTTGTAACATCAAAAATATCGCTAAATTCTTCCAGCAAGTTCAATAGCTCGTCTTTTTCAGAAATGGTCAGCTCCATGTCTAATACTTCTTTTAATTTCTCATGAGTTAATCGCTGTCTCGATTTATGTATACTAGAACCTTCTCGTGTCGTTTTCTCATTCAATGAGCAGATGTCGTCGTTTGTGATTGTCATTAAGCAGGCCACGTTCATACCTTTCGGTATAAGTTGGGTGTTGCGAGAGCAATTTGTTACCCACATTTTACAACTGCCATTTTCAAAGTTGATAACTGAAGCTGGTATAGATAGATCTCTTTCGTACATCAGAGCTTTATTTCCAATAATCATTGCTTCATCTGTTTGTTGAATTTCAGGATTTATTGCTCGTATTTGCTTCGCTGAATTTGCTTCAATTAAGAAATCTGATGCGGCAAATAAGGAGAAATTGGATTTACTTGACTCGAGGTTATCTGGAAGGATTTCTGAAAGTTGGAGCTCTTCGTTTCCGCAGTCTATGACTGCATCAGTGGCACGGAAAAAGTCCCATCCCAGTATCATTTGGTGGCTACACTGCGGAAACACCAGGAATTCAAATGGTCTAATAGTCCCATTCAAGTTGATTTTTAATACACAAAATCCCGAGGTGGCTACAGGTTTTCCACATGCTGTTTTAAGGATAGGCCCATTCTCAGTAAACATAGGAGCTTTCAATTGTCTGCGCAATTCTTCAGATATGATGGAGTAATCGGCACCTGAATCAACGAGAGCTTTTATACACTGTCCATTTACTGTAATATAGGTGGCGTTTCTTTTCAACTTTGTTGTAGTGTACGTCGGAGGATTTCTTTCAACTGCGGCCTCACCTCCTGCATAGGTCGCCCAAGTTAGTTTTCCTCATTTGATCGGCGTGGAGAACGGCTGGAGCGGCGTGCTGGCGATTGTGACTGTCGGCGGTTGAAGGAGCGTCGGGGATACGGGGAACTGCTTCTAAATACTGAGGATCTGGGCTGCGCATAACTGTCGTCAAAGCTATTAAGCGATTCGGTTTCGTCTCGTCGAGGGCTGGATGTCCGGTTGGCTCTTGCGCTTGCAAAGATTTGACGTCTTTCCCTGCAGTATCTCAAAACGTGTCCCGGGCGTCCACAATGGTAGCAGAGTGGCACATTATTGGCAGTTCTCCACAGATCTGTCTTACGTTGTGGAATAGTGCTATTTCTGACTTCACGTCCAGCTTGTCGCCTAGTTGGAATTGAACGTTGGATAGGAATGCTGCGTCTTCTTGGACTTGTGAGGGGTGCAAGAGCACCCATAACTTCTTCTCGAACCACAG
Source organism: Linyphia triangularis (assembly GCA_963978545.1). NCBI lineage: Eukaryota > Metazoa > Arthropoda > Arachnida > Araneae > Linyphiidae > Linyphia > Linyphia triangularis. The sequence goes on along the minus strand of OZ021726.1, from coordinate 47,617,631 downwards.
ATGCAACATCAGGCAGCGATTCAGATTCATCGTTCGTGTAATCTTTTACTCCCGGTATTATTTGTTGGAGCTCTTCCCTAACAATGGTACGAATTAGAGATCTTATGTCGCCGATGTCTGTTTCAGCTGTCACTGTAGCGACGTTAGGTAACCTTTGGAACTTTGGTCTCGCGATACGTCTTCGTCGAAGGCTTTCTATCTGACGACATCGTTTCACAAAAGCATCGACGTTCTCATAGTCCTGAACCAGCATAATCTGGTATATGTCCTCTGCAATTCCCTTCATAAGGTGTGCTACTTTATCTGCTTCAGCCATGGTGGGGTCAACTTTTCGGCACATAGAAAGTACGTCTTGGATGTATGACTCAGACGTCTCACCACTTTGCTGCGCCCGTGTATTCAGCAGTTTCTCAGCCTGGCGCTTTAGATCATCTGCTCGGCAAAACGTGTTGTTCAAATGATTCTTGAATGCAATCCAATCAGTAAAAGTGTCCTCATTCCCAGATAGCATTTTATCCTTTTAAAACCCTTGTCTAAACCTCTCAAGCGAAAAGGAAGTAAGGTTCAGATGACAAGGGAGTAACCATCATAAAACCTTGAAGAAAGGGTCCTAGTCTCCAGACGTCAAGCTTTTGGTAACCATTTCATGACCCCCCCCTTGCCACAAGGCTTTCGCCGTAAAGGGTATGTAAACCTTTTCGGGATGAGCTTGCCACAAGGTTTTCGCCGTAAAGGGTGTGTAAACCTTTTCGTGATAAGCCTGCCACACGGTTTTTGCCGTAAGGGTTGTATAAGCCTTTTCATAATAGGCTTGCCAAAAGGTTTTCACTGTAAAGGGTGTGTAAACCTTTTCACTCTGAGGTTCCCACCCTGTAGATATAGGAAAGGTTGCAAAAACTTTCCTTTATAAAGTATCATTTATCTTTTGTGTTCAAAAAGAAGTACTTAATTGGGAGAGTTCCAATATTGTCGGAAAATGCTTTAAATTTAGTGGCTAATGAAAAATTAATATTTATTCTATAGGAATTTAATTACAATTTGCCTTTAATGGTATCAATCATAACCCAATTTATTGATAAATTTTAATTTATTTGCTAGGTAGAACTTACTAGAATAATAAACATAATTTACTTTTTTTTGTAAAGAATTTAAAAAAAAAAATAAAGATTCAAAATTCAATAAAAAATTATGTATATATTATTAAAAAAATGCATTGAGATCTTAGTAGGTTGCGTTAGACAATTTAAATTGCATTAAAATTTGTTTTAAAGGGTTAATCCAAGCTACTTATAGTTTTATTATTAGAAACATATACAACTAAAAATGCATTTTTACTGATAATTCTTTTTTAGATAATTCTTTATTTTGAAGTAAACAAACACAAATGAGTTGCTTTTTCATTTTATACAAAGAATATAATTTAAACATGATTTTAAATATATACTACAAATATTTCTTCATTTATTTGCTGCATCTGACAAGAAGTTTCTGGAAGATTCTTGAGGAAAACTAAAGGGAATCCCATTCATTTCTATCTGAAAAAAATAAACAAATTTAAAATCTATAATAATAAAACAAGCTGTGTGTCTGTCTGTTTGTGGATCTGTTATAGAAACCTACTTAAAATTGGAGTAGAGCTCTGAAATTTTCAACACAAGAAGTTTTGACCTTCTAATTTATGAATGTCAAACAGAATGTAAAATTTTAATTAGTTCTTTTTTAATTAATATTTTAACTAACTTTTATTTTACAAAGTGACTTCAAATAGAGATACAGCTCTGAAATTTTCAACATAAGTAATTTTGGCCTTCTTATTGAACTATTGAAAAAAAGAATTTTAAATTTGTTGTTAGTTTTTTCTTTAATTAATTAATAAATATTTTACAAAACGGTTTCTAATAGAGCTACAGCTCTGAAATTTTCAACATAAGTAGATTTAGCCTTCTAATTGGACTTTTAAAAAACGGAATTTTAAATTTTTATTTAGTTCTTTTTAATTAATTAATAACTATTCTACAAAATGATATCCAATATTGCTACAGCTCTGAAATTTTCAACATAAGTAGTTTTGTCTTTTATTTGGCCTTTTTTTTGAAAAACAGAGTTTCAAATTTTTATTTAGTTCCTTTTTAATTATTATTATTATTATTTTTTTTTTTTTTAATTTATTAATATATATTTAACAAAACGATATCTAATAGAGCTGCAGCTCTGAAATTTTCAACATAAGTAGTTGTGCCCTCCTAATTGGACGTTTGAAAAACATAATTTTACATTTTTATTTAGTTCTTTTTTAATTAATTAAAAAATATTTTACAAAACGATTTCTATTTGGGCTACAGTTCTGAAATTTTCAATACAAGTAGTTTTCGCATTCTAATTGGACTATTGACAAACAGAATGTTAAAATTTTAATTTGATTTTCGATTGATTCTTTGAATTATTATTTTTTTTTTTAACAAAAAGCGACTTCTAATAGGCCTAGAGCTTTGAAAGTTTCAACATAAATAGTTTTGGCTTTCTAATTTTGCTTTCCACAAATATGTGTTAAAATAATCTTAACCCCCTGAAACCTACAGCGCCCGAGAACTATTTGTTCTGCAGAGGATTCTCGGGCGTTTTTAGGCGTTTTGCGATCTTCGAGGTTTGGGGGGTCGGGTCAGCTTCCTCACCTCCTGTGGTGTTGATTTATAGGGGGCAGTTCACTCCTGTCAACTCCGAGAAGCAGAGTCTTGTGGCGAATTTTTTTTTTCTTTCTTTTGCATGGGACATTTAGTAGAAACTCTTTCCGCGCGGGAACTTTTACTAGAGAATTGCCAAGTTTTACAAAATAATTTGCGTTTTGGTTCGCAAAACTTTAAATACATATGAAATAAACCATGCTATTGATATTGTTAAATAAAATTATAATATTTAGCTAAACTTCTTGAAGAAATTAATTATTTCGTCAAGACAGATCCCTCTATAAATTGTTTTAGTCGCATACAACTGCGAACTCAAATATTTGTGAATTTTTGACTCATTTTCAAATGACGTTATTATTTTTTTTTTCGCGAGACATAATTATATAACCCATGAAAACGAAGTTTTAAATATTAATCCTTTATATACATCGTCGATTCTGTTAACAGCGTGTGCTTGGTGCTTGTATCTAATTTTAAATATCAAACACATTTATATCAGCAAAATGTGTTGCAAACTACGTTTCAAAATGTATTTATTAGAAATGAACGTGCATTTATGCATTCACATCCAAACATCTTTTTTTTTTTTTATTTTGATTAAAACAATTTTATTATTTATTTATTTAAAAAAAATTTGGCAATATCAAAGAGTTTCAACAATGATCGGCTTACTGCTATTTTAGCGCGATTGGATGAAGGCAAGTTAGTTTATTAGTATTCCGTATAAGCAACTTTTTAGTGACAATAACAGCCCCAAAATGTGAAAGAATGTATTACCATCGACATCGAATCTATCTACCAACTTTCAGCCCGCTTGGATGACGGCAAGGTGGGTTAATTAAGCATCCGCAGACTTGCACTCTATCGACACTCACACAAAATCGAAGTTAATTTAAAGAATTCAAAATACATCCTTTATTGAAACTTTAATGCCTCTAATACGTACGTTATTGAAATATTCGATTTTTCTTAGATGCTATTTTATAATTTTAGGTGAAATGAAAGTACTCCCCTCGCTCGATAAAAATTTAACACTCCCTATTTCACCACGATTAATAATTTGGTATTGAAGATCAGAACAAATAAAGGATTCTACTTACGTAGGATTGCTTAGCCATATGAAGTCCGTGGCGTATACAGGGAGGAGGCTGATAGGGCTACAGCTCCCTGAAAATTGAGAAAAATTATATTTCCAAGTGTAATGTAACAATTTTTGTAAATAGTTAATACTTAATATCCTCATTTAACTAACTTTTCGAGTCAGTCATTTTTTCAAAATAATTATAACAACGAGAAATGAACACAAAAATACAAGCACATCTATTTCATTTCAAACTCTTCCGATTTTACATTTCTTTCTCATTTCTATATGCTGGGGTCATGACGTCCTTCAGATGGTCAGAGCAGAGAAAACTTACTGATTCCCTGAAAGAGCATGCGTAGACACAAGACTTCTCCCTCCTGATACCAATAATACAAATCTGCCATAGAAAATCTGGTAAAATTTTATGAAAGAGGTTTTCTTGGTTTTCAAAACATCATCGAAGCAGATTAGGAAATATGGAAAACAAAATACAGGGTTACTAGAAAAGAATCATTCATTTTCAAAACCCGACTTATTCAAAAGTATTATACTTACAAATATGATTGGTACAAGAAAACAACCGCAAAAAATTTAAGTTTTATGCTCCAGGTGGTGCTCAAGTTTACCCGATTTATTCAAAAGTATAATACTTTTGAATAAATCTTGTTTGGAAAATGAATGATTCTTTTGTAGTAACCCTGTAGAAAGGTTTTCTTGATGCTTTCGCAGAATGTTCTGTAGACATATTTCCGAATATACGTCCCTTATTAAAAAAAAAATGTATTTTACCAGTTTCAATTGAAACTTCTGAGCTTTCAACTTTGTGATCATTAACATCATATTAAGAAATTCTATGAGCAAAACAAGGTTGAACAGACTGGCACTTTTTGTCAATTCACAACAACATAAAAATTTGGTTTCGGTAGCCAATGAAATTGCCTTGTTTAGGGGATTTAGAATACACCAATAAACAGTGTTTACATTATATCATAACAATATTTAACATTTAATAAATTTCACTGTATACACCAGCGTTGACTTTTTAACATGTTACTTCTTGCGTTGCTTGTATTATGTGTTTACATTGATTTTATTTATAACATTCATGCTTACGTTTTTTTAATAACACATGCTTACGTTTTTTTAATAACACATGCTTAAGTTGTGTTTTAGAAACGGCACTAATGTTTATTAAATGTTCTTTTCGTTATAATGTAGAATTGTAAAATTATATGTTTTTCAATACCTTAACAGAATAGTTGTGAAACACTGCAGTTTTAAATTTCCTTTCATTATGTTAAAAAGTGAGTAATTTTAATTTATAACTAGTTTTATTATTTTTTAATATTAGCTGCCCAACCCTCTTTCCTATTATGATCAAATGTTCAGTTTTTTAAGGCGTTACATGAATATGGCAAGAGCAGACAAAAGTCTTTTTTTCTTTCAGAAAACCAAAGAAAAAAACTAAATAGTGAGTAACTATAATACTACTAAAAAAGTGTAGTAGAAGTACTGATCCTCCAATTCTAAAATGTGACTGCAAAAAATTAATAATCAAATGAAATAATAAAATAAAATTTTAAAGATTGAGACTGCTCTACAAGAAAATAGCCTATAAACACACTAAAAAAATGATGACTAAATAAAAATAAACATTAGAAGAATTATAATTTCACTCCATAATACTAAAAAAATATGAAAAAGTAATAAAATAAACAACAGAAAATAATGAAGTAGTTCTTGAAGAGCTGGTCAACAAGGTTACCAGAAAAGCGACTAGCAGAAGAATTCATTGTTTTTAACACTACGCACATTTGATTAAAAATTACAAAAGTTAAAAAAAAAAAGCTTACCTCAAACTTCAGGAGATAGCTTTGAGTTGGGTTTCAGCATTTTGCAGTCAGATCTTTTGAGTTGTGGAACGCAAATTTTCTGAGAAATATTGGAAAATGTATTTTAAACAGAGTTTGAAAGAAACATTGGAACAGATGTAGCATATGACATTTAGCGATTAGAAAATTCGCCAAAATTAAAAACACAGTAACTAAAATAAAATTTAAATAAAAACAAAGAAGGGCTTGTCAAGAAGAACCCGCGATATCTTGTTTTACTAAAAAATTTTAAAATTTATTGGATCCATACAACAAAACAAAAAGACAAAAGGTACCGAATTTTTTTTTTTAAACTTCAGATGGAGAAAAGCACCTCCTCTATTTCTAACCCCCGCCCCGCAAACCAAGAAGCAGTTGGGCTCGGTGTATCTGTCAATACCATACAACAGCGTTATAGCCTTGGGAAATTGGTTAATTGGCCACACATGCTGCATGTCTGCTCTTTGACAAAAGACCAGACATGCCTTGGGGATGCACCGGAGTGTCCTTAAAGTGGGCTTGCAATATACGATTGATAAGAATGTATGAGTTCAGAGTAACATTTAATTTTAGTATGTGTGTCAAGATTTAGAATTTATACATTTAAAATGGAATTTTTTTAAAACTAATTTCAAAAGCTAGCTATCGATACCAATAAAAGTAATTTGTTTAAAGATTTATTTATTTAAAGTTTAAATAATTATTTTTCAAAATACCAAGTTTACATTCTCAAAAGCATTTGTTATTTGGGTAAATGGTATTCATATTATTCATTGATTTAAAAAGGAAATGGCTGACCAAACGGTATAGTGTTTAGAGTGCAAGCTTATAGACCGCGAGGCTGCTTGTTTGAGTCCCGTGTTAGGCATGGGTGTTGGTAAATGTATGTTGGCTTGTCTAATGACGAATGTTTCGGCGCATTATAGCCCTCGTGTTGCTGAAGGCGCCAGATAATCTGAAAACAACCAAGCAATAAGGAAATGATAAATTCATTACTTATGTAAGAACGTATCACCAGAAATTAATGCATATCTAAAATGATTATTAATTCATTGTGTTTGTAATTTATGTAGAAATTTTTTAATATTTGAGAACTACCTGGTTCAATTTGCAGGCAACGTTTTGTAAAATGTTAGGCCCTTATGATATTATTTTACTCTTTTGATTATTTTACCCTTAAGTAATACTATTGGGGGGGGGGGGGGGGGGAGAAAGAAAGAAAAAAAAAATCTTTTTTTTTATATACTGCTTTTTTTAAAAATGTCCGTAAAATTGTTAAAATGGTAAATACGTAATTGTTTTGAAATCCAATACATTGATCTGTTTGAAAATTTTGCCTTGAGATAAAAATTATCTAATAATCATTAGTTATTTAATAAGTTTTTCTAAAATATCAGAAAATTCTGTAAAATTGTAGTACTCGATTAATCGACAGCAAACTTTTATAATTGAAATTTTATTTTAAAATTTAAAACTTTAAAAAAAAAATCTTTATATTGTTTTTGTCCTATCCTTTCTAGTTTGTCTAGAAAATACGATATTTTAGTATGCTGATTTATAAGTTTATATGTATTTCTTGGCCTATTATGTTGAATATGCAATAACCTCGAATACCATGAAATGAATTTAATTGAGACCTTAAAATGTTTAAATAAAGGTCACATATCTAAAATGCTGTTTTCGAAAGTTTCCAAAATGTCTGTTCGTTGCTTTTCTTTCTTACAAAAACTACCAGTTTTAAATATTTTCTAGCGTATGGGCCTCTTCATTTTTCTACCTAAATAAGCCAATAAAATAGCTTTCGAAAAATATAACCTCTTACTAGGAATAAATAAATGGAAGCCGATATGCATTTCACAAGATGTTTTAACAAACTATTTTCTTAAAAATCAGTACACATAAGGACATTTTAACTTTTATTGAAACGAAAAAATTAAAACAATAATTTATTTTAATTCTTGTATTTTAATGTTTAGAAATGAATATTATTGAGATAATTTTTTTTAGAGGCTGTATTACAGTATTTTATAAAGCCAAAACATATCATGAGAGCACCCAATTAACGCTGGTGTACTATTTCTATTACCAAAACCTTTTTTACATTTACCAGGGTTCGGCAGACGTTTCTGTGCAAAGAGCCAAACATTCAATAATCATCAGAATCGCAGTACATTTAAAGAGCGGAAATACGAGTTTTTAACAACGAACATTTTTATAGTATAAAAATCATGGCAGATGAGACCAGGCCTGTAGCCAGAGTGGGGCAAGACCTGGAAAAATCTTCGCCTGTCCTGGAAAATTTTATCCCAATCATTTGTAAACCTTTATATCTATGATTGAATTGAAACGAACATTTTGCTGCTGTTGATACCTTCGGTTGTAGCACAGCAACTTGCGAATCTACCTTTTCCACTTTGACGGCCATAAATTGTCCCTAAAGAATGTCAATGGGCCACGAAAGGATGGCAAATCTAGTGTTTTGGGAATTTGAAGTAGAGATAAGAGTTTTGAAATTGTTTAATATGGTGTAAAGATAGGAAATTGCTATTATACTAACATTTATCATTTTATTTTAGATTTTTTTGTTACGCTATGTATTTTAAAAAGTTTCAAAATGTTTAATATAAGACCAAGAATAGAAAAATGAATTTCTATTATTTTATATTATAATTAATAAAATATGCAAATAAATAGAAAAAGGGTTTTTATATTATAATAGTATCTGATAAATTTTTCAGAGTATTGAAAATGATAGGAGAAAATAAAGGAAAATACAATTCTATTAATATATATATATATATATATATATATATATATATATATATATATATATATATATATATATATATATATATATATATATATATATATATGACACAAGACCAATGATAGAAAAATGTAATTTGTTTAACAATATATATTTTTAAATAGAAATGTAAGAACAGAACTTCGAAAAAACTTTTTATGTTAAAAAAACTTTTTATGTAAAAGTAACTTTTACTAATTTTTATATTTGTAATTATTTTTAAAGTAGATATTCTTAAGTTGAAATGTGTGAAAAATTAAGAGATGGACAAGCATAGAATATTTTAAAGGAATAGAATTGTATTAGATATACTTTAAAAATTTTTTAATTGAAAGTTTTGTTTTTATCAAAAAAATTTCTGGTGTAGAATCTTTAAAAGAATTAATAAAAATAAAATTACATCAAAAATACATTAACAATGTTTCTTTTTTTAAATATTTTTTTGTATATGTACTTCACAAAGTGCTCTGATAAATACTCTTTTACGAATTGTAAAAATTGTATAAATTTGTAATAATTGTAAAAATTAATTGAAAACCAATTAAGTAATTTATATTTCTGCCCCTCCTGGGAAAATTTTTGCCCGTCCTACAAACTTTGGCTGGCTACGGGCCTGAATGAGACAAGTCAGCTGTCCAAATTTGGTGTTAATTAACGTATACGATTTAGTTCATTCTTTTTTAAATTCTCGATTTTTCACATCAATTTTTTTCTTCGTTTTGGATGAAATCGAACTCGGGTTTTTCCAATCAAGTGTATAAAAAGCAAAGGTCGTTTTAGCAACACGCGCATGTGTAAAATTTTACAGCAAAATTTGCCGTCTACCTCAGTTGGAGACAAGAGAACAACGAACGTCAAGAAAAGCTCGATGCAATTGGAATTGTGAAGCATCATGGGCGCACTCATATAGCGCATTCTGATTGCTCTGTATTTTGACTGGGAAGGTACCAGGGGGGCCGCTAACTTTAAATTGGTATTTGAGAACAGTGCTATCAGTTCATCTTACTCCTCTAATTTATCTTTGTTTTTTCTCGTTTTCTCTATATTTCTGGTTTGAGAATACGCAGCAAGTTTAGTATTTGTTTACCCAAACAATGAAAAAATGTATAATCATTTATTGCTTCATCTTATTCTTAGGTTAAATGTCCTGAATGCATGTGGTTATAATAACTGTGGAGATATTATCTTTTTAGTATCGACGCTAATATGTGTATATGGGCGAGGGAGGGTAATTGGGCCCGAGTTACATTTGCATATGGGCCGAAAATCCTGTCGGCTGCCCTGTCTGTATTTAAGGGAATGTTGGTGAAACACGGCTAAATTTCATTTCATTACGTTAAACTTACAGCACATAAGGAACATTTCTGTACCTCAGAAGTAAACTATCATAAAATGCGGGATCCCATAAATGCAATTTACTGAATAACATTGCACTCCTGGTAGTTTATCTTAAGTACAGATTTATAAATTGTAGTATCGTAAAAACGTGTTACGAGGTAAAAATTACGCTCAGAGTGAATTATGGAATTAAGCTATTGTTTATAACAAAGCATGTACTATTTAAAAAATTCTACCCCAACGCAATTCAATAACTTTTCGCCACAAAAATAGCTGATTTTTTTTTCGGCCCATAAAACTTTTCGAAGAAACAAAAAAGTTACTTGTCTATGAAAAAATTGTTAATGTTTTCTAGGCTGCGTTACTATGTGTCAACAACTAATTAAGCCTATTTCTTTAAGAATTTGATAAACGTTCCAACGCTTCCGTTTTAATAATATTATTGCAGATTGATAAAAAATTAATTAATTATAAATATAAAACAACGTACGTACCGGTTTTTACAGGGGGAATTAAAGTTGAAAGTATTTCATCTTCCGTGTCCGTCAAGCTCTTGGTCAAGCTCTTTAACCAACATTCGAATGCCAAACTCAAAACCGGTTGCAAGATACGTCGAGTCACACACGTTTTACGGGGGAGATCTTATCTGATCTGCGGTAAGGGGAGGGGAAAGACTGCAGCCTTTGGAATTCGACCCTTTACCTACCCTTTCGAAAAGGGGGGGTTGCTGATGCCCTGGAATTCGACCCTTTACATATCCTTTTCGAAAGGTGTTACTTTCCAAGCTTTTCACGGCTGCCCATTTCAAACCCTTTTATTAGAGGGGAAAGACTGCAGCCTTTGGAATTCGACTCTTTACCTACCCTTTCGAAAAGGGGGGGTTGCTGATGCCCTGGAATTCGACCCTTTACATATCCTTTTCGAAAGGTGTTACTTTCCAAGCTTTTCACGGCTGCCCTTTTCAAACCCTTTTATTAGAGGGTTACTCGGCAAGCTTAGAACTGCAAGTCTAATGACAAGCATATGACAAGGTTTTCGTAAGCTTGCATGCTATCTGGGTTGTTATCGAACCATTGCCGAGCTGTTTCGGCGAGATAAAAAACGGCATTCGCTAAGCACATCTGTTCATCCCAGTGGTTATAGGTGGCAATTCGTTCGTAGTCTTTGAGCCATCTGCTAGCATCTTGTTGGTCGTCACCGGAAAAGATGCACGGATTTCTGGGTAACTGGTATGCCAGCATAGGCACTGGAACAGTATTGACCGAAACAGAGCTGGTCTCAATTGGGAGTTTCGACACAGTGTCCTTTTCATCGAGCATTTTTTTTGGGCCTCTACGAGAAACCGGTAAAGGGCCAAACTCAGGAGGGTTTCCTTGAATGCGCCGACTTCTGCGTAGCTCTTCCGTCGTAACCGGTTTATTTACCCGGCGCCTCCACCAAACTGTCGCGTAGAATACGCTATCGAAGGAAATGAATGAATGAACAATCCGCAAGTAAACTCAAGACTTTTTATTTTCCAAACTCTGGGAGCATCAACTTATATACATTTTAAGGATCTTCCAAACAGGAAGTATAAGAATCAGAACAATAGAATTTGCATATATACGATGACCGAACTTCCTAGATTCCTTCTAGAAAGTTCTAGAAACAATATTAGAAATAATAAATAAATAAAGGAAATAAACTTGAGATTTTGGCGGCAGTGGGTTTTGATCGCGCCACCTTCCGCTTAGCTTTCCGATGCTCTACCAACCGAGCCACGCAGGCTCGGCAGTAGTTAGAAAGTGGGGCTCCTGAGCCATGGCGCAATGCGCAAGGGACGGGGGACGATGACGTTACCGGAAGGGGGTGTGACCGGATATGACGTCACAGGAAGTGCCATCACCGGATATGACGTCACCGGAAATCTCGTGACCGGAAGTGGAGTTGAGTTGTTCCCCTCCTGCTGCTGTTTTAGTTTCGGTTTCATTATAAGCTGTTTGTGTATGACGTCACAGTGGGAATGACGTCATAATGTGTTTTATATCAAAGTTTTGAGTGGTGGCAACACTTTTTTTAGTTTCGGTTTATCTAGCAGACGGAGTTGAGTTGTTCTAGGACTGCTTCTTAGTGAATAAGTTAGAGTGATAGGCTTTTATTGCGTGACGTCACAGTAGATATGACGTCATAATTTGTTTTATATCAAAGTTTTGAGCGGTGGCAACACTTTTTAGTTTTTGTTTCCAGTTAACTGGAGTTGAGTTGTTCTAGGGCTGCTTCTTAACGAATAAGTTAGAGTGATAGGCTTTTATTGCGTGATGTCACAGTGAGTATGACGTCATAACTTGCTTAACGTTAAAAGTTTTGAGCGGTGGCAACACTTTTTAGTTTCGATTTACCTTTAAGGCGGAGTTGAGTTGTTCTAGGGCTGCTTCTAAGTGAATAAGTTAGAGTTATAGGTATTTTTTACTAGTGACGTCACAGGGGGTATGACGTCATTCATGATTTTACAAAACTTACCTTTAAGACGATGGCAGCAATAGAAATATGCTATGTTTTAGGCGGGATGGAGTTGAGTTGTTTTAGGGCTACTTTTAAGTGAATAACTTAGAGTGATAGGCTGTTTTACCAGTGACGTCACAGTGTTAATGTAGTGGGGATGACGTCACGATTTGCTTTATATCAAAGTTTAAGGAATGGCAACATCTTGTATCCTGATATATAGCTAAGTCTCCTTTGATTGGTTGAAATAAAAGCTCACTTCTGATTGGTTAGAATATGTCACGTGATTTCAAATGCTCTTCTCATTGACTATACAGTTTAGTAAGACAGTTTTCTACTAAGTTTAATGTAATTGCGGCGCCATCTAGTGGTAGGAAGGAATATAAATTACATAGTTTATAACTTTTCATGCTTAACCATTAAAAACTTTAAATACATGCAAAGATAATATACTAACACAAATGCGTAAAGTTTCGGATTGAGTGGATTTTTTTTTCTATAAGTGCTTAACACATTTAAACTAATGTTGAGAGATATAATCGCAAGACACTTTTAAGGAATCAGGTTTAATCAATGTTAGACACATAAAGTATCATTATTTTCTCAATAACAGTATGAAATGTAAATATAAATTAAAATTTATGAGAAAAAAAAAAATTTAAACTTTGATATCTTAACGTGAAAATTTCTTTTACAGAGCTTAACATGTCATTAAAAAGTTTTTTTTTCTTTTATTGTCATAGTTTTTGAGGGATTGAATACACAACAAAAGAACTTAGACTAGAATTAATTTTCAATATTCAGCAACTGAAACCCATTATGGAAGTTAAAGCAATGATTTTACAATTATTTTTAGGTTGAGTTAGTCTGACCCTGTTGAAGGAATTAGTAGTTGTAGTGTGTTCACACGTGAGTTTGCAATACAATATTAGTAATATACATTTCCAAAAAACGAAATATTTATCACTTTGAATAGAAAAATGACGATTTTTTTTTTTTTATTTATGTAAGTATTATTCTCAATTTTGTAAATTTTAAATGTATTATCCATATTTTATTGAAGAATTTATATTTTTTTTCTTCTTCTTTCAGAATGGTTTAGGAAAAAACATTTCATTTTAGTCAGAACAATGTTTTCAAAGAGATGGAAATACGCAACTTTTCGATATATCAACCTTCAAATACTTTGAAATTGATTCTATTTGTTACAACCGGTTGTAATTTAAAGCTATACTGTACTATGCGAGCGATATTATATATCTTAGCTACTTACTGTCTATGTTAAAATTTATATTACCATTAAACTTGTTAGAAATTAATATGTCTATGTTAATTATATTAATCAAGATAGTTTTTATTGTACAATGATACTTACTTAAGTTGATGAATGGCAACACAGAACTAGCTGATAATGCTGAATAGATATGTGATAACTGATTTTGGATATTCTAATGTTTAAATAAGAGAGAAAAAGTAACATACTTGAACATCTTACAACTAAGAATTCAAAAGTGAACATGAAAATTTACTTTACGAATAAATATCATGTCTTTAAAATGTGTACGAATATCACTAAACAAGAGAAAAAAGTAACATACTTAAACTCTTTACGACAAATAACTTTAAAATTAACGAAAAAAAACTTACTTTACACATAAAAATCACTTTAAAATGTGTAAAAATATCGCTAAATAAGAGAAAAAAAGTAACTTACTTAAAATTTCTAAGATAAATATTTAACCTTTACGCGAAAATTCCCTTCATGTATAAAAATCACGACTTTAAAATATAACATGCAAGAGAAAAGTAACGTACTTAAACTTTCTACGACAAATAACTTTAACATTAACGTAAAATTTTACTTTACACATAAAAATTCCGATATTAAAATATGTAGAAATATCGCTAAATAAAAGAAAAAAAGTAACACACTTAAACTTTGTACGACAAATAACTTTGACATTAACGTAAAAAATGTTCTTCACATATAAAAATCACGACTTTAAATTTGAAATGTAGGATGAAAGTATAACATACCTATAATTTCTACGACAAAGAATTCAAACATTGCCGTTCATGTCTTTAAAATGTATAATGACAACTCTAACTTTTAGAAAAAAGAAACACTAAAAATTTACAAGGCAAAGAATTCAAATAATACGCGAAAATTTACCTCACATATAAAAATTATGTCTTTCAAATGTGTAAGAATAACGCTAAATTAGAGAAAAAGAAATATTAAAAATTTATAAGGTAAGGAATTGAAACAATACGCGAAAATTTATTTCACACATAACATTTTTATCTTTAAAATGTGTAAGAATAATGCTAAATTAGAGAAGAAAAAAAATAACATACTTAAACTTTCTTCGACAACAATTTAAACAATACGCGAAAATTTCATACACAATTATTTTCTTAGGTTAATGCTAAATAATGGGAAATTTAACAGAATAAAAATTTCAAAGATAAAGAATTTTAACCTTTACACGAAAATTTACTTCACATATAAATATCATGTCTTTAAACTTTAACGTGACAATTTACTTCTCATATACAATTAAACTTTTAGGTTAATGTTAAATAAAAGAAAAAGTAACATACTCAAAAATTTCTAAGATAAGCATAACGTAAAAATTTCATATCATGTGTTTAAAATGCAACATATAAGAGAAAAAAAAATAACATACTTGAACTTTCTATAGCAAAGAATTTAAGCGTTAGAGTAAAAATTTACTTTACATATAAAATTCACGTCTTTAAACGGGATGATAAGCATGTGACGGTAATTAGCCAATCAGGTTAGCGGTAGGTGATACGCCACTTGCCGGCATTTTTAGACCGGAGGATAAGTCACGCTAAAACTTGTTTAAACAGGTCGGGAGACTTGTACAGCAAGAACAACAGCATCGACGCGCAAGCAGCGGGTGATGCTGCGGTGTGTCAGCAGGTCTTCGAGATTATCGTTTTCCTACTTTTCCTTTTTCATAATGAAATGTTTGTGAAAACTTGGAATGAATGAAGTGGATTTCAAAGACACATTAGTAAGTGAAGGTAGAATTCGCATGGACTTTCTTCCAAAAAGTATGATTCACTTGGAGAATTTAAGATCATTTCTACTTGAAAACTTTTCTATTGTCTAAAACATTGAATATTGTTCAAACTCAGTGAGATTATATGCTACAATACGGGTAAAACTTAACAAAATTGTTACATAGAAGAAAAATAGTAAGAGATTTAAAATAAATACTAGTTATAGATACTCCAAGGAAAAAAATTCACCTCTACTTTTCAATCGGAAAATCAATGCAAGTTGGAAATTTATGTTACTTCAAGAAAGACTTAGACAATTTACTTTGTAATAATATACGTTAAGGTGTCGTATTAACTCGTGCAATACATGCTGGCTAAGGTTTATTTTACTTATCTAAGAAAGGTGAATTGGGGGAAAATATTAAATAAATTGTAGATATTAAATACATTGTAGATATGCATTTAAGTTTTGAAAATCACCTGCAAGACTTTTAAAACATCTTAAGATAAATTGAAAGAAACTTGCGAATTATATGTAAACTATATAACTTTTTATACTCTGAAAGGAAATCACAAGTAATTTAGTTAACTTTTTTCATGGTAACACTCATATTCAACGACATGTTTTTAAAATTTAACCTTCTTTACATGATAATAGCTATAAATTTTTTCAATCTCAGATGCGATATACTATTATTTCTAACATATATGTTACGAATTGTGTAAAGTTTTTAAAACTGTATATGCAAATCACCAATCAGAAACATAAAAATCTAACATCAATCAAACAAACTAAAATAATAAGATATTTTCCTTAGTGGAAATAGTTAACTACTCATGTGATGGAATATACTTAGAAAATTTAAATACTGAAAAAAGTTTGCTAGGCAAACTTAAAGAATATTTTTTTTTCTTGTGAAAAACTAGCATAAATTTGGAAAATGTAGAGTTTGTTACTACGTAAAATTGAACATCATCTGGACAAACTAAATTATACATGAATTTTTTTTTTTATTTGAGAGGTGCTGACAATATATCATTAATATAGAGATTTTTAACTTCCACCCATAATTTCTAAATAACTTATACATAAATTTCAGAAAAACTGAAACGGAATGTGTTTTACAAGAGGCTTATTTTGTAAGATGAATATTCAATATTAATATAACTGAGCAAAGTTCATTCCGGAAAAAACTTGTAAAAGATACTTATATTTTGAAAATAGTTTGAAATATCCTTTTAAATTTATGAATGTTCGCTTTCGAAAGACACAAATAAAACTGATATTACTCATGATAATTAACACATACATAACATTAGTCAAACAAAGTGAAATTTTTATTGCCTGTGACCGATAACTTGTCAGTGAAGCAGAACTTACATAGGAAATTTGTGCAAACTTTTTCAACTTTTAAACCAAGTATCATGTAAAATTATAAATTACGATAGGAAATAGCATACTTCAGAATCGGAACAAGTCTTGTAGTTAAGCTAAATGTATTTCTCAAGGAATTGAAAGCATACCAGAGAAGTCCTTATCATTTCGCATCTTTTCTCATGTTGCAAGAAGACATACTTTGTAAAAGATCGTCTTAGCACTTAACAAAAATCAGTAAAAATAAATATATTTTCTATGGCAAAGATAAAACTTCACAACTTAATTACTTAAATTTAGCTAAGTTGCATATGGTTTATTCACATAACTCGCATGTGC
Source organism: Linyphia triangularis (assembly GCA_963978545.1). NCBI lineage: Eukaryota > Metazoa > Arthropoda > Arachnida > Araneae > Linyphiidae > Linyphia > Linyphia triangularis. Next base: position 47,600,620 of record OZ021726.1, on the reverse strand, counting down.
TTTGAATGTTGAAATATATTTGTCAGTTGAAATCAAACTCATCGAAAATAAATGCTATCTACATTTTCAAGTCGGAAATTACTATTAAATAAACTTTACATGTAAGACATTATCATGCTAAAAAGAAAAATCTACAAAAATGTAAATGATAATTTTACTGTTGGTACATAAATGATGAATAATTTATGATTTTATTCTAGGCAAACGTTTTATTGTCTAACAGAGAACTTAAACTTTAGCAGAAAAACGAAAAAATACAATTTTTATATCCTATCATGCTTGCCGAAAATTGAATTTATTAGCTGTTGTAATAGATTTTTATTGTCCAAATTTCTATAGTTCTTCCCAGTGCAATAATATTAAGTTCATGTGTAATGAGTAGGTTTTTTTTTGTTGAATCTTATAAATTTAATGAAATTATTATGACCTAAGAGATTGAGTGAACTGAATAAATCAATGACGTAAATTTAAACAGTGACTTGAACTGATATACATACTATAACTGTAAAGAAGTATGACAAAGTGATAGATGAAGTGAAAATAGAAGTTGAGTGAAATGTGTTGAAAAAAGTTGAAGACGACAAGAAATTCATAAATGAGAATTATCATTGACTTATACTAACTTCGTTTTTCTTGCTTATGACAAGAAAATACACTCTTGTTTATTAAGAACCAACTTGATATCTTATCATAGAATGACTATGATGAAATATCTATACATTAAAAAAAATACCAAACTTAGACATAGCAAATTTCTTGAAATTCATGTATAATGTGAGAAGTTTTACTGGAAATATAGAAGATACAACATTGAAAGATGTGAATGTTTCGAAGTACTTTATCAGAAATAAAAAAAAAAAAATGCGCTGAGGTCCGCTATAAAATTTTTTAGGAGAAAGTTTAAACAAAATTTAAAATCAAACATGCTTTTAAGTGGGAACACATATATTAAAACTATAGCACATTTAACAATTTATATTATGTCATCTCAGTTGGTATCAAACTGAATAATATGAAAAACAACCACAAACTGAATAAACATGAAAATTATCAATATATGTGGAAAAGTTTCCTTTTTTCACATATAAAAAAAAAATAACACATTGACATACGTTAAGATCACGAAACATGCGTAATCATATACCGATAAGAGTAACCAATGTTGCGGGGAGATATTCACGTGATGGACAATATCCCATGAATAAATTGAGTGATTTAATTTCTAATGCTAATTCCAATAGTATTCCACGTAACTTCAACTTTATATGTTACACTATAGATATATTTATTTTTCAAATATATTGACTTTCGAAAAAATCATCCTTCAATATAAGAATGATCATAGTAAGAATAAAAGAAAAGATACTAAGCATTGATTTAAAGTGTATTTATTTCAACTTAGCAACAAATCATATGCGTGAAACGAAAATTGCCTCGAACCAAAGTATAACTATCCAATTTCATTGATTCCTACAATTTTTCTCATCTAGTAATTGAATTTTTTTTTTTTTCTCGTACACATTATAAGTGTTGTCCAATCAGATGTAGAATAGCTGAAGATATCCGACCTCTTCCTAAATATTAATAAGTCACTGTTGAAAAACTTATAAAAATTTCAATTTACACTTAAAGTTTTTTTATGTATATATATTTCAAAGAATTTTTTCAAATCAATATGTATATTTAAATACTGAAACTTATTCACTTCAATAAATGTATGTTTAAGTTATAAAACTTGTCGTATGTATTGAAAAATTGTAACTTTTCGTCTTCGTATAAATCGATAACTTATACACTAGTTCTTCATCAATCAATCTTCTAAGTAAATCTTTCAAAGGTAAAAACATACCTATAGCTTTACATTTGTAACAAGTTAAATTGTACATGTTTCATGTGAAAGTTACAAAATTTTATATGTTTTTCATGAAAAACATATAAAATTTTAATTTCACGAGAAACATGTACAATTTAACTTGTTACAAATGTAAAGCTATAGGTATGTTTTTACCTTTGAAAGATTTACTTAGAAGATTGATTGATGAAGAACTAGTGTATAAGTTATCTATTTATACGAAGACGAAAAGTTACAATTTTTCAATACATACGACAAGTTTTATAACTTAAACATACATTTATTGAAGTGAATAAGTTTCAGTATTTAAATATACATATTGATTTGAAAAAATTCTTTGAAATATATATACATAAAAAAACTTTAAGTGTAAATTGAAATTTTTATAAGTTTTTCAACAGTGACTTATTAATATTTAGGAAGAGGTCGGATATCTTCAGCTATTCTACATCTGATTGGACAACACTTATAATGTGTACGAGAAAAAAAAAAAAAATTCAATTACTAGATGAGAAAAATTGTAGGAATCAATGAAATTGGATAGTTATACTTTGGTTCGAGGCAATTTTCGTTTCACGCATATGATTTGTTGCTAAGTTGAAATAAATACACTTTAAATCAATGCTTAGTATCTTTTCTTTTATTCTTACTATGATCATTCTTATATTGAAGGATGATTTTTTCGAAAGTCAATATATTTGAAAAATAAATATATCTATAGTGTAACATATAAAGTTGAAGTTACGTGGAATACTATTGGAATTAGCATTAGAAATTAAATCACTCAATTTATTCATGGGATATTGTCCATCACGTGAATATCTCCCCGCAACATTGGTTACTCTTATCGGTATATGATTACGCATGTTTCGTGATCTTAACGTATGTCAATGTGTTATTTTTTTTTTATATGTGAAAAAAGGAAACTTTTCCACATATATTGATAATTTTCATGTTTATTCAGTTTGTGGTTGTTTTTCATATTATTCAGTTTGATACCAACTGAGATGACATAATATAAATTGTTAAATGTGCTATAGTTTTAATATATGTGTTCCCACTTAAAAGCATGTTTGATTTTAAATTTTGTTTAAACTTTCTCCTAAAAAATTTTATAGCGGACCTCAGCGCATTTTTTTTTTTATTTCTGATAAAGTACTTCGAAACATTCACATCTTTCAATGTTGTATCTTCTATATTTCCAGTAAAACTTCTCACATTATACATGAATTTCAAGAAATTTGCTATGTCTAAGTTTGGTATTTTTTTTAATGTATAGATATTTCATCATAGTCATTCTATGATAAGATATCAAGTTGGTTCTTAATAAACAAGAGTGTATTTTCTTGTCATAAGCAAGAAAAACGAAGTTAGTATAAGTCAATGATAATTCTCATTTATGAATTTCTTGTCGTCTTCAACTTTTTTCAACACATTTCACTCAACTTCTATTTTCACTTCATCTATCACTTTGTCATACTTCTTTACAGTTATAGTATGTATATCAGTTCAAGTCACTGTTTAAATTTACGTCATTGATTTATTCAGTTCACTCAATCTCTTAGGTCATAATAATTTCATTAAATTTATAAGATTCAACAAAAAAAAACCTACTCATTACACATGAACTTAATATTATTGCACTGGGAAGAACTATAGAAATTTGGACAATAAAAATCTATTACAACAGCTAATAAATTCAATTTTCGGCAAGCATGATAGGATATAAAAATTGTATTTTTTCGTTTTTCTGCTAAAGTTTAAGTTCTCTGTTAGACAATAAAACGTTTGCCTAGAATAAAATCATAAATTATTCATCATTTATGTACCAACAGTAAAATTATCATTTACATTTTTGTAGATTTTTCTTTTTAGCATGATAATGTCTTACATGTAAAGTTTATTTAATAGTAATTTCCGACTTGAAAATGTAGATAGCATTTATTTTCGATGAGTTTGATTTCAACTGACAAATATATTTCAACATTCAAAGCACATGCGAGTTATGTGAATAAACCATATGCAACTTAGCTAAATTTAAGTAATTAAGTTGTGAAGTTTTATCTTTGCCATAGAAAATATATTTATTTTTACTGATTTTTGTTAAGTGCTAAGACGATCTTTTACAAAGTATGTCTTCTTGCAACATGAGAAAAGATGCGAAATGATAAGGACTTCTCTGGTATGCTTTCAATTCCTTGAGAAATACATTTAGCTTAACTACAAGACTTGTTCCGATTCTGAAGTATGCTATTTCCTATCGTAATTTATAATTTTACATGATACTTGGTTTAAAAGTTGAAAAAGTTTGCACAAATTTCCTATGTAAGTTCTGCTTCACTGACAAGTTATCGGTCACAGGCAATAAAAATTTCACTTTGTTTGACTAATGTTATGTATGTGTTAATTATCATGAGTAATATCAGTTTTATTTGTGTCTTTCGAAAGCGAACATTCATAAATTTAAAAGGATATTTCAAACTATTTTCAAAATATAAGTATCTTTTACAAGTTTTTTCCGGAATGAACTTTGCTCAGTTATATTAATATTGAATATTCATCTTACAAAATAAGCCTCTTGTAAAACACATTCCGTTTCAGTTTTTCTGAAATTTATGTATAAGTTATTTAGAAATTATGGGTGGAAGTTAAAAATCTCTATATTAATGATATATTGTCAGCACCTCTCAAATAAAAAAAAAAATTCATGTATAATTTAGTTTGTCCAGATGATGTTCAATTTTACGTAGTAACAAACTCTACATTTTCCAAATTTATGCTAGTTTTTCACAAGAAAAAAAAATATTCTTTAAGTTTGCCTAGCAAACTTTTTTCAGTATTTAAATTTTCTAAGTATATTCCATCACATGAGTAGTTAACTATTTCCACTAAGGAAAATATCTTATTATTTTAGTTTGTTTGATTGATGTTAGATTTTTATGTTTCTGATTGGTGATTTGCATATACAGTTTTAAAAACTTTACACAATTCGTAACATATATGTTAGAAATAATAGTATATCGCATCTGAGATTGAAAAAATTTATAGCTATTATCATGTAAAGAAGGTTAAATTTTAAAAACATGTCGTTGAATATGAGTGTTACCATGAAAAAAGTTAACTAAATTACTTGTGATTTCCTTTCAGAGTATAAAAAGTTATATAGTTTACATATAATTCGCAAGTTTCTTTCAATTTATCTTAAGATGTTTTAAAAGTCTTGCAGGTGATTTTCAAAACTTAAATGCATATCTACAATGTATTTAATATCTACAATTTATTTAATATTTTCCCCCAATTCACCTTTCTTAGATAAGTAAAATAAACCTTAGTCAGCATGTATTGCACGAGTTAATACGACACCTTAACGTATATTATTACAAAGTAAATTGTCTAAGTCTTTCTTGAAGTAACATAAATTTCCAACTTGCATTGATTTTCCGATTGAAAAGTAGAGGTGAATTTTTTTCCTTGGAGTATCTATAACTAGTATTTATTTTAAATCTCTTACTATTTTTCTTCTATGTAACAATTTTGTTAAGTTTTACCCGTATTGTAGCATATAATCTCACTGAGTTTGAACAATATTCAATGTTTTAGACAATAGAAAAGTTTTCAAGTAGAAATGATCTTAAATTCTCCAAGTGAATCATACTTTTTGGAAGAAAGTCCATGCGAATTCTACCTTCACTTACTAATGTGTCTTTGAAATCCACTTCATTCATTCCAAGTTTTCACAAACATTTCATTATGAAAAAGGAAAAGTAGGAAAACGATAATCTCGAAGACCTGCTGACACACCGCAGCATCACCCGCTGCTTGCGCGTCGATGCTGTTGTTCTTGCTGTACAAGTCTCCCGACCTGTTTAAACAAGTTTTAGCGTGACTCATCCTCCTGTCTAAAAATGCCGGCAAGTGGCGTATCACCTACCGCTAACCTGATTGGCTAATTACCGTCACATGCTTATCATCCCGTTTAAAGACGTGAATTTTATATGTAAAGTAAATTTTTACGCTAACGCTTAAATTCTTTGCTATAGAAAGTTCAAGTATGTTATTTTTTTTTCTCTTATATGTTGCATTTTAAACACATGATATGAAATTTTTACGTTATGCTTATCTTAGAAATTTTTGAGTATGTTACTTTTTCTTTTATTTAACATTAACCTAAAAGTTTAATTGTATATGAGAAGTAAATTGTCACGTTAAAGTTTAAAGACATGATATTTATATGTGAAGTAAATTTTCGTGTAAAGGTTAAAATTCTTTATCTTTGAAATTTTTATTCTGTTAAATTTCCCATTATTTAGCATTAACCTAAGAAAATAATTGTGTATGAAATTTTCGCGTATTGTTTAAATTGTTGTCGAAGAAAGTTTAAGTATGTTATTTTTTTTCTTCTCTAATTTAGCATTATTCTTACACATTTTAAAGATAAAAATGTTATGTGTGAAATAAATTTTCGCGTATTGTTTCAATTCCTTACCTTATAAATTTTTAATATTTCTTTTTCTCTAATTTAGCGTTATTCTTACACATTTGAAAGACATAATTTTTATATGTGAGGTAAATTTTCGCGTATTATTTGAATTCTTTGCCTTGTAAATTTTTAGTGTTTCTTTTTTCTAAAAGTTAGAGTTGTCATTATACATTTTAAAGACATGAACGGCAATGTTTGAATTCTTTGTCGTAGAAATTATAGGTATGTTATACTTTCATCCTACATTTCAAATTTAAAGTCGTGATTTTTATATGTGAAGAACATTTTTTACGTTAATGTCAAAGTTATTTGTCGTACAAAGTTTAAGTGTGTTACTTTTTTTCTTTTATTTAGCGATATTTCTACATATTTTAATATCGGAATTTTTATGTGTAAAGTAAAATTTTACGTTAATGTTAAAGTTATTTGTCGTAGAAAGTTTAAGTACGTTACTTTTCTCTTGCATGTTATATTTTAAAGTCGTGATTTTTATACATGAAGGGAATTTTCGCGTAAAGGTTAAATATTTATCTTAGAAATTTTAAGTAAGTTACTTTTTTTCTCTTATTTAGCGATATTTTTACACATTTTAAAGTGATTTTTATGTGTAAAGTAAGTTTTTTTTCGTTAATTTTAAAGTTATTTGTCGTAAAGAGTTTAAGTATGTTACTTTTTTCTCTTGTTTAGTGATATTCGTACACATTTTAAAGACATGATATTTATTCGTAAAGTAAATTTTCATGTTCACTTTTGAATTCTTAGTTGTAAGATGTTCAAGTATGTTACTTTTTCTCTCTTATTTAAACATTAGAATATCCAAAATCAGTTATCACATATCTATTCAGCATTATCAGCTAGTTCTGTGTTGCCATTCATCAACTTAAGTAAGTATCATTGTACAATAAAAACTATCTTGATTAATATAATTAACATAGACATATTAATTTCTAACAAGTTTAATGGTAATATAAATTTTAACATAGACAGTAAGTAGCTAAGATATATAATATCGCTCGCATAGTACAGTATAGCTTTAAATTACAACCGGTTGTAACAAATAGAATCAATTTCAAAGTATTTGAAGGTTGATATATCGAAAAGTTGCGTATTTCCATCTCTTTGAAAACATTGTTCTGACTAAAATGAAATGTTTTTTCCTAAACCATTCTGAAAGAAGAAGAAAAAAAATATAAATTCTTCAATAAAATATGGATAATACATTTAAAATTTACAAAATTGAGAATAATACTTACATAAATAAATAAAAAAAATCGTCATTTTTCTATTCAAAGTGATAAATATTTCGTTTTTTGGAAATGTATATTACTAATATTGTATTGCAAACTCACGTGTGAACACACTACAACTACTAATTCCTTCAACAGGGTCAGACTAACTCAACCTAAAAATAATTGTAAAATCATTGCTTTAACTTCCATAATGGGTTTCAGTTGCTGAATATTGAAAATTAATTCTAGTCTAAGTTCTTTTGTTGTGTATTCAATCCCTCAAAAACTATGACAATAAAAGAAAAAAAAACTTTTTAATGACATGTTAAGCTCTGTAAAAGAAATTTTCACGTTAAGATATCAAAGTTTAAATTTTTTTTTTTCTCATAAATTTTAATTTATATTTACATTTCATACTGTTATTGAGAAAATAATGATACTTTATGTGTCTAACATTGATTAAACCTGATTCCTTAAAAGTGTCTTGCGATTATATCTCTCAACATTAGTTTAAATGTGTTAAGCACTTATAGAAAAAAAAATCCACTCAATCCGAAACTTTACGCATTTGTGTTAGTATATTATCTTTGCATGTATTTAAAGTTTTTAATGGTTAAGCATGAAAAGTTATAAACTATGTAATTTATATTCCTTCCTACCACTAGATGGCGCCGCAATTACATTAAACTTAGTAGAAAACTGTCTTACTAAACTGTATAGTCAATGAGAAGAGCATTTGAAATCACGTGACATATTCTAACCAATCAGAAGTGAGCTTTTATTTCAACCAATCAAAGGAGACTTAGCTATATATCAGGATACAAGATGTTGCCATTCCTTAAACTTTGATATAAAGCAAATCGTGACGTCATCCCCACTACATTAACACTGTGACGTCACTGGTAAAACAGCCTATCACTCTAAGTTATTCACTTAAAAGTAGCCCTAAAACAACTCAACTCCATCCCGCCTAAAACATAGCATATTTCTATTGCTGCCATCGTCTTAAAGGTAAGTTTTGTAAAATCATGAATGACGTCATACCCCCTGTGACGTCACTAGTAAAAAATACCTATAACTCTAACTTATTCACTTAGAAGCAGCCCTAGAACAACTCAACTCCGCCTTAAAGGTAAATCGAAACTAAAAAGTGTTGCCACCGCTCAAAACTTTTAACGTTAAGCAAGTTATGACGTCATACTCACTGTGACATCACGCAATAAAAGCCTATCACTCTAACTTATTCGTTAAGAAGCAGCCCTAGAACAACTCAACTCCAGTTAACTGAAAACAAAAACTAAAAAGTGTTGCCACCGCTCAAAACTTTGATATAAAACAAATTATGACGTCATATCTACTGTGACGTCACGCAATAAAAGCCTATCACTCTAACTTATTCACTAAGAAGCAGTCCTAGAACAACTCAACTCCGTCTGCTAGATAAACCGAAACTAAAAAAAGTGTTGCCACTACTCAAAACTTTGATATAAAACACATTATGACGTCATTCCCACTGTGACGTCATACACAAACAGCTTATAATGAAACCGAAACTAAAACAGCAGCAGGAGGGGAACAACTCAACTCCACTTCCGGTCACGAGATTTACGGTGACGTCATATCCGGTGATGGCACTTCCTGTGACGTCATATCCGGTCACCCCCCCTTCCGGTGACGTCATCGTCCCCCGTCCCTTGCGCATTGCGCCATGGCTCAGGAGCCCCACTTTCTAACTACTCTCGGCTCGATAGAATGAGTTTCGCTACAATATATATGTATATATATTTACAGTTCTAAGTATTATGGTTACAATTTGTTACCTGTGGAAGTTTCCAAAAGGACGAAATGGGCACTTTTGAACTGAATTTTTTTTTTTACATTCCATTTGATTACACCTCCGGATTTGGAATACAAACCTTGCGATCAAAAAGGAGCATTTTTATAAGTTAACAGAAATTTAAAAATGTGTGATGTGTTAAAAATATGTGTAAGTAAATGGAAATAATAAAACTCGATTTAGAATTAGTTAAGCATTAGAATCAGCTCTCTCTGTGAACATCGGGGCGAGGAATTCTGGGAAAAGGAGATATAATGGCACCTATGCTTTCTTAATGTTTAGATCCTCCTCAATTTTATGTCAATTCTATTAGACCTGGAAGCTGAAACCCTTTGTCATTGTTACATTAAATGCAGACATTCTGCAGTAGAAAAATAACTACTCAGTCGAGGAAAAAATTGTATTTGTGAGAAAATATTACTTTCCAGAAAAATAACTCCAGCTGCTCTGATTTTTTGTACAACTACTGATAAAGGAGTGTGATGTGTTCCTTTTCTTTACATGAAATAAGTGCAAAATATTCATATTAGATAACTTTTTACTACCCACCAAATATTTACTTGTTAATGATTTTCAACTTATCCGAACATGTTATAATTCTATATTTAGAAAATTTAAATGTATAGCATTAACAAATGTGTAGTTAACCAATTTTGGGAAAAAACGGTTTTTGGAAAATTGAAATGTATAGAGTTAACAAATGTGTAGTTATCCATTTCTGAGAAAAAAAACGGCTGTTGGAAAATTGAAATTTGTTGCACAAATTGCCTGTATATAGTGTAAATAGTGACGTATTAATTTGAAATTCTATTGTAATTTATTTTTATCTTATTTTTTTTTTTTAGTAGCGATTATACAGGTTAGAAAAAGGTGGCAACACCTAAAGCAATCGAGAAGTTTCGAGATATTTCTTTTCCGATGAATTGGCTGGAAATTTAGCGACGGTCTCACGCGCTTGTATATAAAAGACTGGAAAACGGGAAAGTTTTCAGATTGACTTCGGACTTCGTTGAAGAACACTTCAATTTATCAGACTTAGAGCTCTGAGCTAGTCGGACCTGTTACCGATCGTTCTTCATCATTCCCATTTGTTGGTTTTTACTGACGTTTCTGAAATGGTGAGGCGCAAAGCTATCAAACCTAAAGCTATCAAACCTAAAGCTATCAAACCTAAGCCTGCATCTGCTAAGGCAGTTTGCCATGTTCCTGTTGTAGTTCCCACTAAGGTGGATGAGCCGATTGATGTTTCCTTTGCTAGTACCCCTGTAGTACCCATTAATATGGATGAGCGGATAGCTGTTGTTCCAGTGCCGGGTACCAATGAAGTACCCATTAATTTGGAGGAGCGGCTTGATGACATTTCTATCCCTGAGATTCCAGTGCTTAACTCCCCTGTTATAGTTAACACTGCTGCTGATTCAGGTGAAGCTGAATCGCCCAGATTCATTCTTAATCTCCCCAATGCTATCCAGTATGATGAGGCAAATCTGGCCAACATTTCTGGCGCCAAATCTACTGATATCCCTTCCCCTCTTAGCCCACCTCGCTCCTTCAAAGTTATTGTTCGAGGTTTAAATATCAAATCCTCTATTTTGGACATAGCCGACTGGCTGGTCTGGAAGAAACCAGAGTATTCCCCCATTCAGATCACCCAGATGAAACGCCGTAATGGGCATAAGATGCCCCTTTTTATTTTGGAGTTCCCTTTCACTGAAAATCAAGCTGACATTTTATCCTGGCGTACCATGTTATACACCAAAGTCAGAATTGAACCCCTCATAGGCAGGAAGGCGAGCGGACCCCAACAATGCTACAAGTGTCAGCATTGGGGTGCCCACCTTGCTGCTGAATGTACCTCTCCCATCAGATGCCGACACTGCTCTCTTGATCACAGTAGTCGTGCATGCCCAGTCAAAAATGGCCCAAAGCTTTGCTGCAACTGTGGCCAAAATCATGCAAGCTCTTCTCTCTCCTGCCCGACTCGTAGAGCTTTATTTACCAACCCTCAGACGGTCACCAAGGCTACCAAACCTCCCCCTCTAAATTCTGACTGTACCAGATTTGTTCCTCGTCCCCTGATTATCAAAAGTATAACTAAGACCTATGCAAATGCTGTCTGTCAAACAATTGAAACCACAGTCAACAAGGCGACTGAATCAGTTGTTCTGACCCCCATTCAGACTTCCTCTAAAGATTCTCAAGCAGGCTATGGTCTTGAATCTTGCCAACTCAAAGATAAATGCTACGTTGCATCTTTATTCACTCACGGTTTCATTATGGATGAGTTTTCCGACCTTCAAGATTGTTACGACTGGACCGAGGATAATGCATCCTTCTTTTTATCAGTTATTCAATTTTTCAGGGATTTCCCAATAGTTTGGACTCCACTGCCCTGTGCTTAGTTTAGCTCCTCTCACGTGCCTTTTCCTCGCTTTCTATTGGAAGGTGATCCAAGCCAGATCCTGTACCAAGTGTGGTGTCATTTTTTGCTTCTATTGTATGCCAGTTCCGATATTTCGTCCTTCAATTTATCCCACCCTTCATATCAGAGAGTATAGCATCTACGGATCAGCACTCCGTTAAATGTAATATTAAAGTAAAGTAACTTCGTTGAAAGCTGATCGCTTTGTTTACCTATTGGAGTGAGCTTGTATAATCGCTGAATTCGAAGTTATTTTTGTTGAAGCTTGTGTTGAAGCTTGAGAGTAATTAAACTGTTGCCTGTGAATAAATTTTGTGAGTTTTCAGAAGAGAGAATAAATACTTTTAAACCGTGAAAACTGTGCCATCATTGCCTTAGTGGAAAAATTCATAACAATAGCGTTAAAAAAAGGGGAAATTATCCACTTTTGGAAAAGAAACGTTGGTTGAATTTATTATTTTTATTACATGTGGGGAAAAATCCATGCTATATTGAATACATTTTGTCATGCTCATAATATTGTCACAATTTGAACCTTTCCAAAGTCTGGCAACATAAATGTGTATTTTTGTTATTTCTGAACACCCTGTAAAGCTCATACAAAATTTCAATGTTTTTTAATACATACTTTACATCACGTGTCTCAGCAGTCAGTTTTTCATTAGAATTAATATTTCACTTTTTATTTAGTTCATCTTCATCCAAAAAATGCTGCTTCTATGTTCATTTGTTTCTTCCTCCCTTTCTGTATTCTCTTCTTTGGCATGATGGAAAGCTTGCAAGCAAATTATAATATATTGACAATTTTGTCTTGGTGCTGTAGAAATTTAAAGTATTCTATATTTTTATCAATAGAACTGTATAGTTTTTAGAGAACTGTTAAATTTTTAGAGCAATTTGGATTCAACAAGAAAAAAGAGAGCTGCATAAAACTGGATGTGTGAGACCGCAGTTTTGGTTATTTATAAAATTCGGAGCGGCATGAAGTTTTTTACAAGATATTCAGTTTGCTTTTCAGGATGAATCATTAAAATTTGACCTAGCAATTAACCTTCTTGCGAGTGAAGAGCCAAAAATTGGGACCTTTACACTAATGATGGGCCATGCAGCTAGTAAGAAATAAAAATTAAGTGCAAGAACATTCAAAGGATTTTCTTTTGCATTCAAGCTTTAGTTTATAAACATATTTTTTATGTTTTTGTGAATAATAAATTTTAATGTTTCATTAGTGTTTAGCTGTTATAATTTGCCAACTTGTTAATGAAAAAATTCGCTCTCATAAGAGACAAAAATTAAGTACAGTGATTTAAAAAAAAAAAAAAAAATTGCTGAATAATGTTAACGAATTCAAAGTTTGGAAATGTGATTTCGTTTGGGATGATTTCCTTGAAATAGCCTTTAACCGCTTTATTGTTCGTTGCAGGAACCACATTTAAGGCAGACTTCTTACTGTACCTTCTTCACAACAATACAACTCTTCAGTAAAATAACACTATAACTCTTTAGGGTGTGAAACATCGCACAACTTTCAATTGCACTATAATACTGACGTGGATTTGTGTCACCGTTTTTATATTTTCATCATTCATTTAGCAAAAATGTCCAGTTTGAGGATATTTTTCGTAATAATTCTTGTATGGAGTCTTTTAAAAAAAAAATCTCCTCCAAAATGATGATTTTGGCGATATACTTTTCGATAATTATTATATTCTTTCTTGCAAGTGAAACTGAGGAGATAAGAAAACACGATCGTTGATGAGGTACATGCTCAAGGAAGAGAACTCTGTGTGAAAGGCATTCGTTTTTCAACTTTTTACTCAATTAAGGAATTTTTACGGGAATTTCGGAGGTGGGGATGTTAAGAACATACTAAGAGGCATTAACCACAGCGATTTTGAACCAAATAATTCAAGCCGTTTTTTAGCAATTACTGAAAAACACCAGTGACTGCCCGTGGTTAGAAATGTTAGTGCAGCCGAAACATGCAACTTCCAAAAAACCCTCCTCTTTTTCTCGTTCTCTTCCCCCCCCCCCTCTCCAACCACACATACACTTGAACTTTTTTTTATTACTATTTTAAAAAGCGGATTTTTTGCACATCCACAATCAAGATGATTTTGTCTTTTACCATTGTGGAAAAAAATAATATAAATAGAACAAATAGTAGTTTTATCTTCAAGTTCTTTTACAATAACAAGCCTTCCGGTTTTAAAATTAAATCAACAAACACATTTATATCAATATATGTCCATAGTGCAAAAGCGTAAACATTTCTTTGATTTTTAAAGGTGATTTTTTGTCCAGTATTCGGAGGGCAAATTTTGGTCAGAGAAAAGGCAATTTTTTTTCATCGATTCTGGTCTTCTTGGTGTAAGACTCCCTATATTTTGGATTTCGTTTTTCGGGTAATTTCTTTGTGTAGTAGCTGGGGAGTTGAGGAGATTTTGTAGGAATGACACCGTCAATTAATTTTGGTTTTTCCCTTGGAATTAAAACTTCCGCTCCATTTATCATATATGCCTGTAAAAACGTTCTACACATTCTTCTTTAAAATGCTTCTCGCGCACTTCATCATACACCCCAAGCTCTTTATAATTCCTTGTGATATTTATTATATTTTTCCATTTTTGAAGCAGTTCAGCATCTTTTGGAACAGTGAAAAGCGTTTTTTTTTCTTCTTTTTTTTTTTTTTCGGTATTGCTCTTTTGTAACCAGTTGTACACTTCGGAACGAAACAAGTTATATTAGATATATCGTTTCTTAGAATTTGTGTCCCTTTCAACTGATTCAGCGGCCTTCAAAGCCTTTAAGAACTATTCTTCGAAACGATAAAAGGATTTTCAATTATTTAAAGTATAAAAAAAAAAAAACTCCGAAAATGTAGCTAATTTCAAGCAACCGAATCCAACCCATGCATTGTTCTTTGTAATAGGGTGCGTTCGTAAATGTAATTTTTTTCGGTTACGAAATCTGACTAAACTGGAACTGGTTTAAATCGTTAAGTCAGTTATCGGTGTATTTTACGAACGTCCAGTTAAGAAGATCGTCGTCTGCTATTTGTTTACATTTGTTATGATTTTTGGAAGCGAGTTTTAAATGTGCAAAAGTGCACTTTTACCGAAAAAATGAAGGAATTATTCTTTTTTTTGACTGCCTCATGTTCAAATACATAATTCGCATGAAGATTATTTAATTTATATAAATTAAAATACTATTTTTTTTCATATAAATATCACCTATTATACGATGTACTGATTACTTTTTAGAATAAATCAAACTGTTTTAACATCATATAAATAAAAAATTTGTATTTAGAACTAAATTCAAAATTTGTTAAGTTTATGCACTATTGATGATTTAGTGTGAGTAAGCTAAAATATGTGTTACTGCATTGAATGATGAACACAAATAAAAATAAGATATTAAAATGAATGTTGAAACCATATTGCTACCAAAAAAGAAAGATGATTTCAATTAAACTGAACTCAAAAGACATGAAATATTTCACTTTAAAAAGTTTGGAAAAGATTTTGCTATGCAGTTATAATCAGAAAGGGATAAAATTAAAAAAAAATTTAAATGGTCTTTAGCATATTAAAATTTCTGTTTGTAATATTTATTAGTACTTCTATAGCAGTATAGGACCCCCACTGGGGTTTTTTTATGAGTTGAATTGGCGGTGTTGGTGCTTTTTTCAATTTCTGGGTATCCCTATATATGGTTGTTTGTTTAGATGAGTTATCACACAATTAGACAATTTTTATCTGGTACACATCTAATAGAAGAATACCAATATTATTTAATCTAAGCTGCATTTACCTTTTTTAAGAATTTTGTTTGCACTCTACTTCCAATTTTTAATATTATTGTTGCTAATTGCTAAACTGTAATTTTCTGAAAGCAGATTGTATTTTTTTAACCAATAATTTAGTATTTAAATCTTATCCAGATTTTTGAAAATCTTAATTTTTTTCTAATAAATTGTACATTTTAATTACAAACTAAAATCATGATTTGTATCGTGTAACAGAACAACACTATTATTCTACCATTTGTACCTGCAACTTTATTATCTGCCTTTTTTCAGAATCGGCATGTTTAATTAAAGACTGTAGAAGCATGTAAAAAGTGTATTTTAAAGCTTAAAAAATTGTTCTAAAATTTCATATTTACTACTTGGCCTTCTTATTCACAAATGGTAACGAGCAAAAGTGCAATATTTTGCTTATACTAGTATTTCTAACAATGAAGGGCAGATACAGAGTTTAACTGGGGGAGGAGGGGGGGGGGGAGGGCTGTTGAATAACTTATGTAAATTTTGTGGCTCTTAAGTTATACACCATACCCATGGGATAACTTAACTTTGATTATACAGAATATGTTACTAAGAGGTAAAAAGTCTCAATAACATAAAGGCGACATAATGGTTGGCTACGTGTGAATTTACGACAATAAATTTGAGATGTCTACAACTATTTGATTCAAGTTAAATATGATAGACAGATCTAACAACAAATACATATAAACATTTTGAAACTATAATTTGCTTTGATGTCTTTCTTTGTCCTCAGCTTTTTCATCTCCATTTTTTGGGATGAGAACATTTATATTAAAAAAATATTCAGTGCAGATTTGTTAAATCTTGATTGATTTTATCCTAAGTCTGAGAGCAGCGCATGTTAAAACATGAGCAGTCCATGTAAAATGGAGTGAGCAATCGCTGAATCCACTAATGCCAACAATAATGGTATTTGTATTTCAAGTTGTTTTTTTTAATATTAATTTAGAATTGTTCTATATAACTCATTATGATAGTTATTTACAAATTAACTATTTTAAGATTTTACATTGACGGACAAAACCTGAGTTGCTTTGCAGTTAATGTAATTTAAACAGTATTTTTTTTCTTTTACACCTACTAATAGCGTACATAATTGCCTTTTTAAATTATCAATTTCCAACATGGACGTTATTTATTTAAAACAGGCTTTTGCAGAAAATTTTAAATTGTTTATCATACTAAATGCTGTCTAAAATAAAATCTGATATCACAAACACTTATTTTGTCGCATGTTGACATAGCATGCACATTTTCATTCATAGCATGCGCTTGTTCATTGTCAAAAAAAAAAAAAAAAAAAAACATTTTCAAAAAGTTAAAATTATGATCTGCATAGCTTATTTTAAACTATTTTTCATACATTTTCTATTTTTCATACGTACTATTTTTCAACCATTTGATTCAAATGTATATTGCCATATTTATTCTTTGAAATATTTACTATTATATTTTGTTAACATTAATCCGCCCATTTTCTTTTGAAACACAGCAGCAATTGCATCAAATAGTCTGTTGGCCCACCTGATGGCTGTGTGGTTAACTCTCTGGCCTTGCATGCTAAAGTTGCTGGATTCGAACCCCGGATTAAGCATGAATGTTCGTTATGGTTCTGAATCCACGTTAAGCTGTAAGCCTTGGCCTAATTAGCCATCATTGAGCGTAAAAATAGGTTGATTGTATAAACCAACCAATCCATATTGTTTGCAAGACTGTTTGGTGGGAGTTTTCCAGGTTTTCTCAAATTGGAAACACGCAGAATGGCCTTAGTGAAGCCCTTGCACCGTAAAACATCAACCAAATCAAAACTCAAACATAGGAAAGTTTCCCCTTCATAGACTTATATGAAAGTATCCCCTTTTCACGGAAATAATTACCTGACAATGTTTCAATACAAAAGCCTTAAACTCTTGCGCCAGGCAATTTCTAACCTGATCAATCAACTGTTTTGAAACAGTCAATACAATTGCAAAACAAAAAATCTTTAAATACTTATAGCTGTGTATAAATACAGTACAATAAAAATTATTTCAAGCATTTCCTAATCGCAATTTGTATAAAAAAACAAAAGAACTCGAATTAATAGTAGGCATGTAGCCAGATGACGAGAGATAAAATATTTCATAAAATTATTCTTTTACTTCATTATAAAACAGAGAACTCTCAATATTTTTTCTTTACCTTATTCGTTCTGTATACCATTCCACCACAACATTTAATAATTGTGATTATTATTTATGACTTCATAGTGTTTATTACATGCATAGAGTTGTAAATTACTTACGATTAATAAACACATGTTGAATAAATATTCTAATATTTTCTTTGCACATAATTATACACATTCACTCTTGAAAAAAATTCTGGCTGTGCTCATGATCAATTACATAGAAGTAATAATAAAAAAGTGTTAGCTGTGTTGGAAAATGGATATTTTCATGAAATTAATTACATTCAAATTCCACACAAGCCATGTCCTACAACTTTAATACAAATTAAATTATGCTAAAAACCAGAACCTGTATTAAATGGATCTAATAGTATAACATTATAAAAAATTGAATCTGAAAGTTTTGTCTAATAAATGCATTTTTATCTACATTTAAGATTTTAAGACATTTTCAAATCTTCAGTGTTTACAAAATTGAAATAAATTTAAAGAATTAAATGTAACTCAACATTAATTGAGTAGCAGCTTGTTTAAAAGAGTCAGCAAACATATTAAAATTTGTTCCAGGTTAGTATATATAAAAACAAACTTGAAATCAGTATCCGATATAATGTGCTCGATCTGTACAGAAATAATTTGCGTATAAAAATGTCCACTATCTTTACGTTAGTTTCAACACAATAAAGAATTCAGTTTTAGTTACAAGATTTAAAAATATAGAATTAGCAGTATTATCGTAGTAATTTATTACCTAAAGGCTGAAGAAGTTTGTGTATATAAATGCAAATGATAAAAATATATGATAAACAACTATATTTTATTGGAACCAATTCTCAAAACTCGTACAAATCAATAAAATTAAGAAAAAACAATAACAAACTAATGTAATAATTTCCGCACCAAATCAAAACATTCGGAAACCCTACATATTTACAAGTCCAAACCCAAAACAAAGTATTTTCAGTGGGAAGGGAGGGGGGAAACACCAGCTTAAACGAAATAAACCGAAAGTTAACCAGCTTCTACCTTCGTTAAGAAAGTTCGATAACCAACTAAACCAGTTTTAAAAAAATCGAGTTTACGAACGGACAGTTACAAAACCAGTTAAGATTACGAACGCTTAGTTACACGGTTTTGCCTCAGGCTACATAACTAACTTTTCCAGATCGAATTTACGAACGCACCCTTTAAGCAATACAGTGAAAGCGATCGCTGCGCCTCTAGGGGAATTCGCATGGTTCCCGACATATTTTCTCCCTGTTCCACGGCTAAACTTGATTCATCGCGGCTATGACAGTGCGGTAAAGATCAAAAGATTTCAAATACCACCTTAGTTGGACCGTTTACCACTAGATGGCACTGGTCTAGTAGGATAGTTTTGAATAATTTCGCTTTGAATACCATGCTTCAATAGGATGTTGCTATCATTTGGTAATTGATTTTTGTAATTATTTACTCTTTTAATTCCCAAAACTTTATAAAATGACGGTCTATTGCTGTGTACCTTTATCTAAGTCAAATAGCACGGTCGATAAAATATATTTTTACGAATTCCCAGCTGATTTATTAGAACTAAAACGTGTTCCTTTAGATAAACTGATGCTTTTTGATACTGTTCAAGAAATAATATCCTTTAAAATCAATTCTTTTCATCTAAATTTATTCAGAATTGAAAATATAGGATTAGATAGTATTTTCTATATTATTTCGATTTTCTTGTTTTAATTGTTTGAGTAAGATATCTATATCATCACACTATATTTTATGATGTTCCAATATTTTCATTAATTAAAATTGATTATATTTATTTTTACTTCCTTTTTAATTCATTTAATAGTTAATTTATGAATATTAGAGCATTTTATAACAGAATTTAACAATTAACTTTGGGTTTTATTCTGGAAAAGAAATGGTCAATTACTACTTGGTCAATTAATGGCAAAATTGCTTTTGGTAAGAAATTCTGATGATATATGAAATTGTAAAAAGGACTGAAACATCATGTTAATTTATTTATTAATCAATTGATATTTTGGGAAGTTTTCATAGTATTCCGTTAATAATTTTTCAAGAAAAAAAATTAAATGTGTAGAAACTTGCACTAAATGGTCAATTACTGGTAGGTTCACCCTAGTATTAACAAACTAATGAATTAAATCAGTTTTCTATTTGCATAAAGTTATGTAAATATGCTATGTTTCGTTTTATGATTTGTTTGTTTTGGTTAATGGTTGCGATTTTCGCCACTACCCCGGATTGGTGCTGTCCAAGTAGAAAATTTATCTCGTAGGTTGGTCGTCGCGAAATGAGCCATTGTCAAAGCTTATTCCTCCTTGAATCGAGTTTAGCTTTGCCTGTTCCCATAAGGAACGGGACACTACCCTTTTCTGCCACTATAATATAACTGTTTTTCGCAGAATCTTCAGTCGCCGCTAGATGGCGCGTTTACAGACCTAGAGAATACATGCTCTCTAATGCATTTATTAACATTTTTTTTTACAATTTTTATGCAAAAAGTTTTTTAGCGATTCTATTGGATGTATGTTAGAATAATAAATGTTACAGTTTCCTTGGTGTTTTGCAAGCGTAATTTGTCAACAAATATTTTTTGTAGGCATTCATCAATCTTGAATTTAAAAATATATCTAGAACTATTTGAGTCGTCCATTTCCAAAAGTGCCTAGTTGCCTAAAAGAAAACTTTTCAGGAAACGAGGAAAAACCTCTATTGCTGTTATGTTTAAAAAAATCTGTGAATAAATTAGAAACGCTATTTACAAGGTCTTGGGTCGGTAGTATTTTATGTAAAGCAGTAATAAGCTGTTTTAATATGCAACTAGGCAGGTTTGGAAATGGAATGAAATGCAACTAGGCCCGGTTTGAATTTGTACTCGATTTTCAATACCTTTTTTTTTATAGGATTTAGACACTAGGGCTCTGTAAAACTATATTTAAATGTGTATTTCAGTCGTGCCAACAACATACAATTAAAATCTCAATTTTTCAAATTTTGTCAATTAGGCACTTTTGGAAATGGACGACTAAATTTTTTAAGATATTTATACAACTTATTATTGTAAATGTTTTATATTTTAAATTTTTTAAAAAATATTCCGAATGTGACTAATTTATAAATAACATTTTAGCAGTATTTCTAAAATAATAAATGCTTAATTATTTTAGTTGTTTGATTTCATTAAAATGTCTTTATTCATAGCAAATAATTTGTCTTAATGCAAATGATTAAAATGATGTCAATGAAAAAACATTTTTATTTAGTATTCATAACATTAATGCATACAATATATTCGAACATGTAAAAAACACAAAAGCATATCAATATAACATTTACAAACTTATCCAGCAAAAAAAATTATTGCAGTTAATTTTTGTTTGGATTTGAAATATTGGAAACATTATTAAGTAAAATTTATTAAAACTTTAAAATGTGAATTCTCTTTAAATTCTCAAGAAATTAGACAGCAACTTTAAGTGCATTCAAAAGGGAAAAAAATAATCATGCCAATCTTTCCACTACCAAAAAGTTGAGAATAAAGTAGCAAATTTCAAAACATTTTGGACAGGCATTTGATAACTATTTAAGAAAAAGGACTTTATAATAATGTTTACAAATTCAAAGAAATGCGATATCAATTTAATGGTTCTTTTCAGAAATAATTTAATAATTGATTATTTTCAAACAAACCTTCCTATTTCTTTAAGATTAAAAAAATAAGCTTAAAACTATTCACAGCTGACCCAGCTGTGAAGCAACCAAAAACCAGTCACAATAACAAAACACATGTTACCAATAATTAAACAAATGCAAAATTAAATTAAGTTTAAAAAATTTCAATTAACACAATCTAGATCATCAATCAACATCCACTTCTGACTTAGAGTTCAGAGAGTTATGACCTGTTTCCCTGTTATGGCAAAATCCAAACGTAAAGCCAAAACTGCTAGTGCCCCGGCACCAAGCAAGGCTGATACGATCGATAATGATGTTCCTGCTCCAGTAGGTGATGTCCCCATTGACAACACTACTGTGGAGACTATTCCAATTCCGATTGTTAAATCTATTACGACTGACGTAGCTGATATTATTGAAATGAAGGGCGCCACGGATGTCCCTATTCAATATTCTCCAACCATTTTCCAGTTTCCTGCAGACCAGATTGGCAAAGAACTGCTACCCAAATTGCATCAGTTGCTGGTTGATAGTAGTTTATTTCTTAATGCCACAGTCAAACGTGATAACTACCAGATAACTCCACACAATGCTAGTGAGGAGAATGTTATTGCTAATTTCCTGAAGGATGCTGGTTGCGGATTTTCATCCATTCCACCTTATTCTCCAAAGCCCATTAAACTTGTTATTCGGGGACTGCCCCTCACTACCTCCCCTGTGGAGATTTTACAGTTTATTGCTAAGGAGTATTCTGATGATGTACCTTCGATTATTACCCAACTCAAGAGTAAGGTTAGTAGGAAACTGCTACCCCTCTTTGTGATGGAATTTCCTGGATACCATGATGTCAAGAGTGTCCAAACCTGGACCTCCCTTCTATTCGTAACTGTTACGATTGAACCATTGCTTAGCAAACGTGGCCGAGCGAGAGGACCGATCCAATGCTACAAGTGTCAGCGGTTCGGTGCCCACTTGGCTGCGTTTTGCAATTTCATCACCAGATGTCGCCACTGCTCACAAAATCACTCCAGTCGTGAGTGCCCTAACAAGCAAGGCATTAAATTGTGCTGCAATTGTGGTGCTAATCACCCTAGCTCTTCTCTTTCCTGTCCTGCTAGGATCGAGTTTCATTCAAATGGGAAAAGAGGGTCCGCTGTCAAGAGGGCGACGGCTCCTTCTGCTCCCAATTCCACTTCATATCCCAGCAATTCTACCAGTTTTTTGCCGAGACCGCTTGCGGTTAAAGCATTAATCCCTTTTCGGAGAAACTATCCCCATCGTCTAAAGTGCTAAATACCTTGGTGTCACTATCAATAACACTCTCACTTGGTCTGACCATGTCAAGAAAGTAAATAACAAATCCTGTGCTGTTTTAAACAGACTTTGGCCTATTCTAGGAAAAAATTCTTCACTTTCCCTCAATTACAAGAGGAGGATATACTTGAGTACCATCAGACCAATTCTCACTTACGCTGCACCTGCATGGAACACACACAATGCTAGAGATGCAGTTAAGCTGCAGAAAATACAAAACAAAGTTCTGAGAGGTATTGTAGACGCCTCTAGATTTGTTAGGAACGACCTTATCCACAGGGATTTAAGAGTACCAACAGTGGCTGAACACTTAGCTAGTTTAAATATTACTTTCTTTAGGAAGGCTCTTAAAGCTGACCCTGTAATTAGCAACTGTTTCAACTATGAGATAGTAAAGGAAGATGCAGAGTACCGCCCGTACGCTGCATTCTGCTTGTCAGATGCCACTCTAGCCAAAAAATTCAATTAATTAGTTAGACTTTTTTAATTTGCTCTTGTACATAGTTATTCCCCAGTTACCTGGAGTTTAAAATACTTAACCTGCGCTGCGTATTTTATTGCCCTTTTTACTTATACAGCTTGTTTTCATAGCTTTTGACTCATTATACTGTACATAGTTTTTCCCCAGATTCGGAGAGGGAAAAAAAAAGGGGGGGGGGAAACTTCTTTTTAAGTGGGTTTTTTTTTTTTTTTTTTTTTTCGTATTGTATGTTTGTTTTTGTCCCGTCCGTCCCCTTTTTTATTTAATTGTTTAATGTGCCATTCATATTTACCCCACTGAATTACCGCCCTTCGGGCTCTATTTCGATAGGTGGAACAGTGCCTCCGGGCTGGCTCCACCATAAAACCATTATTATAGTTATAGTTTTTTTATGCGGAAGTCGCATGCCAAGCAAATTGTCTTACTCCAGGTTCCCCAGTCAACACGGCGACTGGCCCTGTTGTTTTGACCCCCATTCAGACAGCAGATTTTGCTTCCCAAATTGAAACAGATTTAATGGATAGCTGCATGTTCACTAAAGAGTGCAAGCGCACCTTTATGTACACAGAATCAATGGTTTCTGATAGCTTCCAGAATTTTAATGAATGCTTAAAATGGACCCAGAAGCATGCACCCTTTTTCGTGCCTGTTGTTGGGCTCCTCATCAAATTTCAATTTCCCGACCTTCCCTTCGATGACTAGATGACTCCTCCCACCTGCCATTTCCTCGTTTCTTACTGGATGTCAAGTTTAGCCAGCTTCTGTACTCAGAGAGCGTTTTGGATTTTTTCATATTGAACTGTTGCTTCACCTACAGTGCTGTCCTGTCCGTCCCATCTTTCCTTATCATGCCAATGATGACTTTCATATTTTCGACGATCGCCCTTCGGGCTCATTTATGACCAGTGGCATAGTGCCTCCGGGCTGTAACCACTTAAAATCATTATTAAAGTAAAGTTATTAACACAATCGATTGACAATTTTTCAACATTTTCAAACATATCGCTATGCGTTTTAGCAACGTTATCCATGACAGCTATAATAAATATTTTGATCACAAGTTTAGATAAAATTTTGTTGTGCTCCGGTTTAGAGGTGTTAATCTTTTCAGGTTAGGTTCTCTGAACATAATCGTCGGGACGAAAAGTTTTCTACACACCTGCGTCGAATAAGTTTCATTCAGAGAGAGTTTCATTCACGCCATAATTTATATGCAATTCAAAACAATATTAAAAACCAAACAATCTTAGGTCTGTAAAAGTGACATCTACCGGCCATCTGAGAATCCAGAGCGTCCAAGGAAAACGACCTATCTGACTCGCTTGTAGTACGAGTTTCATTATTAAGAACGCTTTGTCTATGTGTACATATGGGTAATTGAAAGTAATAATACATTGTCTGTAATACAGCGACATCGAGCGGCCACCAGATATTCCGGAGCAGACATTGGAAAGTGTCCCATCTGATTTGTTTGTGTAAAGTGAAATGATCCAAGACGCTTTGATCTATGTTCTTATTTTTCTCCCTACCTAATTTCACTCCACTCTGATTACCAGATTGAACCCTGCACACACATTATTGAGTCGGGTCTGTTTAGTAATAATAACTCTGCCTTTACATATTTTTATTTTCAGAGAACACAAACAATCTATTTGCTCATGGGCGCCGCCAGGTGAGATCCAGGCGGTGCACATGCACCCCCTGGCTTATGTTTATGTTTTTATGTTACAATGAGCATTTGTTTTTCTATTATTTCAGTCTTTTGTTCCTTTTTTATGTCATTTTTTATAGCTACTTACATGACGATTGTGAGGAATGAATGGATATACCAAACGCATATAAGGTTATTAGATGTTTTTATTGTAACTCTATACTAAACTTCAACTTAACTAAACATCACTTAGACGGTAGATCGTCACAGTGCTCATAGGTATTTAATCCATTTTGGCGGAGTGAAAGCATAATGTTCGCCAAACCACAAACATGTAGAGAACAAAAGGCTATAAGGTTTGGCGAGAATTATGTCTTCACTCCGCCAAAATGCATTAAATACCTATGAGCACTGTGACGATCTACCGTCTAAGTGATGTCTAGTTAAGTTGAAGTTTAGTATAGTTAAAGTTTTCAGAGGCTTTCTATAATATTTGCAATGCGTTTCTATTTATATATATTGGAAAAATTCTCTTCTGTACGCATGAGACATTTTGGCTTTTCTTTCTATCGTAAACTCAATATAATTTTAAGACTATGATGAATCTAATAGTTTTGATTTATATAAGTTTGTTGCAGTGACGGCTCGTGCACTAGAGCTAGTGCCAGCCGGGCTGCATCTAAATTTATTAGTTCAAAACTAAAATTTTATATTTTACAATTTTCTAAAATGAAGATTCAGTTTCAACGGTAAGTGTACAAAAATCCGATAAACAGTAAACTTCTTGCTTCAATACTCAATTCACGAGGGGAAAAAACGTTTCCTAGTTTACTATCAAGGTGATCGTCCTCCGAACTGCAGCCATGTGTTCCTGAAATGCTTTTCGGCTGCATTGTTGCCATGGTAACCAATAGAATCCCAAAAAGCCTTCCTTCCACGTATTGTGTAGCAAGGCAGCTAGATCAGCGATTTTCCGACTTCACCTGCACTTCAGAATTTCTGTTTTAAAATAATTTCTAGATGAATTTTCGCAAGATAATAGTATCATCTGAAGACTCAAGAGTTATTTTATTAGTTTCAAGTAGTATTTTGTTCTGAAAAAAAAAAAAATGTGTGCACTTTAAACTCATTAACTAAAAAAATCGTGTTTTTGGAAATGAAACTTTATTTGAACAGTGATAACTGAAGTTTGATATCATCTATTGAAAAATGATTTGAGAATCCAAATTGATTGAAAAAGAAAAGGAATTCTGCTAGATTTTTAAATGCAAAAGTTTTTTAAGAAATTGCGATTTTTTTTTTCTACTTTCACAATGTTAAAAAAATTCTTTTAAAAAGAAACTATATATTCTAAAAACTAGATTGAGGTTCATAACATTAAGAATGATATTGCGAACAATTTCCAACCATAATTACTTTTCTCGGTCTCATTAAACTCAAGTAATCACTGTTCAAAGTATGCTAATTATAACGAGTTAAATGTTAATTAATTTTTGAATAAAACTGACATTTTTTTTTTATTAAAATATAATTTTTATGTACTTTTAAGTGCAGAAAAATTCGATTTTAAAATTTTAATTTAAAAAAAAAGGTTCAATTCTATTGTACACTTTAGTTAATACACGATAGTAATGTATAGTGTATCCCCCAAGTCAGTCATCAGCAGCGCCACCCGTTGCGATTACAGTGCTGCTAATTGCTACATAGACGGCAGCACTAGGTTTGTTTATTGCTGAAAAAAAAAAATTCCCGGTAAGCACTCTTGCCGATTGTGGCAGTAACCTAAAAGATGTAACCTGAAATTTTGTCATCATAAAATATGCCAATTCAGAATATTTTTCATAACTTACCATTTAAAAAAAAGGTCAAAACTCTAGTTTTACGTATTTATTTTCCCACTAAATTATATCACAATACATGCATAAACGTTTATGAGTTTTGAATTTTTCTATAATAATTTTTTTTACAAAAACCAATTCATTGAAGCTGTTTCAAAGAAAATTATAAGTTTTCTCAAAGAGTAACAAACATAAAGTTTTTCATGTGTGGAATTTATTACTCGCAAACTCGATACTACAATAATGTTCATGTGGCCAAACTCGCATTCTGAATATCTTACCAGAATGACCTTAGAGAAGTTCATTAATGGCTAGATCGGAGACTCTTCGCCTGACGTGTCTAGAAAAAATTGATATGTATCCATCGATATAGATCGATGTATGTATCAGACAAAGTTTTTTAAAATGGCAAACAGCATCGTCTGCACCAAGGCCACACTGAATTGTAACGAGCACCAAGACACTTAAGCTTAAATATAAATTTTATTAGCGGGGTGACGGCCCTAAGGCACTATACCCCTTCATCTAGTTGATTACATGAGGTGAGTTACATCTAGTTGATTCATAATAAAACTTAACAAAAACAAAAAACTTAACAGGCAGATGGTGAATCAGTAGAAGACAGGCACTTCCAGTACATATCTGGGTAGTAGAAGAAAATCTTGGTTGAGCATAAATAAGGAGGGGGATACATGGTAAACAGGTAAAATCTATAGTAAATGACAAAAAGTGAATATGGATTTCTGGGTTATGATACAGAGATGGGGAGAGTGTACATAGTGAATGCAGGTAAAATCTAAAATTAATGAACAAAAATGGATGAACAATAGCAGTCTGGTTATAAATGTCAGTAATAAGGGGAATACACAATGAGCAGGGTAAAATCTAGAGTTTAACAAAATTAGATAAATATGTGAGCAGGTATTTTCAATTGATGAAATAGTGGGGTGTGGGATACACAATGAAAAATTTGGTAAAATCTGAATATATCAATGGTGAGGGGAATACACAGTGAGACAGGGTAGTTTCTAAAGGATGAACAGAAAAGGATAAATTTATATGGCAATTTTCAAAGTAACGAAATAGTAATGAGGGGGGGGGGGGGGATACACAGTGAAAACAGGTATAATCTATAAAATGTGAATATAACATACTTTTATGCAAAATTAGAGAAATTATAAAATGGCATAAACTGTGAGTAGAATGTACATTCAAGTCGGGGGGAGTATAAGGCACGGTGAAAACAGGTGAATCAAGCATATATGAGAGACAATAGAATGAGTATATATAAGATGAGATGAACATTGTAAAATAATGTGAGATGAGAGTAACTACAGTGATTCCAGGTGATCAATACATGTTGGGCACAGAGAGTTCAGTCTATAGTTGCAGTTCAAAGTCAATAAAAGTCTATTGGAAAGTCAATTGAACGGTTTACAGAAAGTTTTTCTGAACACTAAATGTTGATAAAGTTCATAGACTGATTGTGCACAGAGAGTTCAGTGTCTATAGATGAGTTTCGAAGGTCAATGAAAGTCTATTGAAAAGTCTATAGAAAGTTTTCTGATACACTAAGTGATGTTTAAGGTTCGCAGACGGTTGCGTTGAACTCTATTGGAGAGGACCATATCCGAGAGAGCAAAGGCTGCATAGGGTCTGACGGATTGGTCACCCGGAATCAATTCGTAGTCAAGGTTTGCCTGGATGATGGATTGATCACTGGCGGCATTCAGGAAGAAGGAACTGTTGAGGTTTATGAGGTGGTGTCCTACTGGCTCTATATCTAGGTCCCGATGGATGAGTCGATTTCTGATGAAGGGCGCCGCATTTACCATTTGTCTAAGCACTTTGTTTTGAAAGACTTGGAGGCGGTGGACTCCCCTACTGTTGATGGTGGCCCAGGCTGGGGAAGCATAGGTGAGGATGGGGCGGACTGCGCTGAGGTAGAGTCTGCGCTTGAGGTTAAGTGGAAGATTGGACTTTCTACCGATCAACGGACGGAGCTTGGCAGCAACGGAATTTCCTTTCCTGATTGCCTCTTTGATGTGGGCGCCCCAGTTAAGCCTGTGGTCAAGGACGACCCCAAGGTATTTGGCTGTCTTAACTATAGGTATGGTTTCATCAAAGAGGAGGACTTGTTCAGTCACTGGACGTTGGTGATGTCTGGATTTAATCAGGAGGATTTGAGATTTACTTCTGTTGATCGATATCTTCCACTTACCGCACCAGTCTTCAATCTCTGGAATCTTATCTTGGAGTTTCCTCAAGGCAATCTGGGGACACAGAGACCTGGTAATGATGGCCGTGTCATCAGCGTAGAGCGCCGTGAGGGATCCAGTGTCTTGTGGGAAGGTAGGGAAGTCAGCCGTCTAGAACCATCGATATAAATAAACAACTGGATAGACTGCTTAACGCTGGGAAAATGAAGCCGTTGCCAGATACCGTTGGTGGGATAAAAAATATGGATTGCCGAGGATTGAAAATAAAATTTTGGGTTGTACACAGCAGAAATGTCAATAGTAGATCTTAATGAGTAATAATGTGCAAAAAAATATATACTTTAGCATTTTACAAGGTGTTTCGCATTTCCATCCAACTATAAAAGTGAGCTGTGATTGGTTAATCTTCCCACCAGTTTCGCAATCCCCGGCTCGTTTTTCTCTTTGCATTGACAATGGAGCAGTCTATCCAGTTGTTTATCTATATCGATGTCTAGAACAGGTAGAGAATGGGACCTAGGATGCTGCCCTGGGGGACACCAGCCTCAATGTTCCTTGGTGAAGATACGTCTTTTCCGATTCTAACTCTGAACGTTCTGTTCTTCAGATACGTCCAGAGAAGGTGGATGAGGTCTGAGGGGATATTGAGCTGTATAAGCTTGTAGACAAGGCCTTTGTGGAAGACCCTGTCGAAGGCCTTTGCCACGTCGAGCATGAGGACTGCCGAGCTTTCTTTCTTGTGCCTTGCATCGCCAATGAATCCCATTATCCGGACAAGTTGCATGGTGGTGGACCTATTCACCATGAATCCAAACTGCTCAGGTGGTATGTGGATAAGGTGTTGTTTGAATCTTATGTATATCAGCCTTTCATAGATTTTAGCCAAACCTGAGAGGAGACTGATAGGTCTGTAGCTGGATGTCATGGCATGGTCTTTGCCCAGTTTCTGGATGACGATGATAAGGGCTTCCTTCCAGATGTTGGGGAAGTAACATTTCTGCAGACTGGCATTGAAGATGTTGACCAGGGACTGGAGGGTGTTGTTGGGCAAGAGCTGGATCATCTTGTTTGAGATGGAGTCCATGCCCGGGGCTTTTCTGACTTTAAGTTTCTTGACGATGTAAGTTACCTCGTCAAGATTGGTGGTGGATAGGGAATGATTAATGGGAGTAGATCTTCTCCAGTCCCTAACAGTCTTGCAGATTTGAAGCTCAAAGTCCTCATCACAGGGTTCCTCATTTTCCCGAAATTGTCGTTCTAATGAATCAGCAAAGGTCTCCGCTTTCTCTTCGTCAGCATGCACTAGTCCTGCCTCTCCATGGATGGGTCTGTTAATGACTGGATCGCTTTTGAGGCATTTAGCCATGCGCCATAGGGAGTTGTCTTGGAGGTTGAGGGAAACGATGCGCTCCTGCCAGCGAGCCTCCCGGTTAATTCTGGTATGTGCTTTGATGTTACGATTAAGCGTGTTGATGTGTGGTTTGAATCTGGGATCTTGTGTTCGATGCCAGAGTTTGCTTAATCTATTACGGAGCTTGATTTCAGACCTGATGTTGGGTGGAAGTGTCATGTAGTTATCTCTGCCTTTACAAGGTTGAGTGGTGGTGACAGCATTGTGAGCATTAAGGATGGACTCATTAAATTTAGTGATGGAGTTGGTGTCAGAAATTTGTACAATTGTGGAGTGTTGTGTGGGGAGGTGGTTGCTGTAGAGATCCCAGTCTGTCTTAGTGATGGAGCTGATGGAGTGGTTTATATGTTTGCCAATGATAGCGATGATGGGGTTGTGGTCTGAATTAAACTCATTCATGACGTCGGCATTGAAGTGTAGGGCTGTGTTTGTGATGAACACATCCAGAATATCCGGGAGGTGACCTTGTGAAGGAAAATGCGTAGGGCTGGTTGGGGCAATAATTCTAAGGTTTAGGTGATTCAGTTGCTTGTAGAGCAGATTGTCATTGGTGTTGGTGATTCTGCAACTCCAGCTGGAATGCTTGGAGTTGAGGTCTCCACCAAGAATGACATCCTGATTGGGTGGGAAAAGAGAGGCGAGGAGATCAGGTGGAATCTTGTTGTTGGGAGAGTTGTAAATGGAGGTAATCCTGGTGGGCTTGCCTCTAATGGAGATGATGATGGTAGTTTCCTCCAAGTTGTTACTGTTTCTGGAGCTGAAGAGAGAGGTTTGGAGGGATCTTTTGGCAAGGATGGCTGTACCCCCTCCCCTGTGGTGTAGCCGGTCCGTTCGATAAGTGTGGTAATTAAGAATTTTAATTTTGTGGCAAGGTTTAGAGTGGGTCTCTGAGATGAGGCAGATGTCAATACCCTCCTCATCCAGGAAGTTACTAAGCTCAGTTAATTTGTTAAGTATGCTGTTTGCATTCCAGGCAACGATACGAAGTGGATTGTAATATTTAGTTTTATTTACCATGACGAGAAGCTGGTGGGAGTGATGGAGGGTTACAAATTGATGTTTGGAAGTTCTTGAGTAGGGAGACTAGATCTGCATTCCTGGCCCAGTCTAGAAGCTCCTTCAGCTCACCTGCAACTGTTCTGGCTTCTGTAAGTGTTATCTGGAGATTAGCAGCCTCAACAAGGGCTGGAGCAGTCGGAGGATTGGCAGTTGGTGGTGGATTTCCTTGGGCCTCTGTAGCGGATCTGGCCTGAGCTGCAGCTCTGGTGTCCCAGATATTTTCTATATTTGCCATTCTTGAGTTCACAAATACTCTGGTTTGTGGTTGAGTAAGTTGAGGGGGTAAAGTTTCCACATTTATTGGATCAGTTGGGGATAGTCTTCTATTTTGGACTGTGTTTACTGATCTTTTAATGCAGCCAGTGTAGTTAGCAGTATGTGGCCCACCACAGTTTGCACATTTTGCAGGTTGATCACGGGCTTTTGTGCAATCCTTGGTGAGGTGGTTGCCTGCACATTTAACGCATTTAGGGGCTCTTCTGCATCCAGATTGTGCGTGATAGAAGGTTTGACATCTGTGACATTGTGCCACTCCGCCTCGTCCTTTATAGGGCTCGACGGTGATTCGGAGATTTAAGTATCCTTCAAAGTGTATATTGATCTGGATTTTTCTGTTCTGGGGAGAGTGACCATGAATAAGGGCATTGGAATGGTTTGACCATTATTCCTCTTAGAGAGCTGAGTAACTTTAATGGGGGAGAATCCTCTGTCTAGTAGGGCATTGGTAAGATCTGAAACATCGGTGGATTTAGGCAAGGATCTAATTACAGCTTTTATCAGCTTATCGTTAGGTAGGGTATATGAGTGGTAGGCTGCGCCAAGACACTCTCCAGACCGTGACAACTAATAGTAAACAGTGGAAACAGCCGCAGTGGACTAGTGGCGCTGCATTCCAACCAGTAGTAGCTGTTGTTTTCTTTGCTTGGTCAATCACGAAAACCATTACGTTAAGCCGGATTTACAAGCTAC
Source organism: Linyphia triangularis (assembly GCA_963978545.1). Classification (NCBI taxonomy): domain Eukaryota; kingdom Metazoa; phylum Arthropoda; class Arachnida; order Araneae; family Linyphiidae; genus Linyphia; species Linyphia triangularis. The sequence goes on along the minus strand of OZ021726.1, from coordinate 47,568,160 downwards.
CAGTCGGGCCTCCAGTTTAGATCGCCAGTTCTGTAACGTCACCTAAGTGACCGTTGCGCCGTCTATCGGTGATGATGGAAGAGCGCACGTGATTGGTTGATCGGAGTCGCCGGTGCCAGTAAATAGAAAATGTTTGTTTTACTGGAACCAAGTAGCCTGGTGACGTCACATGACGTCACTGACTGGCGATTTAAACTGGAATCTCGACTGGTAGAGTGTAAATCGGCTTTATTTTCCCCGACGACTCCCATCACCCAGTCAGGTTTGCTCTTCCGTGATCACCGATAGATAGCGCAGCGTTCGTTTAGCTGACGTCACAGAACTGGCGTTTTAAACTGGAACCCCGACTGGTAGCGTGTAAATCCGGCTTTACTAGGACAAAATTACTTTATTATTAAAACGCAAAAAGAACACGGCGAATATTGCCAAACGATAATATTAACGAATTAAATAAATTTATACACACTTCACGCGCGACAATTAATTACTCATATTTCAGGCAAATATGGTGTCACAGAAGCCACTCTTCCTGTCACCACACTATCATTTACTTAAAATTACTTAAAAATTCTTTGCTTTTTGTTGATTATTAGACATAAAATATGAGACTTTGCTATCTATTTTTAGAATTAAGTTGTTTATTTACAATTAGGCCTATTTTTGAATTTTATTTTTCTTATTCTTAATGGAAACAGTGTTTGAAATTGTACGTTGTATTTTTAAAATATATTAAAAATCATGAAAATTAAATTAAAAAGTCTCCGTTGGCAATTCTCATGATTTCAGAGTTGGCATCCCTGGATATTTTTAGTTAAGATGGCGTTCTAAACATTTTTCATCTCACTTTTTGATTGATTTTTTTTTAATTTCTAATATTTATTGCAAAAAGAATTGATGTCATCCATCATTAATTCATAAATAATCAGACATTTTATATTGTAACATAAATATGGTTTCATGCTTTTGAAATTGATTACCATATTGAAGAAGTGTGCTGAAACAGAAATTTTCTAATTATAATACATGTTTAAAGTTTTTGTAATTCTTTCAGTTAAAATAAAAATAATGTTTACTTAATATTTCAATTTGGTAGCCTCTTAATTATTAACGTGTTCCTGTAATAGTTTTTAAAATCCTACTTCTAGTAAATGCAGTATTACTCAAACATCATTTTCTCTTTGAATTGTATTGTAGTATATGCCAATGCATATGCACTATTAAAAGTCAATGTAATATTAAAAGGTAAGTTTAGTATTAAAAAGAATATTTTGATTAAAAATAAATTCTAATTTTGATTTAATATCCGCTAAAAATGTTAAGAATGTTAACTTCTGAGAAAGACGAATTATTGATTTCCAAAAAATCCTATTAGAGATTGCAAACTTGCTTTGGATTGCGACGTTTTGTTGTAGAAAAAGAAAAGATTCCAACTTTATGCCAGAAGTTGGAAGTAAAAAACGACATTTTATCAAATAATAATATTACCCATAAGAACAAAGTTTCTAATGTAAATCCCTTACATGCATAGCAATTTTTATGCGCAATTGCAAATTCTTGAGCTCAGATCGAGTTTCCATAGTGTTTGACAACTAAGAACAGAAGATCTAATACAAACCATTTACTAACTTCGTTTTGGTCCCAAAAACTTGATTGAATACATTTTTGTCCACAACGAATCGGTATATTCCTAGTTGACATGAAAATATCGCCAAGCCAATTTGGCACCTTTCTGTAGACGATAAAGATCCACATTTGGAAACATTTTTTTTTTTTTTTTTTTTTTTTTTTTTTTTTTTTTTTTTACCACGTATGCGCAACTGCGATTTTATGGTAGCCTTAATTGGAAGGCGCAGGACGAGAGGATATTTTTTTGGTGGTCATTTTGAAATTTGCTTTCGGCTAACGGTGTACTGTCGCAACGTTTTGACCTTGTCGACAACTTTTTAAGATCGCACCAACCCATACACGTAAATTACGAATTTGCCAACAAATCTATTTACTGAGATTCAAACTTCTTTGGGGGACGGAAAGGGGGTTTATTAGTCCTCCAAAGATTTTGCCTCGTCAACCTTAATAGGACAGATTTCAGTCAATAAATATCGCCAAATGAAATTTGTTTGAATTGAGCTTGGTATCTGGATAATAGAACATGAGTAAAAGCTGATAAGTCTGACGTAAGGCAATAGAAACATGTGTAAAAGGGAACTATTAGTGAAAGTGACATTCCCCAAAACTTGAGGCAATGCAACCGTATCTACAATGAATCTATCTGTCGAATTTCAATTCGATTTGATGAGGGAAGTAGGATTATTAGTAATCCCAAATGCCAATTGAAGTAAGAACAAGTGACCTTTTAGTGACAGTGACACCCCCCAAAACTTGATATAATGCATCCTTATCGACAACGAATCTACCTGTTAAACTTCAGTACGATTGGATAACGGCAAGTTGGGTTTATTAGTTTCTGAAGATAAAAAAGTGTGTAAAAGCAACCTTTTAGTGACAGTGACCCCCCTCCCTCCCACAAAAAAAAAAAAAAAAACATGATATAGTGCAACATTATCGTCAACGATTATACCTGTTAAATTTCAGCGTGATTGGATGACTGCAAGTTGGTTTTTTAGTATACTGAAAATAGAAGCGTGTGTAAAAGTGACCTTTTAGTAACAGCGACAACCCCAAAACTGTATGTAATGTAACCGTAACGACAACTAATCGATCTGTGAAATTTCTGCCAGATTACATGAGGGCAAGTTTTTTTTTTTTTTTTTTTTTTTTTTTAGTATTCTGAAGATAGAAGCGCGAGTAAAAGCGACCTTTTAGTGACAGTGGCACCCCCCCCCCCCAAAAAAAAAAAACACCATGATATAATGCAACATTATCGACAACGAATCTGCCTGCTAAATTTCAGTGTGAATGGATGATTGCAAGTTGGTGTTTTAGTATACTGAAGATAGAAGCTTGTGTAAAAGTAACATTTTAGTGACAGTGATAGCCCCAAAACTTGATAGAATGTAACCTTATCAATATCGAATTTATCGGCCATATTTTAGCCCGATTGGGTGACTGCAAGTTGGATTTTTAGTATTCTAACGATAGAAGCGTGTGTGAAAGTGACCTTTTAGTGACAGTGATACTTTCAAAATTCAATTGAATGCAACCTTATTGACATGAAATCTATTTGGCTTATTTCAGCCCGATTGAATGACTGTAAGTTGGGTTTTTAATATACTGAAGATAGAAGCGTATGTAAAAGCAACCTTTTAGTGACAGTGACACCACCCAAAACATGATATAATGCAACTTTATCGACAACGAATCTACCTGTCAAATTTCAGAGCGATTGGAGGACGGCAAGTTGGTTTATTTAGTATCTGAAGATACAAGCGTAAGTAAAAGCGACCTTTTAGGGGCAGTGAACTTTGATAGAATGCCCCCAAAATTTGATAGAATGCATTGTCATTGACATCAAATCATTCTGCAAATTTCAGCCCGCTTGATTTACGGCAAGTGTGTTATTTTCACTATATTGCAGTTTCAAAACTGGTTGGACTGCAGCGCCACCTTTGTTTAGTGGGAGAGAATGGAACTAACAACTTGTTTCTTTCACACTCATAGACTTTTGAAAATTGTCACGACCTGGTTCAATCCAGTCAGGCCTTGTGTGCACTGATCTTTAAACCACAACCACTAAACTCCATTTCCTTAGTCAGACCAAGGCCGAACTGGATTGTAACGAGCGCTAAGGCACTCTCCAGGCCGTGACAATTTTCAAAAGTCTATGGGTGCGAAGGAAACAAGTTGTTAGTTCCATTTTCTCCCACAAAACAAGGGGGCGCTGCAATCCAACCAGATTTGAAACTGCAATATAGTGATATTAACACACTTGTCGTAAATGAATCGGGCTGAAATTTGGCAGATAGATTTGATGTCAATAACAATGCATTCTATCAAATTTTGGGGGTATTCTATCAAATTCCACTGTCACTAAAAGGTCGCTTTTACTTACGCTTATATCTTCAGATACTAAAAAAAAATATCTTGCCGTCATCCAATGGCCCTGAAATTTAACAGGTAGATTCGTTGTCGATGAAGTTGCATTATATCATGTTTCGGGGGTGACACTGTCAATAAATGGTCGCTTTTACACACGCTTCTATCTTCAGTATACTAAAAAACCAACTTGCAGTCATCCAATTGCGCTGAAATTTGACAGGCAGATTCGCTGTTTATAAGGCAGATTCGTTGTCGTAGATCCGGATCCAAGGGGAATTCGTGAAATTTAACATCAGCTCTCTTTCCAGAATATGAAGTACAGTGTGGTACGCAACAATTCACCATGTTTGGTTTTAAATGATAATGAAATTAATTAATAAACGTAAATCTATGAGGATGACATCAATTCTATTTGCAAAAAATATTAGAAATTAAAAAAATTAAATCAAAAACTGCGATGAATTTTTTTTACAACGCCAGCTAAAATAAAAATATCCATGGCTGCCAACTCTGAAATCACGAGAATTGCCAACGACGACTTTTTAATTTAAATTTTATAATTTCTAATATTTTTTAAAAATACGACAAAGAATTCCAAACTCTGTTTCCATAAAGAGTAATGAAAATAAAATTCAAAAATAGGCCTTATTTTAAATAAACAACTTAATTCTAAAAATAGATATCAAAGTCTCATATTTGATGGGTAATAATCAACAAAAAGCAATTTTTTTTAAATAAATGATAGTGTAGTGTGGCTTCTGACATCATATTTGCATGAAATATGAATAATAAATTGTCGCGAGTGAACTGTGTATAAATTTATTTCATTCGTTAATATTATCGTTTGGCAATATTCGCCGTGTTCTTTTTGCATTTTAAAAATAAAGTAATTTTGTCCTCTTAGTAACGTATTGGTTTTCGTATTTGACCAAGCAAAGAAAACACATGCTACTGTTTTGGTTGGAATGCAGCGCCTATAATCCACTGCGGCTGTTTCCACTCTTTACTATTAGTTGTCACGGCCTGGTTCAATCCAGTTCGGCCTTGGTCAGACACACCTAGTCCAAACACACATAGCAATAAATTTTTAATATGAAATATTACTGCACTTTATATCTTTAAAATTTTACATATCGGTGGATTAAGAAGGATCATGAGTTATCCCAGTATTATAAATGCAAGGGTAATTTTTTTTTGTTGCCACAATATCATCCATAGTTTCTATATTTATATGATTTTGTAGAGCAGTTGTAATAATAGTTATATTCTACATTTTCAAAAATTAGTACTGAAAAAAAAAATCTCAGTTTATTTTCTAGCTGAAAATTAAAGCATTAGATCTATAGGTCAGAGACAAGTACGGCTCTAAAATAGGAGTTAGTCTTGGCATTTCATCCTACGGGGTTTTTAAGGTATCAAAAGTATGCCGAGAAGGCAGAGTTTCGTACTTTCCACAATATTAACTGAAATTATTAATTAAGATTTTTTTACCAAACTGCCCTATTAAAAATATTATTAAAAGCCCCTTGAATGAATATTTAGCTTGAATAACTACAAATAAACAAGAATTTATCTTGTATGCTTGATATCCGAATCGAAAGAAATAGTGTCCTACTAACAGCGCCATCTATTCAGTGTTAGGGAAGAAGTAAGACTGGATACAAATGTTATCAAGGCTAGAAGATCGTTGACAAATAAGTATTTATTAAAATATCCTGTTTTTTTTTTTTTTTTCCTGGACAAAAACATTGGATGGACATCGATGATATTTGACATAAATCTAAGAAAACTGCGTACATAGGAATTTTGATCATTGTATAGGACAAGTAGCGTTTATGAGGATATTTTTATTATTATTATTTTTAACCAGTGATCTACTACAAAATGTCATGTTGATTTGAAAGGGTGCTCTATAGATTAATTGTGCACTTTATAATTTATACATCTATTTGACTAGTTAAAAAAATATCTGAGATCTGTAAAAAAATCTTTGTTTTATTTTTCAAGATACTTCGGTTATTTAATTTATACTTATGAAACTGTGCACAATTTATTTTTTAACAATTGTATTAATTAAGGTAATTGTTGTTAATTAAAAGCTAAATTTGGAAAATGTCTTTAATTCACATAAATAGTTTAAAAAACGAATCCCTAAACATAAACTAACTGAATATAAGAATAAATAAATAATAAGTTTAAATAAAATATTGCGATAAACTCTTTTCTTACAAAAATTGCTGGTAAAACTAAAATTTTTAGATTAAAAAAGCCATTCTGTGTCAATTATTCTATGCGCTTGATTGAGGAAATCGCAGCAACTACTACCGATAGTAGTTATCGATGGTAGAAAGACAGCGCCCTCGAATGAAACTCCTAACTCCATATACGTTTTTTATTTAGGTTCTGATAGAGTAGTTTATTCACCTATTTCAGATAGAATCGTCATTTTATAGCTATTATTAAGATAAATGATGTATTTAGCTTGTAAAATACTCTACGTGGAGCGTTCTTTAGTTCTATATATATATAACAACCCCATAATTTTAAATATATTTAATCACCAGTTTTAATTAAAAATATTAAAATATATAAAAATAAAAATTACAAACAAATTTGTCATCTAGTGGGGTCAATTCTTGACCTGACATAGATACATGATGATATCGGGTGATGATTCCTCGTGAATTAAAATCCTCGGTGTCATGCGGAATGCAACGACCGCATGGCATTCAATCTGAATCTTACTAGATGACCAGTAATTCAAAGATAAATAGCCACTTGTATCCTCTTAATATCAGTCGACGGTATAACAAATCAATTCTTGTTAAAAAAAATTTATTTTACTTAATGACTCACATTTAAATTCACAAATTTTGAAAATGTGTTCGTTTATGAAATTCATGCGGGACATTTAATTTGAGTTCCTCACTTCTACTACTCACGAGCCGCCACTGAGGCCCATTCTCTACTTGGATATTTTAATTTGTATCGAATTACAAATTGTGATCAACTTTATGTGAGACATGTTAATGCTGATCAAAAGTGTTATTTCTGACAAGAGCGCGGTGGTCGCATTGAACATAATCCTAAAAGTGCTGAAAAACGAATTTTTTTAAAGTTAAAAGTCGTATTCTTATTAATTTGTTACTGCCCCAACGACAAATTTTTGAACAGCCAGTATATTTGTACAATCAATCCTAGATCATTTGTACGTTAATTACTATATTCGTCGCCACCAGGTGACACGTTTAAGGACCATGAAATTGCTTGCTCTCTGATAAAGTTTTTTTTTTTTTTTTTTTTTTTTTTTTTTTTTTTTTAACAATTATTGTTATTATTATTTTTTTAAAAAAGTTTTTTAAAAATCTTATCTGATGTGTGTGTGAAAAATAAATTATACAATTTCTTTTAGTGTTTTTACCATAATAAAAACAAATATTATTGAAACAAAAATTAAGCAAAGCACATTATAGAAACTTTATTATAGCGGCAAAATTTAAGCACAGTACACTTCAAAAGATTTTTACAGCTCGATTTTAAAAATATATATATTTGAAATTTTTTTAATTTATCACATTATTTAACTTTTTACTTTCATTTACCCATCGGGTAATAATAGTATTAGATTCAATAAAAAATTTTTTTTTTTTTTTTTGAATTTCTATATGTCTTGGACCGTGCTAAGTTCAAAAAATTGCTCTAGAAAAGAGTCTGTGTGTGTCCGTGGTCAGCATAACTCCAGAACTGATTGACCTACGATATTCAAATTTGGTACACGGATTAGTGGTGGCAATGGGACCAGTCATTAAGTCAAAATTGTACTTGGGCATAATGTAGCTACCATTGAAAAATTTATGTTTTTCAGCAATTTCCAAAAAAGACTATAACGATTTTGGATCAAAATCACTATGGTAATGCCTTATAAGGCGCTTTAAACATCCATATCTTCGAAATTTACTTAGAAATGCGACAAAGGTGTAAAAAGTTGGAAAAAAAAAGTCTTTAATACAGAGTTCTTTACCCTTTAGCATCGCCCGTCAACGATTGCTTTTCCTCTTTTTCACTTATAAGAAAGGATAACGTAACATTCATCGAAAAGCATATAGCTAAATTCTGCATTTTGGCAATGTTTTTTTTTTTTTTTTATTAGTGAAAGAATTATCTCCGAACTGGCTATTCTTTTTTAGTCGATAAGAATAGGACAACGAAATGGTATATTACAACATTCCAAGGCAAGTTTAAGTGGAGTTACTAGTATTACGTGTAATAGTGAAATACAGGAATTACAGCCTATTTTTAATTTTTATTTAATTAGAGTTTTAGAGTATACAAAAACTATCAGGAATCTGAATATCTGGTTAAAACTTCTGTTATAAAATTAAATTATTTAATTATATTAATTTTAAAATCACTAAAAACAGCCGGAAACATGATGCAATCAAAAACGGTCGTGAAGTATTAAGTGCCTAATGTCTGTGGAACTGTTCTTGCGCATGCGCAATTCTGCACTGACTTTAGGATTTCGCTTGTTGATAGTTTCATTTGGTAATTTTGAGAATTTGTTAATCATAATTGGAGTTGTTTCATATTTCGTGTGATTTGAATTTGTAGAAACATAAACCGGTAAATGCAAAGCCGTAAATTCATAGTTAGTATGTATTGTGCTTTACGCTGTCCAATTGGAACCTCGATAGATATGAGCCAAGGCCAAACTCGATAGAAATGAGCGCTACGGCACTCTCCAGACAGTAACATTTTTCAAATATCTACGGGTGTGGAGGAAACTGGTTGTTAGTTCCGATTTCTCCCACGACACAATGGTGGCACTGAAATCTGATCAGATATGAAACTGTGTTATAGTATTGTTCGTTTGGAAAATGGCTGGTCCTATTACGACACTTTTTATTTTATGTTAGAAATACTCGCAAGTATGTACATTTATATTGGACAAAATGTTGTTTTTCTAGTTCCAATATTTGGGGTAAAGTTGTAGCCTTTTTTTCGACAAGAAAAAATCCAATCACTCGCAATCCAATTCAAGTTTGCAATTTCTAATAACATTTTCAGGAAATCAAGAATTAGTCTTACTCAGAAAATAACTTCTTCAACAATTGTATCGGATGTAAACTTAAGTTAGAACTTACTGCTATACAAAACATCCTTTTTTTAATACTTACTTACCATTTAATATATTGACTTTAATATATTGAACCACATGAAACGTAATGAAACAAACAATTATTTTATAGAATAATTGGCATAAACTGCAGGGTGGTCACAAAGAAACTTCGTTGATATATGGACCACTAGCTTCCGTTCTGTTCAACAGATCGAGATGAGATTTCAGGTATAGTTATTCAAAGGTATAAGTTCAAAATTCTGTGAGTGGCAACAAAATGGCGTTCACAGTTACTTTTATAGTTACGGAAACTCGAAATTTTTGCATAGCAACACCTACTTTTCCAGTCGCAAAATGCTCAGGGCATATGCGAATATCCTTAAAAGAGTTGGAACGGTACGTGTATTTCAAAAACGGACGCGTTATGCACGCACAAAAAACAACTCTGGGAACTGCCAACAAAAACACGATCGGGGCGCAAGGTGGAAATTTGCATACGACCGAGGCCAAAGTTCACATTGGTGTCATCACAGGCCATTTTATCGGTTTTCTACGCTGAATATCAGGTGAACTGCTTGTGCGCCCCAATCGTGTTTCTGTTGGCCGTTCGCAGAGCTGTTTTTTTGAGAATGCATAACAGCATAACGCGTCCTTTTTGTGATATACGTGCCATTCCAACGCTCTTTAGGGTATTCTCATACGCTGAGCACTTTGCGATAGGAAAAAGTAAGTGTTGCCATTCGAAAATTTCGAGTTTCTGTAAGTATAACCGTAACCGTAAGTGCCATTTTGTTGCCATTCACAGAATCCCGAGCTCACTCTGAAGAATTATACCTGAAATCTCATCTCGATCTTTTGAAAGGAACTAGAGGTCCACATATCGGCAAAGTTTTTTTTTTTTTATGACCACCCTGTACAAATCAATTTAAAGTGAAAATACTATATGAGTGACACTGCATTCAAACTTCCCTAGAAGTTGGAGGAAATGTCAGAAGTAAATCCTTTCAGTCTCGAAAAAAACTCTTACAGGACTTTCAAGGAAAACAGTGAAGTGCCTACCAAATTAAAAAATTAAGTAAACACAATTTTTATTCTAACTTTATGAATTTTAAAAACTTTAAACATGCATTATAATTCAAACATTTCAGTTTCAGTTCTAGCACAGATTTTCAAAATGGTAATCAATTTCCAAAGCATGAAACCATAATTGTATTACAATAGAAAATTGCTGATTATTCATAGAGTAATGAGTATACATTACCAGTTCCTCTTATAAAGTGTTATAAGTTGTTTCCCCCCCCCCCCCTTCCCCAATTATAAATTAAACGCCGACTTTACCATTTTAATTCGAAGTCTAAAAAGTATTTAAGATTTCATATGGCTTTAGGGCAAACACAATTTGGACAATATTTTCTACACAGCATGATGACAAGTATATTATTGAAGCAATTTGATTATAAAATGTTAAAGATTTATATTTATGTAGTAAAATCCTCTATTTTTGTGCTTAAATGAAAATGATGATGTACGTTTCAAAGTTTACGATCCAAAATTTTAACCAATATGATAGTAAATATTTATTTATATTATTAATGTGTCAGATGATGCGTGTAGTGTAAAGAGAGAGATATATTAATAAATATATAGTTAAATTTGAAGAATACGATGCCGATTTATGTTTGAGAATAAGACGAAGCACTTTACTCTAAATGCGGACTACTCTACGTTTTTAAAATAATCAACACGTTTTATAAATATACAATATTTAAGAAGGAAACATCACGTTTAATAATATGCAACGTATCAACTAAATACAAAAAAAAAAAGCCAATAATCTATAATAATAAAAACAAGCTGTGTGTCTGGCTGTCTGTCTGTCTGTCTATCTGTCTGTCTGTCTGTGGCTCTGTGGATCTATAGAAACCTACTTAAATTTGGAGTAGAACTCTGAAATTTTCAGCATAAGTACTTTTGGCATTCTAATTTTATATATCACAAACAGAATGTTAAAATTTTAATTAGTTATTTTTTAATTAATTTTTTTAATCTATAATAATAAAACAAGCTGTGTGTCTGTCTGTCTATCTGTCTGTCTGTGGCTCTGTGAATCTATAGAAACCTACTTAAAATTGGAGTAGAACTCTGAAATTTTCAGCATAAGTACTTTTGGCATTCTAATTTTATACATCATGAACAGAATGTTAAAATTTTAATTAGTTATTTTTTAATTAATTTTTTTAATTAATTAATAAATATGTTACAAAACCATTACTAATAGGGCTACAGCTCTGAAATTTTCAACATAAGTAGTTTTGGTCTTTTAATTAGACTTTTAAAAAACAGAATTTAAAATTTTTATTTTGTTCTTTTTTAATTAATTTTTTTTATTAATTAATAAACATTTTACAAAACGACTACTAATAGGGCTACAGCTATGAAATTTTCAACATAAGTAGTTTTGGCCTTCTAATTGTATACATCACAAACATAACGTTAAAATTTTAATTAGTTCTTTTTTAATTAATTTTTTTAATTAATTAATAAATATGTTACAAAACGATATCTAATAAGGCTACAGATCTGAAATTTTCAACATAAGTAGTTTTGACTTCTTAATTGGACTTTAAAATAACAGAATATTAAATTTTTATTTTGTTCTTTTTTAATTAATTTTTTTAATTAATTAATTTATATATTACAAAACGATTTCAAATAGGGCTACGGCATTGAATTTTTCAACATAAATAGTTGTGGCCTTCTAATTGGATTTTTAAAAAACATAATAATTTTTTTTTTAATTAATTAACAAATATTTTACACAAAAAAATTTGTAATTGGGCTACATTTCTGAAATTTTCAACACAAGTAGTTTTGGCCTTCTAACTGAACTGACAAAAAGAATGTTAAAATTTTAATTTGTTTTTCAATTAATTTTTTTCACAAAAAGCGACTTCGAATAGGCCTAGATCTCTGAAAGTTTCAACATAAGTAGTTTTAGCCTCTAATTTTGATTTCCACAAACACGTGTTAAAATAATCTTATAGGGGTGTTGTATTATTGTATTAACGGGTAATTTTTTTTTTCTTGGCAAAGAAGAGGCTTCCAATATCAAATCTTTACTTAGCAATTAGATTTTAGTGAGTGAAGCGAGCTTATGCTTGCATAGCAATAAACCTTTTAACGAGTGAAATAAGCCTGTGTTTATGTGTCCATGAACTTTTCAGCTAACGAAGCGAGCTCGATTTTGCGTAGCAATGAACCTTCTTGCGAGCGAAGCGGCAAAAACTGGGTTTTATACACGAATAACAGATTTCCGCAATGCGAGGTCTCACAGCTAACTAAAATATTGCACATGTTAAAATTGAAGCACGGGTATTTAGCTAGTGAAATATAATTTAAAGAGAGTATAATGTTATGAATAAATCTGTTATGCATCAAATTTGGTAGCATACAATATTTAATGAGGGCATTGCATATCTGAATTTATAAAATGCAAAATATTATTTAAATTGTATTATTGAAACATCGAAAATAGTTATTCTAGGAAATAAATCCGATAAAAAAAACAGTTACGCAATCCATTTTAAATAGAAATTTTTTAAGACTCTTATCTAAAGTACTAACTTAATTATACCAAAAACACTTGATTATATTGTTTAAGAAGTGAGAGCTTAAAAAATATGAACTTGAAGCCAAATTAACTTTCAACAGATACAATTTTAAAATTTTGCGACTTAAGGGATTGTTATAAATTTTAAATTGGATTTTATCAGTTCTCGTTTGGCCACATTAGTTAATAATAATGGAAGATATTTAGAATATACAGGGTGGTTATAATTAAAGTTACCCTGTTTAGAGCCACGTAGAGTCCGTTCTAATGAGCAGATTTTGATGAAACTTGGAATATGCACTATGTGGACCATGGGGAAAAGAAATCTGCAATAAAAAATGGTAGTTCAAATTTTGACCACCAGGTGAAAAAGTGGCGCATAAAGAACAAAAATCATAAATTGAAAACACAAATTTTTTATTTAATTATAGCATATGTTCAATGTGCATTCCATTTACGTCAACCACATGCTCGAAGTGTGTTATAGCGTGTTCAACAGTGGCGCGAAGGGTTTCTCGATCAATTGCAGCAATATGACGTGTTATGCTTGCTTTCAATTCAGGCAGAGTCCGTATGCTCCCTTCATACACACGATCTTTCAGAAATCCCCACAACCAGAAATCACAGAGATTTAAGTTCGGAGAACGAGGAGGCCAGGCAGTCGAAAAACTTCTCGAAATTACCCGATCATCTTCAAAGTGGGCACGAAGTAGTGCTGTCACTGGTCGTGCTATGTGAGATGGTGCACCATCTTGCATAAAGACAATAGTCTCTAAACATTCTCGTTCTTGTAGGGCAGGAATGACTTGCTGCCGAAGAAGTTCGCAGTAGTGGGTCCCCGTAATTGAACACTTTTGAGGGACACGAAGCTTGCTCTCCTTAAAGAAAAAGGTACCAAGAATAAATTCAGCAGTAAAACCACACCATTTAGTAATGTAATCAGGATGCAAAGACTGTTCATGAACAACATTAGGTTTTGCCGTACCCCATATTCGACAGTTCTGAGTAATCACGGCTCCATCTAATGTAAAATGTGCCTCGTCTGACCATAAAAGGTTCCAAGAACATGCATTATCAACCATTATTCTGGCCAAAAAAATTCTTCAAAATTGAGTGCGCTTACCCGAGTCAGCAGGTTTCAGTTGTAGCACAACATGGAGCTTATATGGATACCATTTTACAATTGATCGAAACCAAGGGATAGACAAATCACGTGACACCGCTCGAACACTTGTAGAAGAACATTGGCTACCGGAGGCTCTTTCGACCACGGCAAGAGTGACTTCTTCCACAGTTTCATTTGAAACCCGTTGCCGTCCTCTTCCTTTCAGCACACCCAACTCTCCAGTCTCTTCAAATTTATTAATCATCTTCTTCAAAGCTTGCCGCGACATAGGCCCTTTTCGTAGTCCCTTCAAGCGTCGATAGTCTCGCAGCGCAGTTGACAAATTACAGCCATTCTGATAAAATAACTTCACTAGTAACGCTCGTTCTTTTTCTTTTTTCTAACGGCATGATGCAGACTGATTTTACTACAGTAACTAGTAGCTTTTTAAATCACTCCAAATTTGCATATCGTCCCTTCTCAAAAATAGTCCTAATTTCAACTGACGGATGGCACTTTTCATGTACGTGAAAGAACGGTATGCAAATTTAGAGGGGTATAAAAACCGACCAGTGACGGCACTACTTCGTGCCCACTTTGGAGATGATCTGGTAATTTCGAGAAGTTTTTCGACTGCCTGGCCTCCTCGTTCTCCTCCGGACTTAAATCCCTGTGATTTCTGGTTGTGGGGATTTCTGAAAGATCGTGTGTATGGAGGGAGCATATGGACTCTGCCTGAATTGAAAGCAAGCATAACACGTCATGTTGCTGCAATTGATCGAGAAACCCTTCGCGCTACTGTTGAACACGCTATAACACGCTTCGAGCATGTGGTTAACGTAAATGGAATGCACATTAAACGTATGCTGTAATTAAATAAAAATTTGTGTTTTCAATTTGTGATTTTTGTTCTTTATGCGCCACTTTTTCACCTGGTTGTCAAAATTTGAACTACAATTTTTTTTTTATTGCAGATTTCTTTTCCCAATGGTCCATATAGTGTATATGCCAAATTTCATCAAAATCTGCTCATTAGAACGGACTCTACGTGGCTCTAAACAGGGTAACTTTAATTATAACCACCCTGTATAAGCTTGCTGATTAAATTTCGACGAACGTCTTCTGAGCAATATATATTAAAGGATTGACTCTTAACTTAGGAAGTGTGGAAGGCAACAATTAAACATGTTTGGTTTTAATTTACCCATTAAAGATGACTTAGAAATGGATAAACCGTCATTATATTTAACTTTTACCTTGTATAATTAGATCATTTATGGTATAATTTAAATTTTTCAGATTTTTTGGAAAATTATATTTATGATTTAAAAAAAAAAAAAAAACACTAAGTGGAACCACAATCTCAATTTATTAACAAAGAAAAATACAAAAATTTCAATTGAAAAGTTTTCTTGCCTACCGTTGTTAATGGGTTAATATAATAATAAAATAAAATAATAAATGAAAATATATGAGAATGATATAAATTCCATTTGTAAAAAATAGTAGAAATTAAAAAAAAAATTAAATCAAAAAGGGCGATAAAAAAAAAACTATTAGAACGGTTAGAACTATCAGAACAGCTAGAATAATAATTTCCACACAAATCCCCCCCCCCCCCCCAAAAAAAAAGAAGCTGGTACTGGTTGCATTGCAGCGCTACTTGTCCTTTGCGACAGAAAAGATAACTAAGAACTTGTTACCACTGTTTACTATTGGTTGTTATCGCCTGAAGAGTGCCAAAACGTACGTAGGGTATCCATGCATCATCACCTCACCTACAGGACGAGTCATCATCCTGGATTCCTGAGAAGTCAACTCGTGATCCTACCGATTCATCGTTCCCAGCTGCTACTCAACTGAATTCCCTACTGGTGCTCGCTGATGAACTGACGATTTCTGCTGCTGTTGAAGATAGGTTAAGTTAGCCCATACCTGAAATCCACGGATTCCGGCAGTTGTGTTGAACTCTAAAGCGCGGCATCGTCCGTAGCTTAGGTTAGGCAACTGCCATCCTCCCATTTCCCTTGAAAAAGGATTGGGTAGGATCTAGGTTTTATCCTGGTCCCACAACTTTTTTGCAGACAAAGGATTCCTTCTGCGCTGTTAAGCTAACCTGTTAGTTAATTGTAATTTAATTTTTTCCCACCCTGCGCGGTTATGGATAATTTTAATTGTTACTTTGATGATAGAGTTAAAAGACCTGTTGACCAGGCATTTATTGATTTTGCTGCAACTATCAGCACATTAGATATTGAGAAACCATCTCTAGTTAAGCTTACTGACCTATTAAAGCAAATTGTATTCTTTTTAAGGTTAAAAGATAACCCCCCTGCTGAAAATAAAACACTCTTCCTAACTCAGAATGAAATGGCAAATTTGGATAATGATTCCACAACTGAATTGGATAGTGAAAATGAGGATTCCAGCATTAACAAACCCTCTACCACGAGGAATAACACCCAGTTTAGAAAAGAGGAAATAAACAGGGATGGTAATTCTAATAAAACCTCTAAGCGTAAAACACACAAACCAAATAAGCTAAAAACTGTTATAATCAACACAGAGCCTATTGATAAACAAAACATTGACACCCCCCCTCATGACCCTTCTGAGCCTAGCTC
Source organism: Linyphia triangularis (assembly GCA_963978545.1). NCBI lineage: Eukaryota > Metazoa > Arthropoda > Arachnida > Araneae > Linyphiidae > Linyphia > Linyphia triangularis. The sequence goes on along the minus strand of OZ021726.1, from coordinate 47,551,706 downwards.
TAGCTCCGCTCATACTGATCTAATTGAGGACACATGTATACCTCAAAATGCAAACAAAAATGGCACTGAAATTAGCTCTATTGAGGCAACCACACTGTGCCAAGTCTCAGAGCAATATAAACAAACTCAGTCCCAACCTGAATTTCAGGTGGAGGAGTTACACGACCAATCAGAAATGAGCTCCTCGGAGCCACTCCCTCCAACGCAGGACATTGCTGCAGACACAAACACTGACAATAACACAGGTGCTACGTTCCAGCAACCAAGGAAAACGACCTGTAGAACTCCTATTTATATAGACGATGATAAGATAAATTGGAAATATGTCAACCAACAGCTTGCCCTTAATAAAATCGAGGGTTTTACTGCTACTCACAAGGGTAAGAATAAGTTCCAAATTAAGGCAACTTCAGATGAACAACACAGACATATAACCAAACTCCTTACACTAAACAATATAGCTTACTATTCTTTTGTTTTGCCATCTGACAAAAAAGTCAAAGTTATAATTAGGTCACTCCCTGTTGACACAGACATTGACGATCTGAAAGACGCACTTTTAGTAAATTCATTTCCAGTAGAAAGTGTTAGCCAGCTCACTAGAAGGCGAGATGGTAATGTAACTAAGCTGCCTCTCTTCCTTGTTACACTCTCTCGAACAGACAAGGGTAGAGATATTCATAACCTCAAATGTATTATGAATCTCAAAATCACAGTAGAATCTTATAAAGGTAGAGGAGGGGTGACCATGTGTCACAATTGTCAACTGTACTTTCACAGTCAGATCGGCTGCAGAAAGCCTTCTAGATGCGTCAAATGCGCAGGGAACCACCACACTAAACAATGCACACATGTAGGAGATCCAAAATGTGCAAATTGCGGCGATAAACACACTGCAAACTGGATTGGGTGTCCCATGAGGCCATCAGAGCCTGCCAATAGAGGCAATCCTAGACCCTCCAACAACACTCAGACGATACCACAAGTAAACAACACACAGGGAAGGGTGTATACAAATTCCACTATTACTGACACCACTAATGCTTGGCATAAACCCCCAAACATTACTAATGTAATTAGACAAGACAGTTCGTCTTTTCAAACTGTAAACCAAGAGCTTCACATTCCCCAAATTGACAAACTGGAGGAAAATAACACAAAAAATGAAGCTAAGATCCTTCATGAGGAACTATCTGGCCTGGTCAAATGGATCAAAGAGTCCGTATTAATAGATTTACTTAGGGAGTTCAAAAACTCACAACCAAATAAGCCTACCTTTAACAATAATCATGTCCAGTAGAACACAAAGCTTTGCTCCAATTTCCATAGCGGTCTGGAACGCTAACAATCTTATTGGCAAGATTGAAGAACTAAAAGATTTCTTATTCTCACACAACATAGATATTTGTCTGGTTACAGAGACGCATGCTAAACCATGCAACTCTCTGAAAATTCCAAACTATAATACTTTCCGTACAGACAGACTGCACCACCGGGGCGGCGGTAGTGCAGTGTTTGCTAAAACCTCTCTTTCCACCTCTCTCTTTCGCTCGAATAATGCAGATAACATCGAGGAGACAAATGTCATTCTTGAGGTTAGAGGGAAAATTACCCACTTTTCTGCAATCTATAATCCACCTCGCAACACCCTTTCCAAGGAGCTGCTCGATTTCCTTATTCCTAAAAATGTTCCAACCATTGCTTGTGGCGATTTTAACGCTAAGAGCAAAAACTGGGGCTGCAGAGCTAGTAATAGGAATGGGCAAATTCTCAACAAAATCATAGGTGTCAACAATGTTAGAGTTCTGGCTCCCAACAGACCTACACACTACTCTGTTATGGGATACCTTCCAGATATACTAGACATCATAGTTACAAACACAGATCTGGTCTCTAGTCCTGAAGTTATCAACAATCTTTCATCAGATCACTTACCAGTCATTGCCAGAGTCGCCAAACATCCCAACCCAGATCCTGGTACAATCTCAAAAACAGACTGGAATCTATATTATAACACTTTAGCTACTAAAACTTTTACACAAACGGAACTCAATACCACTTCTGACATAGACACTGCTATTTTGGAACTCAATCAAAACCTCCACACTGCTCACAAAGATGCAACTACAGAAAAGCCTTTCATTAATAATTATATGAGTCTCCCCACTGAAATTAGAGATCTCATTAAGCATAGAAACAGGCTGCGTAAGAAATGGCAGAGGAACTTAGACCCAGTTCTCAAAAGGGAAATAAATGCCCTCAAAAGATGTATCAGTGTCTACACCAAAGCAAATAGGGAGTCCAGGTGGCAGGAAAGGCTGGCCACGCTGGAATTTGAAGACAACTCCATTTGGAGGATGACTAGAGCCCTCAAAAGGGAAAAGGCAATCCAGACCCCACTCCAAAGTATCAATGGCCTTGTTTTCACTGAATCAGACAAAGCTGAAACCTTCGCTAATTCTTTGGAACAGCAGTTCCAGAACAACACCTCCCCCAATGACCAAGGTTTTGAAAGTCATGTCATTAACACAATCAATATTTGGAGGCAATGGCCCTTCCTCAATTCAATCCAACAAACTAATATTCAGGAAGTCACTGATACTATTGGGAAATTAAAAATTAGGAAGTCCCCTGGAATCGACAAAATTTCAAATCGTATGATTAAAGGCATCCCATCCAACTGTGTCCAGATTTTGACAAACATATACAATGCTAGTCTCAAATTCAGCTACTTTCCTCCTATTTGGAAAGAGGCTCTCATTGTACTGATACACAAACCTGGCAAAGATCCAGTTGATCCTACAAGTCACAGACCCATCAGCCTGCTGCCCTGTTTAGGGAAAATCTATGAGAGATTAATATCCAACAGACTTTTTCCCCTCTTAATTCACATCCCAGCTGAACAGTTCGGATTTATGCATAATCGATCGACTACTGGCCAGCTTGTCAGAATCTTAGAATTTATTGGATCTGCTAGACACAGAAAAGAGAGCTCAGCAATGCTTATGCTCGACGTCGCAAAAGCGTTCGATCGAGTGTATCATTGGGGGCTGCTCTACAAACTTATCACTTTGAAGTTTCCACATGATATTATTCACCTTATTTCTAGCTACCTGGAAAACAGACTGTTCAGGGTCAGGGTGGGTAAAGCTATTTCAAATCACAGAGTTATTAGGGCCGGTGTACCCCAGGGGAGTATCCTGGGCCCAACACTCTACAATCTTTATACATCAGATTTCCCTACTTTTCATGACGATAGACATTGCCTCACTGCATTTTATGCAGACGATACTGCAATTGTCACAACTTCTATCAGACCTCAGCAGACCTTGAATAATCTCCAAAACAAAACTGTTCACATTGAGGAATGGTGTGCCAGATGGAAAGTTTCCATCAATGCTAACAAATCCCAAATTCTCTGCATTAAGGCTAAAAATAAGCTTAAAGGTCTTAATAACTCAGTCACCCTTTTCGGAGAAACTATCCCCATCGTCCAAAGTGCTAAATACCTTGGTGTCACTATCAATAACACTCTCACTTGGTCTGACCATGTCAAGAAAGTAAACAACAAATCCTGTGCTGTTTTAAACAGACTTTGGCCTATTCTAGGAAAAAATTCTTCGCTTTCCCTCAATTACAAGAGGAGTATATACTTGAGTACCATCAGACCAATTCTCACTTACGCTGCACCTGCATGGAACACACACAATGCTAGAGATGCAGTTAAGCTGCAGAAAATACAAAACAAAGTTCTGAGAGGTATTGTAGACGCCTCTAGATTTGTTAGGAACGACCTTATCCACAGGGATTTAAGAGTACCAACAGTGGCTGAACACTTAGCTAGTTTAAATATTACTTTCTTTAGGAAGGCTCTTAAAGCTGACCCTGTAATTAGCAACTGTTTCGACTATGTGATAGTAAAGGAAGATGCAGAGTACCGCCCGTACGCTGCATTCTGCTTGTCAGATGCCACTCTAGCCAAAAAATTCAATTAATTAGTTAGACTTTTCTAATTTGCTCTTGTACATAGTTACCTGGAGTTTAAAATATTTAACCTGCGCTGCGTATTTTATTGCCCTTTTTACTTATACAGCTTGTTTTCATAGCTTTTGACTCATTTTACTGTACATAGTTTTTCCCCAGTTTCGGAAGAAAAGAAAAAAAAAAAAAAAAAAAAAAAAGAGAATAAAAATATTTTTAACCGCTTCTTATTAAGTGCATTTTTTGTATTGTATGTTTGTTTTTGTCCCGTCCGTCCGCTTTTTTATTTAATTGTTTAATGTGCCATTCATATTTACCCCACTGAATTACCGCCCTTCGGGCTCCATTTCGATAGGTGGAACAGTGCATCCGGGCTGGCTCCACCATAAAACCATTATTATAGTTATAGTTTTTGAAGAGTGCCTAGGCGCTCGTTTCTATACAGTGTGGCCTTGCTGAAGCGCAAATGACTAAATTACAAGCATATAATGTTATTAGGTATTTTTTAGGAGTAGCTCAAGTCAAATTTTTAAGAGGTTTATTAAAATATTTACAATGCGTTTTTATCAATGTGTGGGGGACATGTTCTAGTGCATTCACACAAAGGCTAGAGCAGCGTCAGCCACTAGGCGGCCCGCGGGCCGGATCCGCCCCGCCAGCAGTACAGAAGAGCAAAAATTAAATTTTGCGGAAATAATTTTAATTTGTCTACAGTTGTAAGTGTTTACTACCAAAAACCACGTTTTCTAGTGGCCAGCGTCAATAAGTCTGAAAAATCCTCTTTTTTTTTTCCTGAGACTGCCAGAAAAAATAAAAAAGCAATAGTTTGAATTATTACCAATGACGCATTCCTTCGCATTGCTTAGTTTTGTACTTATGATACCCTACCCTATCGATTCGTGAATGGCACAATTCGATTTCTGCTTTTCTGGATGTGATGGGCAGGAGTTGGGTGTTTTAATGCATACCCCTTTTGTTTTGACGTGAAAAGAAGTATCTCGATCTCTATGACTCCAGTGCAATAATGGCGTCGAAGACTAGTTTTAAACACAAAGTAGATTGTGAAAAGAGGACCGGCCGTCATCGTCTCGCAATTAACATCGACTAAAATAGAAGATTTAGGAGGTATGGTTTAAATATCTTTATTGATTATGAATTTATGTCAAGTCACACTGTAATATTGACACAAAAGATTAACTTATGACTTTGATTTACGATGTCAAGAAAATAATTTTTTTAATTATTTGAAACAAGAATCAAATATCAGTAATTATTTTATAAATATAAAAAAGTTAAATTATTGTTTCAGTTTTCAAAATTGTTTTATATTGTTGAATCTTTAGTAATTATCACATTTCTAACATTGAACATATGTAGTAAAGCAATATATTTATTGGCGTATTCGGTATAAATCTACGGCCTGCGGAAAGTTTCAACATTAGTCATGCGGCCCGTCTATAAAAGTTAGTGACGAACGCTGGGCTAGAGCAATGGCATATGGTGTTTTCGTGAGTTTCTCTCCTCAGAAGACATTTCATTCCAGGTCATACATACCACCCAATTTGAGATTTTTTCCCATCCTATCATTAAAGATCTGTATCCCACACGTGGTATAGAATTAATCAATAGAATACAGCCTTTTTCTAATTCCAATTTGATTCTGGTTAAAGAAACATCACTTTTACATTCTCTTCTACTAAAATTCATGTGCACCTGACATGCTGCCACATTGCTCCCTTTACGAAGTCCTCAACACTTGTTGGACTTTTACATTAATGTTTTTTAGTTTAGTAGCTAAGAAAAGTAATGTAAAATAACGAAGTTAAGAGTTTAATTTTAGAATTGAATTGGTTTTGTTATCAAGAGTTATCCTACGATATAACAATAACAACAAACAAACCTTCTAATAAGTCTATCGTATGTCTAACTGAAAGGCACATGCAATCCCGACAATGCGACCCCGGCATTAGTGACTCAGACCATGAACTTTACCCTTATAAATCGCGGATGTTTTCTTGATGTCAAGATACGATTGCACTCTAGTCCTTGAAGCATCTTCAAGTGCCTTCCAGTTATAAATTACCCCTGACCTACATATGGTTTGGGGATTTTTCTTTCTCCTTCTACTAAGAAGCTGCAATGCGCTAATTCCAACTTCACCACGGAGAACATGGCCTGCTGTCAACATTCAATTCTTGTGGGGTTCGACTCCCGTGTTCCTGCTCAACTACATCAGCGTCGATCTCTCTTTGGTTCAAGCCTGATTCAACTCCAGAAACCCCCTCCCCTCAGCTCAAGTTTCATCTCAAGATACACTGGAGAATAGCTGAATAGCTTTTCAACACCTCTTCTGACACTGTAGCAGAAAAAGATCCCTTCATCAAAGTGTTCATCTTTCGTCGGTTGCCCCATCAGTTTAGCAGTGTAATGTGCTCAGTGTTTATGTCGAAGCGAATGCTTCTTCTGTATACGTTGTTTGTGAAAAAAGTGCGTTTTGAAAAGTTCAATTTTAAACAAAGTTCATTTTCACTACGATGAAGCATTAGTGTCATTATATCGGAGTGGTTTTATTTTAATATATAATAATATTTAGTTACTTACTTGCTTATTATGGTACATAATTTTCTCAGTTCATTTTTACATAATGTGTTAATCATTTATGCATATTAAAGCTGTGAATAAGCAAAAGATGACATGCATTATGAGCATGCATAACACAAGGAATTGATTCGATTGTATTAAATAGCAAAAGTTTTGTTACGTTAGTGCTTATCGGTTGGTTTTATTTAAGTAGAGATCATCGATGAACATTGACAAGCACATAACTAACTTGAAAATATAAAGGACATTACTTATGGTAAATAAAAGTTGTTCTTAACAGTGCAAATTAAACTTTAGAAAGTTGTTGAGTCATGATTGTCTGATCAGTTCGTTAGCTAAGTTCGTGGCACGTTGCCCGGGAGTTCAGAGTCATCTCATGTTTTTCTGCCGGGTTGAGTCGAGTTGAGTTGTTGCTTTAGAGTTGGTGGGCATGTGACACCACAGTACCCCCCTGCCAGAGTTTAAGTCAGGAGGTTTTGGGGAAATCTGACACGTCTTCCAGACCTTGTGATTGTCTGGTGTTGTCCTGTTACAACATCTTGAGGAATCAAACATCTTGGTTCGCTTTTCTCTTCCTCTTTCGAAGCCGAATCACTAATGGTGAACGCTGGCTTGAGTCTATCAATGGAGACAGTAGATTCCTTTCCATTGACCAGCAGACGGAAGATTTTGGCATCACGAGAAAGTACTCGATACGGACCATCATAGGGTGGCTGAAGCGATGCTCTCACTTGTCCAACTCATACGAACACATGGGAGTAGGTGTTCAGCTCTTTATGAACGAAGATTTTCGGACGCGTGTAATGGGAGGTTGGAGTTGGTTTGATCCTGTTCATAGTGTTCCTCAACGTTTCAACGAAAATGGTATGATTTGGATCTGTTTCGCTGGAGACAAAAAATTCACCTGGAAGTCGTAAACCTGTGCCGTATACCAGCTCAGCTGAAGTGGCGTTGATATCTTCCTTAATTGAAGATCGCATGCCGAGGAGGATAGTAGGAAGAACTGCACTCCATTGCTCTGTGTTGTGACACATGATGGCGCTCTTCAGAGGACGATGAAGACGTTCTACCAAACCATTGGACATAGGATGATAAGCGGTGGTGCGCAGCTTGTTTATTCCAAGAAGCTTGACTAGTGACTTGAAAAGTGTCGACTCAAATTGGCGTCCCTGGTCACTGGTGATGTGGGCCGGAACACCGAATCTTGAAATCCAACCAGAATACAAGGTCTCTGCAACACTTTCAGCTGTGATATCTGCGAGGGGGAAAGCTTTGGGCCAACGGGTGAAGCGATCGACCACTGTCAAACAGTATCGAAATCCTTGGGATGGTACGAGTGGGCCGACTAAATCGATGTGGATGTGAGAAAATCTAGTGTCAGGGACTGCAAATGTTCCTAAGGGACTAAATACATGTCTTTGTACCTTGGAGCGTTGACAAGAAGTACAGGCTTTAGCCCGCATTCGACAGTCTTTCTGCATGGAAGGCCAAATGAATCGTTCGCTTACGAGTTTCGCTGAAGATCGTATTCCAGGATGATTGGGATTATGAAGGGTGTCGAATGCCAGTCGTCGATGTGCAGTTGGTAAGAAGGGACGGATTCTCTTTGTAGAAACGTCGCAGTGTAACTCAACATCAGTTCCAGGAAGTTTAAGTTTCTGCAACTGAAGACTTGATGATGTGGACAAGAGAATTTCTTTGAGATCTTCGTCAATGGTTTGGTCCTTAGCAACTTGTTCGTAGTCGATAGGAGAAGGAAAAGTGACTGTAGCAATTCTTGACAGAGTGTCAGCTGGGATGTTTTCAGAGCCTTTAATGTGGACGATGTTGGTGGTGAATTGCCCTATAAAATCCAATTGTCGCATCTGGCGTGGTGAGCATTTGTCTTGCTTCTGCTTAAAGGCGAATGTCAGGGGTTTGTGGTCAGTGTACAGTTGAAATTCTCTGGCTTCAAGCATGTACCTGAAATGTTTAACTGCTGAATATGCTGCTAAAAGTTCCCGATCATATGTTGAATAATTTCTCTCAGTTGGTGTAAGTTTTTTAGAGAAAAATGCTAGTGGTTGCAGATCGCCTGATGGAGAGACTTGATGAAGAGCAGCTCCGATTGCAAAGTCTGAGGCATCAACATGCAATGCTAAGGGGGCATTCGCTGAAGGATGATGCAGAAGAGTTGCTTGTGCCAGCTCAGTCTTACACTTGATGAAGGCCTGAACTGTCTGTATTGTCCATGGGATTGGAGTTTTGTCATTTCTACGACTATCCTTGAGAAGCTCATGAAGAGGTGCTTGAGTTGATGCAGTGTGAGGCAGGAAACGTCTGTAGAAGTTGATGGTTCCAAGAAATTGCCGAAGTTGTTTCTTAGTCTCAGGCTTAGGGAAATCTTGAATGGCTTGGACTCGATCTGGCAAAGGTTCAGATCCATACTGGTTGACGAGGTATCCCAGGAATGGAACTTCTTTTGCTGCAAAGACGCATTTAGAGGTGTTAATAGTCAGACCGTACTTGTCCAGACGCTTGAAGACTAATCTGAGGTGATGATGATGCTCCTCAATATCAGAACTGGCAATCAGGATGTCATCGATATAAGGAAAGCAGAAGTCTAATCCTTGCAGAACTTCGTTGATGAATCTTTGAAAGCTCTGGGCCGCATTAGAAAGACCAAAAGGAAGAAACAAAAATTCAAACAATCCAAACGGTGTGGTGATTGCAGTTTTAGGTATGTCGTCCGGATTAACTGGAATGTGGTGAAAAGCGAGGACGAGGTCAATTTTTGAAAAAACCTTGCAACCCTCTTTATTCTGAGAAAAATCTTGAATATGCGGTACTGGATAGTTATCAGAAACAGTGATTTTGTTAAGAGCTCTATAGTCGCCGGTAGGTCTCCAGTTATTATCCCCTTTTGGAACGAGGTGCAGTGGAGATGCCCAATTTGACTTTGAAGGGCGGCATATACCTTGATCCAGCATATACTGAAATTCCTGCTTTGCTATCTTAAGCTGGGCAGGATGTAATCTACGTGGCCGAGAAAATACAGGCTGACCTTCTGTTTCAATAAAATGCCTCGTGTTATGAGGAAATACTCCCGCAAATGGGCGGGGTCGAGTAAGGTTGGGGAATTCTTTTAAAATATCATGTACACATGAACCACTTGCAATAGTTCTAATTGATATAGGCGGTCCATGATATTCCTGACGTCGTTAATGAAGTTAAAGGATCAATGAGCTTTTTATTTTTAATGTCAATAACCAGACCGAAATGTTCTAAGAAATCAGATCCAATTATAGGCTTTGTTACGTCGGCAACAGTAAATTCCCACCTAAATGGACGTCGCAAGTTTAAATTTAATTCCATCATTTTTGTCCCATACGTAGCGATTTTAGAATCATTGGTGGCAAAGAGATATATGGGCGAAGGTTTATTATTTCCGGATTGAGGTATAATAGAAATATCAGCACCAGAATCAACCAGAAATTTCATGCCACTGTTAAGATCCAAAATAAACAAACGACGGCTTATATGTTTGGTGTTGGGGCCATCATCGCAAGCCGCTACTGCAACTGGCCCTGTGCGTTTCCCGACGCATTTTGAAAGGAACATGGAGAGTTGCACTTAAGAGCCCTTGCTCCAAACTTACAATGATACCAGCACATACTTCTGTCATTTAAATTGTTTTGTGTACAATGGGGAGTTGCGGAACGATTACGGGAAGTTGCGTTTCTACGGTAGTTATTACGCCCGCGTGAATGGTTGCGTTCATGATTTAATCCAAAATTCGTACTCAGTCGTTTAAGTTTTGGACTCAATTCAGAGATTTGACCCTTCAATTCAGAGAGGGTAGTATTTTCTGACACTACAGTTACGTATGAATTGCTAGGTTCAGCCAATTCTGCAACTTTATCGGCAAGAATTGCCAACTTATCTAACTCATCCCCACTTATAGCTAGCACTGTTTAAATGTTTTTCGGAAGTCGTTGCAACCATAAATTTTTTAAAAATTCGTCACCAACTTTGCCATGCGACAGTTCCTTCATACGACGTAATAAGATGCTTGGCTTTTGGTCTCCAAGTTGTAAATCCTCCAACAGAATTTTTGCCTCTTTGGCAGCTGAGTGTTGAAACAAATCCAAAAGCCGCGTTTTTAAAGTAGTAAACGGTTTATCATCAGGACATTCAAGAACCAAATCACTAACTAAAGCTAAAATTTCATTATCTAGCGCGTTAATTAAATAGTTGTATTTAGAAGTTTCGCTTCTAATTTGATTAATTGAAAATGCAGCATCGAGTTGCGCTAAAAATAACTTTATATTTCCTTTATGAAATACTGGTAATTTTATATGCACGCGGTTAATTTCCACATTTTCAGCAGTGTTATCAGCAACAGACATTTTGACTTAAAAACAGAAGTAATTGGAAAAATCAAAACGAAACCAAAATAAAATAATGCAATTAAGAAATAAAACAATCACCACTCCGAAAGAATTAATGTCAAATCCCTACCTTGTTCTATTTGCCGCAGACTTGAATGCAGCAATATTTCGGGTTTCACCACGTGTATTCATTCAAACGACGTGTATCCATTTGGGAAGTTGCTTTTCATCATTTCAAATCGTTTAAAAGTCAGGCAATGTGATAATCCTTTATCACCACAGTTGTAATGCTCACCATTTCGCTCATAAGTTTTTAAAATGTTCGTTAATACACAGGTCACCACTGTTACGTTAGTGCTTATCGGTTGGTTTTATTTAAGTAGAGATCATCGATGAACATTGACAAGCACATAACTAACTTGAAAATATAAAGGACATTACTTATGGTAAATAAAAGTTGTTCTTAACAGTGCAAATTAAACTTTAGAAAGTTGTTGAGTCATGATTGTCTGATCAGTTCGTTAGCTAAGTTCGTGGCACGTTGCCCGGGAGTTCAGAGTCATCTCATGTTTTTCTGACGGGTTGAGTCGAGTTGAGTTGTTGCTTTAGAGTTGGTGGGCATGTGACACCACAGTTTTTTAAAAAATTTAACGAGCAAAATTGATTAAAAAAGTTCCTTAATCAGTAAATTTATATTTAACTTCACATTTTTTGTCTGCTTTTTATTTAATTTTTTAGGGTACCTCATAAAATTTAGAACCAGGAAATATCCCGAATGCCCTGCCTTAAATCAGCCAAAAGCCAAGTACCTACCTACCAAGTATCAAAAGCCAAATTTAAAACCTACAATCAATTATTGAAATTTTCGATTGAAATTACCGATTAAATTTTACATAAACCTACTAACCTTATCAAGACCTTAAAACTTATATTTGACACATACCTATAGCATTTATAGTTTAGGTTTAAGGAATTGAAAATGAACTTCGAAGCTTCATTTACGGTACTTCAGCTCGTAACTTATCGTATAAGTCAGTAACAATTGTACTTGTGTCTGGGAAAATTTAAAGTAGACAAAGCCTTTGTACTACTCATGTTTCTATTCATGACTTGAAATGAGAAGCGGTGCATAGATGGCGCTGTAAACCGGACGAGACCACAGAGACTTTCGCAACTTCCGGGTCGCGTTTGATCTTCGTGTTTGTGGATACAAACTGTGTCTTTCTCAGTCTCAGTATTTATCCATAATTATAAATTTTAAACATAATGAATAAAGTGTAGTCAAGAAGGAAGTACTGGCGATGTTGCTTCGTTCCGCAATCTGGTATAAAATATAGGTATGAAATGTTGTATGTTCATATAGACTGAGAGGCGACTGCAATGTTTGGACCCCATCGAACATCATTCTGAATTTTTTATAGAAATTAGAGAAAAGTGAGTAGATTACGAATCCACTGGTCTGCCGTGGCAAAAATGGCCGTAACTGATCAAAAATCGAGTTTTAATAAGTTGAACTAAATCCATTTGCCAAAAGCGACATAACTTGCCAAATAATGAGCATTTTTTTTAATTTGGTAATCCTCACTCTTTAATTTTAAATTAAGAAGGTTGCAGACGATTCGGATGTGTGGCTATAGCTTACTTGCATCTTTCACAAATGAGCCAAATTGGCAATAAACATTACGTCACTGATGACGTAATTGATGTTGCCAATTTGGCTTACTTTTAAAGGATACAAGTTTTCCGAGCCAGAGATCTGAAATTCGTTTGCGCTTTTCTTCATTGAAAATCAAAATGCAGTGGGTTGCCAGACGAAAAGTTTCTCTTTTTGGCACGTTATGACATATTTGGCAATCGGATTTTAGTTCAACTCATTCCAAGTCGACTTTTGATCAGTTTCGGCCATTTTCGCCACGGCAGACCAGTGGATTCGTAATCTACTCACTTTTCTCCAAATTCTAAAAAAAAATTTAGAATGATGTTCGATGGGGTCTAAAAATTGCAGTCGCCTCTCGGACTAAAAGAATAAATTTTGTTTGTACACATTGAATGAATTAAAAATTTAACTTTTCACATTTTACCAGGTATCAGCTTTTAAGATGGGTTTGCAAGAACTATCACTATTGATATCAAAATATTGAAATCGATATTGGTACATAATATAAAATTGAAAATTTCTAAATTGATATCTTTAGGCTTGATTAGAAAAATTGTAAGTCTTTAATAACATTGCAACTAAAACTGACAGCAAAGTACGTATCTAAAACTAAGAAAAATTTATGCTAACACATATGTGTTAAATTTTTTTTTTAATATCACATGAAAGTAAACACATTTCTGGTAACTTATGTTACCCAAAATTATCCATTTCAAAATCAATGAAATACTTGTTTTAATCATTTTTAATATTGAAGTAATATAGTAATTAAAAAATCCTTAATATAACTGTCGGCAAAAAATAAATTATTTGGATGACTCTCAGGATGTTTATATTTATCATACACTACATAACGTAAAGTCATAATCAGATGAAGGTTACTGATTCGGCGCAAAAATTAAAATAGAATAGTGAGATACATAGAATTTTATTAGCACATACAATGAAGTTTGAAATTCACAAAGAAATATAATTTGAAAAGTGATTATACATATATGTACAAAATATACAGCTACAGACTGGCGGAATTGTTCTTTATGTAATAAAAAATACATTTCACAATAATACTTTACAAACTTACACTTTGTGTTACACTTTGGAATTAGTAATATACCAGCTAAGAACAAATGAATTTCAATTGCAAAAAAAAAAAGTGTACAACTTTTTGGGGTTATCATAGTACTATTCAAAGTACGTTGTTAACAAAAAACTATTGGAGATGGAGACCCTCAATGCACAACATGGTCAGAAACTCTATTCAATGATCTGTTAGATACTCAATTATTATGTCATTTATATATTCTGACTATCTGTAAGGTTAACATGTTTTTCAGAATGTCAACGTCGAATTTGTTGCGATGTAATAGTCTCACTGGACTAGCATAAATAAATCTTAAATCAGGTAGAAGGGCCAGTTTATAGTCCAAAAAATTCGATTACAAACCTCAATAACAAATGAAACATCAAATCGTTTAAAAGTTGTATACAAGCAGGTTTAAGATTAATTACAGCTTCAAGGAGATGGTAAAATATATCTCATGGTACAGAGTTATAATCCAATAAACTATCGGAAAGTTAAATCCAAAAGTTTTTTTTTTTTTTTTTTTTTTTGACTTAGTTAATGAGAATCATTGGTATTATTAATCACTATTCCCCCCCCCCTTTTTATTTAAGGGAAATAATTAGTAATAATCGTTTTAGCTGTTTTTTTATCAGCCAAATTTATTTAAAGTTTAGAACAAACAAAGAACCGCACCTACTGAATACTTTCCATAAGCTCTAAATATGTGTTTTGTAAATATGTATTTTTTATTAGTTGTGCTGCATGCATATTTCAAACGTGAGATATAAACTTAGACCCAATTTATCTGGAGGCATTTTCTGAATATGAATGTAATGATTTAGTTTCATTTATTGATACTATTCACAAAACCAAAACTGTTGTAACTAACTCAACTTCAGGGCTGACTTTAAAAAATTAAAGACTTACAAAAAGTAGGCTGTGATGTCTCCAATGATTACTATTCAAAGATGCAAATATCTATTATATTCCGAAAATAATGTTCAAGTTTTTATTGCCATCAAAAGAGCTTGAAACACTTTTTATAATAAATCTCAGCATAACTAAGATGCCACATGAGTAGATTTTATTAAACTTTTGTATAATAAGCTTTGTAGAATATAATTAACAAATAATTTGAATTGACACAACCTTAAATTAGACGTTTACTTTATAGTGTTAGGCGGTGTAGCTTCTTCTGTTCCTTGTATAAGGATATTAGTCGCCGCGTCAGCAGTTTGGTAATTGGTGAATTTCTGTGGTCAGGATTACGTAACGGTATTAAAATATCCAACAGAAAAACGAAAGCTCTGTTGCTTTATGTTATACCGGATGATATTTTCAGCAGCTTACAAAATTAGCATATTTTTTAGTATATCCAGAGTTCATATCACTTAATGGGGACAGTTTCTTACAATAGCCTTTCATTGCAGTGTTTTTTCAGAGGGTCCAAAATCTCTCTTTAATTTTGCTTTTTTGGAGAAAGATACAGATCCACACAGAAGGAGTGAAAATGTTGAATTTAACAGAGAATGCATGTTTTGTCCCGATCATTACTGTCTATTTTAGTAAATGATTATGGAAATGAAAAGTTTAAAAAGTATTGTTACGACTCTAATTCGAAATTTTTACCTTTTTTAATTCAGCAGGGCATTTTTTTACATAGAGATATATATATTTTTAAAGGTTATTTAGACAGCATCAAAATTATGTACTCAGTAATAAAATTCAATATTTCCTATGCTTAATATACTCCAGTTATGCACTGTTACAGACTGCAGCACAATTGCATGGTCCGCACATGATCTCGAATTGTCGAGGGCAGTATGAATGACGAGATGCAATAATAAGTGACTAGTGATCACGACGAGTGGAGGTAGGAGGGGAAGTAGGCACTGACGGACTTCCTGTACTCGAGGGAACTGTGGGTGGAGGAGGAACCGGAAGACCACGAGGGTGGAGTAGACACGCGTTCGCTGCTGCTGCCATCCTCTGCAACATAAGTTATTTCATTATTGATTTTGACATTATCGCTGCACTGACAAAAATCGATTTTTTGATCATTTGAGTGTACCGACCCTGTCAGAAATTTTCTAAAAAAATTATGCATGATTTATAAAAAAATTTATTTATTACAATGTTTTTTTTAGATACATAAAGTTACAGGATTTTTATTTGCTTTACTAAAATGTCAAAAATTAAAATTGATGAAATGTGTTGTTTGGTAAATGAAGATAATTTAAAACATTAAGTGACATAGTTTGTTTAATTTTAAAATCCATGATAAAGTCATTAAAGTGATTTTTATAATGTAATGGATTGTCTTTTGAATAACGATAAACTAGGTGAAAATCGAAAGGGAATTTCCTGGAGAAGTTCACTTCTTGGCTTCAGATAGAGTTAACTTAACTTAATTTCTTAATTAACTTTTTTTTTTGTGGAAAAAAAAGGGTTGTTGCTAAAAATCGTCAAAATTACTAGGGAAGAGGTATCAGTCATTTACTCTCAGTAACATTTTACTCTATGGTATCCAGACTAGAACAGGAACGTTCATAGAAACTGTCTTTTTCAAAAATTACATTTTGTAAATAATAAAAACGCAAAAATTATTCACAAAAAATGTGAAAAATTAAATATTCCAATTGAAAACTACTTTTAATATTCATCGTATAGAAAATAAGAAAGCAAAATTTTGATAGCATTTCTGATTTCTTAAATGTATCAAGGGTTAGACTTCAGCACCGCGGTGGAAGAAAATGGGACTTAAAACACGTAAGCTTGTTTGATCAAGGACGCTTTGGTTTGAAGAATATTCAGATAGCTACTCCTATCTTGCAGATCATATATTGAGGTACGAGTTCCAAAGTTAGCTATCGCAATGAGGTAATAAATTTGATAAAAAAAATATGTTACTTATCGTAAATTACATTTACAATGAGAATTAGTAAATTAATCAAGAAATCTAAATGTTATTAAAAAATTTAAGCTAACTACAAAGTGTCTTATTTTTGTGGGGTTTGTAAAAAGTAAAGTAGTTACCACAGAGTATATACTGGGTTTCCAGTGAAGGATTCCCTGATTTCAAATTAAATAACTCAAAAACAAAGATTGATAGAAGAATGTAACAAAAAGTATAGTTATTTGAAAGCTGTAAAAATCTGAAACAGAAGTAGCAAAATTAGTTACAAATGTTGCCAAGAGATGGCGCTGTAGTTTCAAAATGTGTGTTATAAATTCGTCCTCAGTAATCAATCGTTGCAATCAACGACATAAATATTGAGTCGTCAACGTTTAAACAGTACAAGGCTAAACTCGATTCAAGGGGGAATAAGGCTTTGACAATGGCTAATTTCGCAACGACCAACCTACGAGATAAATTTTCTACTAGGACAGCGTCAATCCGGGGTAGTGGCGAAAATCGTAACTATCAACCAAAACAAATTGTAAAACGAAACATAGCATTTTTACATAGCATTATGCAAATAGAAAAATGATTTAATTCATTAGTTTGTTAATACTAGGGTGAAACTACCAGTAATTGACCATTTAGTGCAAGTTTCTACACATTTAATTTTTTTTCTTGAAAAATTATTAACGGAATACTATGCAACGGGATACTTGATACTATATAACGGGATACTTGTGACTAATTTTGAAAAATTAATATAATTTTTTTTACAGCTTTCAAAATAATATATTTTTTGTTTCATTATACTATCGATCTTTGTGTATGAGTTATTTAATTTTAAAATCAGGGTGTCCTTCGCCGGACACTCTGTAGCTGATGCCATATACGGTTGATAGAACCGGTTTTTATAGAACGATTGCTCTGTGATCCCAGGAACTTACTGAGCCTGGACTCACTAGCCAAACTGAATGCCAGGCGTCGGGACACTATGTTTACATTTTCGATTAACAACCATGTTACTTCTAAGGCTTAAATTTTTTTTAAATTATCCTATATTATAAAAGATATCCTTGTGCCGGGCATGTATGTGTTTTTCAAACACCATTCAACACGAAAAAAATTTAAGCAGTAACTTGTAGTTTTATAAAAAAAATAATAAATATTTCCAATATATGTGTAAATTCGAGTAAGTTTATAACGGAATAATTTTCTTGAGGTTCGAAATAGTATATTCGGCATGAGGGAATATTAGAAGTTGTTGAGCATACCAAAGAAAGGAGTCTCATCATAAAGGGAGCTGTTCCTGTGCCTGGCGAACTGTGAGTTTCTGCAGACGCATGGTGACGAGATCTCCATCAAGGACTCTGAGGCAGGTTTCCACAATTCTATAACAAGATTAAAAAAAAAAAAAAGGCATTAGTAATTACCAACTCTGCAACAAATTACCGACTTTGGAATAAAAAAAAATTGGTATCACCAACTCTGGAACAAAGAGTTCGACTTCAGTAATTTCTAAGCTGCATTTTTTTTTTTTTTTTTTTTTTTTTTTTTTACTATAAATTAGAACGAAATAGTGTAGGATTCGTATTACTCTAACATTGAAATATTCAAAAAAAAAGTTTTTAAGTGTTAAAAAGCAAACCATGTCTTAAATTTGTTATGAGTGAGCATTACAAAATAGTAGGATGATAATATTGCAAATAATCGCAGGAATGGGGTTGCATATCGTACCGTAGTCATCAATGTGCTGGTTGATATAGTTGAGCCACTCGCTCAGCTGGATTGGTGAATCGGCCGCCAGGAGGAGCTCCTTCCTTTCTTCTGTGTCATCAGTGATGTACTCAGCACGGAAGCTGAACCGAGGGTACGACACGGATTTGCAGCTAGGAGTCATCTTCGTGTCCTATCATCAAACAGTGTATTAGCACTATATACAGAATTACATATTTTTTTTAACACTGCCTAAGTTTCTTTGTTCATTCAAACGACACAGTGGTAATACTTCTTTCAATTGAATTGTCATTTCACTTAGTATTTATAAGAAAAGTTGCACTGTATTTGTAGGATAGTTGAACAGTTGAACTCTACCCACTTTCATATGTGAAGAGCTGAGATAAATTATTGTGCGAAATTGTATAGTAAATCTAAGTAGACTGATGCTTAAAAGAACTTTTAAAGGTTACTTTGTTAGAGAATTGAAAGGTTTTTTTCCCATACCTTATTGATGGGGATGACGACATCGGGATTCGAACTGTGGACGTCTGCGAAGTTTGCCCACATGGAGAGAGAGAAGTTTTTCAGGGAACACAACATTCGACGGGAACCTGTGATATTCCCAATTTGCTGCAAGGAAAAGGAAAGCTATAAATATTAACTGTAACTTTTGGTATTAATGGTTTCTCCTCTGTAAGCAGAAGAACCAAATTGAAATGACCGTGACCCCCAGTAGCACAAATCGGATGACCAATATCGGCTCGACATTGACCAATCCTGATGTGGATAGGCCATTGCTGCGGATCTTGGCCAATCTCGCCTAGTGCTAGGTAAAATATATGGGTAGATTTGACATGTTGACGTACAGTTTTAGAATAGAAATATAGTGTTATAAGAAAGAACGGAGGACTAAAAAAGATGTTTTGTGACTATTTTGAAATGTTTATTTCTTTAAAAAAAATCATGAATATTGGAACGATGCTCGAATTTCGAACCCCTGTTTCCGACATTGGTCAATACCGCTGTGCTACCTGAGGAGTATCCTAATTTTTAAACTCTGCGATAGTTTACCCACATGAGTTAACCAAGTTCAGAGAAAATGAAGAACTTGCACATGTGAGGAAAATGAATAATTTTAGTATTCACTTGTGTTATCAAACGAATATATTTGAGCAGTTCAATTATTTTTTGAATTTATGCTTTCAATTAATTAAAAATCGAGCTTTAAAGGAGCTGAAATAAAAAAATAAAAAAAAAAACTATAAAAGCACCGTGACGTGGTAGCACATAATGTTTACAGATAGAGCAGTCCCGCAGTTCAATGTTTACTTCAGTAAGCTATATATATATATATATATATATATATATATATATATATATATATATATATAATCTTTGAATGCAGTGGGGAAAATATCTCACTTGGACTAGACTGAGATATCCTGAGAAGACTTCATCCGTCATGCACTTCGGCTGTACGGCAAGTCGTAGGCAGAAGTGTCCGAATAGCGGGAGTTGGTTTGCCTTGTCCGTCGTCTCCGTCGCCAAGTCGTATGTCTTGATGCGGGAGTTGGCGTCGGACAAACTCAGGTTGGCGTGCGCTACCAGATCAAAATCGGAATAGCTGTAGAGAGAGAGAGATGCTAATTTGCTTGCTGTGAGGGTATTCGTGAGTTTATAAGAAAATCTAAATAGCTCTTAGACAAATCAATGAGTAAAAACGCTATGAAAGTATGTCTTTCTACAGGAGTTATTAAACATGTTTTCCAATGCTGTTTAATTAGATCTGGCAAGTAAATAATAAATTCAAAATTTTCTCATGAAAGTACTGTCATGTAAATGACTTCATGTGTAAGATATATATCCAAAAATAATAATTTATAAGTAATTTAAAGCTTATTATTACAGCCCTGCTGCCATGCATGCCCAGCCAAAATACGCCACTGATGTTACTGCACATGTTCAAGTGAATCTTTACCAATATCAGGAGAAGCAGTGAGTTTTTAAAAAATTTAGGTAGGAATTTTAGGCATAATTCCAAAAATTTCAGGTATAATACCAAACATTTTGGGAACATTTTAGGGATAATTCTTGAAAATTTTAGAAATAATTCTCAAATTTTTGTAAGGATAATTCAAAAGCATTTAGGGATATTTCTTTTGAAGCTGACATAGGACCCTAACGCAGACATATTCTTTCCAAAGCTTGTTTCAATACCGGCAAAAAAACTGTCATTTTTTTTTTTTAAATTTAACGTCAAACAACTTTTTAGCAAAATAACAGTTATATAATCTAATTATTATACTATTTTGAGAAAGATATTAATTTAATTACACCCACTTTTCTCATCTGGAGGATCTCATCCAGATCTTTTCAATCTTTTGGGTGAAAATCTGGAAATTTACGCGGTTTTTAATTATTTTTTTTTTTTAGGAATTATCGAAAATGTTGAGTACAATTTTGGGAATTTTAGAGCGAATGCGATTCTTGTAATATGCTTTTTTTTTTTAAAAAAAAACATGGGTGCTGATAGTAAATATTTTATGATAAAAGGGGTAAGAAAGGGGTTTTAATATACAGTAAATGACGTATGGGAGTGATGAGTCATTTTTCTCGGTAGATGTTCATAGTTAAGTTTTTAGTAAGTTAATGATGTTGCGAATTTTCTGTGTAGCTCATAATTTGTATACTTGCAGAGCTTGAGGTTTGGTTGCAGGTTACATAACACAATTTAAAATTGTCTACTCTTTTCAAAATAGGGATAAGAATATGAACTCACCCATTTCTGGTATTGACATCATCCCGCTGAAAAAATAAAACACAAGCATACGTTAAAAAAAAGCCTGTGTGGAAATGTATTATCAGTAAGGTAATTCCATTAAAAATTGGGTTTGCATTTCGACAATGGTCAATTTCCCCATTTTTTTAAAAAACGAATGAAATTAGTTTATATTTATGAAAATTTCTTTCTGATTCCAAATATTCAAACATATGTTCTTTAAGAAAAAATTTATTTAAATATTAAGAAAAGAAATTGTCCAAAAACATCATCTGATTGCAGTCCGATAAAAACACTACATTTTAAATATGAGGTCAAAACTTCCTTCCGTTTCTATGTTTATCGTGAGGTTTCAGCCATAGTGTGAGTTTTTTAGACCATTGATACACCCGGTGCAGGTTGGAAGGATTTGCAAACTGGTTTCTGCTGCCGCATTTCAAGCTAAGTTTGAAACAAGTTAGTTCACATTAGCTTCGAGCTTAATGAGTCGTTTTTCCCGCCTAAATAAACCAGCGATTTTAGGTTGCAAATTAAAAAAGAAAGAAAAAGAGCAGTGAGCGGAAATGTTTGTGTTGATTGCCTTTTCGAAATATTTAGAATTTAATAAAATTATTAAAAAAAAAAAATGTTGTCATATTTAACTTTCAAAATACCATTTAACTTATTTTACTAGTTAAAAACTAAGATTTTGAAAAGAAAAATTGGATATTGAAGGGGTAATATAACTGCTCTGTCTACAAGAAAAGTATAGTTCAATCGTACAAAATAGTTTCAATAAATATTAACTGAAATCGTTCGAATTCGATATAAATTTGAAATATTTATTAATGTGCATGGTGATTATAATCAAAGTTACATTTAAAAATCAGTATGAAACGAAAACAATTGTATCAAAATGTTTTAATCTTAGAACTATTTTAAAACAGGCTCAAAGACAAAAAAAAAAAAAAGGCCCACAGTCTTGTTCCTGTTTTTACCATCATAAGGCTTGTTACAAACGAAAGTATCGGGAATTTTTGTTTAACATGCTATAGATTATTTTCAACTACCAGATTAAAGAGTTATGTAAAGGTCACATGGGAATCATACACACACGTAGCTGAATAGCACTTTTTAGTCCTGGAAAATTTCTGACTTTATCATGTACAATTATGAGATGAAGCCTCGCCAAGCACAAAGATAGTGTTATCTAAATACCTCGATGCAATTACGATATGTTTACTACAGATTTAAAATAATGGAAATGTACGTAAAAATTGAAAAACTGTGAAGTATTTATGATAGGACGATGCGTTTTCCCGATCACACAAAAAGAAGTGGGTAATTTTTCATAGGAACAAATATCATCCGGATTATCACTTGTTTAGCTAATAGATAGTGCTTCAGTTTAGGAAACAATTTCTTGAATGGTAAAGCGCAATTTCGTCAACTTCCAATTTTACAACAGGAAATTCAGAGCTAAATTTGACTGACAAGGTTATTAGCTTTATATCGACCAGTCACCGAACTTGTCTAACGCTCGGATACAAACTGGCAACACGAAATAAAGTTATTGCATATTATTTTAATTAAAAAAATACTATATTTTACTGCTCATTTAAGTAAAAAAAATTGCATCGTTATTACAACTAAGTAAATTATAGATATTTGAAACCTTTATCACCAAGTACATACAACTAGTTGATGAAATTTGATCGGAAAATAATGCGTAGTTTTATTATTATTACTTATAATGTTATTTCTTAAGAGGAGAAGTCCAAGTAAGGATTATTCCCTATACCCGCTTTGTAACAATCAACTAGCCCAGTGCATTTAGAAACTACTTTACATAAAACCTTCAAATTTGGTGAGTAGGTACGAAAAAGATCACTTAATAAAATGACATAAATTAAAAACAGCGTCTATTATATTTTATTTTACATTAGAAATCTTTTTGTCAATGCATATAGCTCCATGTGGTTTTGTCTTTTAGCATTTTAACATACAGATTGAGGATCAATCTTAAAACAAAATACCAGAATGCACTCTGAAGAAATGTAGTGAAGTTAACTACAAGGTGTTCAATGAGATGTAGAAAATTCACTCACGAAGTTATCCGACATCCTCTTTCCTATGGCCCGCGATACGGAGTATGAGATCCTCTTCTTGAGCTTGTTGGAGGCCGAAGCGATGCTCATTTCCTCCTGAAGCACGTGGCTGTACACCTCCAGTCTGCACTCGAAGTCATGAGGCACGTTGTTGCTGCACCAAAGAATCACTCAGTCAATTATGGTAAGATACTTAAGTTTGGATTAAAATTCTGGCATTTTGTTTTTAGTAGCCACAAGTGGTCTGTCATAATATTCGGGAAAAGAAAGTCCCCGAGTTTTCCCCTCTTTATTTCTTTTTTTTCTATAATTGATGTTTTTGGAGCTTTATACTTTTGTTTGAAGAGTATTAAAGATTCATGATCACACTACCTCTGATTCTACGTTAATTAGCCACCATGAAAACTATCTAGAAACGGTTCATATCCTAGGTGCAATCGTAGAAAGAGGCACTTAACATTAACGAAGCGCCTTGATTAACAGTATGAAAACTGACAGTACAATTTGCGGTCATTCATCGAACATTCTTTTGTAATCCATATAATGTTAAAAAAGTTTAACTAACCTTTACCTACGGAAGCTCATTTAAAGGGAATTAATCCTAAAGGTTCTGGATTCCAATCACAGGCAACAACTCAGATATATCGGAATTTTGAACAAAGCTAGTGCGTCATAAATTTGTGTCGTTTTGAGGTTTCGACTTAATCACTTTAGCGACAATATGACATTTTATTAATACGTTTCTAGCTGGAAAAAGCCGCCGAGCGTATTAGAACATGTTAAGATTTAGATTGCGGTCGGTACTCACACCTACCACATTGGCTGTATGATTAGTGAAGTCACAAATTTTCATATAAATATTTGCAGGTTTGATCAATGGGTATAAAAATTATAAGAATAAAGAAAAGGTCCTAAAAAAAAAGATTGAGTTTTATAGGTAGTTTGCAATGAGACTTTGAGCAGCCAATACCAGAGAGATGCAGGGATACGTACAATGTGATGCAGTCCTCAAATGCGATGTCCGTGGTGGATCTGTCGACGTCGGTGAGCATTTGCGTGTCCTGCACCTCGCCGCCCACCTTCAGAAGACAGAAGACTGCGAATCGTCTGCAGTCTCCACGATTCTTAAAGTGGTCCACGTCGCGCCACATCAGTGGCATTCGTATGTCTAAGAAAAAAGAAAGAAATGAAATGTGTAGTGTAAAAATAGTGAGAGAATCAAGCCAAGAGCTGTCATTCAACGACGCATCATTTTCAAAAAATATTAATATGATAAGTGTTTTGTATTTTTTATTCTTATTATCCTCATGCTAAGTATAAATCAAAGAACAAACATGTGAAAAGTTGTTGCTACTTGGTAACCCTCAAAAAGATTTTCTTTATGTGTTATGATTTGGTCAACGCATCATTTGGCAGATCTATTCAAAAATTGTTGTTAGAAAGTTTTTCTATAATAATAAAACAAGCTGTGTGTGTGTCTGTCTGTCTGTGGCTCTGTGGAAAACTACTGTTAGAAACTTTGTTAGAAACCTACTTAAAATTGGAGTAGAGTTCTGAAATTTTCAACATAGGATGTTTTGGCTTTCTAATTTTATGTATGTCAAACAGAATGTTAAAATTTTAATTAGTTATTTTTTAATTAATTTTCTTACTTAATTAAAACAAAAATTTACAAAACGACTTTTAATAGGGCTACAGTTCTGAAATTTTCAACATAAGTAGTTTTGGCTTTTTAATTGGTCTTTTGAAAAACAGAATTTTAAATTTTTATTTAGTTCTTTTTTAATTAATTAACAAATATTTTACAAAACGATTTCTAATAGGGCTACAGTTCTGAAATTTTCAACATACTAAGTAGTTTTGGCCTTCTAATTGGACTTTTGAAAAACAGAAATTTAAATTTTTATTTAGTTCTTTTTTAATTAATTAATAGTTTACAATAAGATTTCTAATAAGGCTACAGCTCTAAAATTTTCAGCATAAGTAGTTTTGGCCTTCAAAATTGGAATTTTGAATTTTAATTGAAAAAGAGAATTTTAATTTTTATTTAGTTCATTTTTGATTAATTTTTTAATTAATAAATATTTTACAAAACGATTTCTAATAGGGCTACAGCTCTCAAATTTCCAACATACTTCTAATAGGAGTTTGGAAAAACAGAATTTTGAAATTTTATTTGTTTTTCAATTAATTAACAAATATTTTACAAAACGATTTCTAATAGGGCTACATTTTTGAAATTTTCAACAAAAATAGTTTTGGCTTTCTACTTGGACTTTTGACAAAAAGAACGTTAAAATTTTAATTTGTTTTTTAATGAATTTTTAATTAATATTTCCACAAAAAGCGATTTCTAATAGGCCTAGAGCGCTGAAAGTTTCAACATTAGTAGTTTTGACCTTCTAATTTTGCTTTTTACAAATTACACGTGTCAAAATATTCTTAAAGGGGTGTTGTATAATAGTTATTAACGGGGAATTTTTTTTATTGTTTCTCGACAAGGGAGAGGCTTCTAATATTAAGGCTTTGCGAAGCAATTAGTTTTTAGTGTGTGAGGCGACCTTACGCATACACAGCAATGAACCTTTCATCAAGCAAAGCGAGCTCATGTTTGGATAGCAATGAACCTTTCAACGAGTTAAATAAGCCTGTGCTTATGTGTCAATGAATTTTTCAGCGAGCTAAGCGAGATCGATTTTGCGTTGAGATGAACCTTCCTGCGAGCGAAGTGCCAAATAGGAGTCTATACACCAATGACGGATTTCTGCAACGCGGGGCCTCATAGCTGGCTAAAATAATGCACATGGTAAAATTTCGTGGTGAAGCACGGGTATTTAGCTACTAAATAAAATACAAGATTACCATTTATTATAAGTTTCGGTAAGTGAAGATAGTGAAATATTATTCTAAGTTTATCCGTGTTATAGATTTTATCATTAGATAAATAATTATATTTTTATTTTAAATAATAAATTCTCATTTTGACCTATTTATAAAAACCCATCCATAAAAAAAAACTAAAAAAAAACTAAAAAAAAAAAACTTTGGGGTTATTTTTCAAAGACCATGTGAATTTGAAATGTATGATCTTTATAAAAATTTCTCTAAGAATAACTCCTACTCACCACTAATAGCAACTTTTCCACGAGATGGAGGCAAAAGAATTTGAGTAACTCTGAAAAAAAAAAATTAAATTGTAAATAAGTAGATTAATAAAGACCAGCTTTAAAACTATATGCTTTAAGAAAAACACAAAGACTTATCAAATTTGAAAAATTATCACACATAAAAACTAAAGAACTGGATACTTATAATAAAACCAATTCAATGCTGGCAGGTGCTGCCATAGATTAACAATGATAACTGGGATTTTGAAATCGCAGCTAAACGAATAAATATGACATAAAATTTAAATGTAAATGGAAGTTATATCTGATCATTGGTCTGTGGGGATTAAGAGATCACTTATCATGTTGTTATAATCTCATACCTATTAATCCAATTATATTCAATACAATGGAACCATGCCAGCATGCGAATTTACCATTTTATCGAGCTTTTTGTAACACTCAATTGGTGGAAGCACTGATTGTGGAAGAAGTATTCATTTAAAAATTCTTTTATATAACAAAGTTAAAAATATTATAAAAATCCTTTTAAATGAAAATTTGAGTTGCATCAAAAAATAAGTAATATTCAACAATCGCTTCTGCCATTGGTCAAGTGTTATGGAAATTCTGAAACTTCATGTAAAACTATTGAGTTAAATTATGTTTAGGATAATTAGGCAATCACTGGTCCAAATAGCATTTGATGATGATTGCAGATCTCCTACTTTTAAACTAAAATGTGTAACTGAGAGGAAAATTTAAGCCTTATCACTTAAATGTGCGGCAAAAAAGTTTTTTTTTTTTCTTCTTCATTAAGCGCGTTTCTGTTTCCTTCGAAAACCGTCGGACTTTTTCTCCCTTAGCTCAGATATAATAAATATTTAAAATGAAAGTAAAATGTAATAATTTTTACGAAAATCATGCATATGTAAAATATATATAAATTAATATTTCAATTATATATTACAAAAATCACATGTACTTCCCTATTTCTTTTAGGAAATCATAAATCATTTTCGAGTCACACTTATGTACTTTAAAAGCAATTATACAACATAAAACTACTTAAAAAATTTATTATTTTAATGCCACTATCTATGCACTAATATTTAGTTTTAGTTGCATATTAATTTGGTCCAAAATAGGGGGAAATGTGCACTGATTAAAATGCTAGGTAAGCTTCAATTTCTCGAATGATTAAAAAAATTAATATAAAATTAAGAATTCGGCGAGTCAAAGTGTTTCGAAGGTTTTGGAAATACAAAACAAGATATTTTTTATTTATTTACTTGTCTCAAAGATAAGCGACTTTCATTCTGCTCTTAATAAACGAAAGAATCATACGGCAACTTTTTAATTTATCATCATTGTAATTATTTTGCAATTAGTTTCTTTCAATAATTGACAGATCTGATTTTGGAACACTATTTTATCTTACAAATAAAGAAATAAAAGCTTTCAAAAAGAAAAACTAACTTGATCAACTTTACAAAGATAAAAAATCTCGTATGCACATTATATATTCCTTGAATTAAATAATCTTCTACAATCACTGCTGCCATCTATTGATCATTACAGAAAGCAAAAAACTCAGCCTAGTACCATTACGTTCTAAAACCGTGGGAATGAAATATGTTATCAATCCTACTTGGCTTGCTTGAGTGCCTTTCGCGACTGCAACTCTCTCCGGTAGGCGTCGACGCGGTGTGAGGAAGCGAGGAGCGACTTGAGGGCCTCTAGCGACTGAAGTTGGTACCTGCATGCTGCTAGTAGCTTGTTGGTACCCTCCTGCATCTTAATCTCCAGCTCTATCTTCTGCTCGAGATCATATTCCTACAAGAGATTATAAATGTGAGAAGATATACAAAAATATGATTTAATTTTAAACAATAAGAAATACTATTATTTGTGACTTGTAAACTAAACTCAAAATCTATTGTTGTGTTCTCCCTTCCATCCCATAGTAGCGCAAGTTTGACAACGATACATATTAAAAACCTAACTGGCACTTAAATTAAAAAAATGTGTTTATGGTTATCATAGGATTCATCTTAGAGTAGAAATGCTAGCCCACTCAACTTAAAATCGAAGGAAGTAATCACAAAACAAATAAAAACGATATTCAGTGCATGTCAATTGAGATGGAATTTTCTCTCCGCATTTTTGAAGAATTGGGAACCTATATCCCTGGTTCAGTTTTTTCAAATCCCAGCCTAGTAAAAAGAATTTAAAATTCTTTAGCGCCCTGTTTAGTACATCTAGTAGAACATTTTCCTATACAACAATATCTGCTAAAATACAACTTTCAAAATCTATGAAAATTATAGCAGGTATAGCATCTGATCGAAAGTTTTTGTAGAATTTGACTGTTTGACTTTCCTCCGGGAACAAATAAAAAAAAGTATTAATTAAGAAAGTCATAAAATTATCAAAAAGGTTATATTTACAGATTTTGATGTGGACTAATATTCATTAAAATTATAGTGTTGGAGCAATTTATATACATGCCCATATGATGAAAATATTCTTTTTGCTGCAAGAACAAGATACTACATGATTTGGCGATGTGTATTCACTGTACATTGGTATATGAATACCTAATGAGTCTTAATTAAAATAGTTGAATCAATTTCGATTTCAAGGCAATTTTTCGTGAGTAGACAAAAAATTAAATTAAATAGAGTAAGAGAATTTAAGTAACGCACAAGATGAAGATGTCAGGATACTATATATAATTGTAATATTTCAAATTTACAGAATTTGCCAGCAAAATCCAGTTTACACCAATCTTACTGCACCTGCATGCGAAATTAAAACTTGTAGTAACCAGATCCTAGAATTTTTTTGTCAAATGATACCTGATCCGAAAGCCACACAGTTTCACTGCCAAGTGTCACCTCAAAATCGCGACTCGCCTCTTCTACGTTTATCTTACTGTTTCACATTGCAGGTGTTGAATTAACTTACACCCTCTCTTCCACGGTAGGTCGACCAAGCCTCCCGAAAGCTCCCCTTTTTTAATTGTTGTTCTCAGGGTCACGGATGGAACTGTCACGCAGTTCACGCGGTCATTCGCGATATCACTTGCGCGAGGAAGGGCTTCTTCCTTATCGTATTGTGGCTGCTGCCCTTCGACTGGAGAATCTTTTAGCCCATTTCTTTATCTGACTTCCACACCAAGGTGAATGTATGTGCTCCCGCTAACAGTTGGGGTCAGTTCAGATATGAAAGAGAGACAAAAAAAAAAAAATGCTTAGGAGAACAGTGATTGAGCTGTGTCTTGCCCAGAAAGATGTTTTTAGTAACAGTTTCTCCCTTTGCACTTTTCCTAAGGTAAAGAGTTTCGTGCGGCTAGTTTGATCGAATGGAATTTTTGAAATATTTTATTTTTTGAAATCCAATGATACACTTAATGTTGAAGTAATGTCATAATACCTATTCCAAATACAGATATACAGAAAAATACAGACTACGAAAAATGTTACTGTATGGGGCCCCGCATACAGACGTCGTGTGTAGATTCAACCGAAAGAAGTATTTTGAATGGCCAATAGCAGATATTTCATTGCAAGAAATTTCGTGTCATCGCAATAACTAATGTGGGTAAGAATAAATGTTTCAGTTGGATTGTTCATAAGATTGTTTTTAAACTGACAAAATGACCCGTTTAATTTTTATCACGTACGATTGTTCAATTAAAGCTAGATGAGCAAGTAAATAGCATTGTTTACCTTTATTAAAAATTTATGCTTAATCAGCCCATAAGAAATATAGAATCTTACCAAAAATGTCAAATTAGAAATGTTTGTTGAATAACATAAATGTTACATGGGTATTTTTAACAGTTCCATTTTTATATAAAGCCAGTTACCGATTACTTAGATTATGAAAGCCTCATGTTTGTTTTAATTTAACCATCACTGCACATTCACAAAGTAAAAGTGCTGTATTTCATTTGCAGTCATACTCACTGACGTAACGGTGTTGGTTGGGGCCCCACAGCAAAAGGGGGGGGGGGGGAGAAGAAAAAAACGGGGCTTTAAAGGACACCATTTCATTTTTTTCCCTTTTTTTTTTTTTTTTCCCTTCTGAGAATTGTTATTTAAACGAAAAGTTACATTTTCCATCTCAATATGGTTGAGAATAAGAAAAAATAATAATGTGGTGAAATGTATCAAAATATAACAGGCTCTGATTTTCAACCAACACGCTCCTCACCACCCCTTCACCATAGCTTCTGTTTATATTCTAAACTACCCCCCCTCCCCCAAGCACACACACAGAACGCTACCTTTTTTAACGACATCAAAGTCCTCTTTAATCTTAACACTAGTATTGTTCTCGGTGGAGACTTCAGTGCTATATGCCGACGCTTTAACCACCGTTAAATGGCTGAGGAAATCTCCTCACCCTCTTTGCCGACAACAACAATTCGAGCGCATGCGCATAACGTAGCTGCCATTGAAAAAAATCATATTTTCAGTAATTGCTTAAAAACTTCTCTAACGATTTTGTCCAAAATCGCAGAGGTAATGCCTTTAAGGTGTTCTAAACACCCTCCTCACTTCCCGTAAAAATGCTTTAATGGCGTCAAAAGTTGAAAAACGAATGCCTTTAACATAGAGTTCTATTTCCTTGAGCACACCTCATCACGATCATTTTTTCTCCTTTCCTCTGTTTCACTTATAAGGGTAATATAAGAATTATTGAAAAGTATATTGCCAGAATTATCTATTAGGTAAAGGTGGTTTTTATTATTATTATTATTATTATTATTAAGACCCTCACAAGAATTATGGTAAAAAATATCGCCAAACTGGCCATTTTTTCTAAATGAATGATGAAATATAAAAAAGGTAAATGGCACAAATTGACATCGGTATTATATTTGTAATTGAAAGTTGTGCGATGTTCCACACCCCTAGTTTTTTTTCTCTTCTTTTTTTAATTAGTAATAAAAGTGAATGACTGCTCCTATATCTGATATATAACGAAGCAACATTTCGGAAGACTTAGTGTTCCAGAAAACACTGGTTCTATGGAGCCGAAAAAAGAAGGGAGATCGTTCTCAAACAACCATTCGATATTTGGAAGCGGAGCCACGGTCAAGTGCGCGTGTCATTTTGGCGGGCAACGAGGTGGGAGAAAGGTAATGCTTTGTCGACGCAATGACACGCTTCAATGCTGAATATAAGGAGGTCCTCTTACGACACTTCTGGGCTGATGACCCGCGCTTTCTTCGTTGCTCATCCCACCTCACAATACACCTGATGACATACGCCCAGATGCAGCTGGTATCATGTCATCCGGGCGTGTATTATGTATTTAGTATAATAAGAGAGAGAGCCTATGTCTTTTTTTCCTGACATACACTAGTGGTATGTATTCTCAAACACAATATTAGTCGAAATATTGCTTAAGAATATATGATTTTTTTTATATCCAGTATACTCGATGATAATGAATTTAATTTAATTTTAAAAATAGAGTGTTTGTTAAAAAATGAATGAATAAAAGTACAAAATTATGACATGCATGTAGCGCAGTTTAAATGAATGAAGTTGGCAAAAAAAAATTGAAACCCTTTTGGTCAACTGAGAGCCACTCTGAAGAAACAAGGAAAAGTATAATTTTATAATTAAAATTATATTAATTGAAATACAGGTATCCGAGGTGCCTGGATTTTAATTTAAAAACTTTTTCCTAAAAATGCACTGCACAAAACTGAACCATAACGAAAAGGGATACGAAGATAATAAAAATCAATATCCTGCCAATAAAAAAAAAAAGAACATCTACTTTATTAAATCTCAAGCAATAACCACAAAGAGCATAATACGCAATTCTTATATAACGAGATAATTGAGAAACTATAGTCTTGGGATCTTTACAAGTTCATTCATGGAAATCGGTTTTCAGGAGCTATTTATTGAAAGTAAAATGCTCTGCGTTTAGATAACCAAAAAGGTTATTTGTCACGTGGTTAGAATAGGAGATGAATCGATGTCTTCATTTGATGATGACTGAAGAACTCGTTTTCGTAGAAATAGAATTAATTGCGAGAAACTCCAGGGTTAGTCGCACATTGAGTAATAAATTAGGAAGCAAAGGAGGATTTAAAAGAAATCTGCGAGTGATAAAAATCATTCATTATACTTTAAAAAAAATTATTGAAATATTTTCAAGTTGATGGACAATAATTAAACAAACTAGTTTGACACAAGTACAAGTAACCAATTTGTAGACTGTTTTAAAATAGCATATGCCGTTTTCTTCTAATGTACCTCTACAATCCAAGCTATACTCGGAATAAAAACAACATTTGGAAGAAACTAAAAAAAAAAAAAAAAAAGGATCACTGGATCGCGTTACCGTTGAACATTAATTAGTTGATCCACTATCAGAATCAGGAAACAGTAACATATCACACCGGAACACTTTTATTACCCCGATGCCCATTGCCTGCATGTGGGCGGTTGTTAGTACAAGATATCGCACTCAATGCATATTGATTTATATGATAATGAACGCTCTCGTTTGAAAGAACCCACAGAGTTACTTTTCCTGTGAATTATAACCAAACAAAATAGGGTGTAGAGAAAAAAACATAAGGACTAAAACGGCACGTTAGGAGTTGCAAAATAAAATTCAGGGTACTTCGGGAATGGCATATGAAGATAGATTGAAAAAATTAAACATGTATACACTGCAGGAAAGAAGGGCAAGAGGGGATTTGATCCAGTTGTTTAAATTTATTGCACATGGTGAAATTAGGGGTTTAGAATTTGTCACTGACAATAGGACGCGAGGAAATGGGTGCAAATTGTTCAAATCTCAATTTAATAGGGAAGGGCGAAAACACTATTTTTACAATAGGATTATCAATGATTGGAATGATTTGCCAGCAAATGTTGTAAATTCAGTGAGCGTAAAGAGTTTTAAGAAATAGATATGCACTGGGAGATCATCAATGGGCAATAATTGGATTACACTGGCTAGGTAAGTAACTTATATTTTGTACTTTGTATATATTTAATTTAGGTTATTTTGTTACTATATTTGGTTACTTATGTTTGAGTACTGTTGGTTTCTATAAAAATTTTCATCTTGCATTATGTATTGCATTTTTCCAGTATGATTGTCAAACGCTGTGTCAACTTTGTATATTGTATTGTATTATGTATATTGTATTGTATAATCCTGTAACTATTGTATATTGTGTGTATGATCCTGTAACTATTCTATATGGTATGTATGATCCTGTAACTATTGTATGCAAATTATTTTCCATTTCTATATACGTGTACATATATATATTTACTCGACCGACCCTGTTGGGCCTTGAGCCTGTTGTTGGTCTTAAAATTTGTATTTGTTATCTTTTTTAATTTGATTAAATTTTTTAATAAAAAATTTTTTTTTAATAAAATTTGTATTTGTATATTTGTATTTGTTATCTTTTTCTATAACCGTAGTGTAATTTATGGTGCTGTAATAAAAAGTTAATATTTTGGTACGGAGACAGGGGTTGTATCAGGGCCTTCTCGAGAGCGCATTCACGCGCTAGTGTCTTTTTAGCGGGCCCGATCCTACCTTCGGGAAACGAGTGTGACGTCACAAACGGGGTCTCTTCTCTGGGCGTACTTGGTGATCTGACAACACAACAGGCCAGAATCGCCATTAATACGTTTTCGGAGCACGTTGTTTTTTATGTGATGGTTTAAAGACGCTTGTTTTTTTATAATATAGGCGCATCTTTTACCTGGGAAAAGCAAGGCGACAACATTTAAAATAATCTGCAAGTAAGTACTTTAATATTATTTCTTAAATATCATTCCTTTATAGATTTTTTGGTTACGACAAGCGTTATTGAATGTATCAATAGTTTAACATACTGATTCAAAATCTGTCTGTTTATTTTGCTTTTGTTCTGTTTGGTAGTGAGTCAAGTTAAACAAAATTGTATCTTAATGGGAATTTGAACAACAGAACATGGTGTTCCTTGCTAACTTGACAATGTTCGAATAATGTGAAAAACATAGCAGTTCTCCTGTTACAGATAAGGTAAACAAATGCATTACAAAAGATAAACATATCATACTGCTTGTTCTAAAGTGATTTAATTGGTTTTTCTTTTTTGAGTCCAGGTAAACGTTAATTGATCTCCTGATTTTTCTGTGCAACACACTCCTTAGTATTTGCATGAGCTGTACAATTATATAACCCCAAAAATAAGATTAAATCCTTTTAAACTAAAACTTATGTCTCGGAGGACAGAACAGGAAAAATAAAAATACTCAATGACTGTACATGTTGAAAAAGTTTAATATGTTTTATATAATTACACTTTTTCCAACGTGACTTCAGAAAACTTGTATAAAACAGCTTGTTGTAGGAACCTCTAAATATCATGCCTATTTTGCAAATGCAAAAATTGAAAACACTATAAAATATTATTTTCTTTGCAGAAATGGGGAAAAAATGTAGTGCCCCTGGATGTCGTTCAAACTATGACAACGAAGCGGAGTATACAACCGTCTTCAAATATCCTAAGGATCCCAAGAAACTTCAACTATGGATACGGAAAATAAGTCGAGACAACTATACTCCAAGTCCCTCTGCTGTTGTCTGCATAAAACATTTTGAAGAGCAATTTATTATACGAGAAGATAGAATGCGACGAGATGATGGAAGCGAATTGGTTGTGCCAAGAAAAAAAATAACTCTTACAGCTGATAAAGTTAATTGACCCAACTATATTTGAAAGCCTACCCACTTACCTAAGTACACCTTTGCCCCCAAAAAGAAAACTTCCTAGTGAACGATGGGAAGAATTAAAGCTAAGAGATGACCAACAGTTTGTTCAGTGGTGCAATAAAGACTCAATTAACTCTTTTAAAGATTTAGTTGACAATTATGTGTGTAAAACAAATGAAAATTGGATGACAATCGTACGCAGTGAGTATGCTTTATTTTTTATTCTACAGGAAATAGGCATTCCAAAAGTTACTGTATGTTTTAAAATATTTTCTGATTTAAGTGTTGAAGTTTACTACGACAATAACATAGTTGAAATCTCTTCCTTTGATTGGGTTCTAGGCTCTGAGCATAAATGTGATAAATGGTCAAAATTTGAAAACATTTTAAGCATTTTATCAACTTATAATGAACAAAATATTACTTACCATGATAACTTATTTAGTGTCATTGAATATTTAAAAAAGTGTATTGAAAATGATGCAATTGCTGATGAAAATGTATTTCTGAAAATACAGTTTTTAATTCAACAAATTGAACATTTGAATCAAAAGCAAATTAGGTACACAACTGATTCTATTTTATGGTGTTGCAAAATTTATTTTAGCTTTCCTGCTGCTTACATTTTAATCAGAAATAGCAAAGTTATGACTTTACCCCATCCCTCATACTTAAGAAAATTGACTCATTTATGTAGCCCCACTTACTCTTCTGAAAGTCATGTTTCCTTTTTAAAAAATAAAGTTAAATTGTTAGGAAATCATGAAAAAACAGTCAATTTATTGCTGGATGAGATTTATGTAAATCCTTCTTATTGCTACAAAGCAGGCCATCTCATCGGCATTTCTGAAAATTCAAACTCTGCTGCTACAACTGTACAGGCATTCATGATTACTTCGGTAACTTCTCATTCAAAAGATATTGTTGCACTGTATCCCATTAGAAACCTTACTGCCAATATTTTACTCGAATATACTAAGCGAGTTTTATCAATGTTGCACAATTGTGGCTTTAAGGTTTTAACATTGATTTCGGATAATAACCGTGTCAATCGAAACATGTTTACACTTTTGTGCGGTGGCACACTAAAACCTTGTATAGTTAATCCGAATGATTCTGATTTAAAAATGTTTTTCTTATTTGATACGGTTCATATTATTAAATGCATCCACAATAATTGGCTCAAACAGACGATTTTATTCACACAATGTCCTCGTGAAGGTAATATTATACAGGCAGATATGAAACATTTAGAGGATATTTATGAAAAAGAAAAGACACAAATTCTAAAGATGGCCCCAAAACTTTCCCATAAGACACTATATCCAAATTCAATAGAAAAGCAAAATGTACAAACAGCTTTAAACTTGTTTCATGATAGTAATATAGTGACTTTGGAAATATATGGAAATAAATTAAATGATAATAACATGTTATGTACAAAACAGTTTGTTAAATTAATTGCCGAATGGTGGAAAGTTGTAAATGTCAAGCATACTCTCAAAGGTAAGCATCTTAACGATGATAAATGTAATCCCATAACATCACTCTCGGACAGTAACTTTCAATTTTTGGAAATTTTTTGCGTTTGGCTAAAGCAATGGCAAGAGTTATATTCTTTAAAAGCTAAAGAGAAAAAAAAGTTAGGTGTTCCTGGGAGAGGAGGTTTTTTGTCAAAAGAAACTTTTTTTGCGCTAAACCACACAACGCAAACTCTTGTTGCCCTCATAAAATACATGTTTGAAACTTTAGGTTTCGCCTATATTCTTTTGGGAAAATTTCAAACCGACAGTATTGAAGCTAGATTTGGGCAATATCGTCAAATGAGTGGGGGCAACTACAACATTTCATGTGCTCAGATTATGGAGACAGAGAAAAAATTGAGGATACTAAATTTATTGAGTCTGTATTCAGAAAAAAAAAGGGAAATTTGAAATAAGAGATTTTAAATTTAAGCAAACTTCTGAAGTAGAAAAAGAGTTTGAAATTCCGGAAATTTTTTATGAGGTGTTTAACAGCAAAGATGATTCCGAAATTTCAGATGATACTATATGTATTTTAATTTATATTGCTGGATACGTAGCGTATAAAGTTTCTCATATTTTGAAATGCAATGATTGTATTTCCTTTTTAATAAAAGACAAAACATTGGAACTAGATTGCCCCGTTGAAATTTTCAAATACTTTCTGTTAACAGATAGAGGACGATTAAAATGGCCTCAACAAATATTAGTTTTCATCATGCAAAATGCATATCAAATTTTTCAGAAACTTATTGGCGAAGGGTATGAAAATTTGTTTTTAAAGTTTCCGGAAC
This sequence comes from Linyphia triangularis, assembly GCA_963978545.1. Lineage (NCBI taxonomy): Eukaryota > Metazoa > Arthropoda > Arachnida > Araneae > Linyphiidae > Linyphia > Linyphia triangularis. The sequence goes on along the minus strand of OZ021726.1, from coordinate 47,514,366 downwards.
CTAAGCAGTTAATAATTCACTTAACAATGGAAAAAATTGAAATCTTAGGAATAGATTTCAACGTAAATTGTAGTAGTTGTGGAAAACAAATAGTATTTTTAATCAAACAATGTTTGTCTGTCATTTCAAATGTGTTTTTAAATAACTATACTAAAGTAAAAAATGACAAACAACCAAGAAGTACAAAAAGAAAACTGGATGTCCTGGCTAATATATGAGTAGGAATCACATAAAGTATTCATATTTGTGTGTAAATTATGCTCAATAATTTATGTTTGTGCGATTTATTGTAAATAAAATGTTTTTCTGTACTGTTTTGTTTTTCTTTCATTGTATTCTAGTTACCTGCACTGTGTATATTAGAAAAATTTCATTTCATTAAACAGTTAACATAAAAAAATATATATATAACTTTTACAATAACATTTAATTTCTAAATGAGTTTTAGATATAGTGATTTTTCCAGCATTATGAATTTTAATGAAATATAATGTTTTCAGAAAAGATAACTTATTTTGTTTTAAATTATGTTTATTATGTTTTAAGTTGGCTCTTAATACTTCATATTAAGAAAAATACCAAATGAAATGATCATCAGGGTTACTTAGAAGCGAAATATCTTTTATATAAAGAAAAGTGAATTCTCTCCGTCGGGGAAAGCAGATTACGTTTGTGACGTCATCAGTTGAAGGAACAGGCCCGTAGAAAAAGAAACTAGTGCTTCGAGACGGCCCTGGTTGTATGCCCGTAGTCAGCCCGTTTATATAAAAGATATTTCGCTTCTAAGTAACCCTGATGATCATTTCATTTGGTATTTTTCTTAATATGAAGTATTAAGAGCCAACTTAAAACATAATAAACATAATTTAAAACAAAATAAGTTATCTTTTCTGAAAACATTATATTTCATTAAAATTCATAATGCTGGAAAAATCACTATATCTAAAACTCATTTAGAAATTAAATGTTATTGTAAAAGTTATATATATATTTTTTTATGTTAACTGTTTAATGAAATGAAATTTTTCTAATATACACAGTGCAGGTAACTAGAATACAATGAAAGAAAAACAAAACAGTACAGAAAAACATTTTATTTACAATAAATCGCACAAACATAAATTATTGAGCATAATTTACACACAAATATGAATACTTTATGTGATTCCTACTCATATATTAGCCAGGACATCCAGTTTTCTTTTTGTACTTCTTGGTTGTTTGTCATTTTTTACTTTAGTATAGTTATTTAAAAACACATTTGAAATGACAGACAAACATTGTTTGATTAAAAATACTATTTGTTTTCCACAACTACTACAATTTACGTTGAAATCTATTCCTAAGATTTCAATTTTTTCCATTGTTAAGTGAATTATTAACTGCTTAGGTTCCGGAAACTTTAAAAACAAATTTTCATACCCTTCGCCAATAAGTTTCTGAAAAATTTGATATGCATTTTGCATGATGAAAACTAATATTTGTTGAGGCCATTTTAATCGTCCTCTATCTGTTAACAGAAAGTATTTGAAAATTTCAACGGGGCAATCTAGTTCCAATGTTTTGTCTTTTATTAAAAAGGAAATACAATCATTGCATTTCAAAATATGAGAAACTTTATACGCTACGTATCCAGCAATATAAATTAAAATACATATAGTATCATCTGAAATTTCGGAATCATCTTTGCTGTTAAACACCTCATAAAAAATTTCCGGAATTTCAAACTCTTTTTCTACTTCAGAAGTTTGCTTAAATTTAAAATCTCTTATTTCAAATTTCCCTTTTTTTTTCTGAATACAGACTCAATAAATTTAGTATCCTCAATTTTTTCTCTGTCTCCATAATCTGAGCACATGAAATGTTGTAGTTGCCCCCACTCATTTGACGATATTGCCCAAATCTAGCTTCAATACTGTCGGTTTGAAATTTTCCCAAAAGAATATAGGCGAAACCTAAAGTTTCAAACATGTATTTTATGAGGGCAACAAGAGTTTGCGTTGTGTGGTTTAGCGCAAAAAAAGTTTCTTTTGACAAAAAACCTCCTCTCCCAGGAACACCTAACTTTTTTTTCTCTTTAGCTTTTAAAGAATATAACTCTTGCCATTGCTTTAGCCAAACGCAAAAAATTTCCAAAAATTGAAAGTTACTGTCCGAGAGTGATGTTATGGGATTACATTTATCATCGTTAAGATGCTTACCTTTGAGAGTATGCTTGACATTTACAACTTTCCACCATTCGGCAATTAATTTAACAAACTGTTTTGTACATAACATGTTATTATCATTTAATTTATTTCCATATATTTCCAAAGTCACTATATTACTATCATGAAACAAGTTTAAAGCTGTTTGTACATTTTGCTTTTCTATTGAATTTGGATATAGTGTCTTATGGGAAAGTTTTGGGGCCATCTTTAGAATTTGTGTCTTTTCTTTTTCATAAATATCCTCTAAATGTTTCATATCTGCCTGTATAATATTACCTTCACGAGGACATTGTGTGAATAAAATCGTCTGTTTGAGCCAATTATTGTGGATGCATTTAATAATATGAACCGTATCAAATAAGAAAAACATTTTTAAATCAGAATCATTCGGATTAACTATACAAGGTTTTAGTGTGCCACCGCACAAAAGTGTAAACATGTTTCGATTGACACGGTTATTATCCGAAATCAATGTTAAAACCTTAAAGCCACAATTGTGCAACATTGATAAAACTCGCTTAGTATATTCGAGTAAAATATTGGCAGTAAGGTTTCTAATGGGATACAGTGCAACAATATCTTTTGAATGAGAAGTTACCGAAGTAATCATGAATGCCTGTACAGTTGTAGCAGCAGAGTTTGAATTTTCAGAAATGCCGATGAGATGGCCTGCTTTGTAGCAATAAGAAGGATTTACATAAATCTCATCCAGCAATAAATTGACTGTTTTTTCATGATTTCCTAACAATTTAACTTTATTTTTTAAAAAGGAAACATGACTTTCAGAAGAGTAAGTGGGGCTACATAAATGAGTCAATTTTCTTAAGTATGAGGGATGGGGTAAAGTCATAACTTTGCTATTTCTGATTAAAATGTAAGCAGCAGGAAAGCTAAAATAAATTTTGCAACACCATAAAATAGAATCAGTTGTGTACCTAATTTGCTTTTGATTCAAATGTTCAATTTGTTGAATTAAAAACTGTATTTTCAGAAATACATTTTCATCAGCAATTGCATCATTTTCAATACACTTTTTTAAATATTCAATGACACTAAATAAGTTATCATGGTAAGTAATATTTTGTTCATTATAAGTTGATAAAATGCTTAAAATGTTTTCAAATTTTGACCATTTATCACATTTATGCTCAGAGCCTAGAACCCAATCAAAGGAAGAGATTTCAACTATGTTATTGTCGTAGTAAACTTCAACACTTAAATCAGAAAATATTTTAAAACATACAGTAACTTTTGGAATGCCTATTTCCTGTAGAATAAAAAATAAAGCATACTCACTGCGTACGATTGTCATCCAATTTTCATTTGTTTTACACACATAATTGTCAACTAAATCTTTAAAAGAGTTAATTGAGTCTTTATTGCACCACTGAACAAACTGTTGGTCATCTCTTAGCTTTAATTCTTCCCATCGTTCACTAGGAAGTTTTCTTTTTGGGGGCAAAGGTGTACTTAGGTAAGTGGGTAGGCTTTCAAATATAGTTGGGGTAGGCATCAGCTGTAAGAGTTATTTTTTTTCTTGGCACAACCAATTCGCTTCCATCATCTCGTCGCATTCTATCTTCTCGTATAATAAATTGCTCTTCAAAATGTTTTATGCAGACAACAGCAGAGGGACTTGGAGTATAGTTGTCTCGACTTATTTTCCGTATCCATAGTTGAAGTTTCTTGGGATCCTTAGGATATTTGAAGACGGTTGTATACTCCGCTTCGTTGTCATAGTTTGAACGACATCCAGGGGCACTACATTTTTTCCCCATTTCTGCAAAGAAAATAATATTTTATAGTGTTTTCAATTTTTGCATTTGCAAAATAGGCATGATATTTAGAGGTTCCTACAACAAGCTGTTTTATACAAGTTTTCTGAAGTCACGTTGGAAAAAGTGTAATTATATAAAACATATTAAACTTTTTCAACATGTACAGTCATTGAGTATTTTTATTTTTCCTGTTCTGTCCTCCGAGACATAAGTTTTAGTTTAAAAGGATTTAATCTTATTTTTGGGGTTATATAATTGTACAGCTCATGCAAATACTAAGGAGTGTGTTGCACAGAAAAATCAGGAGATCAATTAACGTTTACCTGGACTCAAAAAAGAAAAACCAATTAAATCACTTTAGAACAAGCAGTATGATATGTTTATCTTTTGTAATGCATTTGTTTACCTTATCTGTAACAGGAGAACTGCTATGTTTTTCACATTATTCGAACATTGTCAAGTTAGCAAGGAACACCATGTTCTGTTGTTCAAATTCCCATTAAGATACAATTTTGTTTAACTTGACTCACTACCAAACAGAACAAAAGCAAAATAAACAGACAGATTTTGAATCAGTATGTTAAACTATTGATACATTCAATAACGCTTGTCGTAACCAAAAAATCTATAAAGGAATGATATTTAAGAAATAATATTAAAGTACTTACTTGCAGATTATTTTAAATGTTGTCGCCTTGCTTTTCCCAGGTAAAAGATGCGCCTATATTATAAAAAAACAAGCGTCTTTAAACCATCACATAAAAAACAACGTGCTCCGAAAACGTATTAATGGCGATTCTGGCCTGTTGTGTTGTCAGATCACCAAGTACGCCCAGAGAAGAGACCCCGTTTGTGACGTCACACTCGTTTCCCGAAGGTAGGATCGGGCCCGCTAAAAAGACACTAGCGCGTGAATGCGCTCTCGAGAAGGCCCTGCCGTAGTTCTCCTTCCTTTGCCTCTTTTAAGAGGTTCTAACAACAACAACTTAATATTTTGATTTTTAACAATAAATTAGTAAAATCGTTTGTTTTTTTTTCTAAAAAATAATACGTTAATTTTAAGAGCTCATTGCATAAAAATGAAAGCTCATTTATTAAGAATCATGTGCTTAACAAGTCTCCCAAATTTTACGCTCCTGTTATGAAAGTTATAAGTCGGAGTGAATACATTGTACAACCTATAACTTTCTGCCTTTCGTTGGAAAGTGATACCTATTCATCTGCACAATTATACAAAATGTAATAGTGCAATAATTTGGAGGAATTCAGATGCAGAATTGTTCTTAAAATTATAAATATTTCTCTCGGTGAATTCCCCTTCTATACATTGTACAACCCAATATAATTCTATATTAAATCATTAAATCTATCGTGTATTAGCTAATACTGATTTTTGCGCAGAATTATATTTAAAATTAAAATTAGTGGCTTTGAACCATTGAGCCAGCATCTCAATTCATTAGCAGAGGAGCACCATGGCCTCTTCATACCACCCATCAAGGGCATGCCTCCGTGGACTGATGAATCTTGGGCAATGTGGGTCGTAGTCGAGTGAAGCAATGCAGAAGAAGATATGCAATTAGGAAGTAGGCATTCTAATCACGCAGAAGATGGTGTGGACTACCTGTACACTGCCACCCTCGGAGAGAGTCTACAACCTGTCGGCGGAATTCGAATGGTGCAACTGCCGGGGTAGAAAAGTGTCAAGGTCTCGTCCAGACGAGGTAAGGTAGGCGAGAGCTCGCCATCGACAACAGGGCGATGTTGCAGTTTTCGGCGGGGAAATGTTTCAGCAACAAGTTATTATGAAAACGGTTTGCTGTGGGATCCTAGTTTACCGGAAGTTTAATTGTTAGATGGAGAAGATGAAGTATTAGATTTACCAATGTTTTCGTAAAAGAAAAACGAGAGCTTTTAAGCATTTTGTTAAAAAGGAAAAGAAAAGGTACTTATATTCATACAACTTTGAGCATCAAGCTAATATCGGATATTTTGTTCTTGTAAAAATTGATATCACTTCCTACGGTTTTGAAACAAGTCTAGGAAAAATATTCTTTAATATGTCCTTTATTTTTTAAAACAAATTTCCCTGAATTAACAGTTCAAATATATAGTAACCTCGTGCCAAAGGTGCCGGGTTCGAATCCTGGGTTAGGCATGGATGTTTTGTGGTTCGGAATCCACGTTAAGCTATAGGTCCCGGCCTGATTAGCCGTCATTGTGCAAAAATACAGGTCGTTGAGCTTACAAACCAACCAAGTATATTCTGAAAATAAGAATAGTACAGGGTGGTTAAAATTAAACTGACGGTACTCAGATGTTCGTAACTCTGATTCTACGGAACGGATCAGAATGAAACTTGAAATACATGCTGTGCAGATCATGCGGTCGAGGTTTTCGATAGAAAAAAATAGTTTACGGTTGCAGTTATACTTACAGAAACTCGAAATTTTCGAATAGCAATACCAACTTTTTCCTGTTGCAAAACGCTCAGCGCCTGCAAAAAACCTAAAGAGCGTTGGAACGGTACGTGTATCACAAAAAACGGACGCGTTATGCACGCACAAGAAACAGCTTTGCAAACGGCCAACAAAAACACAATCGGGGCACACGGAGGCCGTTTGTCAGGTATTCAGAGTAGAAAGCCAATAAAATTGCCTGGGATGGCACCCATGTGAACTTTGGCCTCTGTTATATGCAAATTTCCACAGTGGGTCCCGATCGTGTTTTTATGGGTCGTTCGCAATACTGTTTTTTTGTGCGTGCGTAACACGTCCGTTTTTTGTGATACACGAACCATTGCAAAACTCTTTATGGTTTTTGCATGAGCTGAGCATTTTACGACAAGAAAAAGTATGTGTTGCCATTCGAAAATTTCGAGTTTCTGTAACTATAACCGTCAACTATTTTTATTTTTTTTCTATCAAAAACCTCGACCGCATGATCTACAGCATATATTTCAAGTTTCATTCGGATCCGTTCTGTAGAACCAGAGTTACAAGCCTCTGAGTACAGTCAGTTTAATTTTAACCGCCCTGTATAAAAAGTCTTGGACAATGCTACTTTTGCAGTACTGGTCCAAATACAAAATTAAATTTTCCTTAATTTTTATACTAAATTTTTAAAATATTTATTTTTTTTCCCTTATATTTCTAGAATTAAGCTTTCCAGAAAAATCACTGACTTCTAAGTTGTTTCACAGGATATACTTTTTTCCTTTTGTAGTAATTTTTAAGCTTTGGATAACACAAAAACGTGTTAGAAAACCCAATCTACAAAAAAAATCCTGATAAATATTAACTTCATATTTCTAGCTTGTATTCAATCCTTTCCTTTCATGTTAATCTCTGACTGGATAAGTCTTGTTTTTGCTTGTTTTGTGTAAGTCGGAGAGTCTAAATTAGTAAAAATTGAAATAAAGATGTCGAATAACTATACCAAACATTCTTTTCATGGGGAATTACTTCTACATATTACCTCAACCAAAAACTTCCTTTAAACAGGAAGTCGGCTCATAAATTATTTTCCTGCGAAAACCAAGAAGTGAATTGCAATCTTAAGAATTCGGTTTAATTGTAAAACATAAATTCGCAGCAGTGAACGGACGACAACAAGCAACGATCCGCGGACAATTTGTGTAGGATGTCAGTGCAAATCCAGGAAGCAAAATAAAAGACCAATAAACATTGTTTTCAGTGTTTACTTTCGATTACGAGCTCCTAGGCCGAAACAGTAGCACGATTGGTCACGCTTCATCTATACTCAAGAAACTTTGATTTCATTTGAAATCGCTCATTCGTGAAACAAGACTAACATTAAAGAGAGCCGAATGGTCGATGTCGTTGCAATCATTGGATGGGGGATGGAATTATGAGCAGAGGTTGGAAGATAAAAGGCAATTTGAAAATAAGAGGGTGGAGGAGGGGTCAACGATTTCTCATAAGGAGGAGGAATGATAGATAGGACAGAGCAGAATCAGTAAGCCCCGATCAAAACTTCGATGAAGAGAAACCCACCTTTTAAAGGTACTTACACCAGTGGACCCGAAATGGGTGCTTTCTCGCATACCTGCATAGCGAGAGGTAAAATTAAATCATGCTTCTCTATGGAAACGCAGAGGTCGGTGATACATCGATACGACGATATTTTTGATAAAATATCGATACAAGTCACCGATATATCGATATTTTCAAATATTTTTAGTTTTTTGATGATCGTTTTGTAGTTCTATGTGTTTTTTCGATTTTCTTTATTCCCTTTTCAAAAACTTCAAAACTAAAGTTAGGACTTGGCTGAGAGACAGTTAAAATGGCACCAAAAAGAAAACATAATGTAATGGAAAAATAAGATCATTTATTAGTAGTCATTAACAAAGCATTTATTAGTAGTCAACGTGTGCCTGCAATTTACATCTAATTTTAAATATTAAAAACATCTCTATCTGAAAATTTGAGGTAAACTACTTTTCAAAAAAAATTTCTTTAAAAATATATGCGAATTTATGCATTGACATCCAAATGTATATTTTTTTTTATTCCCTGATTGATAATATAATTTATTCATATAAACAATTTTTATAATTTATTTACTAAACTATTTTGGCATGAATTCATGAAAAGTAGAAATTTGCCCCGAAAAACTTCGTTTCTGAAAAAAATTGAAAATCAAATAAAAAGAAGTCATGTATTGATATTTTTTTCTATGCAACGATATAGTATCGATACTTATTTTTATCAATATTTCCGACCTCTAGAACGCACACAATGGAGACAGGCAGGTTTACTGTTTAATTTTACCTCTTAATACGCACTATGCGAAAAAGCACTCATCCCGGGTCCACTGTGTAAGTATGTACCCTTAGGCCCCACTGTAATGTGTCAGGTTGATAAATGAAATCAATAATTTACTTCAAATAATCAATCATTTAAAGTCTTACTTGCTATAAAGTGTAAAAGTAAACTGCCTTTTACGAACCATTGAAACAAATTAAAAAGTATATCAATTCATCTTCATTAGATTTTTTTTTGTTTTTGTGTAATTTAAGAATTCTTCAGTTCAAATCAATACTTCAGTGCAAGTGGGTTACAAACTTAAATTATGATGCGTACATAAAAAGTTGTATATCTAAATAACATGTGTAATCTCACTTAAGTTTAAATACCAATAAATGGAAAAAAATTAAAGAAAAGGTGGTTATGGAGGATTCCTAGGAAATGCAAAAAGAAAACCAGGGCTTTTCGGATTTGTTCAGTAATCAGGTCCTGAGGATCAAAGTCTACTTTAAAATAAAATTAAGATTTAGACAGTCTTTGTTTTAATCTTTATCTACTGTATTGCAAGTGACTCAAACTCGAAATCTTCAAGGACAAAGAATTCCTCCCTAATAGAAATATATAGGAAAATTTACTTTTGAAGTTGATGAAAGTGTATTCTTTCCTTCAGGGTATTCCAAACTCTCTTAAGAAAGCGATCTCTTTTGGTAGGGTAAAAGTCCGATTTAACTTCAATGTTACGTTATATGTTCTACGGAATTAACATTTGAAAAGTGAAAAGAAAAAATACTAAGAGTCCACACCTGAACTTTAATATTTAATAAGAGAAAGAAGAAATTCGAAAAGTAGTAAATGCTCATTTAAATATTGCTACAAATTTCTGTAAATATTTCGTAGTATTGATTATGTAAATAGGAAAATTTATGTACATTTCGCATAAGGCAGTGCATGAGTTCGTTTGTCTTCGCTTTCCTGCAACATGTCTGCTATTGCTTGAAAACGAGTTTTACAGAGATCATGCTGGGAAACGAGTTTTACAAGGAGCAGACCATTTAACATTATGGTAATGGCAATCTCGCCAAATTTGGCGAAATTTTCAGTCCCCGTGTACCTGTATAGGACTTTTAGACTACGATCTGAGAAGTTCCCCAAATTTCTATCTCTAGAAGATTCACGAAGATTCACCTCGCTATATAAAACCGAGAGAGAGTGTGATCTAGTGAATTGAGTCAGTTAGTTGAGTTAGTGGAATTACTGAGTTGAGTTACTGAGTTAGCAGTCTCTTAGAGAGCATTCAGAGTAGTTCTAAAACGAACTGTATTGCATTGTCTTTTGCGGCGATTTATAGTAGTTGTGTGTCAAGTTTTTAACTGCTGTTTTGTGCTCTATTGTTGTGTGAAGAGCTGTATTGAGTCAACTAGAACGAGAAGTTCTGGATTTATATCGGAATAAATTTCTGCAAATATTGATCTGCTTTGGCTTCAAATTTTTCGAACCCACCCACGCAACAATATTTTCATTTTCATTGACTGTTTATCAGTTTGTCCTTTCATGATTTGTCAGGACTTCATAACTGTGCCATATCTCATACCTATATCTTTAACTATCTGCTTTTTCTCTGTCATTCTTCATTTCCACCACAGACATTTTTTAAATGCAGGACTTCCTTGGGGGCCAATTTGCAAAAATTTACAAATTATAAAAATGTGAGTCCACCAAGGTATTCTCGAACACTCTTTTATACATAGTTCATGGAAAATGGCTTATTTATTAGTACTTCTTCGGTATTACTGAAAAAATACAATTTAATAACGTGCGATTGCAACATAAGATAAAAAAAAAATACTTTAGTGGTTTTTATCGCCATATTCCTCTCGTCTTTTAAGTACCGCAGTTTGAGAAGCTTTCAACTGGGGTACCTCACTTGCAGATGTCACAAAACAAATTCTTCTCAATATAAATTTCCCAAGAGATAAATAGAGACTTTTCAAAGGAGAACATGCTTCCTTCAAATAGAAAAGATGAGAAGTCATGTTCCTTATAAAATTCATCAGTCATTTTTAATAAAAAGATTTTTTTTGCTATCAACCATTTCATCATGTACATAGATAACAGGAGAATTTGTTTCCTATCTAAAAGATACCACAGCCAATTCCTTGATTATGTTTGCAATCACCGTTGACAATCGCATTCCATTGACAGACTTTTGAGATAACTTCAGTTTCAAATAAAACGCTATTATGATGAAGACCATCAAAGTTTTATTTCTTGCTTGAGATCTTATAAAACATTAAAAATGGTGTAACTTTTCGAATTTTACACCATCTAAGTTGGCTGCACGTCATAAATTGATCAGATCATCTAAATACAGAAGTATCAATTGTTACGAAAAGTGGCGGCAATAAAAGGAGATCAAATTCTTTCTAGACACTTCTCCTCCCCCATCTCTCTTCTGATATCCCAAAAAGTAATTCCGGAATCGAGCGCACCACTAATTTTGATCTCCAAACTCTAAAACTGCTGGTGCCAAATTTCAATTATCAACTTATATTTGTATCTGCACAAAAGGATAATCTAAGATGCCATCCCTGTTTGGCTAAGACAGTGTCCGAATTTCAGTTTTTTTCCCCTTATAAAATGTACTCAGGAAAAATGGTTACTCTATCCTAATCCAATATATTTCAAAGGAGTGCAAACCCTTGAAATGGAAATAATACTCAATTTTAACACAACTGATTCCAAGAATTTATTTAACAAGTATAATCGATTTTGACAGGAATTTACTTTTGCAAGCCATGCAGCTTTGAAAAGGCGAGATTTTTTTAAATGAATTTGTACATAAAAGTTAAAAAAACAGAAGGATCAGTTCGATCTCATACGTGTTTTTCCTTTATTTTTTGTCTGCTTATTTAACTTAGTTTATTGGTGAAAATCCTTTTCACATTTAAGCACTATGAAATACCTGACAAGACAAAGCAAAACTTTTGTTACCCCATCTATGCTACCCACTCACAAATTTCAACACAATATCAAATATGGCTCAAGGCGAGATGTCATACACCGTTTAGGGCAATGTGGATTCAGGAAATTAAAAAAGTGCTTCCTTTTTCGATAAGGAGTCCTGTCAGTAGTTGTTAATTGTGAAATCGAACCCTTTTCTTCCTGGATAGATATAAAATTTCATTTGCAATATATAATGAACATTGCGGAAATATTTCCTACAAATTTTTAAAATGGAACTTAAAGTAGGACACTCATGAAGGTGAAACAGAAAAGATAATTATCTTTTCGTTTGCTTAATTTTATTTCCTAATTATTTCCAGAAACCGCAGAAATGCGTACGAAACACGCTGACTAGATAGACATAAAACATGGATAAGGGAGGAAATAACTCCATTTTTTTTCTAATTTTTAAAAACTTGAAAACAAATTTTGAGTTTTATTGTCCTTATCAGCAAGGTAGCGCTATTGAAACAGCGAAATATGACAACGAAATGAATTTGAAATGTTAATAGTAAAATAGCTACACTTTAATTTTCCTTCGAATTTCATGCATTTTTTTCAACTTTCTCTGGTACAAAATGGTGCGAAAAACCATACTTTTTTTTAATAGAAAATAAGCCAGTATACTGTAGAGCATCGATTATCCGAAACAATTGGGGAATGCGTATATTCGGATAACTGATATTTAAAAAAAAAAACAAAAAAAAACCGATCATTTACAAAAAAAAAATATTGCGGCATAGAAGCAATACGAAACAATGAAACAGTGATATTAATTACAAAGCTATAAATATTTTGTATAACATGTCTTACAAATAACCTAATATAAAGTAATACTACATAAAAATAGGCACTTAAATTTAGAAAAAGAAGCCCAACATTTAGAATTTACCTACTGGAACTGTTTCGGTTGATCGGTATTTGGATGATCGATGATCTATCTATCTACTGTATATCGAGCCCGGTGGGTGAAAAAATATAGATTTTTCAGTTAAGAGCCGGAAAGATTTAAGAACTTCTACTTCACATCTGTATGGGGGCAAGCAATGCAGCTTTTGCACGGCGAATTTTCTTTTGCCATATGTTCTTGCATTGTGAGGCATGATCAACACAGTGTATCACCGGCTTAACAATCAGCACGCGAAATCCAAATATGAAAAAAAAAATATTGAAAAAGAAAAATACAACTCCCCCACACTCCAAACGACATGTTCCCCAAATAGACAAGCCCACGAGAGTGTCAAAAAAAAGTAAAAAAGGAAACACACAAAACGAAGTGAGTCTCAGAGACAACTGGCAACGCAACATATCCGGCGCACCACTTCCGGTTCCTGCAGAAGAAACCAAGCTCTTCTGGGTAAATAGAAAAGAAAAAATAAGAAAAAGAATAGCTCTTTTCGGTTTCCTCTGGTGATATGATTCAGAAATGAAATCTTTACCCTTCCATGTGGTCTCCAGAAGATCGAAAAAGGAAACGGAAGTGTCAAAGTGCATTCCTTGTCTTCAATTCACATTTTTCACCGACAAACTGTAATCTATTCCTTATTTTATGAGGTAGAAGACAGGAAAATTTTAATTCAACTAAGAAAGCTTGTTCGAACAAATAATTACCCTCCCGGAATCTGGCCCTGGGACACAAGAGCATAAGTTAACACCAATATAAATGTCAACTCAAGAACAAATATCTTTGTAGAACGAGGGGGAGGGGGGGTATTTCGTCCAGATGGAATATTTTGTCTAATGTTTAATGCGTATTTCAAAATAATAAAGTAGAGAAATAATATGGGTTGTTCATAATTTTTTTTAATCAACAACAATTAATTAACAATTAATTTTTAAACATGTTTGAAGATATTTCGAAGGAAGTTGTTGGGGATCCCAAGAATAAATTTCAAATCTTATTAAAGTTTGGATATTTTGTGACGGTATTCAAAGATGGCTTTCTTTCAGTGGAAAAGAACATCATCTTTTTGATTTTTTAACCTTTAAGAAATTGATTTAAAGTACTAAAAGTTTAAACATATCTCAAACATCACTTAAAAAGAAAATTGAATATTGATAAAATATTTCAACATTTTTCATTATATTAGTAAGAAAATCAATTAAAAAATTAGCACATATCCTTATTTTTACGAATGGCGCCAAATTAATTTACACAAACAATAATTATTTTTTACATTTAGTTCAATAAAGTCCGCCGTAAATTTTGTCACTGCAATACAATAAAATACCGTAAATATATCGGATTATTAATGAATAAATTGATCATTATATTTTCTTCAAAACAGCAAATTGAGATTTACGAGAAAAAGAATTGATAGGTTCTAAAATAAGAGCTTATACTGCCTCATAAAAATTAAGTACCCAAATAAAGCTCAGCGACAAAGATATGCTAAATATTATCAAAAATAGACAGCATATAAAATGCTTGCACACACAGGCATAATGATAATTTTTTGTTTGCATCTCGACATCCAGTAAAATTGCTTTTTTATATCGTTTTGAAAGAAATGCCATGAAATATATAAATAAACATTGCCGAATTTTGTTTCACCTGAATACAAGAATTAAATAATTATTTTCTTTCTTTTAATTGGTTTGCAAAAACATCCTCACATTCACTTTTTTCTTCCGTGCTGTTACCATTGTGAGAACTAATCAGCATAATAACTAGCAGGAGATGTTGCCCGGAGCACCAAAATTTATATTAATAAGTAATAGTATCTCTTGAAAATTTACATAAAGCTTCATTGTGAAATGGACGTGATATGGTTTTTTGATATATATCATATATGTTACCGGCAATATATTGAATCCGGCATTCTATAGAATACCTAAGGCATTTTATATAATGCCAAAAACTGGAAGGTGAAGTATGAAACTATAAAACATTTCACACATTGCCTAGGCATTCTGTAGAATGCCAAATGACAATCCCGCAAAGTATGAAATACATCATGAGGTTTTTTTTTTTTTTTTAAGTTTATTTAATGGTGCTGTTTTATTATTTATAAGAGATAAAATTAAGTGAAATTGAAAATAAATAAATTATTAACTTTCTTGGTGCAAACAAGTAGGTTCATATTTTATTGCATTTCAATAATAAGAAAAGCATACATTTTTTTTCCCTACAACTTTAATTTTTTTTTACTTATTTTAAATAAAAGTTTTAAAATGATTGTTTTTTATCATTTAAAAAAAAAAAAAAAAAAAACATGTATTTTTAAAGATGAACGTCATTTTTTTTTTTTTTTTAATTTTTTTTTTTTTTTTATTTTTTTTTTTTTAAACATATGTATTTTTAAAGATGAACGTCATTTATTTATTTATTTTTAAAAAGCCTTATCATTACACTTTTTTCATAGTTTGCCTAAAGAGCATTTATTATTCTATAGAATACCAACTTAGGTATTATATGCAATACCTATATGTAAAGTATATAATAATTTCCATTTTTCATACTTTGCCGAAAAACGCCAGGAATTTTATAAAATGTCGAGGTATTCTAAAGAATGCCGATTTTTCATACATTTTTGGTAAAATATATAAAGAAAAAGAGTAAAATTATTTGTTAGAGAAACAACAGGTATTTTTTGTTAATAAAATACTTATTCATTAAATAATAACTTATTTATATTTTACTTTAAAGGTTTCTACAACAAAAAAGGAGTCCTCGCATGGGGGATTGGGGAGAAGGGGGGGGGGTGGAGGGGGCTACCTTTATTCAGAAATTCTTTAGGCATGGCCGGTAGATATATTAATGTTTAGTTAGCTTACCGAAAAAGTAACACAACGTTTTGATAGATTACAAATCTAGATATAACATATGAATTTGAAAAAAAAATAAAAATAATAATAATAATAATAATAACTTTAAGTGTAGGCCTCGTTTTGTCCATACGGAGAGAAAATTTAATGCTAGCAACTACTATCTTAAATTTAACTCATAATCTAATTTTTCCGTAGACTCTAAACTTTTTAATACAGGGTGGACACAAATTAGATAGTCAATAGAAGCCCCGTGGAGCTATATGGTACAATATAACAGCTCATTTTAAACAATACTTTGCTATTATTTTCGATCAATTCATGTATAGGTGGACATAAATTAGTTGGGCAAAAAATAATTACCATTATATAAAATTATAGTTCCATTTGTACTTATCACTCGACAAATGTATGTTCATCATGCAAGTGCACCAGATTGATAGGTATAGGTCCTTTTCTAGTACAAATATTTCTAATCTCTACATATAAAAGGCTGACTAACTCATACACCACTCATTCATCACTAATTCCTCCCACTTTACAGCTCTGAAAATTGATTAAAAAAATTCAACAATGACAATCATAGAAAAAGTAAGCTATTTTGATTCAATTATACAGCTTCGACAAGGCAAGTGTAGGTAAAGAAAGGTATTCTCATTTTGATAAACTTATTTTCAGGGATCAAAATAGGATCAAATATGTGTGATGCATGAATGTCTTTTGATTGATAAAAACACTTGGTATTCAGCTAGTTAGGTATAGGTAGTTTACAAAAACAAAACGAATCTTGATTTTTGTACTTTTGACTTTCTTTACAAGAAACATATATATCTTTTACAGAAAAATACCTTGTTAGATATCGACTTCCACTTTTAAGTTTTCTTTCCCATTAATTTTAATAAGAAATGTACTTCAAGAAATTAAACATGTTTTTAATTGGGGGGGGGGGGGCACATATTGTACAACAACCACATATTGCACATTGGGCTACATATTGTACAACAACCTTAGCAACAAACTCGTATGTAGTCCAAGAGTTGTTGATTGCAGCGATATATATATATATATATATATATATATATATATATATATATATATATATATATATATATATATATATATATATATATATGTGTGTATATATATATATATATATTTTTTTTTTTTTTAAAGCGATATCAAAATGCTGGAGCAACAGTTGAAAAATCACCTATTCTAAATTTTTGACATATATTTTAAACAAAATCATAACAAAGAAAAATAGTACTTTTTCAAGAAACTTACGAAATTAAATAGTTATGTATGCAAGTAGTTGGGAAAGTAATACTTTTCAAACGAGGCAAAATGCTTATTTGACGATTGCGATAGCACGAGCCGAATAATTTGTCGAGTTTGAAAAAATATTTTCCCACGCGTTGCCCACAATATTTTTTATAATCACGTGCAAAAAATATTTTTATATATTTATTAATGTTAGCAACTCCAGTCAATGAATTTCTTCTGAAAATATGTCATTTCAATGCCATGACTATAGAATATTTGAGCACGAGGCATGTGAGAAAGTACTTTTTCACACTAGTGAGAAAAAGTTACTTTCCCGCATTCCTCGCAATAAAGTGCTACTTTCTTCACTATTTCTGATTCAAAATGGTTAAAATAGGTTAGATTTTTTGCACATTGTTATAAAAGAAACTATTTTTGATTAAAAAAAAAGCACGTTCTTTAATGTTTTTTAGACATATATAAACATCATGCATGCGCATGTTTTTCCGAGTGGCATTAAGCAACGAAGGTCAAAGAAAGATAATGTTTTATGCATCACCTTGGCGCATTGTGGGAAACGGTTAAATAACAACTCACGTGTATTTCGGACGTCATTTAAATCAGTGGATTGCGACTTATAAATATCATTTTGGAGAGCTCAACTAATAAGAAAAAGAGAGTCGTCAGTCGCACAACAGAAATATTCAAGTCTTGTACAAACATACTCGACTGCGGTCAGAATGTTTTCTTTCAGACAGGATAGAAAAGGAGGATGTGTGATTCATCAGCTTCATCAGAGAAGATTATTCCAAATGAAAGGTAGATGTAAATCAACACCATAACCAACGCAGACGATTTTTAACTGACGCGGATTTGTCTGTTGACCACCAAGCTTTCTTATACAGCATTAGTAAAAAACCTTATGATCGTGAAGCCATAAAAATGCACAAAATTTTTCCGGTTATAAGAATGGACAGTGACAACAGTAGTTAGAAAATGCCGATCCGAAGCCATGGCGCAGCGCGCAGAAGGACGGGGGACGATGACGTCACCGGAAGGGGGCGTGACCGGATATGACGTCACCGGAAGGGGCGTGGTCGGATATGACGTCACCGGAAGTCACGTGACCGGAAGTGGAGTGGAGTTGTTTCCCTCCTGCTGCTGTTTTAGTTTCGGTTTCGTTATAAGCTGTTTGTGTATGACGTCACAGTGGGTATGACGTCATAATGTGTTTTATATCAAAGTTTTGAGTGGTGGCAACACTTTTTAGTTTCGGTTTATCTAACAGACGGAGTTGAGTTGTTCTAGGACTGCTTGTAAATGAATAAGTTATGGTGATAGGCTTTTATTGCGTGACGTCACAGTAGATATGACGTCATAATGTGTTTTATATCAAAGTTTTGAGTGGTGGCAACACTTTTTAGTTTCGGTTTATCTAACAGACGGAGTTGAGTTGTTCTAGGACTGCTTGTAAACGAATAAGTTAGAGTGATAGGTTTTTATTGCATGACGTCACAGTAGATATGACGTCATAATGTGTTTTATATCAAAGTTTTGAGCGGTGGCAACACTTTTTTAGTTTCGGTTTATCTAACAGACGGGGTTGAGTTGTTCTAGGACTGCTTCTAAGTGAATAAGTTATGGTGATAGGCTTTTATTGCGTGACGTCACAGTAGATATGACGTCATAATTTGTTTTATATCAAAGTTTTGAGCGTTGGCAACACTTTTTAGTGTCGATTTACCTTTCAGACGGAGTTGAGTTGTTCTAGGGCTGCTTCTAAACAAATAAGGTAGAGTGATAGGTATTTTTACTAATGACGTCACAGTGGGTATGACGTCATTCTATGTTAAGATTTACGTTTTAAGTGGTGATAACATTGGATATATACCAAATTTAGTTTTCAGGTGTTGGCAACGAGTTCTGATCGGTCAGCTAAATGCTCGCTTGTGACTGATAAGTTTTAAACATGTGACCAAAAGTTAACTCCTGATTGACTGTTTGGTTTTCTAGCGAGTTACTTACATATCCTTTAGCCAAGTTAAAATACCTGCAACAAAGTTACACAAAAAAAAATGTTAAATTTGAAAAGTTAATAAAAGGAAGGCCATTTGCTAAGGGTCTAAAGAACCCTAACCCCGAGCTACACGTGACATTTCAATATTTTACCAAACAATTGTTAAAATATCGACTATCGGACGTTGCCTTCATGGTAACTCATCTACCCACCCCCCTTCCCTAACCAATTTTGAATAAGTTAATTTGAAAGACTTTAGAAAATGTTAATTATTTTGAAGTTAAATTTTAAAAGTGAGGACCCTCCTCCAGCCCGATACCTCTTTTAGGAAGAATTGGTACCGCCTCACTCCACCCTACCAAAAAAAAAAACTTATTCCAAAGAACGTATATTTCCTTGAAATATGAGGTCACTAACCAACCATCCAATAATATCTTTTAAGAAGACATCATTACCTTAAATCCTAAACAATTTTAAATTTTAAAAAATCTGAAAAGAAGACTTGTGAGAACGTATATTTCTCTCATGAATTAAATTTAATGATCACATACAAAATCCTGAAGAAAAAAAAATTAACGGTAAATAAGTTTTTAAAAATTTAGTTAAAGTAATATTTTAGTTAAATTAAGGCTTAAAGAGATAAAAAAATAAAAAAATTTAAGGATTAAATGAATGATTTAAGGAATTTTGAAGTGACCATAGGCATAGCTGGTTATGCCATCTTCCAGCAGATACCGCTTGTCGTCATAGACCGACAAGGCTCTCTTGGTTTGTTGGAGTGAGAAGATGTTTAAAAATTCACTTACCGAATAATCGAAACGAAATCTGCGAAGCTAAAATAACTGTGAATAACTACACAAGTACGAACAAAATCGCGATGAGAAAAAAAAACACGATGTATTAAACACGTCTTTCACACTCAGGTATCTAAGTAGAAATGGCGAGACGGCAACCGGTAGCGTCTATATATGAGGGGTGATCACGTGACTTCACCGACCAATCAGGTTTCACGGTAGAGGGTGCTACTGACTATCGACCCGTCAGAAGGGAGGGGAGCGAGACTAGGGATGTTTCAACACGCTTCAACGCGTTTGCGAGTTGAGTTGTTGTGTAACGATCTTGCTTGAAACAGTTAAAGTGATAGATAATTTGTTCGTGACGTCATAGTGTAGCGAATGGGTTTTTAGCGTAGACAGTTGTTGCAATTGGAGTAATTATGAGATTTATTAAATATAAAGATAATATTTAGTAATAATTATCAGATTTTATTATTATTATTATAAAAAATAAACTTATAAAAAAAAAAGTGAACGTGAAAATTTACTTTACGAATAAAAATCATGTCTTTAAAATGTGTACGAATATCACTAAATAAGAGAAAAAAGTAACATACTTAAACTCTTTAAAATAAATAACTTTAACATTAACGTAAAAAATTTACTTTTCACATAAAAATCACTTTAAAATGAGTAAAAATATCGCTAAATAAGAGAAAAAAAAGTAACTTACTTAAAATTTCTAAGATAAATATTTAACCTTTACTCGAAAATTCCCTTCATATATAAAAATCACGACTTTAAAATATGACATGCAAGAGAAAAGTAACGTACTTAAACTTTCTACGACAAATAACTTTAACATTAACGTAACATTTTACTTTACACATAAAAATCCCGACTTTAAAATATGTAGAAATATCGCTAAATAAAAGAAGAAAAAAAAGTAACATACTTAAACTTTGTACGACAAATAACTTTGACATTAACGTAAAAAATTTTCTTCACATATAAAAATCACGACTTTAAAATGTGACGTGTAAGAAGAATTAGCATACTTAAAATTTCTACGACAAATAAATTTAACCTTTACGCGAAAATTTACTATATACATAAAAATCATGTCTTTAAAATATGTAAAAATATTGCTAAATAAAAGGAAAAAAAAAAACTAACATACTTAAACTTTGCACGACAAATAACTTTAGCATTAACGTAAAAATTTACTTCACATATAAAAATCACGACATTAAAATGTGACATGTAAGAAGAATTAGCATACTTAAAATTTCTACGATAAATAATTTTAACATTTGAGTGAAAATTTACTACATATATAAAAATCATGTATTTAAAATATCGCTGAATAAAAGAAAAAAGTAACATACTTAAACTTTCTACGACAAATAACTTTAACAATAACGCAAAAATTTACTTTACACATAAAAATCACGACTTTAAATTTGACATGCAGGAGGAAAGTATAACATACCTATAATTTCTACGACAAAGAATTCAAACATTGCCATTCATGTCTTTAAAATGTATAATGACAACTCTAACTTTTAGAAAAAAAAGAAACACTAAAAAATTTACAAGGCAAAGAATTTAAAATTGAACGTGAAAATTAACTTCACATGTACAATCATACTCTTATATCAACGATAAATAAGATAAAAAAGAAGCTCTAAAAATTTATAAGGCAAATAATTTAAATAATACGCGAAAATTTACCACACATATAAAAATTATGTCTTTCAAATGTGTAAGAATAACGCTAAATTAGAGAAAAAGAAATACTAAAAATTTATAAGGTAAGGAATTGAAACAATATGCGAAAATTTATTTCACGCATAAAATTTTTATCTTTAAAATGTGTAAGAATAATGCTAAATTAGAGAAGAAAAAAAAATAACATACTTAAACTTTCTTCGACAACAATTTAAACAATACGCGACATTTTCATACACAATTGTTTTCTTAGGTTAATGTTAAATAATGGGAAATTTAACAGAATAAAAATTTCAAAGATAAAGAATTTTAACCTTTACACGAAAATTTACCTCACAAAAATATCATATCCTTAAACTTTAACGTGACAATTTACTCTTCATATACAATTAAACTCTTAGGTTATTAGGTTAAATAAGAAAAAAAAATAATATACTTAAAATTTCTAAGATAAACATAAGGTAAAAATTTCGTATCATGTGTTTAAAATGTAACATATAAGAGAAAAAAAACTAACATACTTGAACTTTCTATAGCAAAGAATTTAAGCATTAGCGTAAAAATTCACTTTACATATAAAATTCACATCTTTAAATGGGAAGATAAGCAGGTGACGGTAATTAGCCAATCAGGGTAGCGGTAGGTGATACGCCATTCACCGGCATTTTTAGATCGGAGGATGAGTCACGCTAAAACTTGTTGGAACAGGTCGGGAGATTTGTACAGCAAGAACAACAGCATCGACGCGCAAGCAGCGGGTGATGCTGTGATGTGCCAGCAGGTCTTTGAGATTATCGTTTTCCTACTTTGCCGTTTTCATAATGAAATGTTTGTGAAAACTTGGAATGAATAAAGTGGATTTCAAAGACATATTAGTAAGTGAAGGTAGAATTCGCATGGACTTTCTTCCAAAAAGTATGATTCACTTGGAGAATTTAAGATCATTTCTACTTGAAAACTTTTCTATTATTTAAAACATTGAATATTGTTCAAACTCAGTGGGATTATATGCTACAATACGGGTAAAACTTAACAAAATTGTTACATAGAAGAAAAATAGTAAGAGATTTAAAATAAATATTAGTTATAGATACTCCAAAGAAAAAATTTCACCTCTACTTTTCAATCGGAAAATCAATACAAGTTGGAAATTTATGTTACTTCAAGAAAGACTTAGACAATTTACTTTGTAATAATATACGTTAAGGTGTCGTATTAACTCGTGCAATACATGCTGACTAAGGTTTATTTTACTTGAAAGGTGAATTGGGGGAAAATATTAAATAAATTGTAGATATTAAATACATTGTAGATATGCATTCAAGTTTTGAAAATCACCTGCAAGACTTTTAAAACATCTTAAGATAAATTGAAAGAAACTTTTTATACTCTGAAAGGAAATCACAACTAATTTAGTTAACTTTTTTCATGGTAACACTCATATTCAACGACATGTTTTTAAAATTTAACCTTCTTTACATGATAATAGTTATAAATTTTTTCAATCTCAGATGCGATATACTATTATTTCTAACATATATGTTACGAATTGTGTAAAGTTTTTAAAAGAGTATATGCAAATCACCAATCAGAAACATAAAAATCTAACATCAATCAAACACACTAAAATAATAAGATATTTTCCTTAGTGGAAATAGTTAACTACTCATGTGATGGAATGTACTTAGAAAATTTAAATACTGAAAAAAGTTTGCTAGGCAAACTTAAAGAATAATTTATTTTTTTTCTTGTGAAAAACTAGCATAAATTTGAAAAATATAGAGTTTGTTACTACGTAAAATTGAACATCATCTGGACAAACTAAATTATACATGATTTTTTTTTTATTTGAGAGGTGCTGACAATATATCATTAATACAGAGATTTTTAACTTCCACCCATAATTTCTAAATAACTTATACATAAATTTCAGAAAACTGAAACGGAATGTGTTTTACAAGACGCTTATTTTGTAAGATGAATATTCAATATTAATATAACTGAGCAAAGTTCATTACGGAAAAAACTTGTAAAAGATACTTATATTTTGAAAATAGTTTGAAATATCCTTTTAAATTTATGAATGCTCGCTTTCGAAAGACACAAATAAAACTGATATTACACATGATAATTAACACATGCATAACATTAATCAAACAAAGTGGAATTTTTATTGCTTGTGACCGATAACTTTTCAGTGAAGTAGAACTTACATAGGAAATTTGTGCAAACTTTTTCAACTTTTAAACCAAGTATTATGTAAAATTATAAATTACGATAGGAAATAGCACACTTCAGAATCGGAACAAGTCTTCTAGTTAAGCTAAATTTATTTCTCAAGGAATTGAAAGCATACCAGACAAGTCCTTATCATTTCGCATCTTTTCTCATGTTGCAAGAAGACATACTTTGTAAAAGATCGTCGTTGCACTTAACAAAAATCAGTAAAAATAAATGTATTTTCTATGGCAAAGATAAAACTTCACAACTTAATTACTGAAATTTACCTAAGTTGCATATGGTTTATTCACATAACTCGCATATGCTTCGAATGTTGAAATATATTTGTCATTTGAAATCAAACTAATCGAAAATAAATGCTACCTACATTTTCAAGTCGGAAATTACTATTAAATAAACTTTACATGTAAAACATTGTCATGTTAAAAAGAAAAATCTACAAAAATGTAAATGATAATTTTACTGTTGGTACATAAATGATGAATAATTTATGATTTTATTCTAGGCAAACGTTTTATTGTCTAACAGAGAACTTAAACTTTAGCAGAAAAATAAAAAAATACAATTTTTATATCCTATCATGCTTGTCGAAAATTGAGTTTATTAGCTGTTGTAATAGATTTTTATTGTCCAAATTTCTATAGTTTTTCTTCCCGGTGCAATAAAATTAAGTTCATGTGTAATGATTAGGTTTTTTTTTTTATGAATCTTATAAATTTAATGAAATTATTAAGACCTAAGAGATTGAGTGAACTGAATAAATCAATGATGTAAATTTAAACAGTGACTTGAACTGATACATACTATAACTGTAAAGAAGTATGACAAAGTGATAGATGAAGTAAAAATAGAAGTTGAATGAAATGTGTTGAAAAAAGTTGAAGACGACAAGAAATTCGTAATTGAGAATTATCATTGACTTATATTAACTTCGTTTTCTTGCTTATGACAAGAAAATACACTCTTTCTTATTAAGAACCAACTTGATATCTTATCATAGAATGACAATGATGAAATATCTATACATTAAAAAAAAAAAAAATACCAAACTTAGACATAGCAAATTTCTTGAAATTCATGTATAATGCGAGAAGTTTTACTGGAAATATAGAAGATACAACATTGAAAGATGTGAATGTTTCGAAGTGCTTTATCAGAAATAAAAAAATAAAAAATGCGCTGAGATTCGATATAAACTTACTTAAACTTATAAACTTCGAAAAACTTATAAAAATTTCAATTTACACTTAAAGTTTTTTTTTTTTTTATATATATTTCAAAGAATTTTTTCAAATCAATATGTATATTTAAATACTGAAACTTATTCACTTCAATAAATGTATGTTTAAGTTATAAAACTCTTCGTATGTATTGAAAAATTGTAACTTTTCGTCTTCTTCGTATAAATCGATAACTTATACACTAGTTCTTCATCAATTAATCTTCTAAGTAAATCTTTCAAAGCTAAAAACATACTTATAGCTTTGCATTTGTAACAAGTTAAATTGTACATGTTTCATGTGAAAGTTACAAAATTTCAGATATTTTCATGGAAAACATATAAAATTTTAATTTCACGAGAAACATGTACAATTTAACATGTTACAAATGCAAAGCTATAAGTATGTTTTTAGCTTTGAAAGATTTACTTAGAAGATTAATTGATGAAGAACTAGTGTATAAGTTATCGATTTATACGAAGAAGATGAAAAGTTACAATTTTTCAATACATACGAAGAGTTTTATAACTTAAACATACATTTATTGAAGTGAATAAGTTTCAGTATTTAAATATACATATTGATTTGAAAAAATTCTTTGAAATATATATAAAAAAAAAAAAAACTTTAAGTGTAAATTGAAATTTTTATAAGTTTTTCGAAGTTTATAAGTTTAAGTAAGTTTATATCGAATCTCAGCGCATTTTTTATTTTTTTATTTCTGATAAAGCACTTCGAAACATTCACATCTTTCAATGTTGTATCTTCTATATTTCCAGTAAAACTTCTCGCATTATACATGAATTTCAAGAAATTTGCTATGTCTAAGTTTGGTATTTTTTTTTTTTTAATGTATAGATATTTCATCATTGTCATTCTATGATAAGATATCAAGTTGGTTCTTAATAAGAAAGAGTGTATTTTCTTGTCATAAGCAAGAAAACGAAGTTAATATAAGTCAATGATAATTCTCAATTACGAATTTCTTGTCGTCTTCAACTTTTTTCAACACATTTCATTCAACTTCTATTTTTACTTCATCTATCACTTTGTCATACTTCTTTACAGTTATAGTATGTATCAGTTCAAGTCACTGTTTAAATTTACATCATTGATTTATTCAGTTCACTCAATCTCTTAGGTCTTAATAATTTCATTAAATTTATAAGATTCATAAAAAAAAAAACCTAATCATTACACATGAACTTAATTTTATTGCACCGGGAAGAAAAACTATAGAAATTTGGACAATAAAAATCTATTACAACAGCTAATAAACTCAATTTTCGACAAGCATGATAGGATATAAAAATTGTATTTTTTTATTTTTCTGCTAAAGTTTAAGTTCTCTGTTAGACAATAAAACGTTTGCCTAGAATAAAATCATAAATTATTCATCATTTATGTACCAACAGTAAAATTATCATTTACATTTTTGTAGATTTTTCTTTTTAACATGACAATGTTTTACATGTAAAGTTTATTTAATAGTAATTTCCGACTTGAAAATGTAGGTAGCATTTATTTTCGATTAGTTTGATTTCAAATGACAAATATATTTCAACATTCGAAGCATATGCGAGTTATGTGAATAAACCATATGCAACTTAGGTAAATTTCAGTAATTAAGTTGTGAAGTTTTATCTTTGCCATAGAAAATACATTTATTTTTACTGATTTTTGTTAAGTGCAACGACGATCTTTTACAAAGTATGTCTTCTTGCAACATGAGAAAAGATGCGAAATGATAAGGACTTGTCTGGTATGCTTTCAATTCCTTGAGAAATAAATTTAGCTTAACTAGAAGACTTGTTCCGATTCTGAAGTGTGCTATTTCCTATCGTAATTTATAATTTTACATAATACTTGGTTTAAAAGTTGAAAAAGTTTGCACAAATTTCCTATGTAAGTTCTACTTCACTGAAAAGTTATCGGTCACAAGCAATAAAAATTCCACTTTGTTTGATTAATGTTATGCATGTGTTAATTATCATGTGTAATATCAGTTTTATTTGTGTCTTTCGAAAGCGAGCATTCATAAATTTAAAAGGATATTTCAAACTATTTTCAAAATATAAGTATCTTTTACAAGTTTTTTCCGTAATGAACTTTGCTCAGTTATATTAATATTGAATATTCATCTTACAAAATAAGCGTCTTGTAAAACACATTCCGTTTCAGTTTTCTGAAATTTATGTATAAGTTATTTAGAAATTATGGGTGGAAGTTAAAAATCTCTGTATTAATGATATATTGTCAGCACCTCTCAAATAAAAAAAAAATCATGTATAATTTAGTTTGTCCAGATGATGTTCAATTTTACGTAGTAACAAACTCTATATTTTTCAAATTTATGCTAGTTTTTCACAAGAAAAAAAATAAATTATTCTTTAAGTTTGCCTAGCAAACTTTTTTCAGTATTTAAATTTTCTAAGTACATTCCATCACATGAGTAGTTAACTATTTCCACTAAGGAAAATATCTTATTATTTTAGTGTGTTTGATTGATGTTAGATTTTTATGTTTCTGATTGGTGATTTGCATATACTCTTTTAAAAACTTTACACAATTCGTAACATATATGTTAGAAATAATAGTATATCGCATCTGAGATTGAAAAAATTTATAACTATTATCATGTAAAGAAGGTTAAATTTTAAAAACATGTCGTTGAATATGAGTGTTACCATGAAAAAAGTTAACTAAATTAGTTGTGATTTCCTTTCAGAGTATAAAAAGTTTCTTTCAATTTATCTTAAGATGTTTTAAAAGTCTTGCAGGTGATTTTCAAAACTTGAATGCATATCTACAATGTATTTAATATCTACAATTTATTTAATATTTTCCCCCAATTCACCTTTCAAGTAAAATAAACCTTAGTCAGCATGTATTGCACGAGTTAATACGACACCTTAACGTATATTATTACAAAGTAAATTGTCTAAGTCTTTCTTGAAGTAACATAAATTTCCAACTTGTATTGATTTTCCGAT
Source organism: Linyphia triangularis (assembly GCA_963978545.1). Lineage (NCBI taxonomy): Eukaryota > Metazoa > Arthropoda > Arachnida > Araneae > Linyphiidae > Linyphia > Linyphia triangularis. Next base: position 47,486,594 of record OZ021726.1, on the reverse strand, counting down.
TGAAAAGTAGAGGTGAAATTTTTTCTTTGGAGTATCTATAACTAATATTTATTTTAAATCTCTTACTATTTTTCTTCTATGTAACAATTTTGTTAAGTTTTACCCGTATTGTAGCATATAATCCCACTGAGTTTGAACAATATTCAATGTTTTAAATAATAGAAAAGTTTTCAAGTAGAAATGATCTTAAATTCTCCAAGTGAATCATACTTTTTGGAAGAAAGTCCATGCGAATTCTACCTTCACTTACTAATATGTCTTTGAAATCCACTTTATTCATTCCAAGTTTTCACAAACATTTCATTATGAAAACGGCAAAGTAGGAAAACGATAATCTCAAAGACCTGCTGGCACATCACAGCATCACCCGCTGCTTGCGCGTCGATGCTGTTGTTCTTGCTGTACAAATCTCCCGACCTGTTCCAACAAGTTTTAGCGTGACTCATCCTCCGATCTAAAAATGCCGGTGAATGGCGTATCACCTACCGCTACCCTGATTGGCTAATTACCGTCACCTGCTTATCTTCCCATTTAAAGATGTGAATTTTATATGTAAAGTGAATTTTTACGCTAATGCTTAAATTCTTTGCTATAGAAAGTTCAAGTATGTTAGTTTTTTTTCTCTTATATGTTACATTTTAAACACATGATACGAAATTTTTACCTTATGTTTATCTTAGAAATTTTAAGTATATTATTTTTTTTTCTTATTTAACCTAATAACCTAAGAGTTTAATTGTATATGAAGAGTAAATTGTCACGTTAAAGTTTAAGGATATGATATTTTTGTGAGGTAAATTTTCGTGTAAAGGTTAAAATTCTTTATCTTTGAAATTTTTATTCTGTTAAATTTCCCATTATTTAACATTAACCTAAGAAAACAATTGTGTATGAAAATGTCGCGTATTGTTTAAATTGTTGTCGAAGAAAGTTTAAGTATGTTATTTTTTTTTCTTCTCTAATTTAGCATTATTCTTACACATTTTAAAGATAAAAATTTTATGCGTGAAATAAATTTTCGCATATTGTTTCAATTCCTTACCTTATAAATTTTTAGTATTTCTTTTTCTCTAATTTAGCGTTATTCTTACACATTTGAAAGACATAATTTTTATATGTGTGGTAAATTTTCGCGTATTATTTAAATTATTTGCCTTATAAATTTTTAGAGCTTCTTTTTTATCTTATTTATCGTTGATATAAGAGTATGATTGTACATGTGAAGTTAATTTTCACGTTCAATTTTAAATTCTTTGCCTTGTAAATTTTTTAGTGTTTCTTTTTTTTCTAAAAGTTAGAGTTGTCATTATACATTTTAAAGACATGAATGGCAATGTTTGAATTCTTTGTCGTAGAAATTATAGGTATGTTATACTTTCCTCCTGCATGTCAAATTTAAAGTCGTGATTTTTATGTGTAAAGTAAATTTTTGCGTTATTGTTAAAGTTATTTGTCGTAGAAAGTTTAAGTATGTTACTTTTTTCTTTTATTCAGCGATATTTTAAATACATGATTTTTATATATGTAGTAAATTTTCACTCAAATGTTAAAATTATTTATCGTAGAAATTTTAAGTATGCTAATTCTTCTTACATGTCACATTTTAATGTCGTGATTTTTATATGTGAAGTAAATTTTTACGTTAATGCTAAAGTTATTTGTCGTGCAAAGTTTAAGTATGTTAGTTTTTTTTTTTCCTTTTATTTAGCAATATTTTTACATATTTTAAAGACATGATTTTTATGTATATAGTAAATTTTCGCGTAAAGGTTAAATTTATTTGTCGTAGAAATTTTAAGTATGCTAATTCTTCTTACACGTCACATTTTAAAGTCGTGATTTTTATATGTGAAGAAAATTTTTTACGTTAATGTCAAAGTTATTTGTCGTACAAAGTTTAAGTATGTTACTTTTTTTTCTTCTTTTATTTAGCGATATTTCTACATATTTTAAAGTCGGGATTTTTATGTGTAAAGTAAAATGTTACGTTAATGTTAAAGTTATTTGTCGTAGAAAGTTTAAGTACGTTACTTTTCTCTTGCATGTCATATTTTAAAGTCGTGATTTTTATATATGAAGGGAATTTTCGAGTAAAGGTTAAATATTTATCTTAGAAATTTTAAGTAAGTTACTTTTTTTTCTCTTATTTAGCGATATTTTTACTCATTTTAAAGTGATTTTTATGTGAAAAGTAAATTTTTTACGTTAATGTTAAAGTTATTTATTTTAAAGAGTTTAAGTATGTTACTTTTTTCTCTTATTTAGTGATATTCGTACACATTTTAAAGACATGATTTTTATTCGTAAAGTAAATTTTCACGTTCACTTTTTTTTTTATAAGTTTATTTTTTATAATAATAATAATAAAATCTGATAATTATTACTAAATATTATCTTTATATTTAATAAATCTCATAATTACTCCAATTGCAACAACTGTCTACGCTAAAAACCCATTCGCTACACTATGACGTCACGAACAAATTATCTATCACTTTAACTGTTTCAAGCAAGATCGTTACACAACAACTCAACTCGCAAACGCGTTGAAGCGTGTTGAAACATCCCTAGTCTCGCTCCCCTCCCTTCTGACGGGTCGATAGTCAGTAGCACCCTCTACCGTGAAACCTGATTGGTCGGTGAAGTCACGTGATCACCCCTCATATATAGACGCTACCGGTTGCCGTCTCGCCATTTCTACTTAGATACCTGAGTGTGAAAGACGTGTTTAATACATCGTGTTTTTTTTTCTCATCGCGATTTTGTTCGTACTTGTGTAGTTATTCACAGTTATTTTAGCTTCGCAGATTTCGTTTCGATTATTCGGTAAGTGAATTTTTAAACATCTTCTCACTCCAACAAACCAAGAGAGCCTTGTCGGTCTATGACGACAAGCGGTATCTGCTGGAAGATGGCATAACCAGCTATGCCTATGGTCACTTCAAAATTCCTTAAATCATTCATTTAATCCTTAAATTTTTTTATTTTTTTATCTCTTTAAGCCTTAATTTAACTAAAATATTACTTTAACTAAATTTTTAAAAACTTATTTACCGTTAATTTTTTTTTCTTCAGGATTTTGTATGTGATCATTAAATTTAATTCATGAGAGAAATATACGTTCTCACAAGTCTTCTTTTCAGATTTTTTAAAATTTAAAATTGTTTAGGATTTAAGGTAATGATGTCTTCTTAAAAGATATTATTGGATGGTTGGTTAGTGACCTCATATTTCAAGGAAATATACGTTCTTTGGAATAAGTTTTTTTTTTTGGTAGGGTGGAGTGAGGCGGTACCAATTCTTCCTAAAAGAGGTATCGGGCTGGAGGAGGGTCCTCACTTTTAAAATTTAACTTCAAAATAATTAACATTTTCTAAAGTCTTTCAAATTAACTTATTCAAAATTGGTTAGGGAAGGGGGGTGGGTAGATGAGTTACCATGAAGGCAACGTCCGATAGTCGATATTTTAACAATTGTTTGGTAAAATATTGAAATGTCACGTGTAGCTCGGGGTTAGGGTTCTTTAGACCCTTAGCAAATGGCCTTCCTTTTATTAACTTTTCAAATTTAACATTTTTTTTTGTGTAACTTTGTTGCAGGTATTTTAACTTGGCTAAAGGATATGTAAGTAACTCGCTAGAAAACCAAACAGTCAATCAGGAGTTAACTTTTGGTCACATGTTTAAAACTTATCAGTCACAAGCGAGCATTTAGCTGACCGATCAGAACTCGTTGCCAACACCTGAAAACTAAATTTGGTATATATCCAATGTTATCACCACTTAAAACGTAAATCTTAACATAGAATGACGTCATACCCACTGTGACGTCATTAGTAAAAATACCTATCACTCTACCTTATTTGTTTAGAAGCAGCCCTAGAACAACTCAACTCCGTCTGAAAGGTAAATCGACACTAAAAAGTGTTGCCAACGCTCAAAACTTTGATATAAAACAAATTATGACGTCATATCTACTGTGACGTCACGCAATAAAAGCCTATCACCATAACTTATTCACTTAGAAGCAGTCCTAGAACAACTCAACCCCGTCTGTTAGATAAACCGAAACTAAAAAAGTGTTGCCACCGCTCAAAACTTTGATATAAAACACATTATGACGTCATATCTACTGTGACGTCATGCAATAAAAACCTATCACTCTAACTTATTCGTTTACAAGCAGTCCTAGAACAACTCAACTCCGTCTGTTAGATAAACCGAAACTAAAAAGTGTTGCCACCACTCAAAACTTTGATATAAAACACATTATGACGTCATATCTACTGTGACGTCACGCAATAAAAGCCTATCACCATAACTTATTCATTTACAAGCAGTCCTAGAACAACTCAACTCCGTCTGTTAGATAAACCGAAACTAAAAAGTGTTGCCACCACTCAAAACTTTGATATAAAACACATTATGACGTCATACCCACTGTGACGTCATACACAAACAGCTTATAACGAAACCGAAACTAAAACAGCAGCAGGAGGGAAACAACTCCACTCCACTTCCGGTAACGTGACTTCCGGTGACGTCATATCCGACCACGCCCCTTCCGGTGACGTCATATCCGGTCACGCCCCCTTCCGGTGACGTCATCGTCCCCCGTCCTTCTGCGCGCTGCGCCATGGCTTCGGATCGGCATTTTCTAACTACTGACAACCCATACTATTTTTCCAATGACATTATTCTGAATTTCAATTTTCTTCTCTATTTGGGTCGCACAAAATCATACGGGCATTTTGACACATGATGAATGTAACTTCTTGTTTACTGCAGTATTATGTCAATAAGATCAAGAATATGGAGAGGAGGAAACAGATTACTTTGTTGTATAAGCTTTTATTAGGTAATGGTGTAAATAATGGTTTCAACTTTACATCAATTTCCTACGATGCTTGACTTCTGAACAACATGATTAAAATGCAGAAGAGACTTATTTGCTCAAATTTTACTTTTTAATAAGCAGACAGTGTTCTCCATATGGCTGTGTGATTAGAGTTCTGACCTCTCATGCCAAAGTTCGAATCCCTTTGAGTTTACATTAACCTTCAGGTCCCAGACTGGATAACTATAATTGTGCACAAAAATAAATCATTGGGCGTAAAAACCAAGTTTTTAAATAGTAATAGCTAATATTTGTACTCATAGATTTGATAATTTAGACGATACATACTCATACCTTTTCCCATATCTTCAAAAAATATTCTTGGTTCGTCACGGCAAATCTTGATTTTAGCATAGGTCACCTTGCGATGTGTAAAAATATTTATTTTTTCATTGTTTAATTTAACAATTAGTATTTGTTTAATAGGCAGTGTATATTTCATTTAGTATAGTTTCCAACCAATAGACATATTCACCTTGAGAGAAAAATTCGATATTTATCTCACAATTACCATCGATAATTTCATATGTTTAATTAAAGACGACGTTAATTTCTATATAATCAATAAAAATGATTGTCCGAGTTCAGACGCTAAAATCGATTGTACACTTTGCAAGGGCAAAACTTTTAGAAATTTGAAAGATAGTTTGAAATTTTAATAAACATACGATTGATCGAGATTAAACGATTGTATTTAAATAATGTAGAACTAAATGAAATAATTAACAACATTCTTTGGTAAACGTAGAGGTGTGGATGCAGCCCTTGATTTTCCCATAAATTTTGTTTTCTTTTCAACAAAAACTTTTTAATGCTCAAATAAATAAAAAATGCCACGGGCGAACTTAATTCGAAACTAACAAAAGTTGAAGAAATCAAATAGTCTAAAAAGGGTACAACTCAATCAAAATACGAGTTTTGTGACAGTTGTATGCTGAATTAATTGAAGGGATGTGTGTGTGCAGGGGGGAATAATCAAACAACCCAGTGTTTGGATTTTTTTTTAAGTTGAGAACTTTATTATAGTTAAGAACAAACTCTAAAATATTAATCATAAAGGTTTTTTTAAAAAAATAGGTAGTAATTTAAAATAAAAAGAACATTGATCCGTAACATTAAGTACGAAGACAACTTTAATTTTACATTAAATTGAAATTTAAACAATATTAAAATATGATTATAACTTAGTTTGGAAACTTCAGATATTCTAAAGATTCAACTAGGATATAGATTCTTTGTAATTTAAAAAATAAATATGCGTTTTCTTCAAATTTTCAACTAAATAAAACGTTCATCATCTATCCAATAAATGTTCTTAGTCTATCTTATCAGAAAAGATTTCCCGCGACTACTTTCTCATTGTTGTTTACTTTTTCACAGAATATAAAATTGAATTATCGCATTGTATGAAATAAGACAAATGCCAGATGCATACAATAAACTATGCAACCAATTATTTTATACTATTATTATATTAATATTGCCTAATTATTACCCATTACTCAATTCATTATAACATAATTAATGATACTATCATTCTGTATAGTCCACTTGATTTATAAATTAAAATTGATTCATTACATCACAGATTACTTTAATTTCGATGCATATTTATGTCCGGAAAAGAATAGTTCACTTGTATGCCATTGTTTAATTCATGGAATTACAAGCAATTATTTTATTATTATTATTGTTCAAAATGTAACGTCGATGTTTTAATTGTTCTTTATCGTAATACATTATTCTTAGCAATCGCACAAAAAGCTTTGTGGGCATTTTTGTCGTTGGCAATATGTCATTATAGAGTTATATTGGTAAGATAATTTGTTTATTTATGAATTGGATAGAAGAGATTGACGGCTTAAGGGCGCTATCTAGTCAAACCGAAACTAGAAAACGATGTCAGCGCCTCTACAATGGGTGGAGCAGTAGGCGTGTGCAAAATTAACCGAATCACATCTTTAATTTAGGTTAGGTTTACCCACCCCCGCTACTAGTAAAGAGTTCCGCAATATAACGGTAGTTTTTTCTTGATTAAGTCTACTATCAAGTATTCATTTCACAAATATTAGTCAGAAATTTTTTTCAGTTCCATTATGACACGAAATAGCTATGGTTATATTCTTTATTTAAAATACACGTATTGAAATTTGAACGGGAGAAATCCACTTAGAATCTCTTTCATTATAGCCAGAGCCAAGGCCACTTCGAAAGCGTCATAATTCAAAATACAGCTGACTGCAACATCAGCATTTTTGCTTCTTTATATTTTATGGGAGTGTTTTGCAAAATGATCGTGCTGTTTTATTTAAAGGAAAAATAATGATTCCAAGCAGTGGATTGATAAGTAATAGAAATAGTGATATGTCTAAAAAATAATAAGTGTTTTATAGAAACAACTGAGAACGGATAATTAAAAAATGACAAAATAAAAAAAAAGTTTTAAAAGTGGATTTTTAATAATTTTTTAAGAGGACAAGTTTTCAATTTGTCTTTCTGATCAACATTAATTTAAACATGAAAAAAACTGAATCTGAAATAAAAAAAATTTAAAGTATACGTGAAATGAAAATATTATACAATTGTCGGATGCGTAAAAAAAATTGTAATTAATTTCGATGAGGTAAAAGTTGCCCATCCAAATAAAGTTGGCCCTGACCAAGTATTCCGCCAACTAATAAGGAAATTAGACACTGATTGGTTCCCAAAAATAAAAATCAAGCCCCCCTCCCCCCCCCCCCCCTTCTTAAATTGCAATGATCCTACAGTTTATCTTTTCAAATATGTATTACAAATCAGTCCTTCACAGGTCAAGACCCACCTTTTTAGAAAGATGAACAATGGCGACCCACTTTTTCACTACCTCATTGATTTTAACATTACTTTGGATTACCCATAAAATAACTTAATTCGAATTGTAATTTAAAAAAAAAAAATATTAAATGTCTTAATTTTTAATTACTAAAAATAATTAAATTAGTTAAAATTACTAAATATATCTCCAGTTCTTAAAAGTAATGCACACTTATTGTATGGTTTGAAAAAGCGTATAATTCAATGGTAATTTTTAAATTGCTTTTTAGTTACAAAATGGTAAGAACTGTGATAAAACAGTTTAGTATTGATAGACGTGTCACAAAATTATCGCTCAGCCGCTGCTTATTAAATTCCCCCCCTCCCCCCCATTTTGGTATTTCTTCTAACTTCTACTTTAAGTATATGAAAAACTCACAGGTTTAAAAACGACTCTCGTATAAAAAAACTGGTTCACGACCCATCAATGGGTCTCAACCTACAAAAAAAAAAAAAAAAAAAAAAAAAAAAACTTTTTTACAATCTGCTGAGTAATAATAGACTGCATACCGAGAGTAATAAAATAAATAAAAATTTATCTCTAGATAAATGTCAGTCGATTACTCAAATAAAATTAGCTAAATACAAAAATATTTCTAAAAATCACTGGTATTGCAATTTAAATATTTTTACACAAATATTAACGAATATTTTACTTAGTAATCAAAAGTGGACAATATTTTAATCTTTTTGAAAATTTTAATTATTCTGTAATGATTTGGTTCCTATATGCGTATACAAAGTTTTATGAAAATCAATTGATTTGTACAGACTCCTGTAGACTGTTGTAAATGTTATCGATAGCTGCCTTACACATTTTGTCAATCATACATCACTTACGTGGCATTTGACTATTTAATGAAAAACTATTCTTTATGAACTAACATTTGCGAATACTCAAGGTTTCTGTACCTAGTACGGTGCATCAGTTAGCACCATAAATACATACACACACATTATAAAAATAGTGTAGTGAAACTTTTTACTTTCAATTTCCCATATGTTAGCATAAGGCAAGGAACGATGTTCAAACTTTATATACGGCCCAGTGGTGGCCATGGGACCTGTCATACTAGCGTAGTATGAGGATGATTCACCGTTCCATGTTCTAAAGAAAAGTTTCAGATTTCTGTCCGGCACAGCAAGGAAAGGGTGCCAAATGATGTTCTTAAAGTACATATAAAATTTTATTAGAATGGGATGTCATCTTCTGCTTCCGGATTGACGTTAAAGAATGCAAATTTTGAAGAAGAAAAAAAACCTCTTTTTTGATGTTTTACTACTACAGGGATGAGAGTGATCAGAGAGCAAAAAGGAGGAAGACCAAAAATTGGTTTTAAAAAGCAAGCGGAAGGGACGATACCCAAAAGTTTCATCAAAAAAGTTTGTGGAAGGAATACACACAAATTAATAAAAAAAAAAAAAGTATGCAGGAAGGATGATTCAATAATTTTAAAGATATAATGACATTTCTCATACTATATAATAATTATATTTCAAATATTAGAAACTTGTGAAGTAATCTGTGAGGAAAGGGGAGCCAAGAGGGAAAATCTTTTGTTTAGATATGAGGAAAAGTATAATTTTTGCAGGAAAAACTGATACAGATCATAAAAATGCGGATCCTCGAAAAAGGGATGAAGACAAGGAAAATGTTACATAAAAAACAAAAAACAAAGAAATCCTCCAAAAGGAGGAAAACTCTCATCCCTGTGTTACACATAAGTTTAAATTATATATATATATATATATATATATATATATATATATATATATATATATATATATATATATATATATATATATATATATATATATATATATATATATATATATATATATATATATATATATATATAATTAAATTATAAGAGTTACTTTTATTTATTACAGTAAAATGTTGACAAAAATTAAATTTTTATTACTATTATAATATTTCAAATAACGCGAAAATCCTTCTTGTCATAGAATTTCGGCATGTCTTTTCAAGACTGCATTTAATTCTTTTTATAAAGCCTTCTCTCTCAGATTTTTTGCGCTCTGTGGCTGAAGTTTCTGACACAGTCTTGATCGCATTTTCAAATATTGTATTACAATATTGTGTAAAGACAGTTCTCCTTCTGCCTTTTTCAGCAACAAACAATTGGATATCTTCATCAGGAATGGATCACAATAATTGTGGATCAGATATAGTCTCTTGACAATCAATGAGATAGGTGTAAGTTGATTCCTAAAATTTTTAATAGTGGGGAGTTGAAACAGTTTTAGTTTTATTTGTATGAATGCTGTGGAATTTCAAAATGCGACGGCTGCCATTTCATGGTTTAAAGGCGGTCAACATTGCGGTCAATAAATTTACAGGGTGCGCAAGGAAACTTTTTCTTTGAATTACTGGATATATTTTAGTTTTCAGTTACATGGACAAATACCTATAGTTGCACTGATGAGTTTGAACAGGCGACAAGAAGAGTGAGTTTTTATTGCAAACCAAAGCGTAAACCCTCATAGAAAGTTAGACACATAGAATTTGATTAGCTCGAGTTAGCCATCGACCATACGACATTTTACCTAGAGATTTGTTTGCTAAATTCTTAGAAAATATGCCTGTTAAAATCGTTGAGGCGATATGTTTGTCCTGTGCTAAAACCTTTAATAAAAAAAACTCGGGTAAACCTCCAAATTTTTCAACGTTCACGTTAGTTCCACCCCACCTAAATGCCACCATAGATATTCTAATTCCAGGAAGAAATCAGTGATTCAGATGTGCTGGATGATGGAGTAATATAACCCAAGAGCATCGACTTTGGTTCCATTATAAAGAAATATGCTCTTTAATAATCAATGAAATATTTTCTCCAAGAATGCTCTATAAATACATTTTGTCATTCTTTTCTGATATAATTTAAATTTTATCATTTTGTCTGAAGTACAAAGCAGGTATTTGTAGAACTTCGTTTTTTTCTGCGGTCAATTTTCGTGCTATCTAGATTTTTCTGTGAAACGTATTTTTAACAATTTTCGAAGTGGATGTTAGAAGAACTGCTGAAGCAATAACTGTCCCAGCCCTATCCGATACTTCATATCTATTATACACGTTTTTGAAGAATGTGCCTGGAGTACATCGTCACTGTCCAAATGACTAGATTCAGATAAAGTTTAATCATTATAGACTTCTATATGTTTACTTTTTGAAGCTGAAACTGTGATTTTTACTTCAGAATTTCCCTTCTCAAAGTGTTCTTCATTTTATTCATTACTAGTTTAATAATCATGCTTCGCTACAAAATTTTAACATGTGCAGTATTTTAGTTAGCTGTGAGGTCTCGCGTTGCGAAAACCTGTCATTCGTGTATAGGTCCCAGTTTTTGACGCTTCGCCCGCAGGATGTTTCATCGCTACGCAAAATCGAGCTCGCTTCCCTCGCTCAAAGGTTCATTGCAGCGTAAGCATAAGCTAGCTTCATTCACTAAAATCTACTTGCTACGTAAAACCTTAATATTGGAAGCCTATCCCTTGTCGAGAAAAAAAAATTCCCCGTTAATACAATAATACAACACCCCTTTAAGATTATTTTAACACGTGTTTGTGAAAAGTAAAATTAGAAGCCAAAACTTATTATGTTGAAACTTTCAGAGCTCCAGGCCTATTAAAAGTCGCTTTTTGTGAAAAAAGTAATTAAAAAACAAATTAAAATTTTAACATTCTTTTTGTCAGTCTAATTAGAAGGCCAAAGCTACTTGTGTTGAATATTTCACAACTGTAGCTCAATTACAAATTTACATGTAAAATACTTGTTAATTAATTAAAAAAAATTAAAAAACAAATAAAATTTTAAAATTCTGTTTTTTAAAAATCCAATTAGATGGCCACAACTACTTATGTTGAAAATTTCAAAGCTGTAGCCCTATTTGAAATCGTTTTGTAAAATATATATTAATTAATTAAAGAAATTTACTTAAAAAAAAAACTAAATAAAAGTTTAAAATTCTGTTTTTCAAAAGTCCAATCAGAAGGCCAAAATTACTTGTGCTGAAAATTTCAGAGCTCTACTCCAATTTTAAGTAGGTTTCTATAGATCCAGAAACGGATAGACAAGACACACAGCTTATTTTATTATTATAGATAGCAATATCTAAGGCTTCGACCACCATTTTGATCGATTAGGAATCTTAATTCTCAGTCTGGCACATTTTAGTGCCTGGGACAAATGCACTCATAAATTTTCTTAAACTTGCAGGATAAAATGTCAAACAATACTTACTAGTCTTCTAGAAGGATTTGGATAAAGTCTTCTAAATTCTCCTTTGGGAGTGAGATTTAAAAAAGATGCGTTTTAAATTATGCGCCTTCAACATCATGTTTACTCGTTTGACAGTAGGATATGGAAACTCTTGACCATATTTTTTTGGTCTTTGCCACGACAATGTCCTCTATTTCCATATACGAGGTTTTTTGTTAGTTTCATTATTACGTTTTATCTTATGCCGGTTTCAGTCATAGAACTTTCTAACATCATCGTAGACTAGTAACATAATGCATTTAATATTACTTAAATCACCAAAAAATTAACATTTTCACTTTGAAAGATCCACGATAAAAAAAATTTAAAAAAAAATGACACAAACCAGCGCAACACAGCCTTACCTTGTTGCAGGCGGAGCTATACGGGAAACACAAGCCCCCCTACCACATCACCACCCACACTTCGCTAGGACATCGGAAAAAATTGACATTGCAATTGAAAACATTTAAATCTATAGCTGAAAATAATAATAATTTTTAAAAAAAGTAACAAGAAAGGCTACAGGCTTCAAATAGTGGAGGCAGCAAAAATAATTTTAAAGTATATTCTCTTTCAAAAGAGACTGTATATTCTTTAAGATTGTATCAAGTAGAGTTATGTTTGCACTAAAAATCTGATTTAGTGCAATGAACACATAGCTCGCAAAAAAACAATACACACATTGGGTGCGAGAGATCGTAAGTCTTATTCTAAACTCGTGTGCTCTTTCATTTTTGGTTTTTAAAATTTTATAGCTTATGAACAGACATATGAGCAGTTAACCGAAAGAGACTGCAACATTCACAGGCGGCCAGCAAAAATTTTTTAATGGAAGTCAATAATGTGCATTGTAAACTTTTATGTGCAATCGCAACTTATTTAAGCGATTTTGTGCTCTTCGAGTTTTCCTAGGGTTTGATCACTACTAAGAAACCACAGATTCTTTGCTATGGAGTAACTCTTTTTTGCACTATCACCGGCAACGAATCTAACTACCAAGTTTTAATTTGATTGGATGATAACAAGTGAGTTTAGCCATCCGCAAATTTCCCGGCCACAAACAAATGACATCGAATTTAATGTAAAAGGATTTAAAAACTGGGATTATGGAACACCGTACAACTTTCAATTACACTTAATACCAGCCACGGTGCAATTGACCGTTTTTCATTAATTAAAAAAAAAATTCAATTTGGTGATAATTATCTCATTGACAACCTCTTCCCAAAAAAAAAACCACCGCCTAAATGGAAATTTTTACAATAAATAATAGATAAGACTTTGATGTAAGTGAAACAGAGGAGAAACAGTCGTTTATGGGCGATGCTCGATTAAAAAGAACTTTGTGAACTCGTTTTTTAACTGTTTACACCATAATCGAAATTCTAATGGGATTTTGGAGGTGGCGGATGAGATTTATTGCAATTACTTGATCGAAACCGCTAAGATCAGTTTTTTGACAATTGTTGAAAAACTTAAATTTTTCAATAACAACTACCTTTTGCACATGCGCAATTTTCACGAAAACCTTAATGACATCAGGTTCCATGGCCACCGCTAACCCGTATACAAAATTTAAACATCATAGGTAAATCCATTCGGGAGAAATTTTGACCTCGCACACACACACAAACACATCGGACACTTTTCTAGACCACTTTCTTGAACTCAGCTAAACGTGTGGTATTGAAAAAAAAAAAAAAAAAAAAAAAAAAAAAAAAATATTAATAATAATCGATTTTTTTTTTTTTTTTTTTTTTTTTTTACCGAATGCAATTCTTTCATCAGTATGTTAACGTATGAGCAATTGAAAGTAATAATTTACCCTAAAAACAAAGTTTTTAAAATTAATACTTTATTTAGATTGCCAACTTTTATGTGCAACTAATTAAAATAATTTTGAACTCAGATCGACTTTTCATAGTGTTTGACCACAATGTAAAAAAAAAATCATTCATTCCATGCAATTGAACTAACACCTTTTTGCCTCCAAAACTTAAGAAAATGCATTGTCATTGATAGCGTGTCCATCAGCCAAGTTTTATCTCGATTGGATGAAGGCAAGTAGATTAATTAGTCCTCCGAAAAAAAATGGAAACGTGTGTAAAAGCTACCTTTTTAAACGATAGCACCCAAAACGATAGAAAGCAAAATGTCATTGATAGCGAATTCATCCGCCAAATTTAAGATCGATTGGATGAAGTGGCCCTTAACCCTACAAAGCAACAATAACAGCGTTTGTAATAGAGTCCTTTTAGTGAAAGTCCCCAAAACTTGATAGAATACATTCTCACCGAAAACGAATCTGTCTGCAAAGTTTCGGTTTGATTGGGTGACAGCCCAAGGCGGTTAATTAACTCTCCACATATTTATCTGCCACAAACATAACCACACACAAAATAAATCGAAGTGAATATAAAGGATTTAAAAAATATTGTTTAAATTATTTGACCAAAAATCACATAAATAAAATTATCCAATATCGTATTCTTTAGATTTAGTCACTTCTTTACAACTAGCTAACAATTAAAAAATAAAAGAATAACTAAACTCCATCCCAAGCGTAGAGCGTAGTAGAAATCGTAGCGTAGAAGAAATATTAAATGTACTTGTAAACATTGAACACTTCGTGTCGGCCTAAAAATGCAATAAGAAAAAAAGAAGGGAAAAAATAATAACCCCAAATGGTGCCTCTCGTTCAATGAATGAAAAAGACAAAACAAACCTCGTTATGTTTATACTTTTCTTACAACTGAAGCCATTATAAATCACTGTCACCTACGATGTATTCATGCGCGCATTCAAGAAAATCATAAAATTTAGAGTAATTAAATTGTAGCCGTTTAAATACAATTCTTAAAATTATAAATTTTGGACCATTTGAAAGAAAATGAATAATTCTACAGATTGATGCATTTATTTTTTTCTCTTTGGTGTTGTAAAGAATTTTTATTAGCGTTTGAACTTCAACTTGAAAAGATGGAATTTTTTGAAAATATTTAAAAAATACTTCTCAATAAAATACTAAGCCATCATTACGCATCACCTTAAAAAACATTTCGAATTTTTTTATGGTGAAAAAATAATTCGAATATTTTAAAATTTTTTAGCACAGTGTTGTGATTATTTATATGAAAATCTCCTATACTTTAACATTGAGATTCAAAATGTAGGTGGCGTGTCGATAACAGCCTTAAGAGTTTTTTAAGTAATTACAAATGAACTCACCTTTGCCTCTTTGGCCAGTTGTTTCATGAAGTAAATGTCCAGATCCGACCTCCCCGACCCCTCGCTCAATCGGACGGGGGACGGGAGAGAGTGACTAGAGGAAGAGGTCGATCGGCTTTTCCGCATCGAACCGAAGAACGAAGACATCATTAGACAGATAAGTTAAATGAAGACACACATTGACTCTTCAAAGTACAGTTTTGTAAATTATCTTCCACACAAATTTATTCCACAAGGATAAATCGGTTTTGTTTTTAATTCTTCGGCAAACGATATTTTTAAGTAGTAAGAAAATTTAATTCATAAGAGAGCTTTGTAGAACATAACATGTTTTCTTAAGCGTTCCGTTGTTACCAAACGGTTTCCAATCGATTATAATATCATCATTTCGCATTAGAAAGATCGGTAATAACTATCTTAAAAGTGGACACATTAGACAGTCGATAGTGTTTCACAAATAAGTTAATCACATCTTCTTTTCATCATATCCACGTTTTATAACGGTGAAAATAATCCCATTGTCACGAAAATAAGTAGTTTTGTGAAAATCAAAAATTATTTAAACTGTATCATTTATTTCGATTATTCGCATTATCATCTTTTCAATTGAACCGCACACGTTGTTGAGACATTATCACACCGGCAACACAATTCTTCGAATCATTTCTTTTTTTCATACATAAATCCATTATTCCACAACAAGGGCCTATATCAACCCTTTTTCACCATTTCAAGAATTATCAGATTCATTCAGTTCTAAAATTTCTAACATTCACTCGAACAGACACATTCGTAATGACATGATCATGCAGTTGTCATGCCAATTAGGAGCGATTATCAGTTCTTTGACACTCAACAAAATCGTCTGCCGACAAGCATAACCGAGAGAAGTGAACCCAGCTGATAGCAGCGGCGGGAAAGCCATCTGCAGCGACTGTTTCCAATGGCGTGGCCGGCATGTGACGTCATTACCGCGGGAAACGCCGCGCAGTAGAGCGGAGTGGAGGGGGAGTGTGTTTCGAATGAATTATGATCTACCAAACGATCGAATATGGTAAAAATGAACGAAATACAGCAGGTTTTCAGGACATCACTCCCTAGATTTTTTTTTCTTTGGCTTTCTGGTTTAAATTAATTTTATAACAATCTCTTGTGCATGATGTACATACAAATTTATTTCTGGACGTAGTTGGAAATCATCTTTCAAAAAAACTTTCAAATATATATATGCACAGTCTTATTTGCAAGCTAATTTGTTATGTATTTTAATAATAGGACATTAACAATAATCATTCTAAACTCTTGCATGATGATATCAAATCTTACATTTCATTCGGTCAACCTAATGACAATGTTGTTGACGCTTTGGCCTCCCATGCCGAAGGTGCCGGGTTCGGATCCTGTGTTTGGCATAAATATATACTTTGTGGCTCTAGGCCCATGCCTGATTGGCTATTATTGTGTACAAAAATAGGTCATCGTACAAACCAATCAATGAATTTGCATTCTAATACTAAATTACAAGAGCCCATTGGAAATGCATTTCTATCAAAAACGTTTCATGCAAATGTTATTTTACTGCAGATATATTTTTGTAAAAATTACGAAACTTTGGAAAATACTTTTTATCACTATCTAGAATCTAATCACAGTTCGAGAACAACTTATCTATTTGTGTAATAGTATTCAGCTAGTTATCATCATGAAATATAAAATTTCACAAGTTTAATTAATTAACGAGATAGAACATTTAGTTTCTATTTAACGCATTGTGGAAATTAAGTGTCTTAAATGTCTCTATGAAGATGAACATAAATACAACCAGAGTCATATAAAGGTTTTTTTTTTTTTTTTTTTTTTTTTTTTATTTATTCGTAGGTTTATTGTCAATATTTTAAAAATGATTTCGTAGCTCGAATAAAATAATGAAAACCTTTCACTCCTCAATACAACCAATTCAGTGTTTCTTAAGAACTGAAGTTGCCACCCCCTCACCTTGCCCTATTAAAGTCCTTATCATTATTTAATTTCGCTTTTACCTTTATTTAATTTATTGTTTATTTGCTTACATTTATTGCTGACTTCCCAATTACGTTATGCCACTTTTTTATCTATGCAGGCGTTGTAGTAGTTTGGGGAGGGAGGTATTCATTAGATGAAGAATTTGTCCAACTTGTGTACAGATGTATTAAAACAGTAATACACGACAATGCATAGCCTAATATTGAACATGAGTAAAAATGGAACTGTGCTGCGACACTTGCGAACTCAAGAGGCTCTTTAGTATTGAACGCTTACAGAAAGTAGTGTGACACTTGCGTACAGATATGGGTTTCCTCTGACACTATTACCCCCCTACTATTTCAGGTTCAATCAGTGACTCAGTGGCAAGCTTACGGTAGGCGGTAAACGGTTTCCCATGCGGAACGAAATTTGTTCGATTCCTGACGGTTCAATTCCGTACTTCGCGACTTGGGGGCCGCTCAGTCAATCTCACATCAATGAGTACTAGAAGCAATTCTTGCAAACAAAAGAGACTTGTTCGCAAGCTGACCGCACTGCCAGACAATCTCAATGACCCCTTTGGTTTCTAATGAGCTGTTGTGGGAGTGCTTTGCGATTTTGTGTATGGTGGGCAATAAATATTTCCAACTCTTCAGTTTTTGCGCCTAGTAAATTGCGTTTTATTTAAAAAGATAATTTTTTAATCTGTGGAGTTGTACTTTTCAAGATTTTCTGGTTAGTACAAATTCGTGTAGAAAATATATTTGTCGGCATAAATATTTATTTAAAATAATTAATATAACTTATAACGAAACTTTTGGGATTTCATATGCTTTCTTTTTAGGTTCAAACTTTCTTTTAGGTAATTTTTTTTTCTTGTTTTTTCCCCTTTGGTCCTCATAATTACATAATCTTCTTTTCATGTATTCTACTTTTCTTATGTTACAGTTCCTGATGGTGTTGGAAAAGGCGATTGCTCCCTTCGCCCTTCACTGGACCTGCGAGTGTACTTATATTACATAATGTACTTAACAACACTCAGTGCCCAGTGTCCTATTATGTATGTACTATTAACTATGCAATGGTTCATGATTCTCTCAAAACCTTAAATATATTAATATTGTGATTGAATTGTGCCTTCGAAAAGTACAACCTCTTTATCAGAAACGTCATTTCCCAAAAGATGCCAAAGATTTTTAAAAAAAACTTCCGTTCCTTTTGAAAAAATTCTTCTCGCTGGGAAAGAAACTTGTTTTATGTTTGAATGGATTTATTTCAGACCTCCTCTATTTAGTAGACCACAAACTGAGTAGTTTCGGGGACTTCAAATAGACATGCGAGAGGATTCTCCTCTTGGGCGAACTGCTTCTCTTCCCACCCTTGGATAAACACGTGCCCTTTTACACTCTTTTCCATTTGCTTCTGTAATTGGAAGATACCCTCTCTTGGGAGTCATAAAAGACGTTTTTTTTTTCTTCCTCCTCCCCCCCCCCACCCCATTCTAATTACCAGACTTCCAAGTTCATACAACAAGAATAAAAAGTTATAAAGGGAAAAAATAATATTTCAAGAACACATGTTCTAGTTGAAGAGGAAGGTGCTTTTTTTTTCCCCTTCGAGCTTAAATAAATATCAGGGTATCAAGCCTTCAGAACAGAAAAAAGTATTCTCTCTCTCAGAATCTTTTGACTTGTAAAAAAGACATGGCTGTGATGCTCATAATGTGAAGAAGAGATCAGATTTTCGAATGATCGGATTACCACCATTTTAGATTGTCATAGTAGTTTGATTGAATCATTTACTCTTCTCAGAGATTCAGTTACACGAAAAAATAATGTTTTGTGGAATCACTAACACTAAAGAATAACACAACTATATCGTTATGAAAGTAATTGTCAGTATTTAAATTTAATTAAAATCTAGTTTGAACCAAGGTTTCTATCATTCGTTACACTTGTTCTTTCCAGAAACTGACTTGTTCGGTTTGATCCTGATACTATACCTAAACCAGTTCTTTATAATTAACATTAATGTAACTGCCATGGCACTGCAATTTTTTTTTTCACTTCAGCTTTCTACATTTGTATCGATGCAGTTTCAATATTGAATATTTATGCACATCCGATTTAGTTTTTAACAATTGAGTACAAAATTCAAAATGGCACATGTATATGGTACTTTATTTAAAAAAAACAAAAAAAAAACAGGGTTTTGAGCCAGGTTTATTTACAGAGGGGAGGGTCAGGGAGTCAGAACACATATCTGGAAGTACAAGGCAGATTTTTCAAAAATGTAAACGTTACTTGGTAATGAAAACAATTCATTGATTTTCTTTTCAAATTAATAATTAATTCTGAATAAATGTGTCAGTTGAAATGGGAGAGGGGGGGGATAATAATCTGTATAACACGGCACTTGACCTCTTTTTTTTTCTTCTTTTTTTTTTCCTTTTTCTTTTTCTCTTTTTCTCTTTTTTTTTTTTTTTTTTTTTAAATTTTTAAAAGACAAATACACCTTGCTAAAAGCCCCCTATAGTATATTCGTTGTTTCTAAACTGTGTGTGAGTTCATCTAGGTTTATCGAAACAAAACTTCTTCAATACAGATGTACAGTCAATCAAGAGAAAGGTAAGATATGGGACAAAGTGAATAGTAGTTTCACACAAATCGGAACAAAGACTTTTTACTTTCAATCACCCATATGTATAACATAGGGTAATGAAAGTACAGTATCCGGTCAACAAAAAAAAATGTCTGTCTGTGTGTACGTGGTCAACATAACTCCCGAAAAAATTAACCTACGATCTTCAAATTTTGTGAGCGAGTTGGTGATGGCACAAGGACCTACCATGAATGTTTTTGTCAAAATCGTGCATGCGTATAGGGTAGTTGCCATTGAAAAAATCATGTTTCCCAGTAATTGCTAAAAAAAACGGCTCTACGATTTTTGTTCTAAAGGTGATCTAAACATCCCCACCTCCGATAATCTCGTAAAAATGCTTCAATGGTATAAAAAGTTGAAAAACGAATGCCTTCAATGACAAATCCCGCATTTTTTAAAAACGAATGAATTTGATTTGTATTTATAAAGAATTTCTTTCTGATTGTAAATATTCAAATAAAAGTATTTAAAAAAATTAGTTATTTAAATATTAAGAAAAGAAAATACGCAATATGCCTTCAAATTGCGATCCCCTCAAAACGGGCAGATTTTGAGTATGACGTCAAGAGCCTCGAAAGGTTCGGTGACGTAATCCCTTCGCTCCGTTTGTTATGGTGAGGTTTCTACCACAAAATTTCAGCTATATACTCTGTGGTTTCTACTTAGTAGTTGCCGTTCCTCAAATATTTTTGGTCGCCTATTTTGTAGGTATTTGTTTTTTATTTAATTGCAAAAATGGAATCTGGTTTTGTAAGAGGCCAATCGGAAAATTTGCAAAAAATTGACTCTACAATGATGGCTGTCTATTTCACCAAGAATATGGATTTTGTAACAGCGGAAACCGGTGACGTAAAAGCCAATAGGTAAAATTCCTTGCTTGGAATAAAAAGTTTGGTGGGAAAATATCGGTATATTTTCGTTAAAGGGGGGGGGGGGGGCCGTTGTCAATATTCAAGTCCGGTACGGATTCTGCGCCAAATTGACTTTTGCCAAAAATGGCTGCCCCGCCATTTTTTTTATTGACAAGTTAACATAATTTGGCGTGGTTTTATGTAAACAATTCTTAGCGAAGAATCCGTACCGGACTTTGAATTTTAACCCATTACTTTGCACTTGATGTTTACAAAAATTTAGAATAGCTTTCCTAACATATAGCTTGTTTTAAACTTAATAGGCGAGCATTCTTTAATTTTCCTTATATAAAAATTATCATAAGTGTAACTTACTTCAAAATGATCTTCACAAACATAACGTACAGTCTTTGTCGACAGTGGCATATACTTTTCATTGTCCCTCTTCATCGCTTGGCACAACATTTTTCGAGTATTTTCATTCCGTGGTAAGTAAATGAAAATTTTGTCAGAAGTTGTTATGGTTGTGCTTTTGCACATTGGCACGATACAATATTTGTAGAAAATTTTAGACATTTTAATAAAAAAATCAATCAAATAATCTCAAAACGAAATGAGGAGGAGACAAGTATTCTAAATTTCCACGATAACAACGTTTTAACAGCAGCAACCGCCACGTGACCTATGGAGGTAATTAGGAAGACGTGACGTCACAATAGAGTCGCAAAAAAAAAGGTCAGTTCGCAAAAATCTGACAGGCAAACTAAAAATGCAAATTAAAAAAAAAAGCGTGGAGAATAGAAATTTTTGTGTTTATGGTCATTTCGAGACATTTAGAATCGGAAAAAAAAAATAATAAAAAATTGCTGGAATTGTCCATTATAAGAAAGGATAATATAAGAATTATTGAAAAGTATATCGCCAAAATCATAACTTAGGCAGATTTTTTTTTTTTTTTTTTTTTTTAAAAAAGAGACCCATATAAGAATTATCGCAAAAAACATCGCCAAACTGACAATTTTTACCAAATGAACGATGAAAATATAAAAACGGTAAATGACACAAATCCACGTCAGTATTATAGTGCAATTGAAAGTTGTGCGATGTTCCACATCCCTAGTTAAATAATCAATGAAATTATAAACAACGGAGCGCTATGGTAGAATTATATAACAGGATATCAAGTTCAAAAATACGGAGCCTATTTATCGCCACTGTTTCAGTGAATTTTCAAAATGCTGCGAAATATGCAAACGTATACACCAGAATGGACTAGCTCTACGCACTGCATTTTCAAAGCAAATCAATCAAAATTATTATTAAGCAGCATCCGATGGACATTAACAAAAGCTGTCTAGATTACAATAGAAACGATTTCGACCACATTTTTGTATTATACTACTTTTTCGAATCCACAGATTATTATTCCATTATTCGAAAACAACCACCTAAAATGGATCCTTTACCTACCCTCCTCATCATGATGGAACGTGGTTTGCGCGTGCACATACAGTTTAATTATCCGGTAGAGCAGGTTATTTTCCATATCAGATTGTGCAGGTGCGTAAATTCTTCTCACGAAGAGACCGTCAAGTTATATTGGGTGTGAGGGAAGGGTGCCGAGAACGTGAACGCAGGTGTGCGCGCGAAATTCAATTTATGTTCCCGGAAGCCGTTACACCCTTGAACCCATCGGGAAATAATTAATTTTGCCAGTACATGCGGTTGTTGATAATGATACTCAAATCAAGAGATATCAAGCATGGAATGGGCGGGTAAAGGAAAAATCATCAGAATTTGGAAAATCAGTTGCTCGCTCAATGTAAATTTGAAAATAAAATTCAATTGAATTTCAAATCGGGAAAATATCAAAGAAAATGGAAATTTGTTTTACATATAGCAGTCTTGTAGTTAAATGTTACCGGTTGAATAGAATTCGAGAATAAATAAATTCTATCCATCTGCTGTAGCCAGCTTTTTCTTCTGCAAACGAATTTTTGAGTAGAAGCAGCTTTTTGTAAAGAATCATCGGAATCAAATTGTCGTTGTTTCGATTGAATTTTTTTTAATGAAAATACTTCTTTGAAGAATACCTATACCTAAATATATTTTGTAGAGATAGATTAAAAAGGTAAAAAAAAAAAATCATAAGCGTTATTAAATAAAAACCACCTAGCAAAATATTTATCTATAAAAAGCTGTGAAATCTCAAATGCTGGCCGTCAAGCGTTCATATTCGTAATCTATCATACTTCTTTTTTTTTTTCTTCTTCTTTTTTTTTTTTTTTTTTTTTTTTTTGTCAATTTAAAGTTTCCAACAGCAGGAGTCATTTCTTGGCGAACGAAACCATCATTTAATTTTAACATACCAAAGTCACACTCCCAAATCAAACTGAAAAATATAAACCGAATTAACGAACTCCATCAAACCGTTTCGTCTCCTGGTCGAGCTAAAGTTTTGGTTATTATCATAAGAAGTAGAAGAGTTAAATTTCAGTGATTTTGGTGTTCAAAATTATTACTTTCAACTATCCTATACGTAATATAGGGTTCCGGTAAAAAAAAAAAAAAAAAATTAAATTAAAATTTCTTGCATTTCTACATGTTTTGAAATGTATTCAGTTCACAAAAGTGTTATACAAAATTGCCTGTGTGAAAGTTTGTCTGTGGTCATCATCAAAAACAGCCCGCACTAAGTCGACTCTTATAATATTGTTACGAATTTCTGTAGATTTGTAAATATTTCTTAGCATTAATTATGTAAAACGATAAATTTATGTACATTTCGCATAAGGCAATGCAATAGTTTGTCTTACTTTGCTTTCCTGCAATGTGACCCTTAATGCTTGAAAACGAGTTTTACAGAGATAATGCTGGGAAGTGAGTTTTACAAAGAGAAGGCTATTTAACATTATGGTAATGGCAATCTCGCCAAATTGGCGACCATTGGCGACATTTTCGGTCTCCATGTACATGTATCGGGCTTTCGACTACGATCTGGAAAGTCCTCCAAATTTCTATCTCTAGAAGGTTCACGAAGTATTTATTGACTTCCTATATAAGGACTGACTGAGTGGAGTTACTGAGTTAGCTGTCTCTCAGCGAGCATTCAGAGAGTTCCAAAGTAAACTTGCATTGCCTTTTGCAGCGATTTTAGCAGTTGTGTTGTCAAGTTTTTAACTGCTGTTTTGTGCTCTATTGTTGTGTAAAGAGCTGTATTGAGTCTACCAGAACGAGAAGTCCTGGAGTTGTAAGAGAATCTGCGAAGAGTTATATCGGAATAAATTTCTGCAAGTTTTGATCTGCTTTGGCTTCAAATCTTTCGAACCCATCCACGCAACAATATATAAGCATGCTGTGCCACTATTGGGGTTTTCCGGAGGAATACTCAGGAGCGTATTGGTCCTAAGGGTTGTCCGGCGCAATCACCGGGCTGGCAAGTTCAGTAGCTCCTCGATCTATCGCGCCTGTCGGGAGACAAGCAAAATGCGCGACATATCCGATTGCGCGATATATTGAGAGATATGATAAAATGCAAAAACGTGAAATCAGAAAAAAACAGGAGACATAGTAAAAGCGCGATATATTGAGGCGCGATATAACGAGGGGCTACTGTATCGATAAAAAATAAGCTATTTCGGTAAGGAAGTTATTATTATTATTTAGTTTTTAAACTTTTTTTCAATATAAGTAGTTGAATTCCTTAACGTTTGTTGAAAAACCCAATGAATTTAAAATTCATGTTGTATTTAGTTAATATATGCACTAAGATTTATATATTATCATATATTATGACTTTTTACTTATTTTATAACTTTTAAGGTCAAAGATATTATAATTTCTGATGTCCTTTTCTAATACTA
This sequence comes from Linyphia triangularis, assembly GCA_963978545.1. NCBI lineage: Eukaryota > Metazoa > Arthropoda > Arachnida > Araneae > Linyphiidae > Linyphia > Linyphia triangularis. The sequence continues at coordinate 47,461,956 of OZ021726.1, read as the reverse complement.
GAAATATTTGTTATATATATTTTGGAATTAAAGGTCTTTGTTTTTGTTTTTACACGTTCTAAACTTGTATTTTATGTAACACTACGATTGTATTAAAATAGCGGTATTTATTTTTATTTACATTAAGAGATGGAATTAGCGTTTGTTTCTCTGTCCGAAAATAAGTTATTTTAAATAACGCAACTTACAATAATCGCCATTTTCATTTCATTATTCGATACGAATCCTCAACTCATCCATACGCAAACAAAAATTCTTTGTTTAAGTTGCGAAAAAATGATTTGTTTATTTATTTTTAAAAAATCACCTTCGAATCTAATAATCGAAAAGATTACTATGTTTCAGATTTTTAATAATGAATGTAATAAAATAAACGAAAAATCTAACTTCCTTTATCAACATCAACCGCGACTATTTGAAGAGGCAAACTTTCAAAAATAACTCACGAAAGAAGCATCTATAAGAAATTGATGACTTTCCTGCAGAACTCCATCAAAGAAAATTAAGCGAAACCATTTCTACCGTTTACTTTCATAATCAGCCGTTGACCCACCGTTCAATTCCACATCGGTTCATGAAGCTGCAAGGAAAATGAAGTTTTACCCACTAACCCTTTCACCCCTTCCAAAAGAAAAGAGAACAAATCTGGTTCACAGGTGGCTGAAGAAGGCATCCCCCAAGCGTTTCGAGAATGCATAGAGAGGAAAATTACAGAATAAAACACAAACAAGTTAAAGCAGTTTATTAAGAAACCACTTTTACCTGCTCTATCGATGAAGGCGGCTGGTCTGGAACCAGAAGGGAAGAACTGAAGCGTTGTTGGGTAAAAGACCGTAAGTCACAAGGAGAAAGTTGTGGCCTTTCCCTAAATTGCTTAATAACGCCAAAAATAATTTAACATTCATTTATTATTTTCGCGTGTTAGCTTGATTTCTCAAAATTCAATTTTGCTCTTTATATTAGTGAAGTTGTTCCAAATTTAGACGAAGTTTGGATATTCAAATTATAGATAGATTTGTACTATATGAATAGCACACGATTCAATCAATGAGGCGAATCAAAAAAATTTCATGTCAAACTGATTTTTATATCAATAATATATAAAGTAAAAATCATTCCACAGACATTTAAACATAATATGTGGAATCAACGTTAAAACATATTTCAAAGACTTTTCGAAATGAATACTAGAATATCTTCATTCATCTATAATTTGATTTCAGAAAACTTTTGCGACAACGGTACTTCAGTCTTATTTGATATAAAATGATATGCTCAATTTGTTGATATTCTGCAATTTTGTCTAAATTTACGCCACTAGTTAATTTTTTCACGCTTGAAATTTCGTTAGGTTGTGAAAACTTTAAATTACGGTATTTAAAATGGTTACAAAACTGCATTATTTATAGAGTTGACATAAATTCTAGGACAAGTATCATAACAAATACTAATAAAACTCCCCCTAACCATATCACATTGCCAAAAAAATAACTAACCTAATTTTTTCACCATTCACATTTTTACCTGTTGCCACATAGAAACGAAGTATTTATTCTTGCATTTCAGAGATATTTGGCTACAATGAAAAAAACTTTTATGAAATTTTAAACTCGTGATGAAATCATTTGCGCAATTCGGGAATCATAATTAAAATTTGTTCAGTCATTTCCAATGTTTCCTAACTTTGCATTTTATTCTCACTTCACTTTTTTCCATGCCACTTAAAATTCCACAAATGCAATTGCCGCCATCAATGCCGTTTAATTGCTATTCAATCTGGTTAGGAAGCCTAATCTTATTTACGATGTAATTGGCTTAAGTAATGCTAAATATGCTTTACGGTAAAGAAAAGTGAATGCTAACTTGATCACCTCTTCTTTTCCAAGGTTTAGAACGAAAGGAAAAACAAAAAGAGAATGTAATAATCGTCCTGACCTACATTCCGAAAAGTGAGCTGTCTCTCTTACCAGATATGCAAAGGCTTCTCTTTACCAATGTAAGGCTTCAAGATTAGGAAGAGGAACTTCAGGATTCTCTGAGAACACTAGTGGGCATTTAAAAAGATAATTGAATTGGAATATAGTTTATTTTCAATCTGCTCAATTAATTTTATAAATTTTAGTTGTAGAAAAATGTTTCCCTTTCTCACTGATTATGTTTAAATTACTTTCTATTACCCGTACGTTAGCATAAGTAATGAAAGTAAAGCAAAAAAAAGTAAAAAATTCGGGGATTTCTTTTTTCTTTGAGATGGGGGGGGGGGGGCGCATTCTCCTGTGACGAACATCCTGAGTGAAAAAAAGTACTCGAGTAAAAATGTATTGTTGCGTGGATGGGTTCGAAAGACTTGAAGTCAAAGCAGATTAAAACTTGCACACATTTATTCCGATATACTCCAGAACTTCTCGTTCTAGTAGACTCAATACAGCTCTTTACACAACAATAGAGCACAAAACAGCAGTTAAAAACTTGACAACACAACTGCTAGAAATCGCCGTAAAAGACAATGCAATACAGTTCTCTTTCGGAACTTTCTGAATGCTCGCTGAGAGACAGCTAACTCAGTAACTCAAATCAACTAACTCAACTCACGGCCGGCCTTATATAGGAGTCAATACTTCGTGAATCTTCTAGAGTTAGAAATTTGGAGGACTTTCCAGATCGTAGTCGAAAAGTCCTATACATGTACATGGGGACCGAAAACGTCTCCAAATGGTCGCCAAGTTTGGCTCGATTTCTAGCCAACTTGGCTCTATCTCGCCAATTTGGTGAGATTGCCATTACCATAATGTTAAATGGCCTGCTCTTTGTAAAACTCACTTCCCAGCATTATCTCTGTAAAACTCGTTTTCAAGCATTAAGGGTCACATTGCAAGAAAGCAAAGTAAGACAAACTATTGCACTGCCTTATGCGAAATGTATATAAATTTTCCTTTTTACATAATTAATAGTACGAAATATTTACAAATATTCAGAAATTCGTAACAGTATGTTAGTGTGTCTGTGGTCAGCATAACTCCCGAATGGATTGATATACGTTAGTGACCATGGGATATGTGATAAAGGTTTTGGTTAAAATAACGCACAAGCATAGGTAGCTGTCATTAAAAAATTTATATTTTTCAAAAATTGCCAAAAAACTGCCCAAACGATTTTGATCAAAATCACTGTGACAATGCCTTTTAAGGTGTTATAAACATTCCCAGCTTCAAAATTCCAGTAGAAATGCGATATCGGAGTAAAAGTTAAGACCAAAAAAAAGGGGGGGGGGGAACCACGAAAATCTTTAACAGAGTTCCCTTTCCTTGAGCATAACCGTCAACGATTGATTTTCCACTGTTTCACTTATAAGAAACGGTAATGCAATATTTATTGAAAAAAAAATCAACCTTTTGATTTTTTTTTCTTTCTCAATATAATATTTATTGCCAAAAATATCGCCAAACTACCTATCTTTTTTTAAATTAATGAAAATGTAAGAAAGAAAACGTTAAGTTTACCAATCCATTTCAAATATAAATACAGTGAACAGTATTAAGTGTAATTGAGAGTTGCACGATGTTCCACACCCCTAGTTTTTTCTTGTTTTATATCAATACAACAATAACAGTAACTTTTTTTAAAGTAATACTTTAATTACACAAACACTTATATTTCATAGTTGAAAATTTTTGAAGAATTTTTTTATTTCTATTTATTATTTAGATTATGTTCTATCTCAATGTGAAAGCAATTTCATTATGAAACGAGTTAGATTGTAATAATTACTGCCACTAAAAGGAAGCTTCAAAAATTTAGACAAGTTGGCGAATTTGGCGACCAATTTGACGAAAAACTCTACATCGAATGTCCAAATTCTAGTCCTCTCTGTGTGAGATGTGAATTTCTCATAAAGTTACTATGAAGGCCCTTTTCCAATCAAATTTAAAGTATTATAGGTTGTAACTTCCATTTGAATTTTATGTAATTTTACTAATCTTATTGAGATTTTCAAACTGATATATGACACATGTATATAGCTTTTTATAGCTTAGGTTTAGAGAATTATAAATTGACTTTTGGTCGCCATTTCCAGAACTTCCTGTTGAATTTTGGTATGGTAACTCGTCCTGATTATACCTTTCATTTGTCCTATCGCACGTGTATTTAGATTATTTATTATTTGTCTGGGAATGTTGACCATGAACAGACAGATGGACAAAGCTTTTTGGTAAAAATTCTGACGACATTATCGAGTAGTGTATACCCTAAAAAAGTTTAACATTATTATTTCTTCTTTATCTGTATTATTTGTTTAATGTAACTGCCATTTAACCTCATTGAAAATTGACGAGCTTATATTTAAAGTTGATTGTGCCCATAAATTGATCAGAATTTTTAAATAATTTCAAAATTTCACCAGTGCAACATGCCAAATGAAATGTCGCGCCAAGCGCTAGTGTAGATCTTTTCCTTTTCTTTCAGAAACTGCGCAAATTGTATCGTTGGTCACACAAATCCAAGCCAACAACTTTCCTTTTAAAAAAAAACTTTCTCCGCCGGCTTCTGCGGATATGCTCTTAAGTAAAGCGATTCCGAGCATTTACCATATTTAATGCGATCTTCTACCTTACATAACAATGAGCCATAATTCACCGGACATGACGAGTTCGCTGCATGTCTTGCGTGAAATTGCTCGTATCGTTCACCCATTTCACAATTGTCATCCATAATAGAACGAATAAGGAATCCGAATCAGCCGATCGCGTGTCGTGTGTAGCTCGCTGTTGCTGCCAACCTCTTGAACATAACTCACTAATCCGTTTCCGTGAGATACAACCTGCACGATTTCAAATTCTTCGCAGACTTCTTGAAGAAATTGGATTTTACCCATAGGCAATGTGAAATGCAAGGGCTTTCTATACATCCAAGCTTTCGTACACTGAGCTTTTCTAATACTGAAGATCTGAGTTTCCACAGTGAAGTTTAGAAATATCAAATCAATGCCCATTCATTTTCTTAAGATTACTTTATTGATGAAAAAAGATTGTATTAATTAATTTTATCTAAATTAATAATTTACAAAGGTATTTCAATGACTTTCCTGAAGAATGCTTTCCTCCCCAAAACCAACTTTAGTTTAAAAATTAAGATTAGTTGTGCCATAGTCGATTTCAACGTCAAATGATATTGCTAACTGATTATTTTCAATAAATGATTATATATACGTAAATCTAGCGGTATATATATAAATAAAAAATAATGATAATGCTCAAATAAATCACAACAATGGTACTATTAGCAAGGCCTTATTTAGATTTTTGTGGGTTCCTGGGGGGAGGGGTTTAAATGGGAACCAAATTTGGCAACTAAAACAATTTTTTCATTGTGCGAGTGACAGTTGGTGAAATAGTTTTCCAGCTGAAATACATCCTACTGTTAATGAATCCATGGCAGTGATTAGAAGACAGAGTAACCCCGCACATTTAGTGTTTTATATCCCCCCCCCCCTCCCAACTTTGTCTCCCTTTTGTCACCCCATAGCCTCCACTTCCAATGAGTTGTAGTATATATTAATCAATGAAACCAAATTCTGCGTTTCTTTGTACATGGCACAGTCTGGAATTTATCAAATAAAATGTTATACAAAAATCTCTTTCGCACTTTCGTAATTTCCTTTTATTATGATTTGAAATTATCATAACATAGAGTAAAATAAAGAATTTTTTATTTGCTATCGAAGAAGTGAGTCCTTATCAAAAAAAATTGACAACGCCTGTTTGTGCGAAAATTAAGCACTGATATATTAGATGCTCACATTAAATGGAGTTTCTTAAAACTGCTTTTATAAAACATCAACCTTTGTACAAGAAGAATTTGTACGTGTCCATTAATTTATCGAACAATGAATGTCGTTTCACTCTTTCGTAAGGGGTCTCGATCTCATTCAATTAAAAACCAGTATCTCGCATCCAGATCAAAGCGCCAATTAGCTCTTGTACAGAGAGAGTTGTCTTTTTAGAAGAGGTTAAAGAAACAATAATCGATTGTTGTGCAAACGTAATATAAATTCTCGTTTTCAAAAGAAAACAATTGGGTTCGATTGTCGAACCGAATACATTTCCGGTTGTAGCCGAAGGTGTTTGGAGTCCCTTTTTCATGCTCCAGCGATTATTGGGATATCTGACTAATTGATGGCGCTCATTGCTGATGACGCGGTTTGGAGGGTCATGGTTGACGGAGTTAAGAAAGCAGAAACATTTGGTGTTGTATTTTTTCGGTAAAGTGCGTGGTTGATCGTCTAAGCTGACGTTATCTTACGAAAAGGATTAGATACACTGACACCATGAGTAAGTTGACAGTTATAATCGGTAATTGAACCATTTTATCTAAAAATTCCTTTTTTATTTTCAAACAAAATACCTAAAAAAATGGAGCCACAATAAACGAGTTTTTATTCAATTTTTTTTAAGTATATTGCTAACTTTTAAGTGCAATTTCACCTTATTAAAGCGATTTAGAGCTCGGATAGAGTTTTCATAGCTATACTGACCACTATACAAAGAAAACATCCATTTGGTGATTTTTTTTTATTTTTTTGTGCTCTTAAAACATGATAGAATGCATTGTTACTGACAACAAGTCTATATACTAAGTTTCAGTTCGATTGGATAGCGGCATGTGGGTTAATTAGCCCTCCGACGATATTTTTCTGCCACACACAAAATCGATGTTAATATACAGGATTTAAAAACCAAAATGATTTACACCAAGTACAAGAAAAGGAAATAAATTTACCAACTAATTATATTGCAGGTCAATAAATTAAAAGGCTTAGTAAAAACAAAGTTTTCAAATAAATCTTTTAAATGCAATTTTAACTTCTTGAGCACAGATCGAGTTTTCATAGTGTTTGACCTCTAAGAACTAAAGATCCATTCCGAACTATTTACTAACTCCCCCCCCCCCCCAAAAAAAAAAGCTTGTCATCCACAATGAGACTATTTACGATGATTCAGCTCTATTGGAAGACTGAAAGTGGGTTAATTAGTCCTCTGAAGAATTTACCGCGTCAATCTTTAAGAAAACTTTCAGTCATTAAATATCGCCAAATTGAACATGTTTGGATGAAGCTCGGTATCTGGATGTACCATCCAAGTTTCAAAGTACCAGTTCGATTGCATGACAGGAAGCAGGTCTAAATGTTAATAATAGAGTAATAGGATTGAGTTCGAATCTCCAGGAAAAAAGTTTGCAACCTGTGTGTATTTTTTTTTTTTTAAATGAATTTGTATTTAAAAATTTATTTCATTGTTAGAGCCATGACAAATGTGCTCCCTAGTGCACTACTTTAGTACGAGCATCTACTTAGCCTTCACCCCTTTGTATGTTATTTGCTCTGGTAAGCGCTCAGGGCCTTATTCTCTTTTACATTCTTATTCCTCTGTGAGAACTATCTACAATGACGCAGTAGTGGCCAGCCCCTCAAACAAATACTACATAACTTATTTATGATCTAAGATCAGAACAAAAATTCAGGAATTCCTTACATTTATTAGAAAATCCTAACCATTTGAATGGCATAACGATTTGTATTCGATAGCTATTAAATTGATGTTTAAGATAATTATTTACCAAAAGACAATTAAACAGCTTAGTTAAAATGTTGTATGCTTTGGAAAATACATTCTTTAACATAATTATCCACTTAGCCTTTCAACTTCCGTTTTGAACTTACTCGAGTTATATTGGTTATCCATATAAAAATTCATTTTTCTGTGATATTGATGTTAGTTTCCAATATCTCATTTTATATTTTTTATTTGGCAGTGGGTTTCGATGTGCATTGAGAACAGATGAAATTTATTTTAAAGAAAAAACATTTACCTCTGTTCCGGACTTCCTTTCTAGTTACTTTAATGGTTCCTCAATCAGGCTTATGACCATTTCATTACAGAAAACAAGTCAATAAATTCATCCTGTTTGGAGCACTCTAACCTTCAACATGCGGTCACAAAAAGTTGTAACCCAGTACCTTCCCGTCATTAGCATTATAAGCAATGAATATGCTTAATGATACCACTAAAGCAGAAAGCAGTCTTACAAGCAGAACTTTTTTTTACAGAGAATATTCACAAGGTATCTGTAACCAGAGACGTTTTATTTTTCCATTTGAAACTTTTTTAGCCTTAAAAGTGAACACTGTTATTTATCCGATTTCACGACTTTGTTTTTCGCTATATTTTTACCGTGATGTAGAATTAGACGATTTCTAAAAAGTGTGAATGCTGAGTGGGAGCCATAACCACTATATTTGAAAATAAGAACTTTTATATTCTTGGCTTTTTTCTGTCAATTCACATTTTTTATTAAATAAATTATGGTCGAATTTCAAATCATTCGTTTTGAACAAATAAACTTCAAGTAACAATAAACTTGAAAAATAAACTCCTCTATATTCCAAGATACAGATCTAAAAGAGCAGAAAATCCAATACGTTTAAAAAGAAACAATAATTTCAAAGTTGTGAAATGAACATTGCTAATGTATGAAACGTTTCTTAATTGATGCATCAGGAAATATTTTTTTCTCTAAATAATCAAAAACAAATCCAAATCTATTCTGTAATTGAAGCTACCTTTATCCTTGGATTCTATCGGGTATTAAACCCAAATTCTTTGAAATATATAACAAATACTTGCAAATGGTAATCATCAAGCCACTCTGAGTCAGAAGACAAACTATTACACGTCTTAAATCAATCTAAGTTTTCCTTGTTTTGGACTGTTGAATAATTAATCTTAAAACTGTTCATCCTTTTCTCCTATGCAATGATATTTTAATCGAAATTTTACTAACAACATGATTATGGTAAGGTTTTGATCATGACAACAATGCATCATGCGACCTATTTCTCACACATCAATAAAGAAGTGTCAACTAAAAAGAGTGTCACTGCTTAAATAAGATTAGGTAAACATATTTTTAGCTTTCACAAGATAAATAAATACCTTGCTTACAGTCATATCTAGTTTAAGGTAAATTCTTTTTGATGCATCGATTTGTTTTGACGACCACTTTAATTAAAAATTACTATGCTCTTGTCTTAGTATTCTAAAAGTCGATTATTCATCTCTAAAACAGCACAGATAAAATAGGATATATAGAAAACAGAATGAAACTGCGGCTATAACTTCTTTTTGGCAGAAGGAATTAAGGTCTGGTGTCCTCAAAGTTTAAAGGGGTGGAACCTTGGAACACAATTTTTGAGAGAAGAGGGGAGAGGAGGTAAATCTCTCACAAACCTAAAATGTTTCCATAATGGTCGAATAATAAATCTATTTTTTATAAATTTTTTTACAAATTTTATGAATCTAAAGAATAACTTTCAGATAGATCGGAGAACTCGTTTCTAATTTGTTTTGCGAGTAAAAATACTCGAAAATCATAAAAAAATCCCCACTAAAATAACTTTAACTGCTCAAAAAGGTTCTAATTGCATAGAATTATGGATTGTCGTCTTATTCTTATTCACCTAAACCATCTTCATCAGAGCCGGTTTTTGAGTTCATTCCATTGTGGATGCAAAACTGTTCCAAGATCATCATTGTCCGGACATGGATCTAAGTGTTGCCGCAAATCATTCCTTCAAAGTTTATAAGTCTATTGACAAAAAGCAGAAAACCACACACCACTTTTAACTCAACTTTACTACGGGATAAGCATCTCCCAATTACAAGTCTTTTCTGCATCTATGAATTTTCTTGTCAGCTTTATCATTTCTAGGTACGGTACTGTATGCACAACTTGGCTGTTGTCCTGATTAAAATACGTTCCAAAACATCCCTAACTTTCTTGCTAGATTTAAAATGTCAGGTTCCTGTGAAATTTCCTCTTTTGTTGATATAATAGAGTATTTGAAGTGATCTGTCACCCCTTCCACTGCTCGCTTTTCTCTTTATCTATATCTAAGTCTACGTCTTTCGGATGTAAATTGTACAGAGCTGTAGGCAGGCCCTGATCATCGCCTAGGCCCACAAAGCCCGGGCCTTGGGCCCATGATTTTAGGGCCCCCCGAAATTGGCTATAAACTTATAACTTTTCTTTCTTTTTGTGAATACCTTTTACAATCTGTATAAAAGAATTTTTACATAAAAATAATTTTGTATTGATCTTGAACCGTCTTTCGTATCCTAGAGTGTATTTATTCAAATGCATCAAACCATCATTTAAAAGAGTAAAAAAACAACAATATTTCTCGAAGAAATATTGAAAGTAAGTCTTGACAAATTGCAAGATCAGCAAATGTCGGCTTTGAAGTTATGAATAATGATACAGATATTGTTGTCACGTATAATACTACACATTGTGATCGTGAAATGCAATGCTACATTACAAAGTTTTATGTCTTGATTTATAAATTTGATTATTTGAAATTTGTTTCTTTATTTATGATAAAAAAAAAACTTTAAGAAGACAATATATTGAATTAATTTCTCAGCTTTTTCTATATTTAATGTTAATTCATTTGACAAGGAGTCAAGCACATTTCCAATAAATCTCGCATTTGATGAAGGGGCCCCTAAAAGTGTCCGGGCCTTGGGCCCCAACTTGTCATGATCAGGCCTTGATTGTAGGCAGCAAGTTTTGTGATCTGATAGCTCAAAGAAAGTTATTAAATGATTTATTTTTTATTTTTTTCATAACAAGCTAATGGCTTTGCATTTATTAATTAAAATCTATATATTTAATAGGCAATACGTTTTTGGGGGTTAGTCCGTCCGCCTAAACTGCTCAACCAATTTCAATGATCAAGGTGTCATTTTAAAGGAAACAAGCTGTAGATTTGCCAAAACGTGCCAAAATAATTTATTAACACTTTATTAAATAGTTAAATTTCAATATTTTTCATCATTAAGCTACTACAAAGCCTCAATGATTTTGAATATATGATTGGCAACATCCTTACGTATGTAAACAACAAACCGGCTGCTAGGGGGTTCAACTAACCAACCAACCGTTGCTAATTTTAAAGCTATCCGTATGTAAACAACAAACCCGTTGCTAATTTTAAAGCTCTTTTTAAACTCTTCGTTTCAAAGTTGATTTTTTCTATTTTTCTGAAGCATTTTTGTATTAGAGTAATTATTATTTTGAAGTATTTCGATCCAGAAAATGCCTCGCGTTGGACGTCGTTCTCCCTTACGTATGTAAACAACAAACCTGTTGCTAATTTTAAAGCTATCCTTACGTATGTAAACAACAAACCCGTTGCTAATTTTAAAACTCTTTTTAAACTCTTCCTTTCAAAGTTGATTTTTTTCTGTTTTTCTGAAGCATTTTTGTATTAGAGTAATTATTATTTTGAAGTATTTCTATCCAGAAAATGCTTCGCGTTGGACGTCGTTCTCTTTGGGGCGACTTATCAGAATAAATAAAAGATATTGAGACTTCAATCTAAGGGCATAGCCAATGAAGTTTTAAGTCAGAATGTTGGCGGATAGTATATTTAACTTTCTATTATGAAACTTGCAATTTGGGTGTTTTCTCTATTAGGCCTTACATTAAATTTATAAAAATTTGGTTAAATTTTTTATGGCTGGCAAACCTATTCGAGCGCAGCAAGATGTTTTAACCACAAATTCGAGCGCAGCGAGGCGTTTGGGGGTTAGCGAGCGTTAGCGAGCAGGGGGCGAAGCCCCCTAGTAAATTTTAAGCGATTAATTTCTTAAGAATTTTTAATTTCATAAGATGTTATGATGTTTTACTTCAAATGTCTAATGTTTTGTGTTTTTTCACTACAAATCCAGTAAATCTTAGAATTGAGTACTTCAATCTATTTAAAAGGTAGTTTTTTTTTTTTTTTTTTTTTTTTTTTTATTCACTACAAAAATACATAAAAAAAAGACACCGTTGTGCTTTGATGATTTCCGAGTATTTTTACCCACAAAACACGAAGTATCTTGAAAAGGAGTGTTCCAGTATGTATCAAAGTTATTCCATTTGATTAAGCACGCACAAAAATGAATAACAATAGACATCTCAGATAGATTGGAGCAGACACATAGCCTTAGGTAGATTATCAAAATGTTTTATGTTTGGGGGAATTTACACCTACCCCCTCCCTCCCCTTCCTTCTAAAAAAAATGTGTTCCACACTTTAAATTTTCGGGGACTTCAGATTTTGAATTCTACTGCCAACAAGATGCATAAGCAACAATTTCATGAATGAACGAATTTTGTTTTTAATGGTCCAATTTTGGTCAAATTTATTTTACCTATACTTAAATCAATAGATTGATAGGAAATATCGATATTACTTTTATTTCGAGAATTAATTCGCATTCCACAATCGTAAATCAATCCACATTCCACGATTTAAAATTTCAAAAAGATAAATGAGCACCAATATTCTGAAAAAAGATATAGAGGGCAATCAATTCTACTTCTACACCAAACCACTTTTGTAAAGATTCCTTTCCCACCCATCACTTTTTTTCCTTTTAGTTTAGATGATAACTCATGCAATTTTTCGAAATTACTCATGTGAGTTCAAAATTTGTTTCTTTTTTCTTAAACCACAAAAAAATAAAATAAATTATCTGCAATTGATTTCTTTTGAACCAAAAGGTTTTGTTATCTAAGGCAAATAATTTCGAACGATTGCTTCATCGTAATATCTATTACTGATATACTTCAATTTTTATCTCAGTTTATTGGTATATTTTAATTCTTCAAACATAGACCACCAAATCAGAAACAGCTTCATCAACGTTCGACACCGACATACTGTAAAGTCGTAATCAAACATCATCGCAACACAAGTACTTTCCATCGACTGAAGTGAACTTAGCTTTCTTCGTGTAGAGAAGCACTTTCCAAGACAACTGGCAGGTTCTTGTGGGGGATAGTACTGTCCGTTTTACTTTCCCCTAATGACAGAAGCTGTCTTTAGTCTGGAGAATTTCAAAATTATCCATAAAAACTGTGCATCGACATTTCAAAATCTCCCGTATATTTTATCCAGAATGGTCAGTTTTCTTAAAAACGATTGAAATTAGTTTATATTTATGAAGAATTACTTCCTAATTCCAAATATTCAAACAAAAGTTCTTTAAAAAAAATAGTTATTTAAATATTAAAAAAAGAAATTGCGCCGAAACCCCGTCCGATTGCAATCCAATAAAAAAGAACCGTTATAGCTATGACGTCAAAACATCCTTTCGTTTCAATGGTTATCGTGAGGTTTCTGCCAAATTTTTAGTATGCGTTTGTTGGACAATACCGGTTGGCGCGATTTGTGAGAAACTTACAAAACTGATTTTCGCCCCTGCGTTTCAAGCCAAGTTGTTTCAGATCAAGTGATGTCACATTAGCTTCGAATCAAATATGTCGTTTTTCCCGCCAAAAATAACAAGGAAACTTAGATTACAAATTAAAAAAAAAAAAAAAAAAAAAAAAAAGAAGAAAAAAAAAAGAAAGAAAAAAAAGAAGTGAGCAGAAATTTTTGTGTATCTGGCCTTTTCGAAACATTTAGAATTGAATAAAAAAAATGCGGTAATTGTCCATCTGGAAAGATTGGCCAATATCTGTGACAGTATGCCGGTTTACAACGTTCCACATCGGAATCGGCCATCGTTGTTGTGCTACTGAGGCTAACACTTATTCTATCTAATAAATAAGTTACGTGGTAGGTAAATTACTCCCAGTCAGTTTGCACACATCATCAAATCATACACTTTAAAAATATCTTCAATGAACTAACGTACTGAATGCGGAATCAATAATGGCAACCGGTCATTTTCAATATCATTAAAATTAAGAATATCGAACTTGTTTTTATTTAATCCAGGAAGTCGTAGAGTCCTTCGTACATCCTACGTGCGAACATCGTCTGTAGAGCTTCAACTTACGAACTCGATGACTTACAAACACACTTCCTCTTCATACAACGGTGTGTGTCATCCTATATGTTGGCCGTCACTCAGTCCCCCACGCGAGTATACATCACTTCCCACCACTCAGATAAAGTAGGGAGCTGAAACACCTCCTTTTAATAGATAGGGGATTTTGATAAGTATAAGTATATATATTTTTTTCAAATTCGATTCTCGTGTATAATGGGAAATACAAGGTCTTAAAAAGTTTAATACAGTTTGCGATGGTAGAATATTTCTCGAAATCGTGAGTAAAACCAAATAAACCGCATTGTGTATAACTTTTCATTCTCATAAATAATTTACTGTCAAGGTGCTGACTAGATTCCATACACTCCAAAAATCTAATATGTGCAGTGGCTAACTTATAGACACACACGTTTAATTTTAATTGATTATTATGTAAGTAAATAAAATATTATAAATTATTAAAAACATCACATTAATTTTGCATAGATCCATGTAGCACAGAAGCATTGATTAATGTAGGAAACAGGGGTTTCTAGAAGATTGGCCAATTCTGGCTGGAATTCAAGCATCGTTCCAAAATACACGATTTTTTTAAAAAAATAATTATGTCTTTTTGGCTTATTTATCACAAAAAAATGTTTTTGCCATCAGTTCTTTCTTGTAGATAAAATATATCAATTAATTTACTGCACTTCAACATTACAAAACTTCCAGAATATTTTATCTAGCATTGAACGAGATTGGTCAATATTGGTATCAAACGGCTGATTTACAAGATTTCATCTCAAGATGTCAGCCGATATTAGCCAAACTGGTGGATGTTCAACATTGCAGATGTTTTTACATTAATTTTCCATAGTACACGTTTACTTTTTTGAATTTAGTTATTTCAGCTACCTCAACAAACTCTTTCATACTTGAATCAAATTAAATAAAATAAAAAAATTAATGAAAGTAAGTAACAACTTAAACTGGTTCTCATTTTAATTAAGTTCCAAATGCAGACATTTCCATTAAGTGCCTAATTAAAAAGTAGATATTTACGTTTCAAGACCACGAATTTGTACCTTTCTCAGTAAAAAAAAATATATATATACGTCCTTTCCTGGTAAACGTCACAAAATCAAACAACTTAAATGGTTCTCATTTACTCAATTTTAACAAATTTAAAAACAACTTAAAATGGTTCTCATTTTAAATAAATTTTCCAAGGAAGACATTTCACTTAGATTAAAAAATAGAAATATACGTCCCATGCCAACAAATTTGTACCGATCTAAAATCTGTTAAACGTTATAAATTCCATCCATTCCTGCTTTTCAAATTCAACAAGGTGTTGCGCATTGATAAATAATGCCACTTCGCACATTTATGAGAGGAACCAGCTGTCGCTATAACTTCACCGTTTTTCTTCATTCCTAGTGGCGTTCCAAGGCCCAAGTTCATTATGTCGCCCCCCCACGCGCGCACAAATGCAGGCTGACAAAAGGCGACCACTGCCCCGAGTGGGGGTCCCTTTCGAATGTATTTTTCTTTTGTGGTGAGTCATAGGGCTGAGGTTCGAATATTCGAAATCCCACGCGAATCGATTGGAAGAATGGAGGGAGGATGGAATGAAAAGGATGGAGAAGAGATGTCACGAATATGTTCGGAAACGTAGTCATGCATATGTTTATTCTTTGTGTTGGAAAAGTTGCGTTCGGAATAGTAAGTAATGTTGAAAAATTGTAAACATAATAACATTCTACTAATAATTTTAAAGTTTGAAAACTCCCGCACATAATTCGTCAAACTTTTTAAATTTATATTAAGATTTCATAAATGTGCAAAACTGATTATTTTTCAAATTTTGGTATTAAATCTACTCTAGTGCCTAATTGTAAACATAAACACGTTAGCCTTTTTGCTTTCAATTTCACGTGGTTAGTATACCGCTCGAACAAATTTGCCTAAGAAGTTTAAATTTGGTGTACAGAATAGCGGTTACCATTAAGGTTTTCATCAAAATTGCACATGCGCATAAGGAAGTCATTTAAAAAATAATGTTTTTTAGTAATTGCTAAAAAACACTACCGATTTTTATTATGAACGCTGTGGTACTTCCTCTTAATGTGTTCTAAATTTCCCACTTCCGAAATTCTAATGAAAGTAGTAAAAATTGAGAAACAAACGACTTCAACACAGAGTTCTCTTCCATTGAGCATCGTTCATCAACGATCGTTTTTCTCCTCTCCACACACTCCTTAACTGATCATTTTTTTTATATTAATGATAAAAATATAAAAACAGTCAAATAGTGAACAACACCAAATTGAATTATTTGAAAGCCGTGCGATGTTCCACACCAGTAGATTAAATAGATTAAAATTATTAAACAACATAACATTAAATGTATTTGAATAATTGAGGATTATAAGTATGATATTATTCGTGTCATGTTTAATTGATTTAATCTGAACTGCGAGTCGTAGCGAAACAGTAATTAAAAGATCAATTTATTATTTCAATTTTCAACGAAAATATATCATAATAGTTTTTTTTTTTTTTTTTTTTTAAATAAGTTTTAGTGATATATTTACAAAGAGAAACTTTTTCCAAGATGCATCTTAATTTGTTCGGTCATTACAATAATCCCAATTTAATCCCATATGACGCATATTACAGTGAGTAAGGGGTTTTCTACCCAGTTCGGGAAGTCGCTTCTTATTTTAAAATTATTTGAAGAAAGCGTTTACATAAATAAAATCTAGAATTCCAGTTTAATATGAAAGGTTTAAATAAAGTATTCAATACTTTTTCTTAGTTTCTAGCAAATTAAAAATATAACCCATAAAAAAGTTTTAAATATAAATTCTGTATATACATTACCAATTCTTATATTCATTAACAAAGCGACGTTTCTGTTACCAGCGTTCAAGCATCTAATTTTAAATATATTAAAAACATCTCTATCGGAAAAATATCCGATAAACTATTTTTCAAAATTTATTCATTAAAAATGAATGTGAATTTATGCACTCACATCCAAATATCTTTTATTTATTCTGATTAAAACAATTTTATTATTTATTTATTTATTTATTTATTTATTTATTTATTTATTTATTTATTTATTTATTTATTTATTTATTTATTTATTTATTTATTTATTTATTTATTTATTTATTTATTTATTTATTTATTTATTTATTTATTTATTTATTTATTTATTTATTTATTTATTTATTTATTTATTAAATAAATTTTGGCAACATGAAAGAGTTTCTTCAATGATCGGTTAAAGGCTATTTCAGCTCGATTGGATGACGGCAAGTTGGTTTATTAGTATTCCGTAAAAGCTACCTTTTAGTGACAGTGGCAGCCGCCAAAATTTGATAGAATGCATTGTCATCGACATCGAATCTGTCTATCATAGGTCTTCGCAGATTTGCCCTCCATCGATATACGCAACCAAACACACACACACACACACACACACAAAATTGAAGTTAATATAAAGGATTTAAAATTAAACTGAACTAACTAGAATTTTTTTTTTTTTTTAAGAAATAAGAAGCTATAAGCTCTTTTACAGCACGAAGAAGAAACTTCAAAATCTAAAAACCAATTTGAGTTAAGAACAAAAACAATAAACTTTAAATACAGAATTTAAATAACTTCACAATACTAAGTTCTGCTGTCCTTTCCTTATTTTGAAAATAGTTACTTCCCACTAATACTATTATAACCATGGTCAACTAATTAGCAACATTACACTTTCCAGAATACGGTCTTCCCGGTTTGAATTTTTTTCTTTTTCAAAAGAATTCTTTCTTAGATGTTATTTTAGGTTTAACGAATTCATCGAGATCTGAGGCCAAATACCGCTTGACTGCTCGATCCTGTTACAGTGTAACATTAAGAACTTCCTTTAAGAATCAAATTTGACATGTCTATAATTTTGCCATTTTTTTCTCTCCTCTACGATTAGACTGGAACTATTCAAAAA
Source organism: Linyphia triangularis (assembly GCA_963978545.1). Classification (NCBI taxonomy): domain Eukaryota; kingdom Metazoa; phylum Arthropoda; class Arachnida; order Araneae; family Linyphiidae; genus Linyphia; species Linyphia triangularis. The sequence continues at coordinate 47,444,082 of OZ021726.1, read as the reverse complement.
CTCTTTGTTACGCTCTAATTGATAAACATTACTTTTTGGCTTGAAAGCTCGAATCGTAGAAAGTGAACAATTCAATCGACACTCATCACTTAATAAATTGGAGTAAAATTATACTAAGGATGTCAAACTTTTCTTGTATTCACAGAACATTCTGATTATAGCTTCCAACATACACGCGATACTGCAACGCCTCTCACACATAGATCTTCATATTCTATTTTGGTAGTGGGTTGGTTGGTTGTTTTCAGATTATCTGTCGCCGTCAGCAACACGAGGGCTATAATACGCCGAAACATTCGTCATTAGACAAGCCAACATACATTTACAAACACCCATGCCTAACACGGGACTCGAACTCGCAACCTCGCGGTCTAGAAGCTAGCACGCTAACCACTAAACCGTTTGGTCGGCATCGGCATTTTGGTAGTGAGATCTTGAGAAGCTGGTATTACCAGATACTCCTAGATATATATTCTAATAATCCCTTACATACTGTTTTTGTAAAATCTCTTGACACTTGGTAATAGAGGATAAACTGGGAGGATTTTCATTGATTGGTCAGAGTTCTTATTCAGACTAATTGAAAGTCTAAACTCATGTGTCCGAGTAACTTTTGACACCTACCCCGGTTCTCCGGGATACTTGAGAGCATATAATTGACAAAGGCCTGCTATTGCAAAATAATACAAAACAGAAAACTTTAAAAGCAAATACATCAAAAGATACTCCTTGATTTATATCCTGATAATCCCTTCAATTTAAAAACGTTGTTCAATGAAATGATACCGTAATCTTACGCTGAATCACGCCATGTATATTGATCAACAATCAAGCCCTTTCCAATGACACAATATCATATAATAACTTTACACAGTTTTAGCTATGAAAAAAAAATGTAACGGTTTCTTTTCAATGAGACAGATTTTATAATTTCTTACACTGTTAAAAAAATTTGTCCACCATGCACCAAAATTTGGTTCCCATTTAGCTGCCACCAACATTTGGTGCTTAGTTTCGCGATTTAGTGGTGCTTACGGTCCGAGGTTGCACCATTAAATCGTGAAACTAAGCACCAAATGTTGGTGGCAGCTAAATGGGAACCAATTTTTGGTGCAAGGTGGAACAAAATTTTTAACAGTGTATGACGTATCTAAGGTATTCAGTTAATGTAAAATATTTTTTTTTTTCTATTATTGTAACGTTATTACTACTTAAAAAAACGTTAAATATTTCTAAGTCAAATAGCCTTCCAATCAAAGTACATTTTTTTTTTTTGCATGTTAAAAAAAATATTTTATAAATTAAATATAATCTAAAATGAAAACTTCGTTACTCAAAGAAATATATTTTAAGCTTGAAAACAATTTAGTAATTATTTCAAAGTTGATCAGACTAAAATTGAAATTGATGTCTTGCTTCATTCCCGAAATCTGTAAAAATTTTAAATTCCTTGGATGGATAGTAAAACTTAATTATTAATTGATTCTTTACTGAATAGAAAAATTTATACGGTATAACAGTTCTTAACATAAGATAGTAAGAAAAGCATCGAGTATAAAATAATTTGTTTCTATTCAAAGTTTCTCTCCAAAAAAAGAATTTTAGACTTCACTTACCTCAGTGTCGATGTGACAGAAATGGACCGATTTCTGCCACAGTGCATAGATGTACCTTGGCATTGCTTCTGTCCACCCTCTGCAACACAATCCAGGGGCACCTCTGAAGATGGTAATTGGGCTTTTACCAATTAGAGAATTTCCAAATAAGATCTAGCACAGATATCAGCAGGGTGGGAATTCCTTCTTCAGAATCCTCTGGGAACTGGCATTTCAAACACACAACGATTCGTAACGCCCGCCACTACAGCCTCGCCTGTTTTGAATGAATCCTTGCCGAATGTCCGTGTTCTAAGAATGTCAAAGTCCGCTCGCACGAACGTCCTTGTCACACGAAGGACTTTCGAGTATTAAATGCCGAACGCCGAGCTCGTTCTCAGAGTCGCTCCATTTTTAATATTCAACCAACCTGGCAAGAAAACTCCGAGAGATGAAAAAAGTAGTTTCCCTCCTCCGGACTTCTTTTCCCCCTGTTTTTGATATCCTCGAAATTATTTTCTTCTTTTCTTGATTGGACGAAAGTCGGGACGATCTATGCGACAGAAGGAAAAAGGTAAATTACATCGATAAGAATGGCTGCATTTGTCAGCAGTTTGAAAGTGAGGACAGCACAAAAGACGAAGACTACCTTAGAATTCGATGTTTTTCTTCTAAAGGAAGAAAGTGAAAGAAGTTTCTTTTTAGAAATGACAAGATAGACGTAGATCAGACCAGTAATACAAATAGATGTTATTGGGCAAACTGTTCTTAATTGTCAATGATAACCGATGGTAAAGAAACTAGACTACATACTGGATGGAATATTCTGAACATTTCAACATTAACTTCTAGCAAATAAAATGAAGTAACGAACACAACATTCGGGATTATAACTCTCAATAAGATAACTTCGTTAAGAATAACGGTCAGAAAGTACAATTCTCCGTGGAAGAATGAATTGGTAAATGAGAGAAAGCGGACGAGTTCTTTTTATTATTTTTTAGACTCCACGAGTAAACGAGGTTACTTCACGCCTTGCTTGGCAACACAAATCAGGGTTAACTCTAGTAGTCTTTTTAACTCTTACACGTGAGGTGAGATTTTGCGTTTGTGTTATGAACGAGCAGAGCTGTTCAATAGGTTAACGAGCACCGTTTTTTTATTATTTGGTTGCGTTTTCTCGATTGTTGCTGGTCTTGAGCACGCATATTCTACAATTTGGGTTGGGTGTGTCCATGAATTTTTGGAATGTTTCTGTCTCCTTTGTTGTTCTTTGTGGCCAAGGAATTCGAAACACGAGCCGTGTTGTACACTACATGGATTCTCCTGAGAATCTACATATGGAACTAATGCTTTCGTAATTCAGATTGAAGCGGATATCACGCAGAAAAGTTAATGTATTTCACAGTGTAAATGACACATAGTGGTTTCATAATTCATTTTTAAATAATTGCATAACAGGAATTGCTAAGGAGCTGTATTTTTAAGTAATTGTATAACAATATTTTTCTGCATCCCTACAGCATCGTTAAAGACAAGATTGGTTTACTGTACTACAAAAAGGTATATAATATCAAAAATTACCATATTTGATAAAAAGTTTTGGTACTATAGACAAAATTAGAAAGTAGTCAAGATTTACTAAAACCGCAATAACTAATTTAAGACTGTGTGAAGAAAGCACTGATTAAGTGTGATTCTATAGTTTTATAGTAAGTTAAAGAAAAACTAAATTGTGGATAACCTTCAAGATCTTTCCCCCTCAAAATTAACTCATAATATCGAGATAGACAGCATTCTGTATAAATATTTCTTTAATTATTTCTATTTTTTATTCTGAAAAAACCTTGAAATGTAATCTATGCAATAAATAAGTTGAAAATTAATTACTATTTCTAAGGTAACAAAATTTACTTAGAAATTGTGAAATGTAGGAACAAGCTGATTAAATATACATTATACACTCAGCTCTATAGTCTATAGTGCTTTGTCGAAGGAGGAATTTTTTTTTTTAACACAGCATATGTAACAAAACAATCGGTTTAAAAAGGAAAGAATATTAACACCGTTTTAGTGTTCACAAAACGACAAGTTCCCAATAAAATGGCTGGGCTCCAATTACAATTACTTATACAACCAATATTCAAAATAATAGAATAACTTAACTTTCTAATCAAAACTTGGCAATGCGTCGTCTAAAACGAACCTTTTCAAATTAAAAGAGGGCCACATGTTATTCAGGAATTGTTAAAACAATTTTCATCAACTATACAGATATTATTAAACAATTTGAGGGTCTTTAACACATTTCAAAATTTTGTTGATTTTTTATATAGATCAAAAAATTAGAATAATCAATTCATTCAATATGAATTTGAAAAGTAACAAAATATTTGCATACCTGTTAACCGATAAGTTGCGACAAGTATAAAGCTTGGCACTCGGAAAATCTTACGTTAGTCTTTTGCTGAAAATGGGCCGTCAATGTGATATTTATTAAACAACGAAATCGTGTATTTTATCATTGTTTAAAGCTGGAAAGAAATAGCAATTTATCTCGGATCAAATTAATGTTTCACAGTGTACGATTTCAAAGATTTTAAAGGAATATAGAAGAATCGGCAAACTAAAAAGTAACCGAAATAAATGTGGTAGAAAGTTTATAGCAACTGCCAGAGATGAATACAAATTTAAACGAATCGTCCAAAATAATCGCTTTAAAACTGTTTTTTACATCTAAGTGTTGGAAAGAAGCTGGAGATGTGCTAAAGTCAACTACACTTAGGTGATTGTATAAATTTGAGTTTCAATCGCGAGTCCCCAAAGTAAAACCTAATATGGAACTTGAAACAGAGACGTCCACGACTCTTCTGGTGCAAAGAGTAGTTCATCTGGAGTTTTAAACTAAATTTGTCAAATACATCCCATTTTAAACGCCAAACACGAACACTTCCTTCGTCCACAGATATTTTAAATAAATATTTTTCTCTGAATAAAACACTCCCAGTTTTGTTGCTCCCAGATGAGCTTCTCTTTGCATCAGGAGAGTCGTGCCCCTCTCTGCTTCATATTCATCTTTGGTTTTACTTAGGGGATCCGCGATTGAAACTCAAATTTATGCAATCCCCTAAGTGTAGTTGACTTTAGTACATCTCCAGATTCTTTCCAACACTTATTGATGTAAAAAACAATTTTAAAGCGATTATTTTGGACGATTCGTTTAAATTTGTATTCGTCTCTGGCAGTTGTTATAAACTTTCTACCACATTTATTTCGTTTACTTTTTAGTTTGCCGATTCTTCTATATTCCTTTAAAATCTTTGAAATCGTACACTGTGAAACATTAATTTGATCCGAGATAAATTGTTATTTCTTTCCAGCTTTAAACAATGATAAAATACACGATTTCGTTGTTTAAGAAATATCACATTGACGGCCCATTTTCAGCAAAAGACTAACGTAAGATTTTCCAAGTGCCAAGCTTTATACTTGTCGCAACGTATCGGTTAACAGGTATGCAAATATTTTGTTACCTTTCAAATTCATACTGAATGAATTGATTATTCTAATTTTTTGACCAAATGAAAAATCAACGTAATTTTAAAATGTGTTAACGACTCTTAAATCGTTTAAATAATATCTGTATAGTTGTTGAAAATTGTTTTACCAATTCCTGAAAAACATGTGGCCCACTTTTAATTTGAATATGTTCAGTGTACACGAAGTTTTGTTTAGAAAGTTCTGTTATACTATTATTTTGAATTTGGGTTGCATTCCATATTTTTTGTTAAAAATATTGGAAATTCGTAATTTTAATAAGTAATGCTTTCGATTAAAAGTTCATTGCTTATGCAAGTAGTGCGGGATTCAAACTCTATCACAGTATAGCTGAAAGCTTCTAACTAAACAGAAGGCAACAATTCTAACTGAATTCTGAAATAGCGAAAGAAAAAAAAAATTTACTTTTTTTCCCCCTCATGACTACGATAGTGAAAGAAAAACGAATTTGCAGTAAGCGATTTTCCCGTTTTTCCTCCACTTAACCATCAGTAAGGAAAAGCAAATTTACAGTTAGTCGTTTTAGCGTTTCTCACCTACTCCACTACCAGTACAGGAAAAACTGATTCATGGTAAAGCATTTAAAACTATTTCTCCCTCACTTACTATCTCTTCAAGAAAAGCAGTTTTACATTTAGTTATTTGAGCGTTTCTCCCTTGCTTAGCTACCGATACAGAAAAAAAAAATATTTATAGTTATTTAACCGCTTTTCTTCCACTTCACTATCTATACAGGAAAAGCATGTTTACAGTTAGTTGCACCTTTTCCCGGCTTTACGATACTGAGGAAAAACAGATTTACCGTATTTCACCCTCTAAACAAGCAAAGGATAAAACCATTTGAAAGTAATGCATATTTCTCTACCTAACTCATATGTGGATATTTCCAGTTATTTTTTTACCCATTTAACTAGCAGTGATGAAAAAAAGATTTTCTGATTGGTATCAAACTTTCATTCTCCACTTAACTTCGATATGGCGGAAAAAAGTAAGTTTTTGGTCAAAGTTTTTTTTTTTTTTTTAAACTTATTCCTACTCACTATGACAGTGAAGAGCGAAAAGTTACAGTTCAGATGTGGTCGTATAAAATTATGTAAATGTGTCTCTTCTGTTGCAACAAATGTTGAAACAACCATGATGTCATATTTCCCGTACGTTTGGTAGAGTGCAAATGTGCTAACCCTATTCAATGCAACCTTATCATCCCTATGCAAGAAAAACTGTAAACTGAGTTTCGATGAATAGATAATTACTTACTACCATAATTGCTGCATTCTTAAAACTTATTTAAATTTCTATTGCAGAAAGTATTATGTAATTTTTTTTTACTGTCTTGACCATTCAACACACACACCTCTGCGTATTCCTTTTCTAATTTTTTGAGGATTTATCCATTGGTCTTTAAAAAACTCGCGTGGTACCTGAATTATAGAGATCAAGTTTATAAACATGCAGCCAGATAAATTGTTATTTCTCATGAAAAATTGCATCAAATACACAAATGGTAAACTGACATAAATAACTAGTTCTACCTTATCTCAAGTAGCAAGACGAGAAACTGTATGATTAGTTACCATGTTAACACAGTTGTGTATTTTTAAATTCTTTATATTAACTTCAATTTTTCTTGTTTGAGTGTGGCTTATAAAATCTTCGGAAGAATCGGTAATTCGATAAAATAGGCTTACTTGTTACTTAGTCAGTATCAGGTGCGTACTTACGATGCAATCACCGGGCCGGTTAGTGCATTTACAAAATGGCTCGGTGCGGTACAGATTTTTTTTTTTTAATTTAATTAGTTGCCCTCCTTAAAAATTAAAAAAAAAACAACAACAATGCATTCAAAAACTAATCACTCCCACGAGAACTATTAACTATTACTGAATTATCCCGTTAGTTTCAAAGATATAGTTTGTAATTAAAAAATAAATGCTCTAAGATTTATATATTATCGTATTTCGACTATTTTTTTTATAGCTTTTAAGGTTAAATATTGGAAACCAAGTTCTCACTCAAGTTAGGCATAAATAGTCGAGACAGAGAAAATTTGCTTTAATTAAACTAATTACTAAAATAATTAAATCATTAAGATTAATTAATGAATAAAACTTATTTAATTATTGAAATTGAATATTAAATATAAATATATTAAACATTTAAAGTATTTAATTAAAATTAATTATTTAATTATTGGAATTATTTTATAATTACTAATAATAATTAAAGTAGTAATTATATTGAAAATTTGGGCCGCTACAAATCAATAATCACCGGACCGATTTTATGTCTCTGTACACCCTTGGTCAATATGATGGTATATTAAAAAAATATTCTTTTAGAATTACGATTACTAATGTTTATTGTTCATTCATAAGAAGACATCGGGATGTTGGAGGTTCTGGAGAACGGAGAGGGGAGGGGAAATCTGGCACTCAAAACCCTTCTCCTGGGCGCACGCCTGACAAGAGGGCTTGTCTGTCCGCTCGGAAGAGGCATAATTTAAAAATTATTTTAGTTTTTGATTCCCGCATAAAATGAAAATCAACAAAACGATATAAATTAACTGCTACGGGAGTTAAATTGATGATTTGTTGAATTTACGAACATGAATTAATTCTTTACTCTTTATTTCATTGGACAATTCCCACATTTTTAAAAATTTGTTTTATTCAATTTTAAATGTTTCGAAAAGGCTATAAACACGCAAATTTCTGCTCAATGCGCTTTTTTTTTAAATTTGCAATCAAAGTCCCCCTGTTAGACTTTGGCGAGAAAACGATTCATTCGGCTAGAATTGAATGTGGCGTCACTACATCTCACACAACTTGGCTCGAAACTCAGCAGCGGAAACCAGTTTTGCAAGTTTCTCGCAAATCGAGCCAACCGATATGGGATATTTCAATTGTCTACAAAACACCGATGCCAAACACACACCAACTATTTGGCAGGAACCTCACGATAACCATAGAAAAGGTAGGAAGTTTTGACGTCACAGCTATAGTTGAGTGTTTTGATCGAACTGGATTTGGCTCGGTTTTGGGGCATATTTAATATTTAAATATCTAATTTTTTTTAAAGAACTTTTGTTTGAATATTTGGAATCAGTAAGAAATTCTTCATAAAAATAAGCTAATTTCACTGGTTTTTAAAAAATGCGGGAACTGTCTATTATCGGAAGAGGTACAAACGAAGTTATTGAAGGTCTCTAGAAAGTGAATCCTAGTGAAGTGAAACTAGAAAGAAGCGCTATAAAAGCTGATAACCGCGAAATAAAAATGCATTGAAAATAGCGCCATCTTGTGTAAGCAATTGAAAAGCCCAATAAAGAAAGTATAAAGCAAGTTCTCGTAGAATTTAAGTAGCGCTTAATAAAAATTCAACAATGTATTTTCTTTAATTGGTTGATTATAAAATGGTTTGCAAAGACGCATTTGCATTCTGTATTCAATTAATATTGTGAATAACGTCACCGTTAATCCATACCTAATTGCATATTGACAGGATTTTACCAAAGACAAGCCATTTCCGAAATATTGTTTTGGTACAGAATTTTTGTGCTGTTAACAAAAGGCAGTTTGAATAGATTTTTTTTTTAGTTGCAATTAAACGCTTCGAATTTAAAACTAAAATAAATATAAAGCGATGACGTTCAAGTCCAAATCAAAAGATGGCGCCACCACGACGGACTCGTGTATCAAAAATTTAATTTTTAAAAGCACTGGTTAAAAAATATACTAATGAATATTCTTAAATATTTATAATTAGGTGTCGGGATACAAATGTCAAGAGAATCAAGCATGACAATTGAAAATCAGAGCGGAGATTCGGCGCAATGAAATTCATTATCTAATATCCTTACCTTTTAGAGTGGGTAATAATTCTGATTTCAATTTTGCCAACATTTCATAGTATGTCCTCTCCTCCCTCACATACATGGTTGGTGGACGATTTCTCACAGTATATTACTTTTATATTATTTTCATTCCGAATATCATTATCTGCTCTTTTATGCAATTTACGTTTCATTCTCGTCCGAGAATAATTGTGCCATTATTTAATTTTTTCAATAATGTACGGAAATATTTGGTAGCGCACTTGTTAGATGAATGAATGATGTTAAATTTCAAAAATACATTTAAGAATTCAAACAAGAATATATCTATAGTTTTATTTAATTATGATACATTGAATTTAATTAGTTCAATTTGAATATTTTTTTTTTTAATGTTTAACTCGCCAATGGGAAATAAGGTAAAAAGTTGAAACTAATATTGGAGGAAAAGCTTCATGATGATTCGAGTCAAACATGTGTAAATAGGTTTTCGGAAAATTGACTTATATAATTATAAGTCATTATAATAAAAAAAGATAATATCCAACAAGTAATTAAACCCTAGTTATACGCTTTAAATGGATATAAATAAATTTTTTAACCAATCATTTTAATATTTTAAGTCGCGACAAAAACGGATTCTACTTCAAGGCTTCCCGAAATTTGGAACTCAATGAACATAATTAATACATAGTAATTTTAGAACACTTTTATGTTAGAATAATTCATTGAAGTTAAGTACAACTCCAACTGGCTAATACATCAAATTTAGAAAGTTAAAAAAATATTTACGAAATAGTTAAGTAAGCATCTGACCTTCTAAATCTAATTTCCCTTATTAACTGAAAATTAGATTTATTGGGCCTATGTCTTTTTTAACTTTATTTTTTCAAAGTTTAAATTGTGAGCATTTATTTAAAGTTCAAGCGAATTAATTACAAATATAACGGAACCTTCTTTGGATAAGGATTAAAAACTGTCTCATGGTTCATACAAATTTTCAAAATAAAAAATAAGGACTTTTTAAGGACTTTCTAAGTACTTTGTTAACTTTTTTAAGGACTTCAATTTTCTATGTGATATATATGATGGGGAGAAATTGAATGAAAAGAAAACTTTAAAGCATACTAAAATTCATTAATGAAATTTCTTTTAATTTTAATGATTATAACCAATCATCAACGGAAATAGATATACTTTTACTAAATGTAGTTTAATGCAATATAAATTATCCATATTTTTAATAATCTCCTGTTTCCGAGGGCACTTTTAAAGAAAATTGTTACATTTCGTAACTGGTTTTCAGCCATAATTTCTACATTGTTTTATTTTTCTACTACAATGAATATATTTAAACTATCGATTTAAAAAAAAAATTTACAATAATGCTCAAACGGGTACAAATTAAAAACTTCTTCAGAAAACATTTTAAAACTCGAAAGTCAAATGATATTAAAATACTAAAATATCAATATAAAATCCTCCAGTCCCACCTCTGTTGGAATGTGATTAAAAGAAAATTATTGAATATATAGATAAACATCTACACTTAGTAAGATTTTCATCAAAAATTCATTTGCAGGGTGGCTACAGAATTCGAGAAACGAAATTCCCTGACATTTCACTGATTGCCAGAAAATTCCCTGATGTCTATCTGTCAATGTTGTCATTCAAAAAACAAAAAAGAAAATAATGGCTAATTTAAAAAAATACAAATTTAATAAGTAAATGTAATTCCAAATAGTCTAAGCATAATTGCTCCAAAATAAATTTACGCTAAAAATCAAAACAAGCATCTTTAGAGCATGAAAAAGAATGGAAAACATTAATTAAAAAATTAAAAATTCACACATATCACTTTCAAATAATTGTGTTCAATAAAGTATCAAAATGAAAGTAGATGAAAAAAATAATAATCAAGTACAGGATCGAAGCATTTCCACTTATGAATGCTTTGAGGATTTTTGCAAAACTGTAATACAGCGCTATAAAGGGTAACTGAAAACAAAAAAATCTGATGGAATCAATTTGAATTATTAAGGAATTTAGAGCTGTAATATATTCTGTTGACAAAAAAATGCAAGGCAAGAAGAAAAATAATCATATCTGTAAAGGATGCAGTTAGATTCAAATTAAAAGATTTTTTTTTAACAAAAAGGCTACCGCCGGCCGCGCTTCTAAATTATAGGATAGCTAAAAATCTAACCTAAATAATTTGAGTTTTAATATACTCTGTTAACAAAAAATGCGAGGCAAGAAGAAAATAATCATGTATCTAAAGGATGCAGTCAGATTGAAGTTAGAGGATTTTTTTCTAACAATAAGGAAGTGACTTCATGACATCCACTTCACGTGACGCGATCCGAGATAGATGTCCGCACCCGCATGGGGAATGCGAGAAAAGAAACTCAAATATTTAAATTCCCTGATTAAAGAACAATTTTACGAAATTCCTTGATTAAAGAGTAATTTTACGAAATTCCCTGACTTGTCCAGAAGAGTGAAATTCCGACATTTCCGGTCTGACACCACCCTGATTTGCATAAAAATAGCAATTTATAACTGTAAAATTTAGCTAAGAATGTTAATAAAGTATTTACAACCACTCCAATGCGAAATTTTCTAAAATTTGATCAACCTCAAAAGTTTAATGTTACTTTTTAGGCTTGGCCATTGTTAGACAGGAGATGGTATTTCTCCAAATTTAGCCGTACTTTTTGCTTGCTATTAAAAGTATACCAGATTCATGATATCACAAAAAGAATATTCCGATTAAAGAACTTAGACAATATCTTAAAATAGGTGAATTTTTATTTCCAAAATCAGATCAAATTATGCGTAAAACTGTAATTTTTTGTCATACATGCAGCTACTATAGGCTTTAAAAGATGTATATATATAATAAATCGAAAATAATCTGGGATTTTGATTGCATTCCTGTGATATTTAATTTCAAATATAAAACGGACGTTCAGAAATGAATTAGCAACAGCTAAAATTACTCAAAACGTTCCCCTAAATTTAGTAGGAGAGTATCGTGATTGCGCTATCGATCGGTGCGGAAATATATTCTTTTTAAATGCTTAGTGTAAAATACGATGAATATTGATGGTTTATACATCTTAAAATAACTTTTTTCCCCAATAACTTTCTTCTCTACCTTGAGTAAGAAGGCATGGTAAAAAAAAAATCCAGAGGAATACACTTACGGTTCGTATGAAATGGGCATACGTGCTAACTAATAATTGGTAATATTTGGGACAGCCCCCAGCAGTCCACCTACTAATGATGCACCTGGTATCAAAAGACATCCAATGACTTTAGCGAGTCACTCGTCTGTGCGTGGCGCGTTTGAACACGAATACGCATACGATTTCGGTAGGGGTGACCCGCATATTGCATTCCATTTGAAAATTATGCATTTTTTTTTTTCAAAAAAGATGCTATTTTCAGAGAAAAACTGCTTTTCTAAAATAAAAACGGCAGGAAGGACAAAAACACTTTAAATGATCTCCGAATTTCACTAATATTGGTTTTTAACTTGGAAAAAAATAAGGACTTTTAAGGATTTTTTTAAAAAATAAGAACTTTTAAGGGCCTTAGAAACTTTTTCGAGATTTTAAGGACTTTTAAGGACCGTATGAACCTTGTGTCTTCTGATCTTCCATACTCACATCTAGCTCATACATAGTTTTGAAATTCAAACAAATCAGCCAGTTGTTTAATGAGTTCATCATAGTGAGGAACTTGGACAGGCTGAACTATGTCCTCAGAGTCGCATACGTATTATCAACAGAGAATTGTTTGAAAAACCATCACATTCTAAAGAAACAACAAATGTGTTTCTTGACGCAAATTTTAAATAACATCTTGGGTCATTTCATGCTTGAAAAATAATATTTCCTAATAAGTAATTGCTAAGTACTTGCTTATTTATACTTGAATCTTACAAAAGAGTTGATATCACACAACTCTTGCAATACTTAAAACATATAAATTAAAATAATTTAGCATGCTGCTAACAATTCAAGGACACCAGAAAAGAATTGCTGATTACTAAATGGAACAAGCCCTAAGGTAATTATCGAACTAACCGCTAAAAATCTGTGTTTTATTGGTGGCCTCACGTTGTTAGACACAAAGGTTAATGTTGATTAACCTTTGTGTCTGCAATAATATAAAAAAAAATATTTTCAGGTCAAGGTTTAATGATGATGAACCTTACATTACTTGCAAAATAGGTTATGAGAATATTTTGGGCAATGCTTTGAAAACTGAAACCACCAAATTTAAAACAAAATCTCAAAGGAATATAAAAGTAACAAATTCCTATTAAAGTTAAATATCCAAAGAATCTTAAAAAATTATGAACACATTTTTGTTGTATTTTCTACCATATCATTAATTCTAAACTATGTGAAACATATTATAACAAAGAGGAGTGTTTTAAACGAACAAACTCAAGAAGAAAAAAAAAGAAGAAAAAATAGTACAGAATGTATTAAAATCAGTCAAATTATAAAAATCTAATAATATTGCACTCTAAGAAGGAAAACTTTTTAAAGTAAGCTCAAAATTCAAGACCACACACTTGTCCTGTATGTCATCACAAACCATATGCATTTTCAAAAACAAATATTTTTTTATTTAATTTTTTATAAACCATATTTTTTTATAACATGCAAAAAAAAAAAAAAATCAAGGGGAAAGTAACACTTTATCACAAGATAGTAAGTTAAATATTTCATCACACTAGCGCAATACAGTAGTTTACAGCTCGACAACCTCTTGCTCTAAGTTTAATTATTTTGCACAAGATTATAAAAAATATTGTATGTAAAATATTCCAGATTTAAAAAATCTTGGTATAAAAATTACATATTTTCAGAGCAGATTTGTAGACTGGAGTTGCCAACATTAATATATATACATTAAAAATATTTTTTGCATGTGATTATAAAAACAATATTGTATGCAACATGTACAAAATTACTTTTCGAACTCAGTAAATTATTTTACTCAGGATAACGCACTCATCAAATAAGCATTTCGCCTTGTTTTAAAAAGTATAACTTTCCCAACTTGTTGTATAAACAAATATTCTTTTAAAACATAATCACATACTGCTGTGAAACTTCTTATAAACATACAAAAACTAGAACCTATACACCACGCACCTTTGCATAGGACTTCTCAATGCAGGGCAACGCAGCTAGTTTGTATAATTCTAATACAATAATTGGTTCTGACCCCTGCTTGCTAACACTTGGTGATTCTAGGCAGGGCCATGTCCCCCCCCCCCCCCTTCTATGATATAATTCATTCATTTTCTAAGCAGCGACACAAAAGTTTGGCATGACCATTCTAGGAAAGGCCACGCTCCATACTGTGAACCAATACATTAATTTTTTAAGAGGGGACAAAAAATGTTTGAAAATTGACATAAAATTAAAAGGTTCAGAATTGTATAAATTATTTCCGATATTTTAAGCAAAACTGAATTGTTTGAAGTAGTCTATTTATCAATTACTGCTCTATGGTGAAGCTTTGGAGGTATCTGAATATCTAAATATATTCATATTTGGATGTTTGTAGGCTTACGCTATGGTTAATTAAACAAGCAAGATAACAGAATGTTTAGTGATTAAAGAATACACACAAATGTCGACTGAACGTCCAATTTAAAGAGTGTCTGAACATACAGTCTGATTGGCTTTTGAAGCTTGAAAGAAACAAGTGCATTGTGAAGCAGTTTTTTGAAAACAAGAAAGAACCAGCTTAAAACCTCAGCTTGAATTACAAAGATAATTCAGAAGGCAGCGAGTCGGTAAGCAAACCATGTTTCAGATAAATTAAAAACATATATTTACTGATGGAAAAGTTACTGAATTGCAACTAAATTTCAATAATATTATTTTTACTGGCAGTATGATATATGGTGATATTAGGAACCAAGATATAATTTACACTCATTAGTAGATTTTGAAACATCTTTAACTGACACAATTAGCAAAAAGAACCACACATTTTTACAAGTCAAAAGTGGAGGCGAAGGTGTTTTGATAGTGGTTTAGACTGTATTTTGATTATATTTGGAAGTATAATTGGATTTATCAATGGCTTCAATATTGTGTGACTAAATAAAGACATTGGAAAACAATATACTATCAGAATCAAATTCTATTTTACACAGTGAGAAATTAAATGTACCGTCAATTCACACAGGGGATTCAATTCACTGAAACTTGAGAACATCCAAATTGTAATCAATAAACTATTACTAATTTTACTTACAAAGAAACATTTTTGCTTTGTAATTAAGATGAATTTGAGAATATTTCTGTTCATATGTACTTCCAACCATTACTGAGTGAAATTTTTGTAAATAAATATTATCAACTTATATAGGTTTGTATCACTGCTTTGAATTAAAATTCAACAAACAGCAACTACAAGAAACAAACAAGCATTACAAAACAACTTGTTATTTTCACACATTTGAATTTTTGTGTGGATTTTTTACATTTAAGATACTTAAAGAATTGAATTGAGAGAAGCAGTTTTAAAAGTTTAATTTTATCTAATCTTCTACACAGTATCATATTCGTACATTGTCAAGTCCTTCGTTTTTCATCCTCCTGAAATCTGACTTCATTCTCTTTTCACGCAGTCTCTGAGCAGCTGCCTTCTCTTGTCTGAAATGAAACTTGCATACTTTAATGTCACATCAAAAGCAGAAAACATGATTGAATAAACAGCTTTTACAGAAATATTAATTACTTTACACAGTTATTTACTTATGTAGATTAACTTTCAGGAGATAAAATCCTTCATCTTAGTAGTTTGATGTCAAGAAAAAAAAGTAAACAGGTTGTAATTCAAATAATCGAACATTTCAGATATTTGTAAATGTTTTTCTGAAATTCATATACAGGGTTTCTAAAAAAAGTTGTTACAGGGTTTATTTCTTTTGCTATTAAATATACAGCAGCAGCATAAATTGCAAAAATCCTCAAAACAAAGAAAGACATCACAAAAGATAGTGAAAATTTATATGCCTATTTTTAATTTCCAGAATTTTAATTTTTGTACAAATCCATATGATCCCTATAAAGGAAAAATGTCAATAACAAAAGTATTCTTAAAATCAAATCATACTATGCAAAAAACAATACTACAATCAAAATTAACTAAAATACCACACAATAAAAACATGATTTAGATAATTTTAGAAGAGCTGTGATAGTGGGATATAGGGATGCTAATCAAACTGATTTTTATGATGGTAATCAAATTGAAATTTATTGATTGATTTAATATTTATTAAATTGTTTTCATTTACGAAATTATGTTTGGGATCCAAGTCTTTTTCTCAACAGAAAATTTTAATTGAATGTTTTAAACTGATTTTATAACATTTCATCAGCTATCCAGGAATTTACTCTTCTAAATAAACGTATAACCAGCCCACTCAATTTAAAAACCTCAATAATTCAAATAATTTTTAAACATTGAGTTTTAATATTTTTTTAATTAACAGTATTTAACCATAAAAATGCTTTTGTAATTGCATCCTAATTTGTAATGACCTCTGAAATATACACATATTTACCTAAAGGTTAAATATTTATCCAAAACGCTCACACAATCTAGTAAGTATTAGCATTATATAAATTTAAAACAAGTAATTCCAAATGTTAGTAAACTGACTTAATTAAGCTTAACCCACTGTCAATTTTATGGATTTGTCTTAAATCTTATGCAAGTTGAAAACAACATTTGAGCAACACATACATTTACTTAAAATTTAACAATTTGGTTACATTGTAAATTTGATATTCGTATAATCCTACTTTTTATCAGAAAACTTAAGATATAACTCGTGGATCATTATTTTTACTTTTAAAGAAATACAGAGCATTTTTTTTTTTTTTTTAGTCAAATTATCCAATTTGATGAGTTTTTGAGGTTTTTATTATATTTGAAAGTTTTGCCAACAATATTGCAATTATTTTGAAAAATTGAAACGTTGTTGATGTTAGAAATAAAATATTTACTGCTACATTAATTTAAATGCTTTGTGTTTAAATAACCAGCAATTAACAAGTTACTTCAAGAAAAAATAATCCTCATTCATTCAATATATCTAAAATTATAAGTGGACATACAGACAGGTGTTGTAGATGTCAAAATTTCCACACTAACATATTTTTTTAATTTTTTTTATAATTAGTAGAGAGGCAATGTTCAAAATAAAAGATTTGAAATTCATTAACCATTTCAAAATAATGAAAAGAATTAAGTGACAGATGCCAAGACTCACAAGCTAGACAGAAAATCACAAGCCAGCTGAGAAGGAAAGGTTATGTTAAGAATAATCAAATTACTTCTACTGTGTAAAGCTCAACTGAATCTCCATCAACACTAAATGCATGCAATCTTCTTAGAAACATTAATTTTAGCAAGCACATTTACTTTATAGAAAAGTATTTGTTACTTTTTCCAATCCCATACACCAATACAACATTTCCTCACTCATAATATCCTAAATATTGCTTTAAAATATTGTACACCTAACCATAATAGGAGCTAATTAGTAAAGGGAAAAAAAGTTTTTTTTCCCTCATCTGCTGTACAAAATTTATTTTTTCCACATTTTAGTAAAAATCTAAGATCTACTTGGAGGTATCTGATTGTATTGCATATTTTATCGTACAAGAAGGCTGTAATGCACAGTAAGATCATTAGAAATAATCTGTTCTACTATGAGTAATCTGAGTGTCGAAGTGTTTTTTTCAAGAAATGGACCTCCATTTGTGTCTCAGATGGGAGAAAACTTGGAAAGATAACCTGGTAATAGAAAATCTGAAAAATGTTAATTATTTGTTTTTCGAATTCAAACTTTGAATTTTCATTGAATGAGAAAAGAAAAATAGGAATATCATTGTATCTATGGGGTGGATAAAGCCAATATGATCACTAGATATGCCTATTACCTCTTCTTGAGTAGGGCTAGCGTCTCTGGTAGCGCCTCAGGAGGTGGTTTCTCTGCCTCCCGGATATAGCAACGTAGTTTGTCCATGCAGTCGGCCAAATTGAGGGTCTGCATTCGCGTCTTATCCGACTTCAACACCATGAAGCCCTCCTTGGTGATGTGGTTGTGGTGCTGAAATGTACAGACACATAATAGATACAAACGATCTGCTTGCTATACACATACTATGATATAGCATAATTATTTAAAGTGGATAACACTATCGGATTATAATTCAACCACAACTTACATCAGAGGTTATGCAACAAAAAAACAATAGTTAATTTCTATTCAGCATAACTATTAGTTTTTGGTAACCAACCTTGTTTCATAAAGTGACTTTTATAACACAAAAGTGTTTTGGAACATATGAAGATATTATATCAAAATGTGTTAGTTGTTATTTATTGATGAATATATATGTTAGTTGTTATTTATTGATGATGAATACATTGTGACTAATAGTTGAATACGTTGTGACTAATAGTTGAATACATTGTGACTAACACAGATAGGTAAAAAAGCTAAAAGACTGAAATCATATGCGAGCAAAACATGTGTACCATAATTTATACACGAAAGAAGTTTTAAGAATCCAAGATTGAGATTGATCAGAGAACAAGAGTGAAGAAATCCAAAAATGCACAGATAAAGCAAGCGAAAGGGACGAAATCCAAAAATTTGCTAAAAAAGCTTACAAAAGGGACAAAAATAAAATATTCCAAAAAAAAAAAAAGTCTGAGCGATGATTTACCAATTTTAAAGATACAATGAAATTTTCCACACTATATAATAATTACAATTCAAATATTTGGGGAAAATTTAATATGTGCCATACAATTATTCTCAAAACATAATAATCTAGTATTCTCCAAATTTCAATTATAAAAAAAAGATCAGGAAACTGCAATCCACCCAAACTACACATTAAATTTACTAATTTGTATAAAAAGTGCTCACTAAAGGTGCACAAAACTATAAAATCTGCTTATTTTGTTGCTTGTGCTCGAATTAGACATAATAACCATTTTATTCAACTTGGTAATGTTAGACAGTGCTTTCCAGCAAAAGTATAATTCAATCAGAATGAAGCATTGTATTTATTATAAGAATAGTGCTTCAGCACCAAGATACATATTGTGTGATCGGATATACAACACTTGTATATTTATTAACTACATTTCTGGTAAATTAAAATGTCTGTAATTAAGAAAACAATGCAAATGTGTCATTAAACATGTTTTTTCTGATTATATTTTTTATCAGAAAACATAAAAACGTTTTTACGTCAAAAAGCAATATTGCAATAATTTGAATTCGATCAATATTTGTTTATGCATAGGTTATCTGCGAGCATGGGCATATTCCCAAAACACTGAGGTGGTCACATGACTTCAATAACCAATCGTAAAAGGGAAGTGCCATTTACAACCAAAGTGAATCCCGGTTGCCAAGCGCTTGTAAAGTAACCTGTGAGGAAAGGGGAAAGAAAAATATTTTGCCCAGATTTGAAAAAACTTATACTTTTTGCAGGAAAAACTGGTTTAAATCAGAAAAAAATGCTGATCCTTGAAACAGGAACAAAAAGGCAAAAAAAGAGAGGGAAATTTTACATAGAAAGCAAAAATCTGCCAAAAGGCGGAAAAATCTCATACCTGGACTAAATAAAAAAAAACATGGACAATTTTACGAGGGGATATACAAGAAGAGAACATTTTATGAGAGGATTTACCTACAGCCACATCTAAAAGTGTTTGTACACATGAATTGTTTGATTTTAAAAGGGGACTTCTAACACTCAAGACTTTACAGGAGGAGGAACTATTTTTCAAGCTTTTAATAGAGTCCAACATCAAACTGAAACTTTACAAGGCTACCATATTCCTATTAAAGGACACAGAAATCTGATTTCAAATTCTATTGATGCCTCTGTCTTAGTATATGCAACGGAACTCTTTTCAGTAATTGCTTTCAATCTACAAACTCTTGCAACAAGTATAAGTATCCAACAGGGTTCTGGCTTTTCACAGCAGAGCCACCTGGGTAGCTGGAAGAGAAAACGGAGCTTGGCTGCTGCATACATAACACATCTCTTTTAAAAGGGGTTTTGATGCCTCCACGCTATTGTACACTTCCATGCAATTTATTTTATTTAACTAAGACTTGCCTTTATTTAAAGTTTTAAAAATAGTATTTAAATAATCCTAACAAGCTATCCTTTCATTTATTTGGTGATTGAAGAGGTAGAATTTGATTTATAATACCAATTTCACGTACGACATGCTATGAGAGGTAAAGACTAATCATGCCTTGCTTTGCTGATGATTGAAGAGGTAGAATTTTGATTTATAATACCCATGTCACGTACGACATGCTATGAGAGGCAAAGACTAATCATGCCTTGCTTCGCTGGTGACCCTTTGGACTATTGATACACACCTAACAACAGTGGATTGCAGATGATGAAGAGTTTTTCGGGTGATTTCCTTATCGTCTTGGATTTGCTACAGATTTGTGAAAACATTTTCATTCTGAAGTAGTCATTGGATTACATGAACATGTCAGTCACCGATGCCAATTGATTTTGTTGACCGTCCACACCCTCAACTGACCACACCAAGTGACCAACCATCACGACGATCGACCACCACAGCGAAAGGCCCACTCAAAGTTCTGCAGTCTCCTGATCTGACTGGGAAATTCCTCTTCTGTGCGTTTTCTTTTAGCCCATCACTGGGAAGCTGCAACTGAACTCTTTTCAGCAATTATTGTTTATCACAAACTCTTGAGACAAGTATGAGTAACAGAGAGCAATACCCAACAACATTCTGGACTTTTCGCCACAGAGCCAACTGAGTAGCTAGAAGAGAAAATGGAGCCCACTCTATGCCTGGCTGTTGCATCGGTAGCATGTCTCTTTTAGTGGGGGCTTTGATACCCCTATGCTGTTGTATGCTTTCATATAATATATTTTATTTAACTAAGACTTTCCTTTACTTAATGTTTTAATTATAATACCTAAATAATCCTAACGAGCTGCCCTTTTTCTTGTTTGGTGATTGAAGATGCTGAATTCTATTTATAATAGCCTTGTCATATACCATGTGCTATGAGAGGCGAAGGCTAACCACACGTCCCCTTATATTTATACAAGAAAGATCGAAGTTAATTCCAAAAGAATACAGAAGTCTTCTTTCACAATTTAATGCTTCATATATGTTCACTGTGGCAATGTGATTAAAGTATCTGTTTTCAAAGAAAATAGTAAGCTTTTGGAATAGTGGGTGAGAAAGTCACACAAAAACAACTTCCTGATCAGCTCTGACTACAGAGAAAGGCTGACAATCACTCTTAATCGGAGAAGAAAGATCTGAAAAATAGCATGGGAACAGAGTAGCGGGGCAGAAAGTAATGGGGTTACAAAAAAAAAATCTTTATTTTCTTGGTCCTGAAATGAGATTTCACTGATAGTATACAGTCGGTTTATTCATCTTATTAATAGGGTTGTCAAATTCACTTAAAAAGCTCAATTTTTGAAGTAGTCAGTTTGTATCTGCCATTTTTAAATATATAATATGATCTGAAAGTCTGTCAAAGAAGTGATTATAGCTTCAAATGGCAGTGACTGTTTGGCGACTTATTGTAAATATGCAACATTTTGGATTTTAATTTTTGATACTTGCCAAGTTTAACATATAATTACAACTTTTAAAAATTGAATTTAAAATATTAATTATTTTAAATCTAAAGCTAACTATCATTTTCAATTACTTCCCACAAAATAAAAACACACTTCAAAGCTATGTAAATTTAGGCAATGACAGACTACAATTTTCAAGCTCAAAATGATCAATCAAAATTTTTTTTAGAATAAAATATGTAATAGTAAATTAATGAAAAGTGATGTTTAAAATTCAATTCTTAACGAAAGTATGTTAAAATAAAAATACAAGACATTGCAATTGCTCTTAGAAAGATAGAAAATGTCAGTTGCATGTATTAAAAAAATAGAACTTAATTAGTAGTTAGAATAATTACAGCATGAAAAAAACTTGGTTTTAGAAGATTTTGTTGAAGTATCAATGTAAAAGGAATGTGATTTAATACCTTGATGCATGTATCAATAGTAAAAATTTTAATTATTTTTTGTCATTAAGATACAAATTATATAAAATTAGAGGAAGTGAGAGACTACAATATTAAACTAAGTAATGCATCTTTGCAGTGTTATGATTTCAAAAATATTCATATATCATTAATATAAGTGAGAAATAATATTGCGAAGTTGATTAAAATTGCTCCAATAGTATTTAATTTCTTATGAAATGCTACCTGCAAAAATAAATAAAAAAGTAAGTCTTACTAATTTTGCTAAATTTTCTCTTGCAAGTTCTGGAATCCATTTTGCAGATGCTAAGTGAAAACGCATTTCTACTTTTGTATTAACTACAACAGAAAAAGTACACTTAGTAAAAATGAACAAAAAAACTTCAAGCATTGCAATTTATAAAATAAAGGATTAATTTATAAAATAAAGAGCAACCCACAGAACGCAAGCCAAAATATAAGAAATCAAAAGTTGAGTGAAATAATTTTCTTGTTAATTGCTTCTTTCATAACACATTTAATATTGTTTAACTCACAGGGTTTTATTTTATTCTAATTGGGAAAAAACACAACTATTAAAATGAAAATTTTATTTCATTTTAACACCAACATCAAGAAAACATATTTTTTTTTTCATAAATAGTATTGTTGCTAATAAAAGCCAATCAATGTGTATAAAAAATTTTTTTTAACTAGAATGGACCATACAAAGGAGAATAGAAAAAATATATATGCATACATCATATGCATAGTTTCAGACCAATAATCAAAAGAGTTTTTTTGTAGAGACCAGGTTGCCAATTTGAAATATTATTAGTCACTTTTATGAAGCAGGTTTTTCCAGTCATCATTTTTAATTAGTACTCCATTAAAGGTCTAGATTAAACTCAAGAATGTTATACTTTAGGGATTTGAAGTAGCCAAAACAAAAAAGCCAATATTGAGAGGTTTAACGTAGTTTTTTGGAGCAATCGAATAAGCAATTTTGAACATTTTTGCAGGTAGCAGACTCATAGAGCCGTATATTCTGCTTTCCATTTCAGAGGGAGTAGCGATTTTTCTAAAAAAAATAGGCAGATATTTTAAGGATAATTCCAAAAATTTCAGGAATGTTTTAGGGAAAATTCCTAAAAATTTTATGGGTCAACCAAAAATTTTAGGGATCAATCCAAAAATTTTAGGGGTAATTCCAAAAAATGCAGGGATTTTCCTTTTAAAACTGACATAGGCTCATAACACAGACATTTGTTTCAAAGTATATCTCAACACCTGCTAAAAATGCCAATTTTTTAAAAAAAAATTTGACATCACACAACTTTTCAGCAAAACAATAATACTATTTTTAATAGAATTTAATTTATAAACATCAAAGTATTTCAAAAAGACTTTATTTTTGCCTTAATTTTGAGCTCATGTAAATATGGTACAAATGTAAAATTGTTTGCTAATAATAAAAATTTTAATGATGAAAATTTAATAATTAAAATGCCATGAAAAAATTTCTCCTTTGGAGTAATATCTGGGTTTTTTCGTGAGTTTCAGGAAAATCAGAGAATTTTTGAAGTTTTTAATTTTTTAAAAAAATTATTGAAAAATGTAAGTACAATTTTAGGAATATCAGAAAGAAATAAAAATGTAAAGAAAATTAGGAATTTTAGGGTGAATGCAACCTCAGAAATCTTTTAATTGACCACGTAATTAAAAAAAATAAAAAATACAGAAAAAAGTAAATTCTTGAATGATTAGTAAGAAAAGATCTTGAATAATTGTAACCCTTCAGATTACCAATTAAACAAATTTAGTATTTGAGTCCTAGACGTGCACACTTTATAACAATCAAAATAGAAATTCCAGAATTTTTCCAATAAAAGAAATAGAAGAAAGCTAATACTTGTTGCGACAAAACACTATCTATTAAAAAAAGAACAATATTTAAAGTTCAACTCAATAATGGCAGTGTCTGATGGAAACATTCTTTTTTTTTTCTTCTTCACAGGGAAATTTACATACCAGAGTTTTGCAAGCTTTTTTTCATTCAGTCAATTTTCTTTGCCATAGAAACTAGAATTTGTCAGTAATTCAAATCAAATGCATGTAGCTTATCTTGTAAGAACTGCTAAAGGTTATTTCTAATGGTATAATCTCAAGCTGAATGTTTGTTACACCCACAAAGGAAGCTTAATTATTGATAAAAGAACTCTTATTCTCATTTTTTCCAGATCACATACATATGAAATGAACCAAATAACTTAAAGTCTAAGTATAAAAACTAATCCAAAAGAAAAATAAACCCATAAAACAAAGTTTTTACTATGAATCCTTTATATGCATTGCTAACTTTTATGTGCAGTTGCAACTTATTTAAGCAATTTTGACCTTAAATCGAGTTTTCATGATGTTTGACTATTACGAAGAAAACATATATTCTAGAGTCAAGATTTTTTTTTTCCTTATAAAATTTGACAGAATGCACTGTCATCGACAATAAATCTAACTGCCAAGCTTCAGCTTGATTGGGTGAGAGCGTGTGAGTTAATTAGTCCTCTGTAGATATTGTCCGCCAAAAATGTAGAAAATCAAAGTTATTATAAAGAATTTGAAAATTAGTCTTATAATTTTGTAACACATGTAGCAATCCAGAAGAATAAAACAATATTGATAAGTCACTTGATGTGAAAATGTGGCGGTAAAAGGTTACCAGCAGGGATATTCTGTTTGGCACTGTTGTATAATCTTTTGGAGACTTAATTGCCTGTGCCCGCGAAATGGAACTCTTAAATAGCCACTTGGTTATATAAGGGTTTGGATAAAAACAAGGTACTTTTCCATTTCGAGGGCACAGGCGATTAAGTCGCCAAAAAATGATACAACCAGTGCCAAACAGAATATGCCTGCTGGTAACCTTTCACCGCCATATTTTCACAACAAGTCGCTGCGATTTGTAAAATAAATTAAATTAATAAATATAATCTGCTTGGCGAGATTTGCAGTATTAAAATTTTTTTATGCGTATACTGTGTATTGTTACCAATAAAGTCTGCTTGGCGAGATTTCCATCAGCGAATTGGAAAAGTACAAAAAAGAATAATAAAAAAAGAGTTAACAGCATTGTCAGACTTTCATCACTGAAACTTGCAATAAATATCAATTTAGTACATGGACGCCGCCAGGAAGGTGCAAGGGGGTGCACTTGACCCCCTGGATTTGGGAAATGAAAAAAACTGTGGAGAAAAATTGTATGATTCACAGGATATATAAGTATGATATAAGTTTTGTAACGTTCAATGAATAAGAAATTTAGTACATGACTAGTAATTAAAATTTCTTTAAGATATAAGTTAGCAAAAAGAAAAACAATGTTCAAACAAAAAATTAACCCTCTTGCACTCCCTTGTGTGCCATCTGCACCCACCTGAAAATCATTTTTCCGGTGCCCATGATTTAATCATCAAACTTGCTAACTTTTATGGAAGTATTCAGTTTGGGTTAAAAAGAAGGGTTTAGAGTAGAACAAGAGAATTATTACAAGTGTAACAGCTTCATTTAATAGACACCTAATAATAGGTTTTTCTTCCACTTGAAGTTTTTTATTAACTATTTGCAAAACAAATACAACTTTACCTTTTCTTATAAATAAATGTTACCTTTATTAACATTCTGTCCTCCTGGTCCACTACTCTTAGAGTATGTGATTTGAAGTTGATCTATAAAATAAATAACATAAAAAAATATGAGCATGAAAAAAGCTTAAATGCAAGGTAACAAATATAGACATTTTAAAAAATGGAAAGATTATTTGTTATTACTATGTTTGGTTTGAAAGAATATTGTCCAGAATGCATAATTTAAGGCAACCGCTTCTAACTCCAAACAAGTACAAACTTTTACTTTAATGTTCTTTATATTTTCATAGAAGAAATAAATGTTTCAGAAAAGCTATTGAAATAATGATATAAATTTTAGGGCACAACCTTGAGGCACATTAAATTCAATCAAATATTGCTTGAAGCATGATTACAGTACTTTACTCAACACAAAAAAGTTACTATTTTAATTGAAACAATAGTAGTCAAAAATGTCTTGACCTGAAGAAATTTATGGTCACACATATAGATGTCATTGCATACTTAACTAGGAACTCCTGTTTTCCAAAAGATTCAACAACAATAAAAAGGTACTGTACTTAAAAAAAATCAAATGTTAATTTGTAAAATATTACTTTTATGCATTTGTGACAGAAGTTAAGATACCAAAAAATATTTTCAAAATAAAACTCCTCTTGTTTTTTTTTTAATATTAGAAAAAGTATTTATGATTTCCACAAGCATAAAATTTAATTCTGATTATTTAAAATCAGTCTTAAAATAAAACTTCTATTCATTTAATTTATTTGCAGACATCGACAAATGATTCGCATGAATCTCATGACCAATAAAACAACACAATAATCAGTCCAATACAATGGCATCTGATTTGGGAAACATTTCTTATCAAGATTATCTTGCGTCAACAGTAATGACAGAGATATAATTAGGAGTATTGAGAAAAAAGTAGTATATGGTCATGGTAGATGTGCTATTTCTAGAAAGAAAAAAAACTAATAAAATGAGTATTACTTTAAAAGACATTCTTTTTTTATAATGCCTCGCCTAATTAACACATTTGTTTGCTTCATTCCTATTTAATATCAAATTATTTTATAATATTTTACATGTTATTTCTTGTAAATTTTTTATCCTATTCAGTCACTGAACATTTCAAAAGTATCAAATTTTATAAGTTTTTATGGATCCCCCCCTCCCTGTCTTGGGATCAATGATCATGGTTTGACACATAGTGATCTTGTACAACTTTCTCATATGGGCTACGAGAAAGCATCTCTTCTCACATCACCTCTTAATAGGAAAATTGTATATTGTTGCTTCTTAAAATCAAACTTGAGAAAGTTATCCCAAATTGTAATTAGTTCAGTTGCAGTTGTTTTTCTGGAAAAAGAAGTTATTATCAGTCACTTTACTCATCCCAAAAAAGATTATATTTTAATTGAAACAATAGTAGCCAAAAATGCCTTGACCTGAAGAAATTTATAGTCACACATATAGATGCCAATGCATATTTAACTAGGAACTGCTTGCCAGAAGATTCAACAACAATAAAAAGGTACTCTACTTAAAAATATTACTATTTTAATTTAAACAATAGTAAAAACTAGTTATTTTATTTCAAAAGTAACTAGTTAGTTATGTTATTGAAAAAGTAACCATTTTTAAGGTAAGTTATTCCAAAAAATTACAATTTATAATAAGTCAATTCATTAGAATTATGATTTATAATAAACGACTTTAAAGAAAAAAAGGAAACTTCTAATGATTCAAATACACAGACATGGA
The DNA here is from genome assembly GCA_963978545.1 of Linyphia triangularis. Lineage (NCBI taxonomy): Eukaryota > Metazoa > Arthropoda > Arachnida > Araneae > Linyphiidae > Linyphia > Linyphia triangularis. The sequence goes on along the minus strand of OZ021726.1, from coordinate 47,416,566 downwards.
AGTGATATATTTTGCATTTTCCCTTGCAGTTATAGAACATATAAAGTTAAAAAGTCACTTTATAGTAAAATTAACTAGTTACTGAAAAATGTAATTGTGCTTCCTCAAGTCTGCCTATAAATTTCTCATTCAACAGCAGTAAAACCAAAAAGTTCAGAGAAAGAATAGAAATATATCCTACGAAAGATATTCCAACTTTTAAAATGAGGATATCTTGTATCTAGTGGAAATGTTATTTTTCCAACAGCTTGTAGCAGCAATTAGGCAGAAAAAAATTGAGATAAATCCACTCCTCACTTTTCAAAGTGATTTTCTTCTGCATTATCATCACACACTTTGGAGATAAATTGCTGCCACAATCAATAGTAGAAACTCACGGGAAAAAAAAGTCCCAACATTCATCACATTTGTTTGGGTTCCAATTTGGAAAGATTGTTTAAGTAAATCAATAGACTGTAGGGGAAAACATTAAGACACAAATATAATATAAGAAGTATACATAATGAATACAGCTATATAAAAACACAAAAATAGCCCCTAAATATTATTATAGTTAATGCAAAAAATAATATAATAAATCTTTAAAAAAATTACCAAGAGGAACCAAGCCAGAAAATTTTTCATTTGAACTTTTGATTTCCTAAAAAAGAAAAGTTATAAATATATATGTTGTGTATATTATTTAAATAATTCCTTTTTAGTTTAATGCAACTTTTAGTAGAATACTCTTAACATGAACCAAATTGCTAAACCATTTTATTCTTAGCACCTGTATATTTAGTAATTACTCTTAACCTGTGAGCATGGGCGCTGCCAGGAGGGTGTACTTGCAGCCCCCTGGATTTTGGAAATTAAAATCTTTAAAAAATCTAAAACTAAAAAAAATTAACTTTTTTATTTTTGATGTAATGTGCCGCACAACATAAAGAATAGAGTATTAATTTACTTTATAGTGATTTAAATTTTGTTGAATGAGTAAGGTATTTTTTTTTTTTTTTTTAAATTAATCTCTCTTAGATAACCTCAAATTTTTTAGTTTCTTTTGAATAAAAAATTTAATCTTCCATTGCACACATTGACTCTAGTTGTGTGGCATTTCTTTATACTTCAACCTAATATGAATGATGCAGTGTTACAAAGTTTATCAAAAGTTTAAAAAAAAGCAGCAAAGAAAATTGCCTGAATTATATATTTGAAAATGATTACAAGAGTTCAGCTATTAATTATTACATAATAATGGACAAATCTATTAAATTTACTTAAATTATAAAAAAAACTATGGAGAACTCGAAATTTTCTTTACACATTTTGACAAAATGTTACGTTTTAGTGAGTGGTGAAATAGTTGAAAAAATAAAAATATTCAAACTAAAATAAAAAAATACTTCATAAAAGTGTGGAAATTGCAAAACTAACAACTGCACAATACTAAAAATACAGTTCACTGAATTAAAACTCTTAATGAATAAGAATTATACACTGTTTACATTTTTGAGCTTCAATTTAAATTTCAAAAAAAGTTTGGCAATAAAAATAGTAATCGATTCCTAGCTATAGCTGAGAAAATTTAATCCTGAACAGATAAAAAACAGCTTTTATATAAGTTAACAATTACTAGTAGAAGCTAGTTTTAAAATTACGTATTTTTATTTTAACAATATTAGACCATATGCAAGCAATTATTTTGAAGCAACTCTACTGCTATTGTACTGTCGAGGAAACCTGGTTTTCATTGTTAAAATGTTAGAGTTCCAGTTCTGGTGCAGATCCAACACCAGAACATTTTAACATTAAACTGCACCAAATTATGACAAACATAGGCACATGCTGTAAAAAATGGTGGTTGCTACTATTTTAAGGTGGCCACAAAATTTTTAAAAAAAGTTCCCCGATAGATTTCTAAAAAATTCCGATTTTACGGCAAATTTTTTTCAAATTTTCCCAACTTTTATAAATGTGTAAACACCCTGATCAAATACAACATGTACGCTAAAGAGATAATATGCCAACTTTTTTTCAATACTTTTGGCAGTAGTGGAAAGTTTTAATAATTCCATAACATGAAATTTCTGACGATTACAGCCACAATGAACAATTCCCGCACTTTTTAGTTATTTTTTTTATTCAATTCTAAATGTTTTGAAAAGGCCATAAACATAAAAATTTCTGCTCAATGCGCTTTTTCTTTTTTTAATTTACAATCAAAATTACCTTGCTAGACGTTGGCAAGGAAATGACTCATTCCGTTGGCATTGAATGTGATGTCATAGCTTCGCAAACATTTTGGCTTGAAATGCGGCAGCGGAAACCAGATTTGCAAGTTTCTCGCAAATCACGCCAACCTGTACGGAATGTGGCAAAGGTCTACCAACGCCAACTATATGGCAGAAACCTCACGATAACCATAGAAACTGTAGAAACCCTTGACGTCACGTATTTTGCTGAGTGTTTTAATCGGACTGGTTTTGGCTTGATTTTGAGACACTTTCTTTTCTTAATATTTAAAGAACTAATATTTTTAAAGAATTTTTGTTTAAATATTTGGAATCAGAAAAAAATTCTTCATAAATATAAACTAATTTCACTTGTTTTTAAAAAATGCGGGAATCGTCCATTCTCAGGGTAAATGGCGACAAAATACGGATGAACGTGGAAACGTATCTACAAAATAATAACAAATTTCTCTGATTTCCATAAAATTAAAAAAAATTCCCTGATTTTTGCCAGAATCAAAAAGGTCCCTGACATTTCTTCTATTTCCAGGTTCTGTGGGCACTCTGTATTTGGTAGCAAAAACTGCCTTAAGCTGGACTTACAAACTACCAGCCAAATTCTTCCAGTTTAGATCGTCAGTCTGTGACATCACCTGGCTACTGGCACCAGTGGATCAAACATTTTCTTATTACTGGCGCTGGTGACTCCCCTCATCCAATCATGTGCGCTTTCATGACCACCGACAGGTGGTGCAGCAGTCGCTCCACTGACGTCACAGAACTGGCGATCTCAACTGGAGCCCCAACTGGTACCATCTAAATCCGGGTTTAGAGCAGAATTCTCACTAAAGTTGAAAGTCCAACCGTTTAAAAAAAATTTATATTATGAACACTTGAAAAAGCATTACAAAATAAAGAAATTGCAGAAAACCCCTTTCTAGTAATAGCCTTTTGCACGTGCCCGATTATGACAAAAATCCAATTTCATTTATCATGTTTACTAACTGACTGCATAGCAAATTTCCCCTTGGAACTATGCTTATTACAAAGACTATTTTCGAAAAAAAACACCACTTTTTTAAACTCGAGACCTTCCAATACGTGGAGATCACCATAAAAATATTAAATAATTTTTATCCCAATGCAATAACTATTAATATCTTATATTACATATCAAGCAAATGGTAATAAAAATAATTTTAAAACAACTATTTTGTAACATAATTTGAATTTCCGCAAGCAATTAATAGTATTTTGATTAATTGCTTAACTTTGATAAAAACATTTCCCTCCTGCATTTACCTTATTCTTAAAATTTACCGAATTCTCAACATGAAATACAACTTTAAATAAAGCGTATAAACATAAGAACCAATTAGTTAAGATATTTAAAGAAAACAGATAGGTTTATTACTTTGGGCTTAGATAAATCTAAAGTGCTGTCTGGATAAATACGATCTAAAGAATATACACTTTTGAAACCTCTAAATGGAATTAAACTTGAGGAGTTCAAAATCTTTGAGTTAATTATTTTATGGAGCAACATGCTCATACAGTCAGGATACTTAAATATGAGTTAATGTATTTGTATTTTTAAAGTTATATGCAGTTCCTCCAAACCAGACTCTTCACCTCAAACTAAACAAAAACATTGAAAGTGGAAGTAGAAGTAGTTTTGCATCTGAGAAATAGCAGTTACGCTTTATGAAAAGGGAAAATTTAGGGATTTTTTAACTATCGGATTGCAGATGACAGCCTCCTCCCCCCTCCTCACTCTCCTACACTCTCAACAGAATTGCCTTCTATCGGATATATATAGAACTAAGTTAAACCGGTTGTAACCGAAAACACTATTTAAAACTGTTCATGGATAATTTTCAATCAATTCACATTGAAACAGTACAAAAAATAAAATAATATTTGCTCTGTGTTCCAGTAATTCCCTTTATCCAAATTTATATTTCTAAAACAACTCTACAAATATCAATAAAACTATTATATGATAAATTTACTTAGCATTTTTATGTTACTCTGTTTGTAATTTAATATACAACTTACTTTTATTCAGTTACTTATTAAAAAAAAAAAAAAAAAAAAAATGTATATTTTTATAACACCCTGCAAATTTTTTTTTTTTTTTTTTTAAATCATAAGTAGCATTATTTTGCGGGAGTGTGGGAAAGTAACTTTTTCGTACTAGTGTGAAAAAGTATTTTCTCGCACTTCTCGTCCTCAAATAGCATATAGTCTTTCTTAGCATTGAAATGACAAATATTCTGAAGAAATTCATTGACCCTAGTTGCCAATGTTGATAAATATCTGTATTAAAAATATTTTTTGCGCGTGATTATAGAAAATATTCTATGCAACAAAAGTGAAAAAATACTTTTTCAAACTAGCTAAATTATTTGACTCGTGCTATCGCACTCGTCAAATAAGCATTTTACCTCGTTTGAAAAAGTATTACTTTTACCACTAGTTGCATAAATAACTATTTTATGATACATTAAAAAATAGAAAAAGGCCTTGAAAGCTAAATAAAAATAATAAAACAAGAGAATCAAATAAAAAAAATATAGAAATCAGGAAAATCGATTTTACAATTGATTGATGTGTCTTTTGTCCTTCTGTTTTTATCCTAGTTTTATCAAATCTTGATACATTTTTACTTTTCTCTTTTGTATTTATGTTGTGATGATTATTCTTAATCACAAGATCATTTTATATCAGTCCCATCCAAGGAGCAATAAATTTGGCTCCCCTCTAATTTTAGGCTGACTAACAGCCATGAAAGATATTGTTGTCCGGTGCCACTGGCACATCTTCGAAAAAATGGTAATTCGGCAATTGGAAAACACCATATGGTGTATCCCTAGTAGCAGGCGCGTAGCCAGGGGGTGGCTGATGGGGATGCAGCCCCCCCCCCCCGAAATTTTCAAACCTCGAAAGTCAGAAATAGATCTATTTATGCTTGGATAATTGAAATTTAAAACTAACACAAGTTTTCGTTACTTTATAATTTTTTGAAATTGGACAGACAAAGCACTGGAATTATTAACGAATCGAATTAAGTTGAATCTGCCCTGAATGTAGCACTCCAGGCTTCAGGCGTGATGACTAGTCTACGTGATACGCAATGTCTAGTCTCTTTGGCGCGGACTTTCGTCCAACAAAAGGCTTTCAGAGTCCTGGGGATGGGAGGGGGGATCTTGTACTTGTCTAGTCCATGATCCCTCCCCCCCCCCCAGGGACTCTGGTTCACTAGTACAATAGGTGACAAGGGGTGTCCAGAAAGCCACAAACCGGCTCTTTCTTAGCAGCCATCTCTAACCTCCAAGAGTATCATTGTATACACATTCAACATTGCTCGGATCCCACGTTGTTAAACACTTCAAAATTCTCCTACCAGACAACCTACAAAAGCTTACAAAACAACTGAAGAATACTATAGAATAACAATTTTTATGCCTTACTTAGATGATATGATATCTTCATTAAATGAGCGCTTTTTGCCTCATAAAGAAACAATTTCTTCCTTGTAAAACCTTATTCCGCAACATGCTGTTGGGAAGAGTTTTTAGATATTGAACCATGTATCTCCTTTTATGAAGATGACTTTCCTACTTACAAATATGTGATTGAAGGCGAATGGGAGCTGTGGAAAAGAAAGTGGATGTTGGTCGAAATGTTACCAAACTCAGCAATTGGGTCGCTGTATGAATGCGACCAAAACATCTTCCCCAGCATATACGTTTTGCTCAAAATCCTATCCATTCTGCCAGTGTCAGCAGCCACAGCTGAGAGAAGTTTTTCTACTCTTCGGAGATTGAAAACTTATCTTAGAAGTACGACAAGCGAAAATAGCTTAACTGGACTAGCTTTGCTGAATATCCATAGGCAATGCTCAGTTTCAGACGAGATGGTCCTCAACAAATTTGCCAGCAGCGGAACTGTTAGAAAATTCAATTTAACTTTGTAATGCCTCTTAATTAAATACAATTGTCCCATTATTAAACTTTATTTTAAATGCGATATTTCTTCTCAATTCCTTATTTTAAAAAGCATTTTTATTGTGTTTCATTAAAGCATTCTTAATCAAATATAATTCATGCATATTAATACTTAATGTCACGATTGTGGAAAGAAAGGGTCTTTTGATTATCATTTAACGAATACATTTTCTTTCCAGTGAATGCTATATGTGCTAAAAGTATTACAATCCCAAAAAGTGTTTATTTGTTTTTTAGTTTGATTAATTTTGATTTGTAAATTATTGAATGATAATTATTGTTTCCGAAGTTGACATTTATAATTTCCCAGCCCCCCCCCCCCCCAAAAAAAAAAATATCTTGGCTACACCCCTGCCTAGTAGCAATCACTGCATGGCGTTTCGTCGGCCAATGATCGGAATTCATCAAAGTCATCGGAGATTCCCCAGACAGATATATAAACACACCCGTATTTCCTCGTCTGACGATGACCCTAAACTCATCGGGAAAAGATATCTTCCCAACGTCGGTGGCCGGTGGAATTTCTGATCATCGTTTTTTTTGATCGGCAAAAGATATCGGAACGACATCGGGGACAGGCGATAAAAAACTTATGTTTCTTTTTCTTGCAATTAGAGGCGATCCTTGAATGTATTTCAAATTTAAATCAAGTATACAATTTGCTAAACATTTCGCTTTGGCAATAAGTGAAAAATATTTTAAAAATAAGTGTACGAAAAATTTTAAATGTAAAAATATATTTTGAAAAAATGCAAACCACATAATTCTATATTGCTTATCTAATACGTTGCCGACCAAACGGTATAGTGGTTAGCGTGCTGGCTTCTAGACCGCGAGGTTGCGGGTTCGAGTCCCGTGTTGGCATGGGTGTTTGTAAATGTATGTTGGATTGTTAAATGACGAAATGTTTCGGCGCATTATAGCCCTCGTGTTGCTGACGGCGCCAGATAATCTGAATACAACCAACAACTTATCTAATACGTCAATAAAATCCATAAATAAAAGTTTTTATATAGTAAAAAAATATAGGAACAATTTTCTAAAATTAAAAATAAATTCTCCCATTTCAATTTCAATATAAAATAAAAATATAATCCTTGTTTTTAAATAGTTTTCATTATAATTTGCTGAACTCATTTTGGTCCGTTTTTAAAAGATCTTTTAAGTAAAATAAAAATATGTTTATATGTTTCAAAAAGTTAATCAAACTGAATATAGTTTTTTAAAAAATCTAAAAATTAAAATATTTTTTTAAATGTCAAAATTATTAAGTAAACTCTTAAATTGCATTTCAAAAAATATCATAAAATTTACACGTCAATTAGTTAAAATTTTACAAAATAGATGGCGACACTATTTATTATGACACTATATATTTTTTTTGCTATAATAAATAAATTAATATCATTTTCCCAAATTTATGGAAGATTTGCTATTTTCCGAAAATTCCCCATTTATAAAAAAAAAAATGTCGGTCAATTTCCTTGCAAAGTCTGTATGATAGTAGAGTTTTGCACTACAATACAATTGCTATACCAAAGATTGCAAGTACCAACAGTTTAGTGGCCAAGTCAGCGCGCTTCGGAGATGATCATCCTCGGTTCGATGCCAGGGTAAGCAATTTAGACAATTCTGGAGTGAGTAATTTGGTGGTGTTATAACTTCGATTTGTACTCTTAATATGTCACTGGAAATACTACAATATAAGAATTACGCGCTCTGGGTAAATATTTTAGTTTTGTATTATTTTAACTTGTCGTTTTTAATATTCGATACTTACATCTTTATAATTATTTAATGTTTATTAATTGATATTTTCGACAAAATAACGACCATCGTTTCGATATTTCTTGAGAGCAAAATTTTCATCGGATAGTGCCCGTATTTCCCCCTTTTCCCTCGGCCATCAAACCAATTCTTGTCGGCTTCTCCTCGAATTCGATCAGTTTCCGGACATCGGCCAATGGCCGGCCACGGGGACAAAATGGATTAGTTGCCAAGGGAAAGATAAGTTTAGGGTGAGTTTCCGGTGAATCGCCAATCACCGGCGATTCACCTGGGGATGGAATTCCGATCACCTCCCGAGGTAAAATTGCTACTAGGGATATAAGTATCCAAGTATCCAAGAATGTCCAAGTATTCAAACATCCACCCCCGTGACCTTGAAAACATCTTCACGACACTTTAAAACACATCTCTTTCTGTTAAAAGTATCATTGAATCGAATAATCAATAAATATTACTTCCCGTCCTATAGGACCCCTGATAATCGATCCCTTTTCTGACGGATGGAAGGAAGAGATTTTGACTCTCACATGCGTAATGTCCAACGGCAACCAGAGGGAAAAGAATAATGTGAGGTTGACTATTTGGGTCAGGAACACCAACGATAGCGGGAATCGCAAACGCAACAGCCCATTAAAAAATCGCCAGATCTCAAAACCAAGAAAATCGCCAAAATATCGCCAATGGGAAAATATATAGCCAAAAACCAAATTATCTCAGAAAAAAATATGTTTTATCAATAATATTGCTTGTAGTCTTGTCAATTGGAGGGTAAATACCCGCAAATCGGATATTTTTAAGGTTGGCAAATACTTTGTAAGGTAATTTGAGTTTGAAAATGAGGTTATTTGCAGGTGTTTTTTTTTTTTTTGTTTTTTTTCAAAAAGAATGTATTTTTTTTCTACGGGGGGGGGGGGGGGGGGAGAGAGAGGGGGGAGTATTTTTTCGGGTAATCTGATAATGCGAAGCCATGTATTAAATAGATAAGGGTCATTACAACACAAGTAGGCGACAAAACACGAGATCAATTCAATTTACTTCCTATCCAGTAGTGTTCGTTTCAATTAGTTTGCAGCCGTTTTTACGGTTTCCTACACCTCCCTATTTCTTACCGGGAGTTCTCTCACAAAAAGACATCGGCACCAGCCAATATTTTACCCAAACAAATAATTAGGTCTTTCGGCGGGCGAATTTAACGTAAATGAAATATGGTTATAAGGATTGCTTTTGGGCAGTTTGTCTTCTGGCCTCCAGCCCCTAGCTTCCTTGTCTTTTTTTTTTTTGTCTCTGACGGACACCGTTTGTTAAAATACTGGTCGCACCGTATTTTAACAGGGGAGATGGGGGGGGAGGGGAGGGAGGGAGGGAGGTGATGAAAAGTGCAGTGACATTTCCTTTCCCTTGATCTGAAACCGATTCTATTTTCTTAAATAATTTTTTATGGTTCAGTTTTGATTCCCATTCCATTTCTTTGGATAAATTGGTCTGGGATACAGGAAAGTTAAGCTGCCACGTATATTCGTTGCACAAAATTATTCGTTGCTTTTCAAATGATATTAGAAATGTTTCTTAGATATTCGTTGCTTATTTGCTAACGCTTGTCATTTAAACTTAACAATATGTATGTAAATGACTGCAAAATATTATTTACTTACATTTCGATTTTGTTCAATGTAGGAAACAGTATAAATTGAAGAAATGCAACCAATCACCATTCTGGAAATGATGTTTAAAATGGTAGATAAAAATGTAAATAGTTCAACTTTAACCACAAGACTATACTTCTAAAAAGAGTTAATTGACTTTAAAGAGCAATGAAAATAGATATTGACATCTGAAATGCTTTAATTTGTTATACAAATAAGAATTAATGTTTTTGAAAAAGAATTATTTTTTATTATTTTTTCTGAATAATCTTAAGACTTTTAAAATTTTAATTCGATAAAAGTTTTAAACTTGTTTTTTTAACTGTTCAATTAGTTACTACATCAATAAACGGACATTTATCACAATCCTACTTAATTATAAGTAAAACATTCTCTTTGAAAAACAATTTTTCCCCTGCATTGCTTTTCTACTCGAGTAGCAAAATAAATTATCCAGTAAGACAACGTACTTTTACTAACTAAGCTCACTTCGTAAATTTGTTATGAATATGTTAAATTTTGATGAACAATTAATGATTTCCCAGTTTGATGTAAGTATAGTATAGGATTTATACTTAGTCATTTAGTCACAAGTAAAAGTAGCAAGTTCCCACTTTCATTAGAATTTCTTCGGTGTAATCGATACTTTCGGAGAAGTAGTTAGCTAAAATGTTTAAATGCACTGTACATTTTTTAGTATAATTTATTTTTACAATAAAATGTTTAATTGAAGAATAAAAGGACAGTGTTAACCACCTTGCACTATGATAGCAAGTCAGAAAAGTGACGAGCATAAAACATCACCAAAATTCCCTTTTTATTGATAGCATATATTTCATACATGTAGTTTTAGCTGTTGGATGTAGTTTAAGCTGATAGATATACTTCCGGTCGAAGTGCAAATAACTTCTGGTTGAATACTTTTTAATATTTTTTTTATTTTTTTATTTTTTATCTTTCATTCAAGCCGAATAATTTAAGGAATTGCATGTGTCTATAAATTCATGGTTTTGGCTGTGACTCCATGTATGACTATTTTTATGAATAAAAACGAACATAATTTTAAGACTTACTTTTGAACTAGTATAATTTTTGAACTAGTAGATCCGCTTTTCGATGGATCCACTAATGACTTCATTAGATTGGTTTGAGTTTGGGAAGAGAAGCATATACTCTCTCAGGATTTTAACGCTTATTCTAACGCGCGTCGTCTACATGTGAAAGAAGGAGACCTATGAAATACTTTGACATATTACACTTGTGTGCGTAGTGAAGTAGCCATGATTGGGTTTCAAAACTTAGCGAGAAAAGTAAATTGAAAAATTAACACGATTTTAGTGATATGAATATAATCAAATTGATGCAAACAATCCCTATCATGGGATTGAAGATTTTTTTTCTTGTGAAAGACCTTAAAAGGAAAAACAGATAGTTTAGTTTTTATGGCAGGAGAAAATTTATCAAATTCTAAAATAATTATGAAATATGATCTATTTCAATACAAATTGGGGGGAAGTAGTTTGAATTATAATGTTCGTAGGTGACTTATTACATCTCAAATTGAAGATTTCGGGATTTTTGTAGCTGCTTCTTCAAGAGCCGAGACGAAAAATCCCTTTTCCCCTCTTGTTATCGCTACTAATCACTGATTGGTGACAAGAGTGTTTTTTGTGCTATTAGTTACATGCCTTCTAGGTATAGGATACGCGGTTGCCAAATAATTCCCGAGAAGGTCTAAAATGGCTGCTCTCGTAGAAGGGCAACAATATGGCCTTTCCGCTCAGGACAAAATTAATTGTACAAAATCTCTAGTTTTCGTTAAATTAACTGATTCAGCATTACGGTCAATAGAGGAATATGTCAAAAACAAGGTAAGTCATATTTTGAATTGATTGAAATGTACTTAATAAAGGATCCGAAAATTTTCATGGTCTGTTTTTTACACGTCGAAACTACTTGTCCCATTTAATTATGCATTAAGATGTTAAAAAATACCTTGACAGACATCATCTGCAGTCTAAAGAGAAACAAATATTTCACTTGTTACTGAGCGAATTCAAACATATCTCTTCCTAGAGCAGATGTCAAAAATAATCTTGCGTACGTGTTGGCTAATTTCTTCTAGTTCGTTATAAAGTAACATTATCTCAGAATTCACTGCAAAATTATTAATAATATAAGTTTTAAATAGGCATTGTTTTCTCATTATATAGTGTTGAATGTCAATTAAATTTATTATTTGTGGGATATCTAAACTCTAAGTAAATATGGAAGCTAGTTTGTGTAACGTCTGCAGAAACTTGACTCGATTGTATAAAGCTGATTGATTATTTAAAATAATGTGGTTTACACTTTTTTTTTTTGAAAAAAAGTGTTCTCAAAGTATTTTACTTTCTCATTGAATTATAATTATTTTCAATAAAAATTTTCTTGGATATTTCCCGATTCATTTCTCATTGCCTTTTACGATGTTTGCGAGCTGTCCAAGTAACACATATTTCAAAATTAAACTTACAAACGAACAAGTTTTAATCATTTCTTTTTGTTAATTGATGGATTCGGAAATATTTATTATATCTTGAGTTTTATATCTTTGAGTTTTCTTATCTTTGGCTTAAAACCGATAAATTATGTTTTCGAAGTTAGAAATTCAATTTCATTTTGAAATTCCGTCATCAATGTCATTTCGTACGATTTTGTTCATCAAACGAGAAATCGTGCCTGGTGTCGCACTAAAAATCTTCCTTGAAGTTGTGAACAATTACATCGTGATTAGTATACATTGCAGTTAACCCTTATTTTGTAACAGCTGTTTGATTAGATGTTGCGAATGATGTTTGCATTATTTCTGCACTATCAACGGTCAGTCTTATTTTTTTGCGACCCAACACAATTCTCGATTTAATTTTATTTGATTAGTAATTTATTGCTTTATTTTGTTTACATTACTCAGTTTTAAACTAGATTTTGCTATTTTGATTTATATAATCAGACATATTTTTTTATTATTATTGGTACTTTTATTTATGAAGTAATTAGCATTGTTTTAAGTTTGAATCTTAATAACTGCTTGAAAAATAAGGGTTTTTTTTTTTTTTTTTTTTTTTTTTTTTAACACAATTATTTTTACATTATCCTTAAGAAATTACATAATTTGTCTTTTGATTCATAAAATGCAATATTGTTGATTAAACTTGTAGAAGTTGGAACTAAATTAAATTTTCATTGCATGAATCTTTAGTTTCTCAATTGGTTTAAAAAAGGAAAACAATTCTCATTGAATGTTAGACATTTGTTACAATTCCATTATTTAATCAAAATATTGTAAATATATTTGGAACCTGAATTGCGTTAATCTATCAATCAATAAACTATATTCTCGGGTGTTAAATTTTTAAGGGACACCAGTACATTACTACACAAGAAAAAATTATATTTTTTTAATGTAAATATTTGGAAATCTTGCCTTCAAACTAAGACTGTATGTGTTCCAAATGAGTTGCAATAGGAAAAAGTATTTTCAGTTTGAAAGCCAGTTATATTGAAAATTGAAATTTTATTTCTTATAACTTTAAAATATTTTGCAAAAAAGGTAACTTTTTTGTTGATTTAAATTAAAATTTTAATTTTTTTCTAAAGTTTTTGGAAACTTTTTATAGAAAATGATTTCAATGTTTTTTGTATATATTGACCTGTGACTATTTCTTGAAAAATTTGATCTCTTAAAAACTAAACTTGTTTGGCTGTTGGTACAAATATATATTCACTTTTAGAATCCTTCAATAACATTCAATTTTAATTGACTGCTTTGAATAAAAGTTTTGATTTTCGTAACTATTTAAAACATTAAATTAAAAATTATGCTATAATCGTTTGTTACATAATTGTTTCTTTCAAACATGCATATATGTAAGTAAGTAAACTTTGTATTTGGTTATTGTTGATACATTTGAATATACAATTCCTGCATTTTGTAAATATAAGTGAAACTAGTTAATATTTATGAAGAATTTTTTTCTGATTTCAAAATTCAAGCAAAAGTTTTTGAAAAAAATTAGTTAGATAGATAGATATTAAGAAAAAAAAATTCCCCAAAACCAAGCCAAATCCAGTCTGATAAACACTCAACTATAGCTGCGACGTCGAAGCTTTCTTCTGTTTCTGTGGTTATTGTGAGGTTTCTGCCAAATAGTTGGTGTTGGTTTGTTAGACCATGGCCATATCTCGTACAAGTTGGCACGATTTTCGAGAAATTTTCAAAGCTGGTTTCAAGGAAAGTTGTTTAAGATCAAGTGACGTCACATTAAGTTCGAGCCAAATGAATCGTTTTCTAGCCAAAGTCTTAAAAGGGGAACTTTGATTGTAAATTTAAAAAAAAAAAGAAAAAAAAAGGCACATTGAGCAGAATTATTTTTGTTTATGGCCTTTTCAAAATATTTAGAATGGAATAAAAGAAATAAAAATACAGGAATTGTCCATTGTTTACTATTGGAGCTACAATATCGAAGAATGGTTTTTAAACACTTGTTTATACTCTACATCTATGTACTTTTTCTGATTCAAAAGGGCTTTGTTGCTCATAACTGTTATCAGTTGTTTGTATCTAACTGAGCAGGAGTTTCTTTAGAAGTTTACAGTTTCATTTAAAAATGTCTATTCAAAAATGATATTTCACATTGGAACTTCTATCAGAAGGAAAACAGTAACAGACTTTAAGAGCAATAATGAAGATCAGATTTCATTTTTTATTTTTTTCGTGTAGGATTTTTATTTTGGATACTATTCCATTAGATGGGTACTAGTTGACACAGTTGTCGCCAAACCAAAATATTAACATGTTTAAATGACGTGTAAATGTATTGCCAAGCCTATATGTTTATGGTTTGTTATAGGGTTGCTATATGAATTATACATGATATGAAGGCTATAGTTTGGATGAGTTACCGCTACAATTTGGTGGTTTTTATCTGGTACCAGGGCTTGGAAATTATTTTGCCTGACATGCCCGGGGCATGTAAAAATTCAGATTGTGCATGTATTTTCCCCCGTACATGTCTGGCTGGGCATGTAAATATTTCATCAAAAATATCTTTCAAAGGATAAATATTTTGTATTTTCCCTTGCTCGTGTGCAATAGCGACCATATAAAAATCACTTTTTTTTATGTTCAGCTAAAATTTTCTTATAAATGTTTAACAATTCGATTTTTATTTTGGTTTTTCTTTACATTGCACTTCTTGGGAATAAGAATGCTTAATTTTTAATTATTATGTTACATAAATACGTTTGTGAGAAAACATTTTATAGTTATATGTTTACTATACACATTTTACCCCACACAGGTGAAAATGTGTATAGTGTGGGATAAAATGAGTATAGTTTAACAATGAAAACCAAAGAATAAATAATAAACCATCGGTAAATAATAAACCTAAAGAAAGCACAAGCCTAATGAAATATGAAAAATAACATAGTAAGCAATAAAATCATTTTAAAACTATTGTTTTAATCTGAAAATAGTTAATATATCCAACTCAAATATGTTTTGGTGACATTTGCTTTTAAATCATTCTTCTCCATATTACACTTAATAACTGCAAAATGCTATTATTGTTAATATTCAAAAGCTAGCAAATATATAATGCCACCTATTGTTGAATGCTAATTTATTTAAAATTCCTATTGTCTGGCTATTTCTAATAGACATCTGTGAGCTCCACATCAGGGTCATCAATCTTGGAATTTTTTACAAATTTTATGTCTTATAGTCTTCTTTGATTGCTATAATTTTTCCAATAAATTCTAGCTTTTTTTCCCCCTAAGTACTCTACTTTCACCCATGCACACTAGTTATGTAGACCCATTTTCATTGTTCTTTACTTTTAGGTTTCGTTTGACTTTCTATTCTTATTGGTTTTAACTTTTTTAGTGCTCTGGTTTTCAGATTCACTTTTTAACCTCATCATGACTTCATTCGTTTAAAACTTTGCTAGTTTTAGTTTGGAGACGTTTATATTTGAATTTTTTATACATGTTATTGTAAGACTCGAATATATTACATTGTAGATATAGCAGGCAAAATAGCTTTAAAAGACAAAATGTTTATAAGGTGACCTATTTTTATGCATAATGACGGCTAATCCGGCCGGAATCTAAAGCTTAACAGGAATTCTGAACCACTACGAACATCCATGCCTAACCCGGGATTTGAACCCGGAACCATTAACATGCGAGGCCAGAGCTTTAACCTCACAGCCATCAGGTGGGTCCTTCTTTGAATACTGATAATATGACAGTGGCCATTTGAAAGATTCCTGATTCCTTCCACAAAGGATTTTTAACTACCCATCTTATTTTTTTTAAAGCTTTAAATATTACAAGAGTATTTTAATATGATACTTTAAAACATTTTTTTCTTCTAATTTTTAAGAAATAAGACTTTTTCTCAGAAAAACATTATATTATCACCTTAAAAATACCTACATATGTTAAGCCTAACACTATATCCATTTTACCCCATTCACAAAATTTGGATTTAAAACAAATAAACAAAAGACTCATTTTTACCTGCAATTTCAATGAGCTGTAATAATGTTCAATAAACACATTCAAGTCACACACAAGTCACTTGAATTTATTTTTGTTAAAAATTCGGAGCTACAGACGGAAGTTTTAATTCGACAACATATGACATGAAGCTGTTCACAAGTATTTTTACTGTTGGCGTTCATATAAAAGAAATAATTGAAACAAAAATAAAATGGGGAAATAAAGTTTAGACATCATACTGTCATCTACAATTTTAAAAACTATCAATACATTAGAAAGTTCTAAAATTTTAAACAAGATATTTTGACTACCCATTTTACCCCACCTTACCCTACCTAATTTTGGTGATACAAGCTTGTTTCATAGTAGCAAAGGCAAAAATATTACTGTGTTGAAAAGTTTTGAAGCTCGCTGTAATTATTACACATCCATTACCTTACTGCAGGATTATATTACGATTTTCCTTCAATTCTTTAGTCAATATTATTTTACTTTTATTTATTTAAATTATTTTTGCTACTTGAATAATGAGAGTTTTTCTTAAGTTTTCTTTCAATTAGAAGATATTTTATGAGAGAATAGAACTTTATGAATTTCGAAAGTGAATTGGTAAAACTTATATCTACTAAAACTGTCGGCAAACTCTTTCTACTTCACATGGAGTTTTAATTATGAGACATTTTTTTTTACTTTTCCTACTACTACTACTGTAAAAAAAAGGCATCAGTTGAAAAAAATCGGGTGATTTTGTACCGCAATACTTTTTTTATTTGATGTGATGATGCTATGATGTCGCAGGGTTTCTGCATCATGGGCGGTGTTTTATTTAAAATGACAAAATTTTAAGTCTATTATCCTTTCTTCACGGCATAGTATTTGCTATGACATACTAGTTTATTTTTATTTACGAATAGTATAAATTCCTAGTGTATAATTTCATTTAGTGTGATTCGATTTCGGAATATTTTCATATTTCCTATGTAACTGAATTTGTAGATTTATAGTTCCCATTTTTATAGGCTCTTCAATGCTTATTGTAATTTTTGTTTTAAGTGTCATTTAGTAGCTTTTTGTTGTGCAACTGCTATAAAGATTGTTATAGGATAATTTAAATTATAATTATAAAGATTGTTATAGAATAATTTAAACTATATTATAATTGTACTTAACATTTTAAATTCTTTTTAATAACTACAAGGTAAGTTTTATTGCAAGAAATTAGTTAATGTTGATAGAGAATTTAAAAATCTGGGTTTTGTGTTTATTTAATAATATGATTTACAAATGCATTTGAATGTATTTTGATTATGCATTGCAGTCCTCTGTCCTTATTTGGCTCGTGATGTTTGTCCACCGTACTATCTTGCTTAGTTCAATCTTAATGTCATCAGTTCTTTCTCAATGTTTTATATAATATTCATTATATGCTGGATGCCTAAATGATTTTATATTCTTCTTGGAATTCAGTTGGGCAATATAAAATTTATCTTAACTTGTGTACAACTGGATTAGAATAATTTGAAACTTTCAACATGTCTTCTAAGTCGGGTTGAAGAAAAAGAATAGATGCCCAAGCTAAAAAATTTCTTGCTTGGCATTTTTTTTTTTTTTGTAACTGTAATTACAGAATTCAGGCTTGGGAAATTGGGTATTTATTTTCAGCTGGTAGATTTTCAGCTATATAACATTCTGGGTTTAATTATTCTTTGTAAAACTCATCAATGTATTCTTGCTAAATGGAACTACTATCTTCTGGTTTTCTCCCATTTTAAAACCATCTAACATCACAGAAATAAATTGTAAATACGTGCGCCTGTAATACAAATTGACCCTAATTAAATATTCTAATTAAATTATATTAGTATAAGTGTTGAAATAGTTAATAAAATTATCTATAGTCTAAGGAAATGTTAAGAATATGTAATAGGTAGT
The DNA here is from genome assembly GCA_963978545.1 of Linyphia triangularis. Classification (NCBI taxonomy): domain Eukaryota; kingdom Metazoa; phylum Arthropoda; class Arachnida; order Araneae; family Linyphiidae; genus Linyphia; species Linyphia triangularis. The sequence goes on along the minus strand of OZ021726.1, from coordinate 47,398,431 downwards.
TATCAAATAATGTTATCTTTTTATCAGCTTGAATGTTTTTTAAATTGTTCCTACTTCTATATTCTAAGCACATTAATTATTATGAATGTTTTGTAACCACTGCAAGTTGATTTATGTATTTTAGATAAATTTCTTTTCAAAATTTATTTTGTAGAATAAAATTACAAACTTAGAATTGTATTTCCAAAGCAAAACTTCACATTTTGTTCTCACATTTATAAACGTGACTTGTATTTTTAAGGTCATACAAATAGGTGGTTGAAAAGCTTAACTGCTAGTTTAAAAAAATCTTAAAATGATTAGAAGGTATATTACTTTCTAAATAATTACATAGCTATAAATGTATAATGTTTAAAGTGAGTGTTGCAATTAAAAATATTTAGTTCATTAAAACAATTTTTATCCAACAAATGTTAAGTTTGATTTAATTGGATGAGTTAAATAGTTTTAAAATTTCTACATCTACTAAATAAAATGTCTTGATCTATTTTCAATTTTCCTATTAAATTTCAAATTGTGTATTTTCCTTTTTAATGCATCATAATTGCAAATTTTGAGTTGCTAATGTAAAATCTAAACAATCAATATAAAAAGCTAATTTTTTACTTTGGTTTGACTAAGGATCTTGTCAAATCAATAAGAGTATATTTTTGTATAATACAAGAATTGTAGCTTAAAATAATTTAGATCTCTGTTCTATCAATTCATCTTTCATAGCTTTACGCTTAACAAATGCTATTAAATGTTTCAGCAAAATTGTCATGTCCAAAATAGACTTTCTGACCTAGAGCATGTAACATTTTGACCTGAAAATTGTTTTTAGTGTAAATCTGAAATTTGTATATTGATATCAAGTTAAAAAATTAATAAAATTTTTTGCATGGTTTGTTTTCAGCCAAGTGATATTTTTGTTATTGAAAATCATAATTAATGTGTTAAAAGTTCATAAATTGGTGAAATCACCAACAGCTACTTACAGTGTAGTTGGTTTTTTAATATGAATTCTAAGATTCTGTCAGTTGTAACCTGACCAGTGTGTGCAGAATGTACAGGAGATTTCATTAGGTTTCATCAACATTCTAACACATTTATTTTTATTTTAGCTTAATTAACTTGGTAAAAGAAATTTAATAATTAATGGATTGTTATTATTTTTGTCAATATAATTTTTTTTTTTTCTTTTTGCTTGGATTTTTGTTATTTTGTATCTTTTAACAAAAACATTAATTGCTAAATTTTTTTTCAGGGAGATTCAATTTCTAGGCCAACTATTCAATTTCAAAATTCCAATGGGGTAAGTTATTTTTTTTTACTTCTGCAAAATGTTTGTTTTATTTTCAGCTGATATGAGGCTTTATTGTTCGGTATAAAATATTAACAATTCAACTGAAGCAATGTTAAGAAACCAAGTTTTAAGGCTATAAGATTTTCTGCATTTGGTGAATTTTTTTAAATGCATGTTAGAAAAAATATTTGGAATTAATATATGACTAGTATTTAGCAAATAAAAGATTAAGTAGTTATTCCCAGCTTTACTTGTTTTGTAGTAGAATTATGTAGATTAGGTAAAATATGTCATGGTATAAAATGAATAAGTATCATTTTATTTGTTTTTCACTCAACTGTAAAATTTTAATCTAGGATAATTCAATCTATTGTTAGTGGTGGGATTTTGTAGGGAGAAGGGGAGGGGGGAGGATATAATTATCCCCTAATTTGTATTTAATTTTGAAATGAACTCTCACTGTCGATCCTGCTAAAAGTTTGGACTGCCATAAAATGAAAAACAGTAGATGGAATAAGATGTGCTCAGTCAAAATATTGTTTTTATTTTTGTTTTGAGAAACTGTATAAACACCAGGGAAAATGGCCTAAGTTAATTCATTTATTCCTTTTTATCAGAAAAAATTTGGAGGATGTTACATCACTATAGTTAAGTACTCATTTCTCAACCTTGCTAAATACTGGCTGATGTAGTTTAATATTTTTACCAGTCTATATAAAAAAAACTTTCACAAATCTGATTTATTTAATATAAATAATTTTTTGATATTTTTGGAATTTAAAGCATTAGCATAGCAAATTGCTTAGGCAATGTGTTAACAATTAAAAGTATCCTTCAGAATGGGCATTTCCTTGGAGGTCAAAATAAAACAAATGATAAAACAATTTTGTATGAAGACATCAGTAAAAGGACTTGGAGGAGGGGAACTTTAAAAGGGTCATTTAAAAAAAATTCCTTTTCGGATTCTGCAGCTGACAGATGCAGTGTTTGAAGCATGTATTCTTGAATTGACGCCTATCGACAACAGGCTGACCACGGTGTTGCTGCCAGACGATTGAATTAATGGCCCTCGGACCAAACGATCGTGAAGGGGAGCAGAAAAGTCGTCTGGGTGTGGTAGAAAAAGTCGGGGTCAAGGACGTACCTATTTTCTCTTTGTTCTTCAAGAAGTGTCCGCCCAGAACTTTTCCGGGTGTGGAGGGGGGGGGGGGGGGAGGCATGGGAGAGGGAAGAGCTTCTGTTTTTTATGTTCTACAATCATCAGGGATTGACTGGCTTTTTAAACTGTTTGTTTACGTTTTCCCCGGGTGTTGACTTGGAGAAACACGAATCGAAAGAAAGATGCGTCAATATGTTTTGCTGTTGAAAATGCTGTAAGACCATAGGATACTCCAAATGGGTACCCTGTTATGAGATAAATGACGAAGTATGGTTGTCACTGTATGGTTATAGCAGTGATCGGATTACTAGGTCAGTGGTCAGCAAGCTTAGTCTAAAGAGTCATAGTGCAACAATTAAAATTTATTTTAAAGGCCTCGTATTTTTTTTTTATAAAACCATGTTTTTTAGGAGTCGGGTCGATTCGTGGCAGAGCCATTTAAGCTGCGGTTTGCCGACCGCTACACTAGGTGAAAGTCTCACTGAAATCTTCTCTTCAGTGCATTATCAAATATATTATCATGGTAATTGTGCCATTGGCATTATCAAAATTTCCATTGATCCAGTAGATTTTGTTGAATTTCGAACTTTTGAATAACAATGTGTTAGTTACTATCATTAGAAGCGTTATTTGATAGTTTCTTTTTAAAATTGAAATAATTAACTCAAGAACGTCCGATTGCGCGAAAGTTAGAGGATTCTTTCATAGAATGAGATATATAAGTTACCTGACATTTTAGGTGATTCGAATAAGTAAAAAAAAATTATTTAAATTATCATATCATTAAGATTTGTGAATTTTTTTATTATAATTATAATCAACTTTGTTTATAAGTTGTGGGGTGAAAATTTTTTTGTGTGTTTTAGCAAAGACAAACAGCGTTCCCGTGAAGAGAAATTCGTTACTTTTAGACTCTTTGAGTGTTTGTGATTTATTGATTTCCTCAATTTGAATAGGCAATATTATTTTAGTTCAGACGTCTTTGTGTAAACCCCTAACAACAGCTGACATGGACAACTGCTTATTTGTCATTTAGTGCCTATGCCTTCTCATGTGTATTCGCTCCCTTCACGGAAATCGTGTGTAATCACCTTTTGGTGTGTAATATCACATGTTCGATCGGCGAATTGCTTAGTTTCGCATCTGTCCCTATCCTCTCGATCACTAGATGTGTCTGATTACATGTCTACCCCATTTCAAGTTTCTATAGAAAGGGATTATATATCATTAGACATTACATAAAATCATAAGATTGTATAAAAAGTAACAAGGGTTAGTTTTTCTGGATGCTTCTATCGGCAGCTCCAAATTTAATTTTTGAATTGAGACATTGGTATGGTATGTCAACAGTAAATCAATATTAATTACTACTTTTCCCATCAAAGTGCCGCAATTACTTTTAATAGTCTGAGAATTGGTAATTTTTTGTATATATCTTGAAAACTTAAAAAATCCGTCAGATACAAGTTCTTCAACTTCTCACTTTTATTTCCTGCATTACGTAAAACCTTAGTACGAAGGTTGTCTATACGGCAAGTGTCAAGTAAGTTTTCACAAGGTTGAGTGTATTTTTTTGAAATATTGTCTTGGACTTGGTTTCCGCGTTTTTCTTTACCCCCCTGTCTATGAGAATGCTTTTGGAAAATTCCTAGTGGCGTGTTTTTATAGAACTAGAAGGTTGTTTGTAGCAGAGATGTCAGATTTTATTTTTATGGATTTTTATTTAAAAATAAGCCAAGACGACGGTGGAGTTGATAGGTTGTTGATTATCATGGTGCGTAATTGGAGGTTTCCATTTGTTTTGTATTCGGGACAGAAAACCTTCCAGAAGGGTACTTCAACCATAAAATTTCGGAATCTTGTGATGATGTTTTGGAGTGATGTTATCGTTCATGAAAAGTTTTAATACAAAGAGCTAGGGTCTGATTTCGGCAACGGCTTACTAAGCCCAAACTCCTGGATTTTAGGACCTTCATTTTGCGAGGACTTATAGTATACTTATTTAAATGGTTTTAAACTTGAGTACGTAGAAAAATATTCTCCAGTTTTCTACTTCCCTGAAAGTAAAACAATTTGTGATCAGTGTTTTATCAATTTCTTTATCGTTTGATATTGGATCCCGAATTCTACGCTTGTGACCAAAGCCCGTAGCAGAGTGCGAGCTAGTCGAACCGTACATGTCTGTACACAAGAGCAAGTTCAGACGAGCTCGATTCGACCTTACGACCTGGATTCAAACATTTTTGAGCAATTTTCAGATGGCGTTTTGCGGAAATGTTGACCTAATACCACGGAAATGTCCCGTTTTATTTCATGATGTTCAAAGAAATGAATGTTTGTAATACATCATTGTTTATCCTAAACAGGTTTTATCTTTACTAAGTTATCGTGTACTAAAGTTCAATGGACGTATAAAACCTCATCGTTTTTATTTCTAAAAATAAATTTATAAAGCTCCTTGAATTTTTTTTTTTTTTTTTTTTTTTTTTTTTTTTTTTTTATACCTTAATACCCTACTGAATAATTTTTTTCCCCATCAAACTAAAATATAGAACTTACTCTTTATTTATTCATTTTTACTGTAGAGAAACGCTATGGTATAGTGCTTGACTAACTTAGTAGGCAATTATTGGAAGATTTTATTCAAATTTCATTGAGTGTGGCGAAATCGTCTACAATTCTACAAAGAATTTATTGCATTTCAACTAAGTAGTGTACATATTAGCTGGATGAAGTCAAAATTCGAAATAATTATTGTATGCTTAAATTATTACTTATACTGACAACTGTCATACTACTTGCTACTACCAATTAAACAAAGCCGCTATATTTTTATTCCATAATTTGGCGTCTAGAGAACGATAGAGACACAGAAATAGAAAAACTACTCTCAGAATCACATCAAGTGTTATTTTCTTCTGAAGAAATTCGGAAGAATTTCATCTGGGATTAACTTCCGTTTCCTCTATTGGTAGTTTTTCCTTCGAAATCGATTGATTGTCGAAGTGTGTTTGTTTAACAGTTGAATGGAGTGGTGCCAGCCCCCGTCGCATTGCGCAAGGCGAATTGGACCGAATTCATGTACATTGTGGAACACTGCTCTCATTCGGCAACTTCTTGTCACTTGCGGAACTGAGCAGATGGTTGCGATTGCGAATTCAAGTTGGATCGACTCGTTGTGTTTTATGTTATCCTCCTGGAACACATCGTTGAAGTTTCCTAGTCATCTCTAGTGTTTTGCATTTTTTTTTCGAAGAAAAATTATAATCTGCAATAGCTGCTTTAAGGAATTGCAGTTGTTTTTTCTTCCATTAGACAAAACCAAATATGTTTTCCCTACAAACGTCAATTGGAGATTATTTCTCTCTGGGACCAGGGTTATACTACTATAACGTGAATTTCTAAGCTTTGATGTTTTTAAAATGCATTATCAGTAACAATAGATTCTTATTACTGATGTTATGCCAGAAATTGTGGCTAACAAATAAAGCATTAGGTCTATGGGGCAGGGACAGACTGACGTTCCTTCTTCCAGCGTTTCACAAAACTGGTATAACTTATCAGGCTTTTTTTTTTTTTTTTTTTTTTTTTTTTTTTTTTTTTCTTTTAAGAAGGAAAAAAAAATGGAAAGTAATTTTCACTTACCGTTAGCTCCTCCCACCCCCATTTCTTAGTTGTGCGTCACTCATCAAATGATAGCTATTGACCAGTGGATTTCGAAAATATTGTACTATAGTATGTGTTTAGTATGATTTTTTTAATGATCTTAAAATTGCCTACTTCTAAAAGTCATTGGTAGAAAAAGTTAGGTATGTGGACCATGACTAATTGACCTAATTATAAGTAACGTGCTTGATATCCGATATTGCATTACACGAATCACAGAATTCACAAAGAAGCAGAAATGTAATGAAGATTTTTAAGCTTTATTTATTAATTGTTACTTACCTTGTACTGCTATTACTAATTGTTTTGTGTTTTAAATCATTGCAATATTGCTTCAAAGTAACAGCACCCTTACTACATATCAACGGTAAGATAGAGCGCAAACGAAATTTGAAGGAAAGTAAAGGGTAGCTTAATTTTTTTTCTATTTATTTTTACTTTCAATTATCCATGTAGAGTAATAAAATATAGGATTCGGTCAAAAAAAAATAAAAAAAAATTGTATTTTCCCCCTGCTTTTTTTCTCTCCATTTCTCCACGTTTTGGAACATCCTGATCTCAAAAAAGTGATCTAGAAAAAATGTTTGTCTGTGCGTACGTGGTCAGCATAACTCCCGAACATATTGACCAACGATGTTCAAATTTGGTGAGCAAGTTGGTGATGGCCCAAAGACTTACCATTAAGGTTTTCGTCAAAATCGCGCATGCACATAAGGTAGCTGCCATTGAAAAAGTCATGTTTTTCAATGATTGCTAATAAACGACTCTAACGATTTCGATAAAAATTGCTGTGCTAATGCCTCTTAAAGTGTTCTAAACATCCACACCTCCGAAATTCCCATAAAAATGCTTCAATGACGTAAAAAATGGGAAAACGAATGCTTTCAACACAGAGTTCTGTTTGCTTGTTCATTGTTTATGAACGATCGTTTTTTCTCCTCCTCTCAGTTTCACTTATAAGAAAGGATAATATAAGAATCATCGAAAAGTATTTCCCATTTTGGCAAAGTTTTTTTTTTAGTTCCATATTACAATTATTGCAAAAAATATCGCTAAACTGGCCGTTTTACATCAGTATTATAGTGCAATTGAAAGTTGTGCGATGTTCCACACCTCTAGTTTAATTTCAAATATCTTTTCAACATTATATTGAGGAATAAGTTGTTAAGTGGGATTCTTGGCAAACATTTTTGTAATTTTTTCTATTATTTCACGGGGCCAACTGTTGAAGAAGGCTTGAAAACGTGCCAATTTTTAAGCTCTTGTCCATCAGGTGTGTAAAAGTATTGTAATAGAGAATACTAATATAGAGAAACTTACGCAAAGGTCCACCTGCCTTTTAAATTCAATATATTATTCCAAAATTAAACAATGGCAATTGTTTGTATTTCACCAAAAATTCTGTTAAAAGCCCCCCCCCCCCCCCCTTCTCCCCCTTCTTGGCGATACTTATATAATTTATTATTGCTTAACTTTCACAAAAACACTAAATTGCTGAGGTTATTTTTTTATCTCTTAATGCCTTGTCAAAATATCCTAGGATGCGAAAGTTCAGAGTTTCTCGAGATGCCCATTTTTTTTTATTCGGTTTTAAAACTTATTTTCGCTAAATTAGCCTAAAAATTAATTTCTTATCTGTCATGCGTTGTGTGTTATGCTTATGTTTTGAAACAATGTTTCGCTAATTTTGTGGTCAGAAAAATAAAGCAACAGTATTGAGCAACGAAAGACTGCAACCACTTTATTCTTCAGGGGTTTGTTATTTAATTGCCCACGGTTTTTTCCATTACTTATTGAAGATTTACTTTTTGTGAGTAATATTTTGTGCAATGCAATGATGTATGATTTTGCATCAGATTTAAATAAAGTTGTTCCAAACCTAACTAACCATCAAAATTATTCAACTTTAAAACATGTCTTAAATATCAATGTTGTCCAGATTATGCGTTTGCCGAGTCATCCGAGGTCCTGGGTCTAGAAATAAAAAAAATAAAAATCTAGTGTTGAAAATGAAGTGGTGTTAACAGAAATTCTCAGTAACTGGCTTTAATCCAATTGTCGCCTGTGAGGAGGGGGAAAACCGTTAATTCTCGACTATTTTGTTTAGCAATAGTGCGTCACTGAAGCGCAAAAGCATAGAAAATGCGTTACTTGTCATGTTTTTGCAGTCTTTTTCACACACAATTTTTTTGTATTTCATCATATGTTTACAAAATTGTCCCAAGATTCACTCGGACGATCCGAATGCAATCATAAAAAGGTGCTCGTAATCATACCATTGAAACTGGGAATATGTGCTTAAATCTCAGCTAGGTTATTGACGTTGTTTTTTAGATTTTGACGAATTCCATAATTTCCTTTTCTGTGAGTTTTTCTAAAGATGCTATGTAACGTAATTGGTTCCTTACGTTTCTTTTATCGCGTTTAAATCTAGATAAAAAAAAATTAGCCTTGGCCTCCAATTCTTGTAGGCCCTAATCTCAAAGAGAAAATGGCCGAAACAGCCTTTTTTTTTTAAAGCAAAGCGAAAACATTCCACTTTCGATTCCGATGTCAGTCATTCAATTCCTTCACTTCGCGTAACCCGTCGGTACTTTTGGAACGCCGTATCTGAGAGGAAAAGTGCAAATAAAACCCAAGTTGAAATTTGAAGAAATTAAAACGCATTATATATATATAGTGCAGCTGGATTTTTTCTTCCTTGGCCTCAAGAAATAACCAGTTTCTCTTGTGCTTCCTTGTAGAACGAGTTCTCTTTGAAGACAAAATTTTTGCTGCGTGAAAATGGCATCGGTATCTGAGGTGACCTAGTAACTGGCAAGAAAGTCCAGAAATGTTACTTTCGAATGCTCGGAACGATTTTCTTCCCTTCATTCCGACCACTTTCCTGGTACGTTTTCTAAATAAATAATCGATTATATTTACATCAATCTCAAATGAGTAATATTTAGCTTGCAGTAATCGACTGATTCACATCTTTAATAACTTACTGTTTTTCTGTCAACGGTACCCGTTCAAGCATGACACGGTTCTAATCGGCAGCTTTCGCTGATTCACTGAATTAAAAAACAATGTCGCACAAGAGTAATTAATTTCCTTGGCCATACTTTACAGACTTTCACAATTTGACGTTACGCAACCACTTTTCACTTTTTTTTTAATGCTTGTGACTAAACTCGACTGGCTTTTTTATGTTGTCATAATACTTTATTCCATGCACAACTAAGAATATGATTATACTGACAGTGTGATAGTACCATAAGGAGAGAACTCATTTAACTCGGATATCAAAGAAACTAGGTTTATATTAGAATTCGAACGTGAAGAAAATTATAAAAAATAACCACCCTCTACGAATATACTCATACGCCGAGGGATTCCGTATTGGATCCCTGTACATGAGAATACTCTTGATTTTTTTTATTTTTTTTATTTTTATTTTTTTAAATAGTACACAGTGGTTCACAAGTTAGTGCGCCAGCTATTTTAGCATTTGTCATTTCTATCCTGGATCAATGTGGACGTAGGTTCGTTTATTAATTCGAAAAATCATGGAATCCTTAAATAAAGTTTGCGATAGAAACCGACACTTAACTTGATCCTTAACATAAATTGCATAACATATTTAAAGTTATAGTATATTTAAATTGGAAAAATTAAAGTTTTCTTCCAAAATTTCGCTCCCAATTTTTCCATTATTTGTTCGTAAAGAAATCGAGATTTGAACTCAGGTCGCTTAGCATCAATAAAATAAGCTACCAAAGCCAGTATGGTCGCTTGAAGAATATTAAAATACTGTTTATTATTTTTTTTTATACTATTTACGATTAACTCCCATATAAAACACGTTTAAATTTATTTCCTTGAATCTGATGAACGAAAATAATTTTCTTTGAATTATCCACAGTCATCTACTTTTTTTGATTTCTTGAAAAAAATTCTGCCATTCAGTATTGGGGAGAAGTGGGCGTGTACTTTTCGACAATTAGTTTCCACGAAAATAGCTAGACATGAAAGTATTTATCTTTTTATTTACATTTATTTATTTATAGTATAAAATTAATTTATCAGTTAATTTAAGGCCTTGTTCAAACGAACACAATCAATTTTTATTGTTTTAATCACGCAGTCAAAAATATAGGAAATGGAGTGGAAATTACTGTACTACCGTCTTGAGAAAAGCATTGAAACTTGCTATTACTTATTTCATATTAAAAATACTGAAAATCGGGTGTATGAATTGTCAATCAGCACAAATCGTCATCATGGAACGAGCCGAATCAACTTATGATTTGTCAAGTTAACCAATCTCATAGGAAAGATCTGATCGTAGTCGCTTCTAATGATCCGACTCGTCATTGGGAATTTGTTTTCTGAACTATGCAAGAGTCTGATTTTTAAGGCAGACTTGGCAGCCTCATCACTTTGCATGGAACATTGGTTTTGTATACAAGGTCTTGCTAAAATAATCAGAAGAGTAACGTTTCTTACCGTTGTATATAATCTTTGTTATCAACAACAGCTTTATTACTGTTCACATGGAACATTGGTTTTGTACACAAGGTATTGCTTAAGTAAGCAGAAGAATTACGTGTCTGAACGTTGTATACATATTTGTTTTCAATAACATCTTCATTACCTTACATGGCACATTGTACACAAAATCTTGAAGTAACCAGAAGACTAGTGTATCTCAGAGCTGTATGCAGTCTGTGTTTTCTATAACAGCTTCTATTTTACATGATTACATGGAACATTAGCTTCGTACAAAAAGTAACGTGAACCTCCACGACTTTGGTTGTTCACAATTCTTGGTAACTTCAATAACTACTATGTATGTGCCATGCACTTGTGGACGGAGTCTAGTACTCGGGCTAGTCCAAGCGTTTCGCCTACGTATTGTCGAGCGATATTTAGCATAAAGGTTGCTGCGTAATTGATGCGAGGTGCACAGCTCAAGGCGTGGGTTATTGGACTTCGTTTCCTGGTTGTCCCACTCGACATTCGAGGTATAACCTACGACTGTCAGTATGTTCGGCACAAGGTTACTGTGTCAATGCCTCCTACCGCTTGGCTCTCCAGGTAACTTTATTCCATCAGGCATTCGACGTATGAAAAGTCAACAAAATCGAAAAAGTATGTTTAGTCCATTGTAAAAGTCGATATTTATTTTTTACCTCTTTTCGATAGTGCCTTAAAATGTCTTTTTAAAGCCCTAACGGACAGAGGTGGAAAAGAAGATAAATGACTTTATAATGTTTCATTTATTTCTTATTCTGATACATTTGTGAAGTTTTATCAGAAGTGTGTTGTCTTTTTGTTAAAAAGTGTGGAAGAGATTAAAGCATTCTAAAAAGCGAATTGAATGTCTTAAAAACACGTTTTAAAGTTATCTCAAAGGGTCAAGGATTGTTGTAGTTTGCGGTGTTTATTGGTTATACTGTGAATAGATTAATAAATACTACATTCCACAAATTAGTGATACAAACAACTGTCATTCCGTTAACATATAAATTTTGTTTATCTCTGTATTAATAGTGGTTGCGGAGTACTAAAAATGTTATTACCATAGAATCTAAAGATTCTGAGAATGTATTGAATAAGACAGCAAAATTGCCGGAAAAGGACGCGAAAGTTAATTTTCAATTATTCAATTTAACATCTTAAGCGATAAATAAAAAAAAAGCTTGTAATTTAATCTTTGAATGTGTTTCGTTGTAGTAATATCCACAGTAACATGTACTTTGGAAAAAATGTCATCTCCCCGCTTCGGCGACCTTTTGAAATTCCGTTGTGACTTCTAAATCGAGAGGCCTTTTATGTCTATTTAAAGTGCCGACTGTGCCTTTTCATTGGGTCATTCTTTGTCTGCGATTTTTTAACACATGGGCATATTTTGCTGCAGTCGTATTTTAGAAACGACGAATAGGGAAACTTGCCCAAGACCTGATTTGGACAGCAAATATCTTTTCCTGACATTGTTTCATTTTCAGAACAATTTAGCTTATATATGTTGCATCTTGCTGATTGCTTTCCCAGAAGTTAATTTTTTTATTTTGGATTTTATTTATAAAAGGTATTTTTTATTTCAATTTTTTTTTTTTTAATCTGTTACTTTATCGTTGTATCACTTTGGACGGATTTTTAGCTTTTCAATTTGGTTGAATGTTTTTCTATCCGAATAGGAAAATAAAATAATTTAAAAAAGTGTTCTGGGCGTATGTTTAAAAGATACATGGACACATTTTGCTGCAGTCAGTGTGGGCAAAATATATTAAAAGCACGGACAATGTTAATTTTAAAGCATTTATGCCAGGTTGCCGAGATAGCTCCTCAATATGACTGCGAAATAATTTAGAACCTATTATTTGCTGTATCGGAAAAACTGATGTCCAAAGGTTAAATCAATAATAACTCTCTGCAAAATAATAACGTAACAATTATTGACAAATACCTAAAAGAAATTCTGAACTAATTTTGTTGTTTGTTATCTAGGGCATATACTAAATAAATTGAGATTAGATTATTATTTTATGAGTTACAGCTTATGGTTGGAATGTAAAGTAAGTAAAATTATCGAAAACCATGAATTTATTTTTCAATTAACCAAAAAAAGAGTTATGAATATCTTTTTTTATTGGAGATACCCTATACTATATATATATAAGTATAGATTACAGGACCCCATGTAAAATTACATGTTTTGCAAATTAATGACACTAACTTAAAATTTTTTTCATTCTGTTACTAATCTATAATTGCACTAAATATATATCTAAAAAAAGAAACTTGAAATATTACTATGTTATTTAAACAAAAAAAGTCCCCCCCCCCCCCCCCCCCGAATACATTAAATTTCTCCCCTTTCAGCAATCACGCGTATATGTTTTCAGATACGTGTTTTTTGCAGTGATAATCCATCTAGGAATATAAACAGCTTAAAAATTTATGTTCCCTTTATCTTCCGATCATCACTTGATATGGTGTTTTTATTTTTTGTATTCGTATGCTCGATGCTTACTTGATAGTAGCGTCTTGTTTTTGTTTCCAACGTTTATGATTTGAACATCAAAATTATGATTGGTAATGCTTCTTCAAGGATGAGTTTTTGCCTTTTATACTTTTCCGTACAATTCATCTTAGGCAATTAGTTTCAAACGCGGCTCAATCCGTTTTCATTGATTTTTCAGGAGACACCAAAAGCGTTTTACAGCCACTCTCCAGCTTACGCATTCACTTAGGTTGACTAGGGAATGTAGTGCATCGAGAGCTTGTGAGAAAATTTCTAATAAAAAAAAAATTGCCTAAATTAGTGGTTTTAAATAGATATCTTCAAAATAATGTACCTTTTAGCTAAGGGGGGGGGGGGGGGAATGCTTTGATTTCTGAATTCTAATTCATTGCAATACATGTCGCATGCATAAAATGCCTATATTTTTTATCTAAAAAAAATTCTTTCTTTTTTAGAAAGTTGATTTTTAGGACAACCACTGTTAATGTTTTCGCCTGTTTCAAAGGTCTGCACAGACAATGAGTCTGAATTTGCTATTTTGAGTTATAACTGGACTTCGAGATGATGACAACAATTTCAAACCTTGCATTTGTATGCGAATTGCCCCAACACTACTTTTCATAGCAAACACAACCAAGCACTACAGATTAACAAACACGCGTTTGGAGCTAGTGATAAGTGTCAGAAACGCTTACTGATTCGCGGACGCTTTGATAAGGGTCTCGGCACGTGTTAAAATAAAACTCCTGATGTCTCACAATTCAGAATGCATCTGTTCGAGACCGATGATGAAGTTTTATCACCTACTTTATTTCTTATCTCTACCTCAAAAAGATGCTCAGGTGAAGAAAGATTGTCGTTTTTAATGCACTGATTGTTTACATCTGCCTCTACCTCCCTTGCTGATTGAGCTGGAGGCTCGGCCATGGTCCGTATCATATTGCGCATGGTGCAGCTTGGGCGTAGAAATCGCCTTGTTTAGATATCTGTTTGTATTGTGGACTTCAAATCAGCTTACTATGAAGGATATCGACAATGAGATATTTAAATTATTGATGAAAAGATCTCATTGGGATATTTTCTCTTATAAAGTGAAAATTATTCCTTTCTTGAAGCGCTATGTCGGCTAGTTATAAGCACTCGGGAAGTCTTTATGAATGTGTAACCATTTACTCATGGTTCTCGCGAATTAAGTATTTATTGAGGGACCCCCTGCTTTGGAAGAATCGACCTTTGACCCGTTGTATATGCACTGTATCAAACAAAGAATAAGGTATTGCATAATCTTGTCGGCCCGAACTCAACTAAGCGTGACTTTGGTAGTTTATCTTTTTTTAAATATTTTATATTGTCTTGGATTTTGTGTGTTTGTGGATTGCAAATTCTCGGAATAACCCACTTGCTGTCATCCAATCGAGCTGAACTGAAACTTGGCAGATAGACTCATTGTCGATGACAGAGTGTATTCTTATCAAGATTTGGGGATTAGAAAAAAATTACTAAATGGATCGGATTTTATTGTTTTCTTCGTAGTGGTCAGACAGTATGAAAATAAGATATGAACTAAAAATCTCCGAAATAAGTTGCAATTTCAAATAAAGGTTGGCATTGTATATTTATAGTAAAAACTTTTTTTATAGCTTAATTTCTTATACCTAACTGTACTAGTCAGATTCCAATACTTGTTATTTGGTAATAATCAGTAAGTTAGTACAAACTCTTTTTTTCAAGGGGAGGGGTGTAAAGACTTGTTAAAATTTTGTGGTTAATACAAGATATAAGTACCAATTGCATTTTGTATCTTTCATTTTACATTTATTTTACTAAACTTGTCCGAAAATGATTTTAAGACATTCAAGAGTAATTTCCGCATCTTCCTTTTCCAAGTGGCCACTAAACTTTACGTGAAAACCAAACTTGTAAGGGGGTGATATGACGTTTAGAATTTTTTCCTTTTGTCAGATTTTGGGCTTTTTTGTTCTGCTCTTGATTCTGATATATTGCCATTTTTAAAATTTAATAGAACTAGCCCATGAGTCATCAAAATTTGCCAATGATGATTCCTTTATTTAATTCACAAACCGACCTGATATTGATTTCAAAGTAAACTCATTTGATCTGGAAACAATTTATTTGGGGGAGCTTGTAGCTTTGGAAATTCGTACGAAATTGCAGAAATATTTGTTTCGATTATTTTAGTTAATCAAGTTTAGACCATTATACCGCTTTATGGAATGGAAAAAATTTAGGAGTCTTAAGAATTTTTGTTAAGTTATCTTTCGTTTAATTATGAAAAGTTGTTTGAATATGAAGTTTTTTTTAAGAAGTTTTAAATAATGTTGATAAATCTCTATATATATAAGGCAAAGCCCTCACTCACTGATTCACTCACTCACTCACTGACTCACTCATCACTAATTCTCCCACTTCCCACATAGTCACAACTCTGAAAATCGGCACAAATATCAACAATGGTAAAAATAGAAAAAGTAAACTATTCCGATCTCGATTAACCCACTTTAAGGGGTCGAAAAGGGGTTAAACGTTCCAAACGGGGGACATTCGAAAATCCCACTTCCCACATAGTCACAACTCTGAAAATCGGCAAAAATATCAACAATGGTAAAAATAGAAAAAGTAAACTATTCCGATCTCGATTAACACACTTTAAGGGGTCGAAAAAGGGTTAAACGTTCCAAACGGGGGACATTCGAAAATCCTACTTCCCACATAGTCACAACTCTGAAAATCGGCACAAATATCAACAATGGTAAAAATAGAAAAAGTAAACTATTCCGATCTCGATTAACCCACTTTAAGGGGTCGAAAAGGGGTTAAACGTTCCAAACGGGGGACATTCGAATATCCCACTTCCCACATAGTCACAGCTCTGAAAATCGGCACAAATATCAACAATGGTAAAAATAGAAAAAGTAAACTATTCCGATCTCGATTAACCCACTTTAAGGGGTCGAAAAGGGGTTAAACGTTCCAAACGGGGGACATTCGAATATCCCACTTCCCACATAGTCACAACTCTGAAAATCGGCACAAATATCAACAATGGTAAACATAGAAAAAGTAAGCTATTCCGATCTCGATTAACCCACTTTAAGAGGTCAAAAAGGGGTTAAACATTCCAAACGGGGGACATTCGAAAATCCTACTTCCCATATAGTCACAACTCTGAAAATCGGCACAAATATCAACAATGGTAAACATAGAAAAAGTAAGCTGTTCCGATCTCGATTAACCCACTTTAAGAGGTCAAAAAGGGGTTAAACGTTCCAAACGAGCGATATATTCGAATGTCCTACTTCTCATATTTTCACAATTCTGAAAACTGGTGTGAATATCAATAAAGACAAACGCAGAAAAAGTAAACTATTCCGATCTCCGGTGGATCAAGGGGTGGAAAAGGGGTTAAACGTTCCAAACGAGGAATATTCGAATGTACCACTTCCCATATGGTCACAACTCGGAAATTTGGTACAAATGTCAAAAAAGGTTAAACATAGAAAAAGTAAGCTATTCTGTTCTCGATTAACCAACTTTAAGGGGTCGAAAAGGGGTTAAATGTTCCAAACGAGGGATATCCGAATGTTCCTCTTCCAATGTAGTAATTTTTCTGATATTTTTTTGCAAATGTTAAAAAAATAAATCATTCCAATAACGATTAACGAATTTTTAAGGGATGAAAAGACGACGCAACATTGAAACTATACGAGGATTAACTTAATGTCTAATTAACTTAATTCCAATACAGCTACTACTTTGAAATTTAGAACTAAGAGCAAACATAAACACAATAAACTATTCCAGTTTACAATTCACAATTATAAATTTCGTTTAAAATGTCAACAAAGGAAAGTTCCTATTTTGATAAATCAATTTGTCGGGATCGAAAAGGGAGCAAACGTCTGAAGTGTAGAATACATGAATGTCTTTTGATCGCTAAAATGCTAATGGTAAAATTTCGTAGCGCAGCACGGGTATTCAGCTAGTATAAAATAATTCTCTCGTGTCGAAAGCACGTATCACAAAGGCCTCGAAAAAATCCTTTTCTATAAAGTATGCGAATTTTTACTTTCAATTATCCATATGTATCCATATGTATATAGGATAATGAAAGTATAACATTCGGTTAAATTTTTTTTTTTTTTTTAAATCGATTTTTTTTTTTTTTTTTTTGCATTTCTCCACGTTTTAGAAATCCTGATTTCAAAAAAGTTATCTAGAAAAAATACATGTCTGTGGTCAGCACAACTCCCGAACAAATTAACCTACGATGTTCAAATTTGGTGTTCGGGTAGACCTGGTGACTATGGGACCTACAATTAAGATTTTCTTCAAAATCGCACTTGCGCATAAGTTGGCTGTCATTGAAAAAAAATCGTGTTTTTCAATGATTGCTAAAAAAACCGGCTCTAACGATTTTGATCAAAATCACTGTGGTAATGCCTCTGAACTCATGGTTACTCGCGCGTAGTTTTGCCTCGCGGTTAGTCGTGTGTGGGACATATGTCCCCCAAATTCAAATTTTCGTGCATACCATTAAATTTGTAACCAAATATCAAATTAATTGGGTATTTTAATTAACACAACATTAATGAACAAAATGAAGTAAAAAATATTTTTTAAATAACTTGGTAAACACCGTAAGAAAAAAAGAAAAAAAAATATTATTGAAATGAACTTTGTGAAGATTAAATTTTATTTTTAAAATAGTTTTAAAACACAATTAGTATAATCACATTAAACATTGTTGATAAAATGTTTGAGAACGTATAGTTTTTTTCATAAAAGTCATTCAGTGACCTCTTCAACATCTGCACAATGTGCACATATTTTCAATCTGAATGAAATGGTTCTTGCAGACCCATTTGTCATATTTTCAACAACGATCGTTTTTTTCTCCTCTCCTCAGTTTCACTTATAAGAAAGGATAATATAAGAATTATAGAAAAGTATATCACCAGTAATATAATGTAATTGAAAATTGTGTGATGTTCCACACCCTTAGCTTCAATTAGTTTTAAGACGATTTTTTTCCCCCCGAAGCCTAATGCCGTGTAAGGCATGGGTGTTTGTAAAAGTATGTTGGCTTATCTAATGACGAATGTTTCGGCGCATTATAGCCCTCGTGATGCTGACGGCGCCAGATAATCTGAAAACAACGAGCCAACCCGAAGCCTAGTGTTTCATGAAGTGTCCTTTAATCTTTTATTTCAAAATCGGAACCCGCGATGTTTCTTAGTAAAAGGACCCACCCAATTATCGAATAGGCTACTGCTTAGCGATATTAGTTGAGCAGCAGCGTAAAACATGTCTGGTCCGGGATCAATGTCTTTTTTCCTTGATTTCTGACTAATTGAATTTACAATGCCCCATTCCCCAGATAACCTAATCAAACCTTTATGCTTCGTGAGGATCCATTTATAGTTACACGAATCCTTTGTTGCGGGCTGCTACTCCGATGATTATCCATTTCTATTGTCTTTTATAATAACTCGATCCCATAGTGAAAGGCATGGCTTCTTTATTATTATTACGACTTTTATTACTATTATCGCGCAGAGAGTGGAATACCGACCATCTGACCTGGTTTTTTTAAGGATCTTTTTCATTTTTCTGCCATATATATATATATCTAGCTACTGCTGCTATTATAGTGAGAACCCGTCTAGACTGGCCATTGTGTGTTGTAATTCCTAGGATTGGCGTTAAAAGATTTCGTAGATTTGGTGATATAAAGTGCTGGTTTTGTACACGTGTTAGTTTTGTATATCAATTATTAGTTCTGTACCTTCCATTTATTAAATAATCTTTCCGGAGAGTAGATTAATTTGTAGGTTTCCCTGATTGCTCACGATTGTTGATTCACAAGTTGTTTTTAATAAACGCAAAGTTAAAAAATTTAAAAACCTGTTTGTTTGTAAAGGGGAGTCATTTAAATGCATCTATTGCTTTTATAAAGATAATGGGCATACCAATTTACTAGTAATCGGACAAGATGGAAGTTTCGGATAAGATTGACTTATTTAGGTTTTTAAATGCACAATAGTAACTTCTTTTTTTTTTAAGATTAGATGGTGTAGTATTTAAAAGTTTGATCATGATAATTCAGTCTTTGCTTTTCATAAAAATTACATTAGTACAATGATTTAGAAATTTTTGTTTTATAAAAATTACCCATTTAAAAATAATATATCTAAGACTAAAGTATAGATTAGAGGCCTTGAGGTTTGTTTTATCTCGAACGAAAAGTTAATGCTACTTTTTCCAATTTTATCCAAGTTAATCTATTTTATTGGCAACAGTATGTGACATGACCAGAGGCCAGACTATTCAAGATAAGTTTACTCTGATTAATGCATTATAAGTTGCAGGATTAAGTAAATCAGTTGAAAAACAAGTTTCTTATCTTTTACTAAGAAAAAAGTATTTTTATTTCTTCAAATTAAAAATCGATTATTGATTCAATTATTAATCATTATCTGATAATAAACTAGGGGTGTGGAACATAACGCATAACTTTCAATTACACTATAATACTGACGTGAATTTGTGTCATCTAACGTATTTATATTTTCATCATTCATTTAGTAAAAATGGACAGTTTGGCGAAATTTTATGTGATAATTCTTGTATGGAATTAAAATGATAATAATAATTAAAAAAAAAAAAAACTCCGCCAATATGATGAATTTGGCGATATACTTAACGATAATTCTTACATTATCCTTTCTTGTAAGTGAAAGTGGGCAGAGAAGAAAAAACGATTGTTGATGAGGTATGCTCAAGGAAAGAGAACTCTGTGTTAAAGGCATTCGTTTTTCAACTTTTAACGCCGTCAAAGCATTTTTATGAGAATTTCGGAGGTGGGGATGTTTAGAACACTTTAAGAGACATTACCACAGCGATTTTGAACAAAATCGTTTGAGCCGTTTTTTGGCAATTACTGAAAAACAAGATTTTTTCAATGGCAGATAACCCTATGCGCATGCACGATTTTGACTAAAACCTTAATGATAGTTCCTTGGGCCATCACTAACCCTCACACCAAATTTGAACATCGTATGTCAATTTGTTCGCGAGTTATGCTGACCACGTACATTTACACACACACAGACATTTCTTCTAGATCACTTTTTTGAAATCAGGATGTTCCACAACGTGGACAAATGCAAAAAAAAAAAAAAAAATCGAAATTTTTTTTTTGACCGATTGGTATACTTTTATTAATTGAAAGTAATTTGGTAATTGAAAGTAAAAATAACGTCCAATAATGAAATATATCCAAAATGTAAAAAACTATGAACTGAAAATTTCGCCGGAAAATTTATTCCCTACCAAAACTAGAGGTGTGGAACATCGCACAATTTTTAAAATTACACTATATTACTGATGTGATGGATTTGTGTCATTTACCGTTTTTGTATTTCCATCATTCGTTTAGAAAAAATTGCCGGTTTGCAATATTTTTTGCGATAATTCTTTTATGGGTCATCACCGAAATGGTGATTTTGGCGTTATACTGTACGATAATCCATACATTATCCTTTATGATAAGCGATACTGAGAAGAGAAGAAAAAACGATCGTTGATGAGGTATGCTCAAGGAAAGAGAATTCTGTGTTAAAGGCATTCGTTTTTCAACTTTTTACGCCATTAAAGCATTTTTACGGGAATTTTGGAGGTGGGAATGTTTAGAACACCTTAAGAGGTATTAGCACAGCAATTTTTATCAAAATCGTTAGAGGCGTTTTTAGCAATCATTGAAAAACATGATTTTTTTCTTCCATGGCAGCTACCTTATGCGCATGCGCGATTTTGAGGAAAACCTAAACGGTAGATCCTTGGGCAATCACCAACCTGCTCACCTAATTTGAACATCATTGGTCAATTTGTTCGGGAGTTATGCTGACCACGTACACAAAGACAGACATTTTTTCTAGATCACTTTTTTGAGATCAGGATGTTCCTAAACGCGAAGAAATTTCAAAAAAATATACATTTTTTTTTGTTGACCGAATTCTATACTTTCATTACCCTATGTATTATGGGTAATTGAAAGTAATGAAGAGCTATTTTAATCAAGAGGCAGAATTCGTTTTTATAGTATTAATGGTAAGTTGTTTCGTTTGATTAACTTACAATTTTATATAAGTCAAAAAATGTGTGTTGTATTTTAATTTGGACATGGCATTGCTCTTGACGACCAAAATAATATAGCGAAAAATATATTTGCGAAACTGACAATTTTTCTTTTAATGCATGTAAAATAATTTGGATAAAAGGGGGCGTAAATGTCCCCTTGCAGGCACCTATGTTATGCCATTGCTCAACGCAATTTTTGTGTAAATTATTTGAGTTGAAAACCCTAAATCTATCTAAATAACTACGTCTGTAGTGTGGAACTTATTATAGGCCAGCGGCTTTTAGCGAATCAAAATAAAAACCGAAACTGAAAGGAAAGTATAGAACAGGAAGAAAAAAAAATAACAAAAACTTCAATTGCCTTGTTGCCAGACGACCTATTTAAAAACTTTAACCACAATCATCCAGATTGAAATGATTCTTTTTTTTATTTCTCAGAACATGGCGATTTTGTTCTTATTTCGTTTGTTACGAGTTTTTTTCCCACTTGTTTCTTGTTGCAAGATCTTGCTGTAAATGAAACTGACAATGGTCGTTTAGCGAAAAATCGTTCGACCCTAAAATGTTCTGCTTTGTAATGAGTGGCGTTAATTTTTTTCCGCTTATAAAAATTACTGTTTATTACACTTTCCTGTTCCGTGAATTCGTACCATACTTCCGAAGTGGCAATTTTGTGGGATTTTTGGATGATTGTTTCTTTGAGGAAACGCATATATCTACTTACTGTTTTTTGATTCGAAATAAATTTCCAAGACTGCCTATAAAATGGAACGAAATCCTAAAATACATTTGTTTTTATTTTTAATATTTTTTTATTGAGCCTTCATATTTTATTAAATAAGAGGTTTTTGAAATTCAATCTAATTTTTTGTTCCAAATGCTTACTGAGGTGTCGTTTTTCAGTTTTATTTTTGATTTTATATATATAAATATAATTATCTATATATAAATAAAACTAAGTTGTCTGAACTTTATACAAATCCACATTTTTGCGCTTAGAGGTACGAAATTTGGTAGCTAGAAGCTTTAGTACATGGATATTGTAGAGAACAACTCTTAAATTCGATTAAAAGTTGCTTTCATTAAAATTTAATGACATTAAAAAAAAAAATCTTGGAATTGCAACGATATTTTTTTTTTATTACATCCGAATAAAACCAAAAATTATTTTAATGTGTTCTCCTTATTTTTCGGATTATTTTTATGTATCACAATCGTCTGCCCGCAAAGCGGTTCGAATACTAACATAATTTTCCATTTATATTTACTGTTAATCGGCGCTCTGCGCATACGCCATTTGAATGCGTAACATAATATTCATATAATATTATTAATAACATAACATTTTGATGTAAACATAACGGCTAAGATTATTGAAATTCACCGAAAATTTTCAAATCATTTCGACATTTGTTAATATTTCTTCTTACACCCAAGTAAATATTTATTCATTTTCTTTAGTATTTCACCCAGAATATCCAAATTCTTTCTTTTGATTATTTTCATTTGTATAGTGGGTTTTTTACCTGTGTATCAAGATCCATATTTTATCTAGATTCGAATACATTTGTTTTATACATGTTTTACAATTTACACTAGAAGGGTAGTATTTCATTTTTTATTTTATTTCTTGGATGCTTTATTTTGGTCGTGATTATGAAGTTGGTAAGGGGGTTCTACATTTTTTTCTTTCTGTGTACTAATAATTTTTGAAGAATACTAATCCTTTTTGGTACAGATGTAGTATAAGATATTTCACTGACGCGATTTTTTTTTTTTTGGTGTTTTTGTACAGATAAATGCTGTTTTTCGCAACGGTTTCTATTTTCCGTTATATTTTAATTTTATTTTATTATTTATATTTTAACTTAATTTGGTACTATTTTGTACCAAAGCGTAGTCGATAAAAACCGCCAAATTGCAGATCTTGCAACCTTCAAATAATTTATTTACTATATTTAGAATTGACGATACACTTACGCGTCATTTAAACAGGTAAACATTTAGACTTGGATGATGAAAGAGTACCCTTAATAATTTATATTTTAACTTAATTTTATGATTATTAATGTTTTAATTTTCTTTTAGTCACTGTTTTTGATTTTTAGGATTTTTCTGATCGTTTGATGAAAAAAATCACCCGATTTACATTACATCTGTACCACTTTTTCTTAAATGTAAACTTCTATGTCTTTCAACGGATCCCCAGCAGCGCGGTGCCACACTGCTAGTTTTTAATAAACTCAACCGATTCTCAATAAATATGATAAATCACTCATGTTTGCATCTCAAAGGTTAACAAAATCCTAACCCTTTCTCCCATCATCTCTCAAATTCTCTTCTGGCTGTCATTTTTCTTGAATTTTACCTACTCTAAGTAGGCAAGGTGTTGCCGTATTGCTATAAAAATTAATATACAACCAAACTAAAGAATACATAATCATGACTGTAATACATCAATTAAATAGTTTCCTTTAATTTAGGTTGTCAATTTGTAATTTCCCCACAATTTTAGTTGTTTTAACATGTTTAACTGATTTGCTCTGAAATAATACTTTTTTACTTCGTCGAATCTGGCCAATTTTATATCGGAAACTAATGCTACCTTGTACGACAAGATACTACATACTGTTTTAAGTTCGATTATTGACATTTTTAACGAGCTTTTAATTTTTTGTCAAAAAGTTTGAGTTCTTTCTATTCAAAAGAAAATATCTTTCGTGCTTCTACCTTCTCTTATAAGCAGTAGCATTCTTGAAGTCAAGGCTCTGTGGTTTGCAAAAAAAGACTAGGGATCTGTGAATTTTTTTTTTATAAATTCATGCTAGAAAATGACAGGTATAAAAATAATAAAAAACGTTGAATTATTTCGTCCGGTGTTTGCTTGATTGTTTCTCTGCAATCGTGAGAATTTCCTATGCCCATTTCTATTCTAATTCTTTCCTTCTTTGCTAGTTGTCATGGGTGTCTGGAATGATCGCCCAGGTACGCACGCGGGGAAGTGTGACACATGACAACTGTCTTCCTCGTTTTCTTCTAAATTTGTGCAAGGTGAAGAATTTCGCCATTTTTGGAAAGATCTGTTAAGGTTTTCTTTTGCTTGCGGGGAGATTTAATGTACACAATAAAAATAAAATTATGGAAAATCAATACATTTCTTTGAGTATTATTCATAAAAAGCAAGGGGAAGTTTTGGAATTTCGAATATCGATGTTAATAATCTATTGATACATTGAAATTCCCTGTATTAAATTTTTAAAAACTATAAAATAATCGAAATCTTCAATATTTACGGAGAGCTGACTAAAACGTTATTGACAGGGTAATTCTTCTAGACATTTCCCCTGACTATTGGGCAGCTTATAATGAGATTAACGATACATTCCAGCTCGACTGCATATAACCCAGATATTTTGTGGCTCGCTAATGTGTTAAAACTGCTTTAATTAAATTAACATTAAGTGTGTACGTGTTATTCCTTTATTATCGTAGTCAAAGGGTGTTTTTACTTTCAATTAATCATATATTAACATAGGATAATGAAAGTATTAGATTCGGTCAAAAAAAAAATGTTTTTTTTTTTTAATTTATTTTTACTCGTTTTGAATCGTACTGAGTTAAAGAAAAAAGTTGCCTAGAAAAATATGCCTCTGTGTGTGCGTGATCAGCATAACTTCAGAACGGATTGACCTACGATATTCAACTTTTGGCATACGGGTTAGTGGTGGCCAAAACAGAGAAGAAATCGTCCTCTCTGTTACTCTTACAAGAAAGGATAACGTAATATTTATTCGAAAATATATAGCTAATTTTTCTGTTTTGGCTGGTAAAAAATCAAATCAAACTAATAATTTTCTCCAAAAATATTGCCAAACTGTCAATTTTTTTAAATGGTGAAAATATAGGTACGAAAACAGTAAATTACACCAATCCATGGCAAATTTAAATGCAGCGACCATTATTAAGTGTAATTGAAATTTGTGCACACCCCTAGTTTTTTTTACTTTGAATTGTTACCTTTTCCCCCTGTCATATGCTGAGCTGAGATCCAAAACACTCTCTGTTGAAGTATTGCTATATATGTGTAAAATATGCGGTTATTGCAATAAAATAGTCGAATAACATTGAAAATTTTGATTTCTTTTATCTTATTACTGTTCTATCTGGAAGAAATAGTCGCACCTTTTTAAGACGCCTTGACAGTTATATTGCTGAATGTGTAGTAATTGTCATTTGGTAGATTTTTTTTTGTCCTTAAGAACTTATACCGAGTCTATTACTAAACTTGATATAAAAAAATAAGTGATTTCCACACAAACGAGATACGCTCAGCTGCTGTGACGTCAATTATGCCAGCGGGTGAATATACAACCGGGAGGGTAAAATCATAATTGGTATGTGAAAGGTGTATTGTCATTTATGATTTGAGTCGTGATATTTTTTATTTTCCATTTAAAAAAAATTATTGAAAGGAAGAAGATATTTTTTTATATTTTATCTACTCCATGTTAGAAAAGTTTTATACATAGATATTTTTAAAAAATTATCCACCGAACATTTTTTATATTTTTAGAAAATGTCATAATCCCAATATTGAATCTGATCTGCCTTAATCAACGATTACAAAATTATACGTAACACTAATGGCCTGACTGCATCATTAACGCATATGAGTTTGACAGAGTTGCATTGTTCCAATTTCCTTTAAATGAAAAGTAAAAGTATTGTCTCGCAATGTATTGATTTCTACGAAATTGCATTTCAAGCAAACCGAGTTATAGAAATGTTTCATAACGAGTACATAGAAATGTTTCCAGTACACGAGGGATTGTAGGAAATCTGCAAGTTTTATAATTTTAATTTGTCTACTTTTCAGTTAATTAATAATGTTTATTACAGCCAGCCTGGATATTTTGATAAACTTTCTTTTGAATAGCTTTTTGTTTGTGCAAGCCATGTTTCAACGAGTTAAATTTGCAAACTACATTGGATTAGATTATAATATACTAATACACCAAACGTGTTTTATTTCATTACTTTAAAGAGTCGCATTTTTTTAATATGCAACTTCAGATTTGGGACTTTAAAGTAAGACTGGGACTTTAAAAGTAATCTGTCACCTAATTTTGTTTAGTTTACTTTCGTGTGTTACCGACCAATTGGCTGGGAATCATCTATATTGAGATTTTTTCTTACAATACCGGAAATTTCAGTATTCATGCATCCAGGATATCTAATTTTATAGGCTATCTACAATCTGCTATCAACAAGTCTAGTTTCCACCTTCATAAAAACTACCGGTGTTCTGATAAATTTTTATGTGAATTTCTTACTTTTTCGTTGCAACTTACAAGTTGACACGGGTACAAATATATTTATATTTTTTTTATTTTATGTAACGTTTGCGTAATTTTCTGAATATTAATGTTTTGAATTGCTCTGTAATTATAAATTTATTCTTTTAAAACTTTATCTAATTTTTTTAGTATTTGCATGTAATTCGCCTAATAAATTGCTATTGCACCGCCTTATAGAAATGTGCATACCTAAAATCTTTAGATGTATCTTTTTTTGACTTATTTTTCCCTGGAGCCACCTTCCCTTCCAAAGTCAGAGTATGACGACTTCTCGTCCCATTCCAGATTAACATTCCAGATTAGCCAACCCCATTTTCTTCTTTACCACTCCATAACCAGCAACCAATCGTCCAAATTGGTGCACTCAAATGGCTCTATGGTCTCCTAATTTTCAAAATTAATCTGCACTTTTGCTTCTCTATTTTTGGCCTGCAAACATTTTTCAAATTAATTGCTTAGTTTTGGATGTATCATTATTTATTTGTTTTGTATATTAATTTGTAGATCTATTGTGAACCGATTTGTTGCAATCCATTTAGTCCGAGAGTCGACTGCAATTTTTGGACCCCATTGAACATCATTCTGAATTTTTTATAGAAATTGGAGAAAAGTGAGTAGATTACGAATCCACTGGTCTGCCGTGGCAAAAATGGTCGAAACTGATCAAAAATCGACTTGGAATGAATTGAACTAAAATCCGATTGCCAAATATGTCATAACTTGCCTAAAAGAGAACAAACTTTTTCGTCTGGCAACCCACTGCATTTTGATTTTCAATGAGAAAAAGCGCAAACGATTTCTGATCTCTGCTCGGAAAGCTGGTATCTTTTAAAAGTAAGCCAAATTGGCGACATCAGTGACGTGATGTTTATTGTCAATTTGGCAAGTATTTTTGCAAGTAAGCCATAGCCACTCATCCGAATCGTCTGCAACCTTCTTAATTGAAAATTAAAGAGTGAGGATTACCAAATTTAAAAAAAAAAAAAAAAAAAAAAAAGCTCATTATTTGGCAAGTTATGACGCATTTGGCAATTGGATTTAGTTCAATTTATTAAAAGTCAATTTTTGACCTGTTTCGGCCATTTTTGCCACGGCAGACCAGTAGATGCGTAATCTACTCATTTTTCTCCAATTTCTATAAAAAAATTCAGAATGGAGTTCGATGGAGTCCAAAAATTGCATTCGCCTCTCAGTCTAATAGTTATTCGGTTAGATCTGCGCAGACGGTCAAAATTGAAACGGGCAAGTCTCACTCGGGTGAACGTACAAAATTGGGTGTTTTCGCGGGATGACTTTTTCCCCAGCGTAGACGACACCTTTATTGAATGTCATTTTCCTCGTAGTTCAGTTTCCTCGTGCGCATCATGACAAATGAATGGAACTTCCATTGAGATTCAACAAATCATCGATACGCATCTCGGCCCTGTCACTCTGGAAAACAAGCGACTTGTTTTTAATTTATTTTTTGCCACCTTACTTGGGTGACTTTGAAAAGTAGAGTGAGTATGCATATTTATGCTGCACATATGTTGAGGAGGTGGGAATATCTTATTACCATCTTGTTTCGTAAAAAGATACCATGGCTTTGGCTTGATTGTGATTGATGGATAAATTGTGGCTACGTCAATTGTAAAAATTTTAGTTTTACGTTGATATAGCTTGTCAAATTGAAAATTAATCGGAATGCTTACTGAATTCAAGCATGCTTTTTTTTTTTAATGCGTAACCATGATGGCAGTTTTGATTCTTTAATTAAATATTTTAATTACCTTGAGTATGCTTTTTTTGCGCACTGTCCTTGAGGATTTCATTTCTCTTACTTGAACTATCTATGTGTCATTTTCTTAATTCTTTGGTTATTTTCACGCTTCAGTGCCTATGTTTACAAGTTGTTTTTTATATCTTGCACAATAAACAGGGTTTCCGCGCATATGGAAAGTCATGAATTTGGACAGTGGTTAAATTTTTTCATCGAAAGTCATGATTTTGAGCAACAAAAAAAATGGCCATAAGTCATGGAAATACAGTGAATTTCATGGATTTGTGAAAATTTTAAGTAAAATCACGTAACAGTGACGTCAAAAACGCTATGATCACTATTCGGCTCATCGAAAATTCATCTGTTTTATTTACGTTTTGAAAGTTAAAAACCGCTGCCAATGGAAACATTTCTGAACTCTAAATTTGTGACATCACGCGAGTAAGGTCTCGTAGGTGAAAAAAAAAATTCATAATATGGGAACTGAAATAAACAGTTTTGATAAGCTTGTGTTTAAATTTTTTTTCCCGTCTTTTTTTTTTCTGTTTTGCATTATTGATATCAAAAAATTTGATTTTTGACTATATAAATTATTATTATTGACTTTCTTCAAATATTTCTTTATTATTAAAGATTGATTAGCTTTTTTAACACTGAAATATTAAAGAATGGAAAATTGCATATTCCTTTTTCTTCTGATTTGGAAGTTACTGAAACAAGAATTTTTTACTTAATTTAAAATAAAACGTTATAAAAATCATTTTACGGTACATTGATTTACTTACTATGTTTGTGTTAGTAAAATTCATATAGGTTATTATTATTATTATTATTATTATATATTTTTTTTTCTTCTGTGATTTGATTTCTTGAGTCATGGAATATTATTTGCTTCAGTCTTGGGAAAGTCATGGATTTGTGACATTTTATTTTTGCAGAAACCCTGAATAAAGCTAAGTTAAGCGACTCATGGCCCAGAGTGGAGAGCATTCGCTTGACATACGAAAGGTCCCTGTATTAGTTCCCGTTTGGGACCGTCGCTCTTAATTTCTACTTTATAAAATGAGGAGACACGACGGCGATTGTAACAAAAATGGTCTCGCTTTGTTTGTTATGTTGACTGTTGAGTGTTTCTTGGTTTTTCCCGTTGAAGAAGCAAATTCGAGACAGTTTTCCTTGAAGGACCTTTCGAAAGGCATTCTTCTCGGATATTCTACAATTGCAACGAAGTTTTGGTACAGCGTAACCCTAGCGTAGCTATTGCTCTAAATAATCTCTGAATCAACCAACAAAAGCAATCTTTGATAAGCTATATACTACTGACATTTTGATTGCAATAACAGTCGAGTTTCACCCGAAAACAGTTTTGACTCATTCCAGTGGAATACTAGGGTCCCGCACCGGAAATATTCTAAAACGAAGCAATGATCTTGGCAGTTGGGGGAAACAAGATTCCTGGGCATTATTTTTGTCTCCTACCTCATCTTTCTTCATTACATTCGGTGTATGTGACTGGAGAGAAGTGCGACCGAAGAGAACACTTTGAAAAAGTTATCCAACAATATCACCCAACAACGTGCTGCTTATCGATTATTTTGAGATTGTTTACGGTTAGGAAAAAGCTCGTCTGGTCTTTATTCTGTTGGAATAAATTTGTCTGAAACATCTTCGTTGTTTCTGAGATTTGCTTGATTTGATGACACGTATGAAATTGCCATTAGCATTTTCGATTAGACCACATCTTGGATAACATTCAAACTTTGCAAGATTGCATTGAAAACTGCTGTCAAATGATGAAATTGCATTGAGTTTGGAACAAACGTTAAAATTTTTGTTTTTGTTGAATGCTTTATTGCGTAAAGCAAAACGCGGTCTGCCTAAACAATTGAATAGCCGTTTAAAAATGTCTTCGTCGTAAAATTTGCTTTTAATCCATCTATACTTCTTACGTTTCATACCATTTTTTAAAGCTCATTTTTAACAATTTCTGTAGTTGGGGCTTGGTTTCTTGCTGCTTTTGCACGAAGTAGAACAATTGAGTTTTTCAGTTACGAAAGACAATATGGCCATATCATGTTGCATCTTTGCATGAAAGACGGGGAATTTTTATTTTCCTATTTGGATAATTTCATTACTATATCTAAAAGAAAAATGTTGGAAACAATTTATGGTCAGTATTCAAGACGGAAAATTCTTGGTTAGAGATTCAGCTTACTTTTGTTGATTTTTTATTTTTTTATTTTTCTGGATACTTCTCAACATAATCTCGATACTCTCGTATTTATCATTGATTTGAAATAACACAATTCGAACCACACCCACTAACTAATTCTCATTATTTTGGCATTTGGAAGACTTTCATTTTAGCCCCTGCTAAAAAGAGAGATAACTTGGTACCTTGACCCGAACAAAAATGAAGAGGGGAAAAACCTCCAAAAAATATGCAGAAGTTATGTTGCTGGTGCCTCAAGAAAATGTGACAAAATGGGTAATCCACCTGCCACTTGGAGACTGAAGAAAAATACAATAATTAACTCTTTATTCTCACAGATTCGGGTGAATGACACTCTAATGCAAAATGTGTTTTTCATCTGCTTCGAAGATGGATTGCGCTTTGGCGTGTTTGGAATCGCATTTATGATTGGGCTCTGGTATTTTAATGTTCGGATCTTGGTGAATTAGAAGTTGAAAACACAGCTATGTGTATAGGATCCATGGGGGAAAAAAACAGTACCTGAAAATTAAAAATTACCCCAGCTTCATGGCATAGGTTATATATTTTAGGTCATTATGGGGAAAATATTCCTTGAAAAATAACCGTAGCTTTACATTTTAAATCTTTACTCATTCCTGTTGGAACGACATTGCCTAAGGACAACTCTGCGAAAGTGTCTCAACGTTTTGAAAACCAAAGAAAAACGTTTCAATTAATGGATTGAAAATGACCTCCATTACCATTCTAGCAACCAGTCTTGAATTATACGTTGGGATATAAATTATTGGTTATTTTTTTCGTTTTTGGCAATAATCGTCGGACCTTCTTATGGCTTTGGAGTATAGTTTTAATCACATCAAGTGCAATAAAAAGACAACTTATCAATTCATTCAAATGACATTGCCATTGAGACACAAAATAAGTTTTTGAAATTTTTGCTGCAATTACAATTTCTAATTATCGGTTAATATTTTTCGTATAAAATTAGGTGGGGCTGGATTTGACTGTTTACAAAAGGAAATCGTGCTCTCAGCAGGTAATTTCAATTCACATTTAAATAGGGGGTTCATTGATTTGTTACGTATATTGTTAAGCTTAAACTGTAGCGACTAAACTTGAAACTGTTGTGAAACAGTAAAATGAGTACCGCGATTCTTTGCTGAGTATATCGCTCAATTCACTTACTTAAAAAAAATCTTAATATTTTGTTTTATCTCGTGTAGTTAATTTTTATTTTTTATTCTTGAACTCCGGTAAAACTTGAAGCCAAACGGAAACCAATGATTTCAATGGATTTTTGTTGGGGGTAATTTATACGGCTAAATTTGTGTTTGTATTTGCGCAATTATTGAGTCTGTGATCAAAACTGGAATTTTATTTGAAAGGAAAACGATTCAAGACTAATTCGGAAAATAGGGGAAAAGAACTAATTTGAAATACTCGTGTTCCAGACGGGTTTCGGCGTGAACAGAAGGGGTGTAGACAAAGGGTTGTCTAGGCGGAAATGGAGCGCTGCTTCAGGTGAGAGCAGATTAAGATTCCATCGGGTTGAGTTGTTTGAAGCGGGCGACCTAGAAATCAGGAGAAAGTTCTGTTTTTCCGCCTGACCCCAATTTCCTGCTTCATACCACGCATCCTGGTCGCCGCTGCATTCCGCACTTGATACAATCCAATCCGTGATGTTGCAACACGAATTCTACGATTGGTCATTAGGAATCCGTTTTTATTTATAACAGAACAATGAAGGAATCGGTACACTTGTATCACTGATAGAATCTTTTTGATTGGTGATTTCATTTATTAAATCAACCTCAGATGTAGATAATTATTATTTTGCTTTTGCGATATTTTACCGTTGGTTTACATATATATATTTTTTTTTAAATTACGAGTTTCTAATTCATCAGATGAAGAAAGTATGGTAATCAACGAAAAAGTAGAATCCCCCCCCCCCTCCCCCCCCCCTCTTATAACGGATGTATTCCAAAACTGGATGGTGTTTAAATCATATCTCGCACTAAAAGTTGTGCCTTCAACCTTACAAAAAACTCTATAGATTTAATGATACTTGAATGGTGTATGTAGCTAGGAGGCAATTTTAGTCCTATCGAGTTGGCATTACATTATGCATTGCCAACTTTTATGTGAAATTGTGATATTTGAGTGATTTTTAGAACCGATCGACTTTTCATTGTTTGGCCACTAAAAAGAAAAATCATCGATTCCATGCCATGGACTAATTCTTTCTTGCCCTCAAAACTCGATAGAATGCATTCTCATCTACAACGAATTTATCTGTGAATTTTCAGCTTGATCGGATGACGGTAAGTGGGATAACTAGTTCCCCAAAAACTGTAATAGTCGCATGTATAAGAGTGACCTTTCAGTGACAGCCTCAAAACTTGTCAGAATGCATTGTCATCGACAACGATCAAATCTATCTGTAAAGTTTCAATTTAACTGAGTAGCGGCAAGTGGGTTAATTAGCCATCCTCAAATTTGACCGCCACACACAAAAAATCAAACTGGTTTATGCAAGCGTTCTTTTAATTTGGTTACAATGAAGAATGGTTGTCATGACAATGAGCAAACACAATTTGCTACATTGGTTATAAAATGCTAAGTCTTCCGTTTTAATTTTCTTTTCTTTTGGCATAAAATATTTTGATTTCCAATAAACTTTTAATTTACTTAAAATGTTTTTAGTTTTAGCTTCTTACTCTAATGTAGAGGTAAGCTCATACAAGGGCTATACCGTCTAGGTCTGAACGAAGTCACCATTTTTAACAAAAACTGGACTTTTTGTCACTAAACTCGCCAATTTGGCGATATTTAAAAATCGTTAGAAACTCTAAAATTACAAGTTTATTTTTTGTTACTATTTCATCAATATGTCCAAGGACGAGAAAGTTCAGAGTCTTCAGGTGCCAATTTTTTTTTTACCCAGTAGTATCTTTTTACAAGAAAAATAGAGCGCACACGAAATTTTAAAAAGCTTATCATAAGCACGTTTTGCCACAAATAAGAAATTTCGTAATGCTGATTGACAATCTGTAACTTCACTTCCATTTGAAAAAAACTAGGGATGTGGGACATCGCACAACTTTCAATACGCTATATTTTGATGTGAATTTGTGTCATTTATTGTTTTTACATTTTCATCATTTGCTTAGAAAAAATTGCCAGTTTTGTGATAATTCTTGTATGAGTATATAAAAAAAAAAGACAAAAAAAAAAAAAAAACATCGCCAAAATGGTGTTTTTGGCGATATGCTTTTTGAAAATTACTATATTATCCTTTGTTATAAGTGAAACTGTAAGAGAGGAGAAAAAACGATCGTTGATGAGCTATGTTTAAGCTAAGAGGACTCTGTGTTGAAAGCATTAGTTTTTCAACTTTTTACGCCATTAAAGCATTTTTACGGGAATTTCGGAGGCGGGGATGTTAAGAAGCATTAGCACAGCGATTTTTATCAAAATCGTTAGAGCCGTTTTCTACTAATCATTGAAGAACATGATTTTTTCAATGGCAGCTTCCTTATGCGCATGCGCGCGATTTTGACAAATCTTTAATGGTAGGTCCTCGGGCCATCACCAACCTGCTCACCAAATTTGAACATCGCAGGTCAATTTCTTGAGTTATGCTGACCACAGACACTCACACAGGCAGACATTTTTTCTAGATCACTTTTTTGAGATCAGGATGTTCCAAAGCGTGCGGGGGGAGGTGTTTTTTTTTTTTTTTTTTGACCGAATCCTATACTTTCATTACCCTATGTATTACATATGGGTAATTGAAAGTAAAAAGTGGGAAAAACATTCACCCAATTTTTTTATCGTTATAAATCAACACAGATATCCACGAGAAAATGAAAGGTGATAAGCAAAAAGAGTTCTTGTTGTTGAATTAGAAATGTAAAGCAAAAAAAAGTACAGTTTTCATCAA
Source organism: Linyphia triangularis (assembly GCA_963978545.1). Classification (NCBI taxonomy): domain Eukaryota; kingdom Metazoa; phylum Arthropoda; class Arachnida; order Araneae; family Linyphiidae; genus Linyphia; species Linyphia triangularis. The sequence continues at coordinate 47,363,872 of OZ021726.1, read as the reverse complement.
ATTAGTATAAACTTACACTTTGATGTTAATTAGTTGGCTCCTGCGCATCCTAGGCATTTAAGCTGGGCGACCACTATCGCTGACCAGAGCGAAGTGGATTAGAGCCAACTTCAAGGCTGAGCACGTTGCTATTGCTACAATGGACGTTGACAGCCTTGTAATTGGCTCTAATCCGCTGTGCTCTGCTCAGCAATAGTGGACGCCTAGCTTTAAGATTGCTTAGCGGGATTATTTTATGGAAGTTCATCAGAGTTGGATATATTGTATTCTAATTCTGAGAGATAGGAAACTTAATTTGGAAAGCAGATCTCAGCACTGTTGAAACTGGTCGGTCTGCTGATAAGTCATATTCTGTACATCCATCAGAATATGCAATGCAACTTTTTAATATTTCAGTTCGATAGATCAGCAAATAATGAAGGGAATTGGCTTAAAGCGGAAAACTACATTTTAAAAATATTTATTCACTTATTTATTGAAATTTAAAGTACGAATGGCCGAGTCTCCACACCTTCTACATAGAGTAGCTTTTTCAATTGTCTCCTCTCACATAAGTACTGAGATAAAAAAAAAAATGTAACTTCAATTTTCAAACAAATAACACCTTGTGTGATAGTAAGTAAGCTATTCGTTAGCAGCTGAAGTCTTACCTTTTAAATTGGTATATCATTCATCAATTTTGCTTTTGTATAAAGAGAGGAAAAAGGATCTCCACAAGGAAAAAAAAAAGAAAAAATTGTCTATAAAAATCAATAATGCATAGATGTATCGATAAGTTATCAACTTTTTGAGCTTTTTTTCATTTCATGATTCTTTAATATATTATGATGCTTGGAACACTAATATAGATGCTTATTCAGTATTGCATCCCATTCCTCTCCCCTCCTACCCCGCACCTACCTCCCCGCTTAAAGCAAAGGTGAGAGGATTCGCATTAGGATACAAAGAAGCATGTCAGATTTGTTTTCCCATCCCTATTTTGACGCATCGTAAACATCGCCTCGGGATATCATTGTAGGGTTGACTGATAAAATGATCTGAAACTGTTATCTCTGTGCCAAGGTATGTGTTGTGTCAAAACCTCGTTCGAGCAGCCCTCTAAAAAGAATGTGTTGCAATGTACTCAACTTTACTGTTTAGGTGTACCATGCCATGTAGTAATCTGCATCCTGAGCTGATTACTTAATAAATACAATGGTCGCAATCGCCATGAAATTCCTACATTTCTGCTTCTCCGTAAAATTCATAAAATTGTACTTAAATATTTCGCTTATTAACAAAAAATAAATAAAAACGCTTTCGTTCAGAGGGGGAGGTTCTCGACCTGCAACACACTTGATGACTTTATAGTTAGCGTTCTGTTTAGCGTTCCGCAAGACAAAGGAGCCGGGTTCAAATTTTTGTTTGAGCGTGGAAGTTCGTTGTGGTTCGGAATTCACTCTAAGCTGTAGGTTTCGGCCTGATTAGCCGTTGTTGTGCACAGAATAAGTCGTTGAACGTACAAACCAAATAACGGAACCTGCGTTCGTAAAGTTTCCTCAAACCTCCCAGTATAATGATTATTTTCGCCGCGCTTCCTCTAGTGTGATAGCCTCAATTACTGATATTTACGTCGGTATGGTGGTAGCCGCTATCCTCCACAATTACGTTGTTGTGATAGTCACTTTCGTCGGTGGGAGCGCTGATGTGAAAGTCGTTATATTCGTGCTTTGTGCTGGTGTGATAATCTAAAATTGTTTTATGACCTATTGGTGAAGCCGCTTTAATCTCTGTTGAAGCGATGTTGTGACTTGAAAGTTATATGTTTAGATTTGGAAAAGCATGAGTTTATTTTAGTACGACGATGCTCGATTTGAAATTGTAGATATACTTATAATTATTAGTATAAATTTAAAATTATATTCTTTTTTAAGTAATTTGAATGCTGCTAAAATGCTAAATAATTGGGTTCAGTTAATTTTGGATGTTTGTCACTAGTATATTTGTTTAAATATATAACCGTTCTTTTTTGCCAAAATTTGTTTTGAATTGCTTCATTTTAGAAAATTAGAAGGTTTTTTTTGCCGGTATTGAAACATGTTTTAGAAAAAACATGTGTTGGAAAGAAGCCTATGTCAGATTTAAAAGAGAAAATATTTCTCTAAAAGTTTTGGGAAGCATCCCTAAAATTCTTGGCTAAATTTTTTGAAAACTCACTGCGGCCCCCTGTAAATGTATACAGTTTGTGAGTTTTTATTTTGAGGTGATTGTCTCGCATCAGTGCTATTTTTTGTCAATTAACAGACACGGATGACACTATATTTCAGTAAAATTCAGTATTATTGACAGTATATTTCAGTGTGTGTGTGGCATTTCGTTTATTTTCGAAATGTAGAATGTATTTTTACTTTCAGGGTATTTAGGGTAATAGAAATATAGTATTCGGTCAAAAATTGCATTTCTCCACATTTTGGAACATCCTGATTTTAAGAAAGTGATCTAAAAAAAATGTATGTCTGTAGTCAGCATACCTCTCGAACAAATTCACCTACGATTTTCAAATTTAGTGTGCAGGTTGGTGATGACATAGGGTCCTACCATTAAGGTTTTTGTCAAAATCGCTTATGCGCATAAGATAGCTGCCATTTAAAAAATCATGTTTTTCAGTAATTGCTAAAACACGGCTTTAACAATTTTGTCCAAAATCGTTGTGGTAATGCCTCTTAAGTTGTTCTAAACATCCCCACCTCCGAAATTCCCATAAAAATTCTTTAATGGTGTAAAAAGTGGAAAAACGAATGCCTTTAACATAGAGTTCTCTTTCCTTGGGCCATACCTCATCAACGATCGTTTTTTCTTCTCTCCTCAGTTTCACTTAAGAGAAAGGATAAAAGGATTATCGAAAAGTATATCGCCAAAATCATCATTATCTAGAAAAAATGTCTGTATGTGTGTCTGTGGTCAGCATAACTCCTGAACAAATTGACTTACGATGTTCAAATTTTGTTTGCGGGTTGCTGGTGGCCATGAGACCTACTATTATGGTTTCGGCAAAATCGCTCATGCGCATATGGTAGCTGCCATTGAAACAAATATTTTTCAATGATTGCTAAAAAACAGCTCCAGCGATTTTGATAAAAATGGCTGTGCTAATGCCTCTTAAGGTGTTCTAAACATCCCCACCTGCGAAATTCCCGTAAAAATGCTTTAATTGCGTAAAAAGTTGAAAAACGAATGCCTTCAACACATAGTTCTCTTTCCTCATGTATACCTCATCAACCATCATTTTTTCTTCTTCCCTCAGTTTCACTTATAATAAAGGATTATAGTAAAGTACATCGCCAAAGTCACAATTTTGGCGATGTTTTTTTTTCTTCCCCTCCCTCTCCCCCCCCCCCCTTTTTTTTTTTTCTTTTTCTTTCTTTGAAAGAAAATGCTGGCCATTTTTTCGAAATAAATGATGAAAATATAATGACGGTAAACGACGCAAATCCACGTCAGTATTATATTGTAATTGAAAGTTGTGCGATGTTCCACACCCCTAGTTGATAAATGAATCATGTAAATATAAAAGCGGTAAATGGCACAAATCCACATTAGTATTATAGTGTAATTTAAAGTTGTGCGATATTCCACACCCCTAGTTTTTTTGGCGAACGTTCCTCCTCCCCCCCCCCCCGCCCCCTTCATCCTCGTTGCATAGTGCTAATTTTTGCTTAATTAATTAAGTGCTTAATTTTGACGATGGACTTATCAAATGAAACACAGTCCGATTAGAATCCTCATTGTTCCCTAGCAGAGTAGATTTTAACTTATTATTAGTCGACTCCAATTGCTCTTGAATTTTCTCTAAACAGAATCTCTCACACAAATGATAAATTAGCTTATTATCAATTAATCCAATACTATTGCCATACTTTGTGAAAAATATTTTAAAACAATATATTCGCAGGATATTGTGTAAAAAAAAAAGTTATTTGAATTGGCTATATGGCAAGAAAAGACTAGAAACAATATCACTTCATAGTAATTTTCTTCTCACTTCTAAAGAACAAAAAGACGCTCGAAGGTTTTATTTGTTTTTAGAGGTTACTTTATACTGTTGGGCAATTCGATGCAACAACTCGACGGCCTTTCTCCTCGCTCACTGGTGCTGCCCAGGGTCTCGATTACGGGACGAGGTAGGAAAAAGACAGATATGTGATCCGGTTTTCGAAAAGACACTTCTTTGAGTTGTCAATAAGAACCAAAAACGGAATTGAACATATTTTGTAGTATTTTTTAAATCCTTTATATAAACTTCGATTTTGTGTGTGTGCAGGGTTCCCTTGGTCATTAAAAGTGCTTAATTTTTTTCACTTATCTGTGCCTCACCAAATTTTGTTTGTATATTTGTATTACACATGCATCAACTTGTACATCGTTTGGTTTGTATTTGCTGATAGGTTGAGTTGAAATCGATTGTATTTAGTTACACACTGTACTCTGTAAGGCAAAACACATGAGATTAGTGTTTACGTTTTCCAAGCTAAAAAAAATCAAAGCAATCATCAAAGCCTGTTGTAAGGAAATGCAAATTATGCGTAACAGATTTTGATAATAATACTCTGAGCAAAGCAGCTGTAAAGTCGCACATTAAGATCCTGAGGAATGGAAACAAATTTTCGAAGGTCCTTAAAAAATATTATTTTGGTGCTTAAAAGTCATTGATTTTCATTCTATGATTTCAGTAAGAACCCTGGTGTGTGGCTACCAGGCAAATCTGCTTAGGCCTGATTAACTCACTTGCCGTCATCCAATCGGGATGAAACTTGGCAGATAGATTCGATGTCGATGACAATGCATTATTTCCAAGTTTTGGAGCTGTTACTAAAACAGGGTTCCCACGGTCATTGAAAGTCATTAAAAGTGCTTAATATTTTTGAACTTGTTTTCAAGGCCTTGAGAGTGCTTGAAAATGCTTAGAGGTGCTTAAAATTCATTGAAAATGCTTAGAGGTACTTAATTTTTACAGATGTTGTCCAACTGCAAAATTTATAAAAATACAACTCGGACTTGCTATCCCCGTGTGACTGCCACTTATCTGCACCATATCAGAATTTTCCGACGTATTTGTATTACGCATCCACCAACTTGTAACTTTTTTGGTAGAATATACTTTATTAAAAATTTAAATATAGATATGATGCCTGAAAACGAATTTTCATAGGTCCTTAAAAGTCATTGATTTTTATTGTGATTTGAGTGGAAACACTGTAAAAGGCGGCTTTTACATACGCTTTTATTATCGCTTCATAATACTAATAAATCTACTTCCTGTCATCCAATCAAGCTGAAACTTGGCAGGTTGTTAATGGCAATGCTTTCTGTCAAGTTTTGGTTCTGTAACGCAAAGGCCGCTTTTACACACGTTTCTGTTGCCTTGCGTCAGATTTATCAGCTTATATACTTGCATTCTATTATCCAGATACCAAATTGAATTCTCGGCACAGTATGGCCCATGTGTAACCTTTGCGACACACTTAACCAACCAACCAAGCTGAATACAAATATTTTCAGTTTGGAGGTGTTTAATAACAAAGTTTTCCTTATTTGAGGTTAACGAGGCATTATTTTTCTTTGCGCTAATTAACTCACTTGTCATTCAATCGAGCTGAATCTAGGAAGGTAGACTCGTTGTGGATGACAATGTATTCAATCAAGCTTTAAAGGGGAGGGGGGATAGTAAATAGTTTGGAATAAATGTTCTCTTTGTAGTAGTCAAACACTATGAAAACTCGATCTGAGGTTAATAATACTTACAATTTCACACCTAAAAATTGGCAAGCATATGAAGGATTTATATTAAAAACTTTTTTGGTATAGGTTATATTATTAAACAAGAAAGTATGGACAGCAGTGCGTTCGATTTGATGTGCGATGTAATTTCACCTCAATTTGGATGTGTACTTCATTTTCCTGGAAAAGTCTTAAAACGTCGTATTTTCTAGGTATACTTTTAAATTATCTAACTTGCTTGTGTGATTTTGCGTCTTGTTAGAAATAATAATAATCTTCAAGTATTCGTAGAGTTGTGCTGTTATTGCAGTTAATTTTGCTCCAACTAGATTTTGGGAGAAAATGAAGACAGCAATTTTGGCATTAAATATTGAAAGGTCAAGCTACTCCACCGAAAACCTATGTTTTAGTAAAACGTTTTTCCAAGAGTTTATAAATTTGTAATGATATTTTAAAAACTCATTGTTCAAATTGGAAATAGTTCCCAATTTTGGAAGTTTCCCTTCCAAGCATCTTTCCTTTGTTAGCATGCATAGAAATATAATGGGAAGCCAAATCGCACTCTCGTTTCTAAGTTGTGTAAACTCGGAAACCGCAAATCTGCTTACTGGATAGGCGACGGAAATGCTTCGCTGCGTTTTGAATAAATCTGAAATAACACATCGCGAACTAGCTTCTTCATTCAGGTTTGCGGAGGTTTTCGTGTTGATAAAGCGACCCAAATTCTTTTTATTTTAGACGGCAATCGGCAAATTAAAATCTTAGAAGTACCTTTTGCAATACGAATACAAAAAGTACTTTACTCCATGTTGATTTTAATAAATTATCGCCGATTTCCTATACAACTACACCAAAGAATTTTTTTTCTTTGTTTCTTCAAATAGATTTGAATATAGTATATCAATTTGGACTTAAGATAACATGTAAAAAAATATCAATGAGAAAAATGGATTCGAAGTTACAAAATCTAGTCCGCTAGATTTGTGGTTCCAAAACTTTATTTACTTAAAATAATTAGTTTTATTCACAGGGTTCCCACGGTCATTAAAAGTGCTTAATATTTTTTAACTGGTTTTCAAGGCCTTGAAAGTGCTTGAAAATGCTTTGAGGTGCTTAAAAGTCCTTGAAAATACTTATAGGTCCTTAAAAGTCCTTAATTTTTGCGGATGTTATGTGGTTAACTTCAAAATTTATAAACATACAACTCGGACTTGCTATCCCCGCGTGACCGCCACGTATTTGCACCGTATCAAAAATTTCCGACATATTTGTATTACGCATCCACCAATTTGTAACTTTTTGGGCAAAATATACTTTATTAAAAATTTATTTATTGATATGATGCCTGAAAACAATTTTCAAAGGTCCTTGAAAACATTGATTAGGTCCTGAAAAGTCATTGATTATCATTCTGTGATTTGAGTGGGAACCCTGATTCAACATAGAACAATTTTGGTGTCTTTGGAATCAGATTAAAAAGATTTTTTTTAAAGCAATAATTTTTGTTTAATACTGTTTTAAGGTTGTATATATCCCATCCCCCACCCCTAAGAATAAAAATATATTACTTTTTTTATGATTATTAGATATTTTATTTGAACCCATTCCTAAACGTAGTTTTCTCCCAACCTCTCAATGCAAAATGTACCTCTGAATCTAAATAATTTTTATGACTTCTTGTATAATTTTTCTAGGAGTTAGAAAGTTAAGAAACATTCCAACTTTCATTAGAATTTTAACGTTTTTTAAAACGTATTTCAAAGTATGTAACAGTTTGAATATTGACTCATTCAAATTTCAAATAACTTCAATATGTGGATTAAGAGAAAATCCTAGTAAGGATAATTCCCTATACTCGCTGTGTTACAATCTTCTAGCCCAGTGTATTTAGAAACTATTGTGTACAAAACCTTGAAATTTGGTGAGTAGGTACTAAAAGGATCACTTAAGGAATTGACATAAATTAAAAACTCGAAAATAGCGTCTACATATTTTATATTTGAAATCCTTCCGTCAACGCATATGCAATGGCTCCACCTAGTTTTGTCTTTTGCTAGTTTAATTTTCTTTTTATAATAGGTTGACATTAAATGAAAACAATTTATGCCATTTCATGAAGTGATCATTTTTGTACCTTCACACCAAATGTCAAGGTTTTATAGAATATAGTTTCTATATGCACTTGGCTAAAAGATTGTAACATAGAGAGTATAGGGGATGATACTTACTAGGACTTCATCTTAAGTATAAGTAGCCAACAAGTTCTTTTATAAAGTTCAATTGAGATCACCTTCAAAATAAAGTGTATGTTTACTGGTTTTGTTACCTACCACAAACATCTTACAACTCCCTATCGTATTGTTTACTTTGTAAATTGCAATGTTCTCGATTATGACACCGTTGATTGCGCATCCCAGGTTTCAATTAGGTTTTCTTCCTTATCGAAGTGAAAGGATCTGAAGCGTCAAACGAGGCGTTAAATTCAATTTACCTTTTGAATTGTCACGGACATGGAAACCGATTTTTACTCTTTCTCTCATTCCACAGTTTTCTTTATGGACCACTTCATTTTCAACAAGTTGATCTGTAACGGAGCTTGAAGCTGCGTTGCTGTTGGACCCTTTAAAATGTTTCCGAGTTTATCTTGTTCGCATCATTTGCAAAATTGTTTTTTTAGAGTTAATCACCTAGTTTCTGTTATTGTTTTGTTTCAATTGCGGTAGGTTAGATGTCCCTTTTTATTTTAGTATTGTGCCAGCTCCTTAAAAAAGATGTTTTTCCTGTTTAATTGATCTTTGGATTTGAAATCGTTTATTCAAAATTATTTCCAGGTAAAGTAAGAAATAAAATAGCTTTCTGATAAAATGTTGCTAGGCAATTACTAAAGTGAAATGAGTTATTTACATTTTATAATCGAATGTCTCGCAGCTTAACCGTCATTGTGTATAAAAATAGATCATTGAGCATATAATCCAACCAACCCATGTCTCACAGAAAGATTAGTTTATAGTAATCAAAATACTTCGCAGGAAAAATATCCTTCAGCTAACTACTTTAAACTTTCATCAAAGATTCATTCATAGGATTGATCCATTTCACAGTAGCTAACTTTCTCCCTTTTCAAGTTTCAGCCAATTTTTTTTTTTCCTCTTTTTTTCCCCTCACTATCTGTTAATTTCCAACTAATAGCAATCGACGTTGTAGAATTGAGTTTGAATAGAGGATTTGCCCATTTTGGGTTCCGATGAGTTATGCATAAATTTAGCATAGCCAATCATATTTCCAAAATAAAACTATAGTTTAAAGTGGATTACCAAACAAGATCCAGCCGTGGATCGACGGAGTAACTACTAGTGTACTTTATCCAGCTCTCTAATTCAAAGGATTTTCGACTAATAAAATAAACTTTCTCCGATTATAGAAGACAAACAGCAAATGAATAGTGACCTACTTTTTCCGACTCGATCGCTTTCCAACGGTTGGCATCGGTGTTTAAATTTTGAGATTGTGTTACGTGACCATTTAAAGTGCATAAAATTAGATCCATCTTTTCTGACACTTATCTGACGCAGGCAAGGACAGATTTGGGATTTTTATTTTTGTGGGATTCGTTTCGTTTGTAGTGGATGTGATCCGTCTAATTGCGCACAACAATGGGAAAATGTCAAATTCTTGGTGTGGCCCAAGTTGGTGTTTTGAATCGTGACTCGGTTCCCATTTGACGTCGGGCGGCCTTGCGGATTTTTAATTAAAAAAAGTGCGTCTGACTGTTTGTTTGTAATTTAGGAATGTTTTTGAGGACATTTTCTCGTGAGATCATTTTCAATGATTTGCAAACAGGATAATAGCTGAAGCGGTAAGCTTTCTTTTCATTTCGTTGTTTTTAATCGTTAGATACCTGTTTAACGTATCACAAAAGTACACTAGTTAACTTTACACTTGAATTGCATTGCATTTTTTGTTTGCTTATTTGAACTCTTGCTCATTGGAGCGTATAATTAAATAGTAAAATACAGCGCTTGTAAAGCTTTTATCGAACCTGTCTTGATTCCTCTATTCTATGCTAATGAATGGTTTTATACATAGTCGTTCCGGTTTTTTTCCCCCTTCTCAATCATTCCATTTGGTCCTATGTAAACTAACGAGTGAAACTGCTGTCACTTACATTATTCGTTAGCTAATCTTCTCCTTTCACATCTTGCATGACTTTTCATGATTTATTGTTAAAAAACAACTCCCATATATAAATTGAATTTTATTGTCACCACTTCTGTTGCAAAAAAAAAAGGCAAATAAATGCATTCTAGTCTCGATTAAAAAAAAATTTACAATGAATGTAGTACCGGTTTGGTTCAATATTGAATGGCACTCGATCATTTTTCACTCTTATGTTGCCTTTGTTTTGGTGTTTCCTTAGCTCTCGTAGCAGCAGGTGCGTTATACCTCGCACATATTTTTACATTTTTCTTCAGCTGTATATTTAAGAAAATGCCAAAATTATTCGAAATTTTTATGTGGAATGAAATCCGTCATTTCAATAAAATTATCTTAGCCAAATCTCCGTATGTCTGTTTTATTTACATTTAGCATGCAAACCGCACTGATCAAAACCGCAAAATTTTTAGAGTCGCAAAATAAATATAAGCAGTACCATATGAACTTTGAACTACAAACATTTTTATAGTATAATAATTAAGTCAGTTGAGACGGTCGGTAGTCCATTTTTGTTCGGAATGAACGCATACAGTTCATTCCATTCTTTTTTAAATTTACGATTTTCCTCATCAAATTTTCTCTTCCTTTTGATGAAGTTGCGGGCATGTTTTTCCCAATATAGTGTTTCAAAAGCAAGAGTAAAGGCGTTTTAACAGCACGAACAACCACGAAAAGTTTACAGCGAAAGTTTCTATCTACCTCAGTCGGAGACGAGAGAACAACGAGGGTCAAGAAAAGCTTGATGCAACTGAGACTGACAATGCATATAAAGTTTTTTTTTTTTAAAACTCTGTTTTTATGGATTATATTAAGTATCCAACTGAAAAACTATGCCTAATTAAAAAAATTAGTATATCATGAATATGTTGGAGTATATTATGAAAACTGAGTATTATGATTTGCGTTGGTAATTTCAATTTTCATAACGCAATGTTCCTTTTCGATTTGCGTTTACTAATTACACACATGTTTACTTATGGTAATGAAAGTATGGCATTTGGTGTTATTTATATATATATAGCATTTCTTCACGTTTGGATTTCAAAAAAGTGGTTTATAAAAGTGGCGTGTCATAACTCCCGAAGAAATTGACCTACGATGTTCAAATATAGTGTGCGGGTTAATGGTCCAGAAATCTACCATTAAAGTTTTCGTCAAAATCGCGCTTACCATAAGGTCGAAATCATGAAAAAATCATATTTTTCAGCAATTGCTAAAATTCGGCTCTAACAATTTTGATTAAAATATCTGTGCTAATGCCCCTAGAGGTGTTCTAATCGTCCCCAACTCCGAAATTCCCTTAGAAATGCGATAAAAGCGAAAATTGTTGAAAAACGACTGCCTTTAACACAGCTGTGTGCCCTTGAGCATCGCGCATCAACGATTGATTTTTTTTCTGTTTCACACACAAGGAAGAACAATGTATATCAAATAACATCGCTAATTTCGTTATTTTGACGGTGTTCTTTTTCCCCACTTAAAAAATATCGCCTAACTGGTTATTTTTATTGAAATGAGTGAAAATGTGAAAACTGTAAATAACACCATATCAGATTTTAATGCAATGACCAATATTATAATGTAATTGTAAAAGTTATGCGTTGTTCCACGCCCCTAGTTTGTGTGTGTATTTGTGCCCCTGGAGCCCAATTAACCCATTTGACATAATCCAATCGGGCTGAAACTTGTCAGATAGATTCGATGTCGATGACAATGCAGTCTATCAAATTTTTGAGGTTGTCACTGTCATAACTAAAAGGTTGCTTTTACGCACTCTTCTATCTTCGTAATATAAACCAACTTGCCGCCATGCATTTGAGCTGAAATTTGACGTATAGATTCGTTGTCGATAAATTGCATTATATCAAGTTTTGGGGCTGTCAATTAAAAAGCCACTTTTACACACGTTTCAATAGGCGTTTGAGATTACTAATAAATATACTTCCCGTTATGCAGTCGAACTGAAACTTGTCTGGTCGATGACAATGCTTTCTATAGTGTTTTGAGACTGCCATACAAAGGCCGCTTTTACACGCGTTTCTATTTCTTTGTGTCATACTTATTACCTTTTACTCGCATTCTATTGTCCAGATTTAACCATGCTCAATTGAACAATATTTATTGACTGAAACCTATTAAAGTTGATGAGGCAAAATCTTCAGAGGGCTAAGTAAGCCACTTTCCGTCATCCAATAGAGCTGAATCTTGGCGGTAGATATACTCGTTGTTGATGACAATGTGTTCAATCAAATTTTTGGGGGGGAAAGTAGTTAGTGAATAGTTCGCAATGGATCTTTTATTCTTGGTGGTCAAACACTAAGAATAAAATATCAATAAGTTGCAATTGCGCATGAAAATTGCCAATACATATATAGGATTGATATAAAAAATTTGTTTTTATGGGTTATATTATTATTGTTTTAATTTGAGATTGTGTGTGTATTCTATGTTACGTTTGACGCTTTTCTTCACTGAAAAGAAAGCATTCTCCCTTCGCACAAGAAAGTAGTGCTACCACATTTGAATACTTGATGAAAGCATACCTCTGCAATACATTTCAGTTACTGTGATTGCACCGCAACTGGTTGTTATAAGTGGTTAACATACTAGCTTCTAGACCGCGAGATTGAGGGTTCGAGTCCCACATGGGTGTTTGTAAATGAATGTTGGCTTGTCAAATGCCGAATGTTTCGGCGCATTATAGCCCTCGTGTTGCTGACGGCGCCAGATAATCTGAAAACAACCAAACCAATGCTCACTTGCTTTTTGTTGGACCCTGAAAAGGATCTCATAGAAGTGAGTGTACGCATTGTCTCGTTGCTCGTGCTATTAAGTGCGTCCTTATGGTTTTGCTCCTGGTCAAATCTGATCTTCGATTAAAAGTAGCCTAAGAAATGAAAGGTAGGTCATGCTAGCTTTCATTCCAGTTCATTGGCCGTCCATTACTGTTTTCGGAAACATTTCGCTTTGGTGTTTGCGAATTCGTTCAATTTCCTGAGTAGTTGATAGCCGAGAGTTAACAGAACGAATAATAAGTTGGACATTTTGATGGTTAATTCCGCTCTTTACCTCTTTTGACCGTAAATTACGGAGCTTTCTTCTTTTTGACTACTCGCGGTGTCTTTTATAGCCCAACTGAAAAGGCGGATGCTAGTGAATAGGAAAAGATTTATTTCGAAAATAACAGGTTTGTAAATATATATTTTGGTGGACCTTTTATTTGAAAGTATTTACTTTCTTGGAAGTATGAATTCTCCGTTTACTTTTTCGATAAGTTATGTACACTTTTATTTGAAAAAATACCTTTCATTAACCCTTTGCACTCGAGGCCTCCTTCGTTTGGCTGAACCATTAACGTAAACAATCTGCCTTGCATCGAATTTCCGCACCCAACCTAGTGATGAACGAAAGTCACCTCTCGAGTGCAAAGGGTTAATACACTAGTTTCTGTTTCTACAGAACTAGTAAGGTTCACTTCCTGATATCAATGATTTGAATCGCATTACGTTTAATTTTCTTTCCTATTTTAATTCTTGGAATTTAATTAAAATATGAATTATGTAATAGCTTAAGGGGTAATTTACTTTAAGTGAAAAAAAAAAAGCAACATTTGAAAAGTAATTGTAAGAATTTTTTTTTTTGAATTTTTTTCATAAACCATAAACGTTACAGAAATAATGAAGTGGTATTTTTATAAAGTTTCCGACTCCTAAGTGTTGGCGAGTTTTTCCATCGAAATTCGCGAAGTAAATTACTTTCTGTTTTGTTCTATTGTTCGACCTCGTATTTTTCAAAACATGTTTTGTGTTTATTTTATTTTTTATTGGCAGCGGTGATGGATTAAAATGAATTCTACAATCGTATTGTAATCATAGGGTAATGTGGGCAATTGACGATTTCCTGTTGGACATTTCACAAGAGTTCTTTTTTTCTGAAAAGAAAACATTAGACAATTGACGAAAGATTGGAAATGAAAGTTTGCAATGAATGACAACTGAAATTTTTTTTCGTTGTTATCATTAAAGGCCAATTGAGATAAATCCTTCACTTTAAATTTTTAAATTTGACTATTGTTTAAAGTATCCATACATAAACTTTAAACAACTGGAAGGCAGTTTCAAGAAGTAATCGAAAGGCGACCAAACGCTGAAACTTTCCAGTTTCAGGTTATGGTAATTTTTTTTCTTTTTCTTCGGCAAATAATCCTAGTATCTTTCTCAATCGGGTTTCAAGTCGGTTCATCTTAATGTCAGAAACTTGTTATAAAATTTAGTTATTTTAATCTGTTAATGATAACTGATCTAACTGAAAACTTATTAAATTTTCTCACTTCCAAACATCAACTAATTAAAAATATTGTGTACGGTTTGTCGTTAAAAACTACCAACTGGTTTAATTTTGCCGCAATAAATAGGTTCTCGAAGTGTCGAAAAAATCAGTATTCATGAAATATCTTTTAGCTAAACAAATGATTTTAACCGTAACTTAAGTTAACATTTCTCAAATAGAGTTTTGTTTGAAAAGCAAAACTACTTGGATGAGGTAATTTACTAAGTTGTATAATTTATTATTATTATTATTAAACTAACCGGTATTTTAACACTTAAATGCCCAAAGTATCAAATTTGATTCCTGACTTTTAATCTAATTGTACACTGGCAATTGGTTTGTTTTTAATATTTGGCTGTATGTATGTTACCATTGCATAATGTTACTGCAATAAATACATTGCTGCAATAAATATAGGCATTAAATACAGGCTACTGCAAAAAATACATTAAAATTTTTTTTTATTTAATTAAGAAAATCAGGCTTCTAAGGGTTAAGGATTCAAAATGTTGCATGATTTTTTTTTTCTGTGATATTCTAAGTTTTGCTACATCACATTTTATTCGGAGCCAATTGTCAGTATCATTTTTAAAGAAGCAGGAGTGACTGCTTTTCTTCACGTTCTGTTAATTTTTGTCGATCGCCATTCTTTTCAGAAACAGTTTTCGTCCCCTCGAGGGACATCATTCTTTTAGACTCTCCTACTCTTTAAATCGGTATGCCGATTGCTATTTTTTTTTTTCTTTTTTTTTTTCCCCCCGAAAGGTAAGTTTTTCTTGAGGATGGAGGGAGAGAAGAGAGGATTTGTAGGGCAATAACCGAATATGAACTAAGGGAAAGATTTTGAGCTGCAGGAAATTTTATGTCCCTACGGATTTTTTTTTGTCTTCTTTTATTCTTCCTTTATATATCATAGGTGTTTGGGTTATTAAAAAATGTTGTATTTAATAATAGTTATTTGATATCGAGAATTTTTGATATTCGCTTCTCTTTTGGTTGCGTAAGGAAAGTTGATTTTCGAATGTGTCACTGTGGCGCGTGAGAAAACGATTCTTATCCGGGATTGCCTTAATTAGCTCATTCTTACGAAGTCTGAAAGTTTTGAGGAGATAAGATTTCTTTCTCATGCGGCAAGGTGTGGGAATTGAGCGATTACTTGCGATTCAGTCCTTTCTGGCCTATTTAGATCCAACAAGTTAAGGTCTGTGTTCGTCTTTTAGGTGACATGCTAGTGGGTGCCTTGTTATATTCTCAAATGTGATGCAATCTGATGTTTCCGACGGACATTCAAAGCAAATATTGGCGACAATATTGTTTACATTTTGCAATTTGCCTGCTAACTTTTGGCTCTTTGATCGCCAATGAATGAATTTCTCAGAGTTACTGAAATGATTCTCCATTAGCGCTTTCTAGTCTCTTCCTTAACAGGAGTAGTCCATTGATCCCTGCTTATTCCTCTTTATTCTTGCTGAAATAAATGCAGAAATAGCATAGTTGGTTATTTGCCTCGTCTCTTAAATGTTTGATTTCTATTGAGTGGTGTTTAAATCTACAATAGCAACTTGATAGTTTGAAATTCTTTAATAGAATGCCAGCATAAATTAATCAAGTTGAAGTCATTTGCTACTAATGACGATCCTACTTGCATCCTTCTTCAATGCAAACGGTGATATTTGATGCTGGCAGCAGGAAAAATGAATAGTTAAACCTTTATTAAGTGAAGTGAGCCTATACTTCCATAGTAATGAACCTTTTAGCCAGTGAAGCAAACCTGTGATAGTGATTGTGTGGCAATAAATACTTAAGCGAGAGTAGTTTAAGAAATATGAATTACTTACACCTATATACATTATACATCATTTCGTACGTTCCTTGATTAAGTGTATTTCGCCGACCTTTTACCATACTTTCTTGCACAAAGTAGAGAAAAAACGTAACCTCATGCGGGAATTCATTTAACACGTAGATTAACACCATGTCGTCCGCACGTCGTTTTTTTTTGTTTTTTTTTTGGCAGGACCGGCAATTTTTTGAAGTTTATCGGGTTTTTCGTAAATCGTCCAAGTTTTACTTCTCCGTTATTTGCGCGACAGTTTTTGTTGTGTTGCCGGCATTTCTCCGATAGTTTCGCGGGACACCAACGTGGTGTCATCGAACGGCATAGTGTTAATAGTTATTTTAAGGTTTATAACTATCAAGTGTTTTTATAGTAAGCGTTCAAAAATCATATTTCCGCTCTGATACGCGAAATCGCGCATCTCTGGTATTGTTGTAGTTGTTAATTTTGTTAAACTTATTTTGCTTTAGTTTAAAAAATACCCTTTGGATTTTAAAAATACCCCTTAAAATGTAGAGAAGGGGTAAAAATACCCTTAGGAAACATTTAACTGGCAAAGACTGGTGATTGCCTTCCTTAAATGTTTTTTAAGAAGCCCAATGAATTCAAATCCCAAACACTCCCACCAGCCCCCCTATATTATTGTGCTAGTTGCGTGACCGCGCTTTGTGGAGTCCCATCATTGTATATAATTCCCATTTTTTTATGCTTCGCGAACCAGACTCCTTACGCTTGCTGAAAGGTTAATTTCTACACAAACTGAAGATCGCTTCACTCATTAAAAATTTAATTGCTATGCAAGCTCAGGCTTGCTTTGCTCGCTGGAAGATTCCTTGCTGTACAAACATAGGATTCTTTTTCTCGCTGAAAGATTTTTTACTGCGCAAGTATAAGTTTGCTCCGCTTGCTAAACGGTTGTTCATGTAAACCTTATTAGAATCTCTCCCTCATTTCTCCCTCGAGAATCAAAAGACTTCACTCAATTACTACAACCCCCCCCCCCCCCCCAAGAAAAAAAATTTCAGAATTATATGCTTATTGTAAGTCACTTTGTAAAGAAACTTTAAGAAAAATAATAAAAAAAACTAATGTTTTAACATTCTGTTTGTCAAAGGTACAATTAGAAAACCATGACTACTTATATTGGAAGTGTCAGAGCTCTACACCTACTGAAAATAACCTTGTAAAAAAAACTAGAAGGATACAACCACAGATAAACTGTTTTATATATGTTATAGCTAATACGATTAATTTAGATATTATAATATAATAAATAGTTATTATAAATAATTTATATTACAATCTGGTTATCTTACAGAAAAACCATTTATTGTGTTATAATATCGAAATTAATCATATTAGCTATAACATAAATAACTTATGACTTTTTACTTATTTTGTAACTTTTATGGTTAAGCATATATCATTATGTTGAATGTTATTTTCCATTAAACATACTAGTAATATACCTTGACTTTTTTTTATTTTGCAATTTTGATTTGTTTTAGTTTTTATAACAAACCATCAATGGTTTATGGAAACTAAGTCTACTCAAAGGAACTATTAATAGTAAATACAGAAAATTAGATATAATTAAACTAATAATCAAAGCAATTCTATTATTTAAATTAATTAATAAAAATCGATTCATCATTAACAATAATTATTAAATTTGCTTGATGATTATAGCAGGAATTTGGGTCAGCACAAATTTAAAATCCCAGTGCGCCCTTGGTGAAATGTGAAGAAAGATTTCGCTTGGAATGAATTCTACTCTCCATATTCACTTTTCTTTGATTAGGCAGTTATACTCTGTTATACAAATGAAGTTATTAATTCATGATCCAAGTGACTAATGCATCCTTTTCCCTTCCAGGTGATTAGCCTGCCCCAAAATGGCAGTAGTCAACACTATGGCTTCACCCTTTCCAACGTTGAGGCAGATGGACCACATGGTAGCTTCGAGTGCCTCAGACAGACTGGGTACAGGTAAGGGCTGAAAGTTATTAAAAGAATCACAAAGTAGAAATTTTCTTATTGTAATTATGTAGAATCATAACTTTTATAATAAACTATTTCTTGTGGCGTATTGTTTGCCAGAAAAATTCAGCCGTAAATGTAGGTACAAAAGCCTCATTTGTTCAGAACGCAAAAAAAAAAAATTCTAACGATGGCTATATCTTGTGCTCTAATTGATGAAATAACAAACAAAAAGTACCGTTGTAAATTGGGGAAAGTCTTTAATAATTGTATATATAGTTGTTTTTTTCGTCATGAAGGATCATCCAAGTATTAAAACATAACCAAACTTTAAAAATTTCAATGGCTACCCCATAATGTTATGCCATATTTTGATTTAGAATCTAAAAAACAGTCAAAATTTAAAAATTTGTAGTTTTTCAATGAATGGTTAGTAATAAAAATGATAAAAACAAAATCGTAAATTAATGTTAAAAAGAAAAGTTTTTTTGCCCATTAATCCTTAACCCTCTGAGCGTCAAGGGAATGGGCGAAATTATACAGTTGTTTTCCCTGCAATAATTTTTAAATTTTATTTCTGATCCAAATATATAATTTTTTAAAATTATTTTTTATTTGTTTTGTTTTAAGTAGGTTTTAAACTATCATCCTAATAAAAAGATTAAAAAAATATTTTATTTTACATTTTATTTATAAATTTAAAAAGGTTGTGTATTGCTGGAAAAACTGGGGATCAAATGACGGATATATACGCCCGTGACCCTCAGAAGGTTAAATAATTCATATATTTTTGTAATTTTTGTTTCAAACGATAGTTTGTAAATGGCCAAACGTAAATAGCAATAAACTTTTGCATCAATTTTTTTAAATAATTAATTATTAAAACAATTTCAAAAACTTTTAAATAGAAAAATATTTTTTTTGTTTTCATTGATTTATCATGGTCTAAAAACCTCCCCAGAATTTTTTTCTTTCCATTTTGACTTTTGATTCTCAATTGTTTAGCAAATTTTTAAAAAAAAAATACTAACTTTAAGAGACCGTATAGTAGATAACATTTGAAAATAACTAAAGAATTAATTCAAGGTAAACTAAAGGTGTGGAACATCACACAATGTTCAATTACACTATGATATTGATCATTGCATTAAAATTTGATATGGTGTTATTTACCGTTTTTGGCAATAATTTGTACATGGGCAAAGACAAAAAAATTGGAGAAATATGCGACATTATTCAGCAGACATTAGTGTCCTTCCTTGTGCATGAAACAAAAAAACATCAATCGTTGGTGAATGATACTCATGGGCAAAGAGCTCTTTGTTAAATGCATTCGTTTTTCAACTTTATACGCTTTTATCACATTTCTGCGGAAATTTGAGAGGTGGGGACGATTAGAACACCTTAAGAATCATTAGCACAGATATTTTAATCAAAATCGTTTGTGCCGTGTTGTAACAATAGCTGAAAAATATGATTTTTTCATTTAATAAATAATTTCAACATTCGTGTTACATTTGTGTTTACAGTGTAACGTTTCTGTATAAAAATAATTACGCTTTGCTGAATACTGTTTATTAAAGCCTACATATTATGCTTATCAATTTTCTAATCATCAGTAGTATACGTTATATTTCTGTTATTACAGTTTTCAGTATTTTATTTATTTCGTGCGATGTATGCACATCTTTAATCTTGTAAATTATTTGTTATTTTTGCGTTTACTTGCTGATTTTGTATTAATTTGTTGTTAAACATGACACTATAAATCCAAGTAGTTTTTGTGCAATTTTAGACGAATACTTGTATTTTTATAATGTCATGAAACACAGATCGAAAGTTCGATTTCCCCCTCTTTAAAGTAGAACCATAAAAATAATTTCTTATCAAGATTCGCCCTGAAGATTGGCCAAAACATGGTGAAAAAAATTGTGCTTATAAGTGACGTCTTTTTCAACAAAATGAATTGAAATATTGTAATTAGGGTAAAGGATGTATTCTAATTCGAATGAAAAGATAAAAAAAAATAGGGGTTCATATTGAAATTTTCAAAGGCAGAGTTAAATTTACTTAGTAAACAACACCCTAAGAAAATAAATTCTATAGACATATTAACAATTGTAAACAAAACATTTTGGTGCAAACTGCAACATTCTACGATAATTGGAACCGAATCAGCCATCGTTCAGATTTTTTTGCGTACTGTATCACACCTGTACTTGCCGAATAATTTTTTTTTTTAAAGAACTGCTAATGAATCATTGATTTTCTCCACTGGCCAATTATTTCTCCTACTCATTTTGGCATTAAGTCTTCAATAACTTATGAAACAAATTGTGAAAGACCTGACTTATATTTCAAACATTTAGCAGAGTGGCCACAGAACCGGGAAATCAGGGAAATGTCTTGAAGCTTTCTGATTCTGGAAAATATCGGGGAACTTTTTTAAATTTCATGAAAATCAGGGAAATTTTGTATTAAGGCACGTTCATCCATATTTTGGTGCTAGTTGCATGGAGATTTGTAGTGGTAAGCCTTTAGAAGTTTAATGTTATGGAATAATTTAAAACTTTTCATTATCAGCAAAACTATTTTTTAAAAATTGCATATTATCTCTTTAGTATACATATTCTCTTTGATCAGGGTGTCTAGACATCTTGAAAACCTAAGAAAATTAGGGAAATTTAAAAAAAAGTTTGCCCTAAAATCAGGGAATTCTTTAGAAATCTGTCAGGGAAATCCGGGAACTTTTTTTCCTGAATTTTGTGGCCACCCTGTTGAGGATTAAATTTTTTGCATAATCCCATTTGAATTTGTTCAGGCAAACAAAATTATTTTGAAACTGCTAGTATTTTTATATTCATTAAAAGAAATCTGGATGATGTTTAAGCTCGTAATAAACTTGCAGCCATCTCAAGCATAAAAGAGCTTAAAAACAAAAGTTCAATTGCATAGTTTCCTTAGAAAAGTAATAAAATGCCTGTTGGAAGATTATAGAAAGATAATGGCGAGTTTGACCTCTGGTCCTTATGCTGATTGTGCTTGATATTGAATTTTGAGTTGGTTGTCGGGCTACCTGGTATAGGATTCTTATGGATTTTCTCCTTTCCAACATGCAAATGTGGAGCATGACATTATCTGAACTTCTCGCCGTTTACAGGAAGAATGGTATAAGATGCCATTGGCAAGCATTCAAGAACTGTATTTATCTATTCCGAGAAGACTGCAGGTTGTTTTGAATGCCAGCGGCTTTCTTGTACCATATTAGACATTGTAATATGTTTTGTGTTTCAGGCATTTCCATTTGTTTGTCGAAACCCTGTATCTAACTACTCTCCAGAAGCTTTTATAAATATATGTATATTAATATGCAAGTGGTAGTATATTATATAGTGGTAGTCACTCCTCCTAAACTACTCAACCAATTTTTATGATTAAGGCGTCATTTGAAAGAAATTGAACTGTAGATTTGTCAAAATATTCCAAAACTACAAAAGATAACTTATTAATTAGTTTAATTACAGCAATGATTTTCAATAATCTTAGTTGCAACAGTGTTTTGTTTACATATTTGGTGTTTTTGTAAACTGCATTTTTTTTTATAAGATTAATAATTCATTGGTTTAAAAGCGAATGGTTTTAAAAATAATAATTGTTCTTACTGGGATATTGATTGCCATTTGGTTTTACATTCAAAAGCAGGGTTTATATTCCGTCAATTCATTGATATTCCTCATTCTTATATTTGGATTTTAAAGGTTTGTTGAAGAAACTATTTTTGACTTTGTAAATATTCATGAAATATAGCAGTATATTTTATTAATTTTATTTGGAGCTGAAATGGACTATATTTACTTACTAACACAATCTTCATTTATTAATAATTGAAAAGGTAGTAAATGACATCATGATACTTGTATATTTTCAGTTGTTCATACTGAGGAAATCTCCTACCAATTGATTTGCGTTAAATAGAAAATTTTGATTCATATCTTTTTTCGATACTATTTCTGTTAGCCGAGTACCAGATAAAAACCACCAAATTGTAGCCCTTGCTCATCCACATTTACAACCTTCAAATCATTTATAATTCTTATAATAAACTATAAACATTAACTGGTAAACATTTAGACATGGTGCCAACTGGTAGCATTTTTTCCTTCCTATTTATGATAAGCCATCGTTTCAGTGCATTGTTGAAGGGAATATGATTTATTATTAAATTCCTTTGGACAAATGATAAGAGAACAAAGCCCTAGCGTTGGTTTGATAGATTAGCTAGCAGGGGGTGGGATGATTTGATAGATTAGCAAGCAGGGGGTGGGACCCCCCTAGTAAATATTAATTTTAGTAAAAACATAAGTTATTATAACCAATAAAAGGCAAAATGTCTAAAAGAGTAACACATTCTTTTAATGTTGACATTTCTAAAGTGGCCTTAAGTTTTAGCCACAATCCATCTTACTTTATGCAGGCTTACCAAGTCTTTCCTTTAGCTGCAATTTTTTCTGTTTCTCATATTATGTTGATTTGTGTGTACTAAGTTTTTATTGCAAGCTTTGTAATTAGCCAGTATGAATTTAGTACGAGGCATTCCACAAAACCGTAATTCAGTGCTTTCTTCCACTAACCACCATGCTGTCACTACTAACCTTGAAACTTTTCTATGCAAAATAGTAATTGGGAAAGGCTAATATTATATATCTTAGTTACTCTTGCTAATTAAATAAAATGAAAAGCCAATTGATAGTGCTGCAGAAGTACCTATTTCAATTGTAGGTCTCTGGAGTCCTTGGGATGTCTTCAGGTGAAGATGCACATTCATGCCAATGAGGACAGCTATGAGAACACAAGGGTGAAGATGGCAGCTGTGGAGAAGGAACAGAAAAAATCTTGGTGAGTGAAGACATTGACTTATATAGCCAAATTCATTTTTATTTGTTTTTCAAAAATTTATGAATCCTTTGCTTCCTTGCAGTGTTTGCCAATTAAGTATTTCCAAAAGGTATTTTCACCCCCTCTCTAAATTTTAAGGGGTATTTTTAAAATCCATAAGGTATTTTTATATTAAAATTTTTTTTAACTAAAACAAAAAAACTTACAATTAACAATATGCCGTTCAGTGACACCACGTTGGTGTCCTGTAAAAACTATCGGACAAATGCTGTCGACACCTCGAAAACCATCAGGCAAATGACGGTGAAGTGAAACTTGACGATTTATGATATCCCGAAAACCGTGAAAAATCGCCGGCGATACCGAAATGATCTGAACTTCTGAACCAGTCCCCTGCGCATAAAACGAAAAAGTAAAGAAAAAAAGAAAGAGACCCTTTTAGACGTGCGGATGTCATAGTATTAATCTGCGTCTTCCATTACCTTTTCCTCTATTTTGTACAAGAAAACATGGTAAAAGGCCAGTGAAATAATCTTAATCAAGAAATGTACGAAATGGCCATTCGTGCATACTAGCACTCAGAAATTGTAGAACAGCCCCCTACAATCCTTCTACTAACATGCACCTGGTATCAGCAACCATTCAATGATTTCAGTCAGTCACTGGTCTGTGCGTGACATGTAGCACCGCCCTTCGAAAAACTGCTAGTATGATCTCGGATTTTATAAAATGGAGGATTATTTAAAAAAAAACGAAAAAAAAAACTGTGATGTGCTGATGCGTGAATTCACTCATGAGGTTAATCCTATGGGGTGAAATTCATTTTCAATGCATGTTCATGCAATTTGGCAAACTCTGCTTCTTTGAATCATCTCTTTAGTTTTAAATTGTGCTTTCTTTTTTGAAAGAAAGGGAAATTGTTTAATTTGGCATTTTTTACTAATCAAGAAAGCAGCAATTTAAAATTTTTTGTCTTTGAGTTGAGTACCAGAACGGTCCTTACCACAATTTGATTTTTGTTTTTTGTACTTCCGGGTTTTTTTTCTTCAAAACCCTTCATGCCAGAATGAGGTTTATTTAATGGTCAACTTCATATATGGGTTTCTATATCCCTATATCATGCAAAATCTTGCATTATACTTTACAGTACAAAGTGGAATATCAGCTTTCTTAATACTGCACCATTTGTCTTTTTTAAAAACCCTTTTAGTTTGATCTAAACAGTTTAACTCAAAAAAACTATTTTTTTTAACGAGTAACTTTCTGCTTTATAAACTATTGTGTTTATTTTCCCTCTATATTAATATTGCTTTAATCTTTTTCAGTACAAAAGTTATTAAACCAGCCGGTGCTCACTTAGGTAATAGTTTTGATATTTTTCTTTGTAACAAAACGAGTTTTAACCATTTTGCTGAAATGTTGATATTAAAGTCTTGTATATTTTTTAATAACTTAGACTTTTAATTATTGTAATGCAATTTTAAAAGTGTAATGTAAATAGTGTTAAGTGATTTTTTTTTTTTGCTGGTACTTGTTACTTAAGTAAAATAGTTTTTTTTTTTTTTAGCAAGAACTCTTTAAGACATACACGCTTTCAAAACATTTTTTGTTGTAAAGTTTATTTTAAAAGCCTTTTTACACACACCCACACATACAAAAACAATAAAATGGTATTCACAATTAAATATGAATTAAATATATTTTCTTAATTAATTTTTAAGGTTATCAAAAATTGCCTTTTGTGTCATAAAAACCCATTGTAGGAATTAATATTGTCAGTTTCTATAGCAGAATAAAATATTTTCTTTTCAGGTCGCAAAGTGAAGGTGAAGCGGCCTGGGCTGGTGGTGTCTCCTATGAAGTGCAGCCCTCCTACAGCCTCCATGGTCAGCAAACCCCCTGTGAAGCCCCTTTATGCCCCTCCTCCTCGCTCCCCAGAAGCCAAAATCAATATTCCTCCTGTGAAGAGGCCGGAGATTCCTAAACCCTGTCCTCCTAAGAAGAATCCTGAGCTGATGAGGCAACCAATTAGGTAGGAATGAAACTTCTTTCTAGGTATAACAATGCTGAAAGTATAAGGTGTAATACACTCAGGCTTTGATTTTTCAACTTCCTGGTTGGCTCAGTGACTTCATGCCACTTTGGCTGAAATACTAAGATATATTTTTCCTTTGTCTTCTTACATTGATCTTTTACTTTTCATGGAAGTATATAGATGGCGACACCATACATAGTACTTTCCTGAGGCATACAATATACTTGCTTTTATGCTAACACAAAAGAATGTAAATAAACATGTATCCAGCGTTTTCACGCATATGGAAAGCCATGATAATTAACAAAAAGGAAATAAGTCTTGGAAATACAGTGAATTTCATGGATTTCTAAACATTTTAAGTAAAATCATGCAAATGTGACGTCATAAACACCATGATCGGTATTCAGCTCAACGAAAATTCATCTAAGTTTTTATTTATGTTTTGACAGAAACAACGATCACAGTTAAAAACCATGGCCAATGAAAACATTTCTGAACTCCAAATTTGTGACATCACTCGAGTAAGGTCTCGTAGGTGGAAACAAATTTTCATAATATGAGAACTGAAATGAACAGTTTTGATAAGCTTGTGTTTACATTTTGATTTTTTTCCCCATCTTCTTTCTTCTGTTTTGCATTGTTGATATCAAAACATATGATTTTTGATAATATAATTTACTAATATTGACTTATTCTTTTTACAAATATGTCTTTATTATTAAAGACGATTAGCTTTTTTAACACTGAAATGTCGAAGAATGGAAAATTATTTTCCCCTTTTCTTCTGATTTGGAAGTTACTGAAACAAGGATTTTTTACTTAATTTAACTTTATGAAAATCATTTATGGTGCATTGATTTACTTACTATGTTCGTGTTGGTAAAATTCTTATAGATTATTATTACTTTGTGTGTGTGTGTGATTCAATTTCTTAAATCATGGAGAATTATATGCTTCAGTCTTGAAAAGTCGGGGACATTTTATTTTGGCAGAAACCCTGTATATATTATTGAAGAAAATTCTTTCTTAATTAATAAAAGAATTATTGTATTTTCCAAAATACAGTAGTTGTAATTTAATGTGATTTCTTCGGGCTGCAAGCATTTCAATAATCAATTTGTAACAGATTAATCACTCTATTCCTAGTTATGGATACCACCACCAAGATGGGGATATTGGTAGGGATAAAGTTTTTTATCGAACAATCCGAAAAGCTCAATTCATGCAACTTTGGTTGAATTGTTTCGTTTTTGTGTATAATATACTTCAGTTTTCTAAGGAAGAGAAAAGTTTTCAGTTTTAGTTTGCTTCCATGTAAAACTCATTTGGTTTGGCAACCAATATTTTAAATCACGTTGGCACATCCAATTTCATTACATCGTGTTTTCCTTGATTAGTCAACCAAAGTTTTTGGACCTTTTTAAAATGTTCATCTTTGCTGCTTTGTTTTTGCTTGTAATCAGTTTTTTTTTTTCTTGTTTCAAAAGTTTTGAGCATGAGAAAGTTGCCAAATCCTGCCATCTTTCAGAAAGTGTTTTCTACTGCCTTTTTTCCACTCTGTACACTTTTCTTCCTATTAATTTAACCTCAAAAAGGAAAAATGAACTCATTTATTCACATACCTAGGTATAATATTGTATGTTATTTTAAATCTATCCAGACAAAACAAAAAATTTATACTTTAACCCTATCCAATGATTGGATGGAATGCCCAGTAGAAGTACTAAAGAAACTCAGCCTCAAATTTCTTTCTTGTGGTAATGAATGTTATTGCCCCCTTCTAATGTCCCCAACTTGTAGAATAGGAAATTGCATTAACTTCATTCCCCAAAATTGATGCCTGTTCTAATCTCTATGTGGAAAACGATTACATCAAATGATAAACCATCACATTAAGCAGTACTTGAATATATTTATATATACATTAGTTTGATAGTAATTATTTTTTATAATATTAACACGTTCACGCCGGCGCGTACCACCTGTGGTACGCGCCGCCCGATAAGACAGTCTAGTGCGGGCCACTGGTGGTACGCGCCGGCGTGAACATGTTAAACAAATGATAACATTAATATTTTACGATATTAAAATCCAATTTGTGTGTAGTTATAAATTCTAATAAGATCAGGGTTCCCACAGCCCTTGAAAGTCCTTGAATTTTTTTCTTCAATAAGAGTGAGAAGCCTGAAAATGTTAAGAGCTCAGTCAGTTTATTGAAAACATTTTAGATTGGAAATACCTTAGTGTTCACTATCTAGAAACGTCCGGAAATTAGTTTTCCATTGTGCAAATTGATACAAGAATTATAATCTTAGATTAATGGTTTGTTGTCATTTGAAAGTATTTTTTAACAAAATCTGCTTTGCGAGTAACCATTCCTTTTTGCTTTAAT
Organism: Linyphia triangularis; assembly: GCA_963978545.1. Lineage (NCBI taxonomy): Eukaryota > Metazoa > Arthropoda > Arachnida > Araneae > Linyphiidae > Linyphia > Linyphia triangularis. The sequence continues at coordinate 47,336,428 of OZ021726.1, read as the reverse complement.
TTTGTTAGCTATTTTTTAATTCAAATTTGTCAATATTATTGCCTAATTTAAAAATCTATTTCAGGGATAGGATTATACATATATTGGCTGTCAGACCATATAAAAGGCCAGAACTACTGGTTAGACTTAATCATGGTAATATTTCTTTCCTTGAATTATATTTATTCTCTTTCTATATAACCAGCATCTTGATTACAATTTTAGTTTAGTTATTTGTTTTATAAAAACTTGTGTCCTGATGAAAGAGTAAATAAAAGTATCTTAAAATATCTATTATCGAAATGTTTTTAAAAGCCTATTTTTTAATGTTAAAAAATTAAGTTCACTTTCCAATATTGATTTTTTTTACTCTAAAAATTCATCCTATCACCTATTTTAGAAATGTAGCACACGTTTACTTTTCTGTAGAGGTGAAAAAAGAAATTTCTTCATATCTCACCTAAATATTATATTATTCCATAAAGAATATCTTTTTAAAGTAACCATTATATTCAAAGATTAGTTATTTAATTAACAGGGAAATTTCTACTAAATTTTAATTTGTAAGTGAAAGATCTTAATACCTAGCAGTTACATGGTTATTAAAGATTCCAATTTGTAGTGACATTTAATTTATTTTGCAACTAGTTTCTGCTTGGTTTATGCAGATCTTGTGCCTTGTCCAGTATAATATTTTTTATTGCAGAGGGTGTTCGTGAGAAAGATAAGAACAAACTAACCTCCATCTTGCCACAGTTGAGTGTTCTTAAGGGCAATATTTATTACCTTGCCAACTACCTGTGGAATGAGGTGCAAGATAACTGGAAATTTTGCACCCAGGAGGAACTAGAAATTATTAGAAAGTGAGGCATTATTGGATCATTCTCCTTAAAACTCACAAAAACTTTTTTGCAGCAATTTTTTTCATCACTAGATAAGTTGAATATTTTTGTTAGCCATAAAATATATTTTAATACAATCAAAACTCCTCAAAACAAGTAATATAAATTTTAAATTATATTTATACTAAAAAAATATATTCACGAACAAAACAAATCATGTCCGTGGTTTGTTGCTTATCAGTATTTTAATTTCACTTCATACTTTCTTGATATTTATATTTATTTATTTTTAGCTGTAAGATATGTTAGCTGTATGCAATGTTATGCCTGGGTATAAAACTTTTATGAATAGTAATTTCATTACAATTAATGCAATACCTCGTGTCACAAGACTGACGTGTTATGTCCGTGGACAGCGGTTTTTAGTTCTCTAACAGCCCACTAAGTGACACAACAAGTCAACTGTGATATTGGAAAAAAGTCTAATGTAACCATTTTGTTCCAATACATATTGTGTATTCTATTTTTCAATACAAGAATCATATTTTATTATTTACATGTGAAATAAGTGCAACTGTAAAGATCATACCGCCATGTCTGTAGTCAAGATAAAATAAGTTAAGAATAATTAAATATTTATTATTAATTACTTATTTTATAGTGTTAGTTGTACATATTATCATTTTAGTAATCTCATATTTATAAACCTACAGTTTGTTTGTTTGAAACTTCCGACTGTCTATAACAAGGAAATTGTCATATTCATTGACATCATTCCATGGAATAACTTGGACGATCTTTATAATTATCAGACGATCTTTGCATGTGTGATAATTTATAGGAGAAAAAAATTTCTAGGCATTAATGATTTTAATAATTTTTTCTCTCCTGCTGTTGTGAAATAGTGTGATCTGTGGAGAATGACCCTATTCTGATTTTTGAATATTGTTATTCTTGAACTAAAATCTAACATTCTATCATAATTTTTTTTTAATTATTATTCTGTGTACTATGTACATGTTTCTTTAATACATTCCAAATCCCCTTTAGTTTTAATTTTTTTTTTTACTTTCTCATTTAACAAATAACACTATTTATTGATTAGTGCACTTTTTTGTACATCTAATTCAGCTGTGAAATTACAAAAAGGAATAGTTATGTAATGTTCAAGAAATGTCTGGGGGAAAAAAATCAGTTTATTTATTCAAATATTTTAAAATGACAAATTTTTTAATGTCTGAACTCAAATTATTTTATATATATATATATATATATATATATATATATATATATATATATATATATATATATATATATATATATATATATATATATATATATATATATATATATTTTCATTGTTTCATTTGCAATATAATTTACTTCACAGAAGTTTATTTTCTAATATGGTTAAACTTTGAATTAATTGTTAATAATAATTTATTCTTTGACAAATATTCATCCTTTACTTTTGCTACCTATGTTTAAATAGCACAAGTGACAGGGAAATATCAATGAATTTCAAATTACTTTCCCTTCAGAGAGGTACTGTTAAAAATCTGTTAATACTCATTTTCAAATTAGATCGATCACTGCTGCATATCGACATTCTGTGTCATTTCATGAACAGGGTTCCCACAGTCATTGAAAGTGCTTAATATTTTTGAACTTGTTTTCAAGGCCTTGAAAATGCTTAGAGGTCCCTAAAAGTCCTTAATTTTTGCAGATGTTGTGTGGCCAACTGCAAAATTTATAAAAATAGTACTCAGGCTTGCTATCCCCTCGTAACCGCCACTTATTTCCACCTCTATCAGAATTTTCCGACATATTTGTATTACGCATCCACCAACTTGTAACTTTTTGGTAGAATATACTATTAAACTTCCTTTATATATAGACATGATGCCTGAAAACAATTTTTTAAAGGTCTTTAAAAACATTAATTAGGTCCTTAAAGTCATTGATTTTCATTCTGTGATTTGAGTGGGAACCCTGGTGAAAATCATTTGTTTTCTGTTCTCATTCATTCAGAAATTGATCTGAAATCTCAGTCTAAGTCACAGTAATATTAGCTATTTCTAAAAGGGAAAAATAAAATGCAGTAGAGCATCGGTTATCTGAATACAGATGAACTGAAACATTAGTTAACCAAAAGTGTTCCAGTCAGAAAATTTAAAATCTTGGACTTTTTCTAAACTTTAAGGTCTATTTTAATGTAATACTTTATGCAAGGTTATAAGTAAGACTAATATTACAAAATATGCATAATTTTGTGATAATGTGACTTTCTTTGTTTTTTATATTTCCTAACACTTGTGCATTTTTTCTTTGTAAATGATCGGTTATCCAAAAAAATCAGTTATTTGAACACTCACACTTCCCAATTGTTTTGGATAATCGATGCCCTAATGTATTCCATTTTCCAAATTGTCCTTATTTGAAGGCCTATTGTTCCTGATACCCCATGTTAAGGACTAATGAGTTATAACTCTATAAGTAAGAATATTTTATTCTATGTGAAAAGTTGATATTGCATGGCATATCTGCTGATTCAATATGAAGAATCTTGTATGAAGAGGGAATAATTTTTTGTAACTTATATCCATGTTTTGTTATAGGAGAAAACAGCAGCATTTGAACTCCAGCACTGAAAATGAAACTCCGCCCTCATCCAGCCAACCCAATAGTTCGCCTGCACAGGTACTCATTTCTTGACTATTTCAAATAACTTTAACTTATTCATGATTTTTTTTTGTATCAAATAGTGGGAATAACAAACCTGGGAAAACTGAATAATATATTTTTCCAATTTCTTAAATTTGAATATTTTTTTAATTTGTAAAAATGTTTGTGTTGCTTTTTTCGTACTTTGATATTTTTTATCTTCTGCATTTTAACAGAACTGTAAAATGTGAGAAATCTTCTAGAAAATTGTGATTTTCGTGTTCAGTCTTAATGCCTTCATGTGAAATCTATTCATAAAAAAAAATAACACAAATAGTACTTTTCACTGTGAAGTAAATGGTCTACTTGTAAATATTTAATTTGTCTGCAAGTATTGATTGATTGGTGTGTGACTTTACCCAAACATACCAACCAAATGTCAATAAAAGTAAAAAATACTAAATTAAAGATGTATATTCAGAATTTTTTTTGTATCGAATGCTTGAATTATTTGATACTGCTTAGCTAAGCTTTATTTTTAAAAGTCTGGTTGTAAATTTCTTTTTTACTTTTAATTTTGAAAATTATATGGTTTTGCCTGACTTGCCTTTAAAAAAACTTTTACTGAGAGAGGATTCTTAAAACTAGTAATTTTTTTTTATCTACTTTATATTTCAATGGTGTTGTTTTTTCCAGAAACGTCTTTCTTCAGAAGTTATATCCAGTGGGAATCCTCGCAGTAAAAAGCAAAGAATATCTCACTATAAAGGTGAGAATTTCTAGTTATGTCTAGTATCTTAAATTTGGGGGAAATGAAACTTATTACTTAGCACATGTAGTAATTTATTTTAATTACATGCTGTAATTTTTGTGATTTTCTTGTAATGGATATTTAAGGCTAGTAACATTACTCCATCAAGCTTGAGAAAATTAAGTAACACTTTAAAAAAAATTACTTCCCATTTTGCTTGGTATTTAAAGGGTCTTTGGATAATTTCTATTATTAAATTATAGAACAAAACATTTTGTTATTTAATCATTTAGGAGATTCTGATACTTAAATCCTATTCTTTGAAAATGATTACTAATGTATTAAAAACTGTTATGCAGGCGATCCACAGCGTCCTCCTTTCAATGGAACCTCAGAATTTTCCAATTCTACCTTCAGCAGGAAAAGTCCCTTCTCTCCTGGACGTGCTCCGCTTGCCACTAGTGTGCATGAGGATGAATCTGACCCTTATCAATCTTCTGCTAGATTCCCTCCTGATGGTATTCTACCCAACCGTTTGTCCCCCAGCGTCCACTCAAGAACACGGGAGGACATTTCCAGAATATCTCGGGAAGACGAAAAAAGCAGTCGTTTGTCTCCTAATATGAAGCGGGAAGACGATAAAAGCAATCGTGTATCTCCCACTATAAAACGGGATGATGAAAAGAGCAGTCGTGTATCTCCCGATTTTAACCCTAGGCCGCGAGAAGAACGAGGTAGCGGCTTGTCACCCAATATTAGAAGGGAAGATGATAAAAGCAGCCGCTTGTCTCCTCTTATGAAGCGTGAAGACGATAAAAGTAGTCGCTTTTCACCTAGTATGAAAAGGGAAGACGATAAAAGCAATCGTCTGTCTCCCACCTTGAAAAGAGAAGACGATAAAAGCAATCGTCTGTCTCCCGCAAGGAAGCGGGAAGACGAAAAGAGCAATCGTCTGTCTCCCGCAAGGAAGCGGGAAGACGAAAAGAGCTCCCGCTTGTCTCCTCCCAATGGTTTCAATAGACCGTGTTCAAATGGCGTGAATCGGTTGTCGCCTAGTGTGAACCAAAGGGTGAGAGAGGACAACTCAAGGACAAGGGAGGACAGGAGTCGCGTGTCTCCTCCTGTGGGAAGGGACAAGCTCCCTCCAACTGCCAGGAAAGACGGGCGCTCTATCCCAATTGGTGTGGCCCAGAAGTTTTGTGTAAATAGCATTGATACCAATGGGAAAGCTTCCCAGAATCTAAGTCATCCTCGGCCAGTGGCGGATCCCGTACCGCAAGTGTCTCCCGACTCCAATACGCCGCAGTTCCAGAGGGGGGCGGCTTGCTCAAAGACTTCAAGCAATGGATATGTGAATAGTATTAATCAAAATGGCTACACTGGCAGCCAGCCTTCCTATGTCAATAACAGAACAAAAGTGACTTCTACAACCAATGGCTCCTGCAGCAATTCGCCACATTCTAGTTGTGACAGTATGGAATACAATGGTGAGTCGCTTTAGATATTTTTTAGTAATAATATCTGCACAGGTTCACATTTGTTTTTTTATCAGCTGTCCGGAGGTTGATATTGATTGTACACTGTACTTTGAAGTGAATTTACCAATGTTTCAAGTATGCATTCTACAATATTATAATATTGGCCTAGAGATATTAATAAGAGAAATAATTCGTAAGAAGGTTGTGTTTTCAGATAAGTAGTAAGTCAACAAGGCATTTTTGTAAATTTCAGGTCAAAAAAAAAATATTTACAATAAGAAAAACAAATGCAATTGGTACATAACTACTAAAGATAGCAATATCTCCAAGAATTGTCAAGTAGTCTTTTGTATTTTAATTATTGGGATAAAGAACTTTCAATTACTGGCTGTTGGATAAAATTGTGTTATCTGACTCATTTGCATAGTGGTTAAACTTATTGGTTTTTTAATTAAATATATTTTATCAACATCTGTTATATAGAGAGATTCAAATTAAATAGGAGGTATTTGGACATTTCTGCATAGAAATCCAACTAAGAGGAAGGGTTGAAGAGATTTCCTATCAAATTTAAACTAGGGAGAATTTATTTTTGAAAGAAACAATATTGGCTCCAATTTTTACTTCATCTATGATACTGTTCACGTTATCTTAATGTTTCAAAATTTGTGACAAATATTGCTTAATAAATTTTGTAAAAAGTTAGTATTATAATTTAAATATGGTATTGTTCAGGGGTGTTATGACATTCATTTTCCAGTTGAACCAACAAGTTCTGTAGTTGGATAAAATTTAGTCTCCATCTTCAGTTTCCTTGAATATGAAAGTTAGCCGTGAAATTTTGTATGCCAAATGATGCAGGGTTCATACGCCTCAGGGAAAACCTGGAAAACTCTGAGAAAATAAATCCACCTTAAAAGAGTTTTCACCTTCTCAGAGAATTCTCAAGGATAAAAGAAAAATCCTCCCCTAAAACCTGGAAAAGTCATTGCTACTCTGGAAAAAATGTCCTCATTTGTTTAACCTTAACTCGAGTAATTGAAGTTACAGAATTATTTGATAACATATACTTGCAGAAAGCTAGGCTTAAAGAAAATTGACTTTTTTCGAGTTATCAGAAGAATTTGTGTAATCGAGGTTTACCTATATTTATGTGGCTAAAAATAATTAACTCCGCAATAGATAACACGACTGGAAATCTCAGGGAATTTTTTTTCTGAAAATGTGTATGAGCCCTGTGAAGGCAAAGTACTGCATATGTATTAAGTTATCGTTTGTGTTCAAAGAGCAGGGTGTCCACAGATCGGGAAAAATCGGGCAATTCGATGTTTAGGAAAAAATCAGGGAATTTTTTCCAAAATTTAACTGAAAATTTTAATTTTGACAATTTAAGATACTTTGCTAGCAAAAATATCAAAAACAATTTACAAAAAATATATATTAAAAAGTTTTTTAATTCGAACGGCAAGACCGATCGCAACTTCTTGCATCAAAATTTCCTGACAATCACTGAACCTGCATACGTTCAGCCTTCCCCAATTCACCGATGGAATAACTACCTTTTCCCCTCATTTTTCTCTAATGTTATATCCTCTGTCGGCGTTATTTACGTTTGTATGTGCGATGAGATGGTCATTTTTCTGTACGTTACAGCGATCTAATGGCCCGTTATTTTGTGATTATGTTGGGCACTATCGCCGTGAATTACTTTCTTGGGTGCTCCATCTCATGGGGTACCAGTTTTTTATTTCAATGATTGCACCATACAGTTTTGCTGAAACACGGATTTCAGCTCTTGATTGGCTGAAGTTTCGATCATTCCCGAGATTGATACAAATCTGCATTAAAAATTTTTTGGGTTTACTTACAAGTCTGACAACCACAGAGCCTGCGTGCGTTTAGATTTCCCCAAACTTCCGATCATAAGTGAAAGTTTTCAGTATTTCTGCGGATTTCCGTGTTTTTTATTTTTTTTATTTTCAATTGTGGACAATTACAGTAATGTCTGAGTGGGTAAAAGTTCCACTTGAGTTCATGTTTTTCAACAGCTAACAAAGAATTGAAAACGCAAACTGCATACTTTCAGATTTCCCCAAAAACCAATGGAATGAGTATTTTTCTTTAATGTCATAGCCTCTATCAACATTATTGATGATGGTATGTGATGACCATTTTGCTGAGCGTTACAGGGTTAAAATGGGCCTACCAAACGGTATAGTGGTTAGCGTGCTAGCTTCTAGACCGCTAGGTTGCGGGTTCGAGTCCCGTGGTAGGCATGGGTGTTTGTAAATGTATGTTGGCTTGTCTAATGACGAATGTTTCGGAGCATTATAGCCCTTGTGTTGCTGACGGCGCCAGATAATCATAAAACAACCAGGGTTGAAATGGCCGCTACTCCCATAATTATGAAGGGCGCAATCGCGTTATTGTTTGATGATCACGCCGAAATAATAGTCACTGATGCTGTTGCAGAGCTTTGAGTCTATCAGACATGGTTCAGTTCAACTAAAATGCTGATTTTTGCTCTTTTTTTTTTTACTGAAATTTTGATCATTCCTAAGATTGATACAAATCTGCATTACAGTTTTATTAGGCTTGCTTTCAAGTCTCGCAGCACCCATTTTCTGACTTCCCCAAACCTACGATGTCATGACCAGTTTTCCTGTAAATTACCATCCTCTGTTGCCATTATTTACTTTGGTGCGTGGTGATTATTTTCGCTTTGCATTACGATGATGTAAGGACTGCTGTTGCCGATATTTGCGCTACTGCAGCGAATGCTACCGTCGATATTTACGTTGTTGTGATACTCATTTTCGGCGAGTGTCATGCCGATATAATAGCCACTATTCCAAAGGTTTGCGCTCTTATAGTTGTCGCTATCGCTAAGATTTACGGTTGTGATGTCAATTTCGTAGATTGTTACGCCAGTATAATTGCCTCTATTTCATAGATTTCCACCGATATATTGGGTGCTAAAGTTGATTTTTACATTGATTGGTGTCATGGTCATTTTCGCCGATTGTTACCTTAATGTAATTGCCGATATTTACACTGTTTTGATCGGCGATATTTATGTTGGATTAGTGGTAATTTTCACCTGGGTATAAACTGTATTATTAGCAACTATTGCCGAGATTTGCGACGCCGTTTTGGTGTCATTCGCCTAGGCTTCCGCTGATGTGATAGCCGCTATGTCTGTAATTAGTCTGTATGTGAAGATCGGTTTCACCGTTTCGTTTGAATTGGTGCAAAATGATTAGAATTTTAATTTAGTTTTGTGCAAGAAATGTTTCCCAATTGTTCAGTTTTACTGTATATCCTTATTTAAAATTGCAATCTTAACTGCTATTGTATGTAAAATTGTTTATTTTAGCTTGAAAAAAAAGTTTTACATTTTAACTATACATAAAAGCAATAGTTTAAAAATAAAAGAATTTTTTTTTTTACAATTGTCTTGTGAAAATTAGTTCATTTTGTAGAAATTTTGCTTGGATAGTGTACCTAGACAATTTCTGCAGCTGAACTTAAACAAATAAAAAAAGAAAATTGCAAATGATGAAATAGAACAATTTGGACTGTGAAATTATGAAAACTGAAAAGAAAATGAAAATGGTGTAATTCCCCCAATCTAACCACGTTCGAAGACAGCTTTTTAAAATACACAAATTGATATTTAATTTTTTTATGATGCATAAATTATAAAAATAAAAAATTAACATTACAAAAAGTTTCTTAACGTAATAATTGATTTTTTTAATTTTTATTAAAATTTCAAGCATTAGAAAATAAAAAATAGTTAATATAATATAGAGTATTTATTGAATGTTTCATTCACTTTGACATCATTCTATTGATGATCTTTATTGTTAAAGTTTTACTTAGAAAATAGCTTATTAAATCTGAATTTTAATTCTAGAGACTTCTTTTCTTGATATTAGACTCTAAGCAATGAAAAGAGTGTGATTTTAAAGTATAATTGCACTTGCACACAGTACAGGTACACTACACTAAATGGAGCAATTTAGGGTTTGTGTCATGAAGGTGTAAAGATAAACAGTACATACATCATAAGTCTGAATGTGTTTTTACTTGAAAGTTTATTATATATTTATTTTTGTCAATAACTTATAATCAGGGAGAAAATTGGGTTCTACAGGGAATAATCGGGGAAATGTCTGGGAATTTCAAAATAACTTTTCTGTGGACACCCTAAAAGAAGTTAGAATAATAATAAACAAATTCCATTGGTAATTTAAATATTCTGAAAGTAAGTCGTACTAGTAAACAATGTTTTTCAATTTGATTACCTTGATATTTATCAATTTTACTGCTGAATATTTTCTGAAATCAAATTGTAAAAACATTTATGCAAAATTAACTTGTTAATTTGATGGCCCTTTTTAAACTTTTTCATTTGTCCAGATAACTGGGTATATTGTATTGTGTTATGCACTTTTTGTTGAAAAATGCAGTTTGAAAGATGCAAGTGTTCTTTATAAAAGATTTTTCACATATAGAATTTTGAAACACACTTCAGATCCAATTGAGATTATTGAATGTCATCTTCTTGGTTCTAATTGCACCTGGCTGGCACTGCTTTCTTGATGTCTAAATCATAGTGATTGTGTAAACTTCTTAATGGCATCTCTTTCTTTTCCTTAAGATGCAATGCAAGATATTCAACTTCTACCTTCTACTACAGACTCTCCTGAGCAATGTGATAGTCCCGAATATGAAAAGTAAGTCTTTTATCGTTTGTAATTAATTCCAGACTATTTTCTAAGTTGTAAAGGTTATTTATACCACTCTTTTCCAAAACTCTTTAAATCTATGAATGATTATTCAATTTTTTTTTCTGTCTTTTCTTAATATTCTAGCAGATTAAATGTTAGAATTTTAATATTTATATTAAGGTTTCAATACCTGATACTGTGTAAAAACTGGTTTAGTCCAAATATATTATTTTATTTAATATTGTACTTATAGTACCAAGTTTTTGATTTTATGTACTTAAACTGTTCCTATACATTCCACTATTCCAATCAAAATTTGTTTTGAGTATTGCAATAAATTATTTATTATTCCTAAAGATAAACATTGGAATTTGCTAGAAAACGGCGCCAAAACTTATTAAATCCAAATATTTTATTTTATATATAAATGTAGAAACTTAAACGGATTTAGGAGTCTCATTACTTTTGAATTTTCCCTTAAAGTATTCAAATTTGAAATATAAAGTTTGTATCAGTTTCACTTTCTGTAAAATCATTTGGATGGTTTTTAACCAGTTTTGGAGAAACAAGACTTGATACTATAATGACCATTCTAAACCAATGTGCTGCAATATTTAAAAAATTTAAAGGTGGTCTGGTACTCAAAATTTTTAAAATTCTCAAAAAAAAAAAATTATTATTGTAAGAAAATAATACAAATATTTTTGAATAAAATGGCATAAAAATGTTGTTCTTATCATTAGTAGAACTTGAAATATTTAAGTTTTTGTTACATGACAACTGTATCTCAGACATGCTGTCTTGAAACTTTGAAACTGTTTTTCTCGATGATGGCATCGTGTCCCTTTTTTTTTAGGTTAAATTGGTATAACTTAAAAGCTACTTGTTATAAATCTATGAAACTTTCCACAATTATTTTTCAGATGTGTTTCTTTATTTTGTCTTCAGGAATTATGTTTTTTTATTTAACTTTTTTTTAAAAAAGCAAAAAATATTTTTTCAATTTTTTTCGTATTACTTTGTTGAAAAATCATGAAGACAATTTTTTATATGAATTAATTGTAAGAAGTAATTTTGAGCAAAAATAAAGTGATTTTTTTTTTTAATGATTTTTGATATACCAAATTTAGGAAATATCTAAATTTTAAAGTTTTTTAGTTTAAAAAAAAAAGTTTTTTAAATTTGAAAATTTAAAATAGTTTTTTAAGTTTCAAAGCATTGTACATTAATGCATAAAAAATTTCAGAAAAATAATTCTAAAAATAAAGATTTTAGAATTTTGAGTCACTGACCCTCTTAAACCTCTTGCTTTCTAGATAAAATGGTATCGATTTATAGCAAAGTATTTCCTTTAATTACTCAAAAAGATATCAGATGGTTAGGATATGGAAGTTTGCTAGAATTTGTTAAATATTATTTAAATATAGGTCGTATTTTAACAAATACTATTGCTGAAATTTGCACTGAAGTGTGTTGTACTCTGGTACCTTTTTAAGTTAATTTAAATATTATCTTTTTGCATTAATTTGGCTGAATGCATTTTACATCATCTTAACAGTTAGGTCTGTTTTAATATTTGGATAGTTTGTCTCTCAAATTCTGGATAAACACGACAATTTGGGTTTACCAATTAAATTCTTTTAACCTAGTGTGTTTTGCTAGTATTCATGGTTTAAAGTCTATTAGAAGTAAGTATGCATGCCATTAACAGCCTGCTAAGTGTGCATGTGGCTTAACTCTTAAGACTGGAGGTAAGTGTGCTTGAAGTCTATAACAGCATGTTGACATTAGTTGACTATACTAGAAATTAGTATGGTTGATTGAATCTTTGTAACCTTTTAGCATAATCGTTGCATTCTACCACATTTTCTTGTACTAGCGATTTCTGGAAGAAATCGGGGAGGGGGAAAACACGCGATCTGGAAAATGTTCAGGATATGGATTGCTAATAGTGTTTGAAACTTGTGTCATTTTCATTCCATAGGTGACAGTGAACTCCCAGTTCTGAGAAATACATCTCAAACTTTGTGTAGCAATTTATATAGCAGAGTTCATCCTAGAAATGAAAAAGGGCAGGGTGCTATTTTCCAAAAAAAGGGTACTTCCTGTTTACGAGGGCACTTTTATGGCAAATTGCAGAAATTCACGTTTTCTGCCACAATTTCAATATTGTTATACTTTTCTACCACGATAAATAATTTTCAATATTCTGAAGAAAAAAAATTATAATGCAAAAATCTGTGAATCAAAAACTCGCTCAGAAACTTAAAAAATATCAAAATACTGATAAAATGCTTCAGTCCTAATTCTGCTGGAATGAGACTGAGAAAATTATTCAAATTAAAGTGCAATATACACAGTAAAATAATCATCAAATAGTAATTTTTATAAAAATATCAATTTATAATACAGTAAAATTAAGATGTTTTAGTATAATGAAAATGTTTTAAGATAAGAACTTTTCACTCTTTCAAAATTTTCTAAAGTTTGAACCAATCAACCTTAAACTTCATCTCTTAGTTTTGCTATTGTCAGATAGAGAATAGAGTTTCTCCAAATTTAACATTATTCATTGTGGGATATCACAAGGAGTATTCTGACTAAAAAACTTGGACTATGTCCTGAAATTTTTGCATTTTTTTATTTTCAAAATCGGATCAAATTTAACGTCAAAACGGCGATTTTTTTTTGCCGGGCATGCCGCTATTATGTAAGCTATAATAGAAGTTTTATTTTTTAAAAATCGGAAATAATCTGGGATTTTGGTTGCATTCCTGTTATGCTCTTATTATAATAATTGTGCATATTTATCGTTGTTAAAATGTTATTATCTTTATTAATGTTAATATCATATATAATCGAAAAATATTTCCATAAAATATTTGTAAAATATTAATTAGTAGTTAGGTCATTAAATTTTAAGTATAGGAGAATTTATACAATCGTACATAAGAAAATATGCCCAGAGTATCTTAACTTCACTAAGTTATCAAAGCCTTGGAACAAATTATATGCCTGCCTTAACTTTTTCAAGGTGTTATTATACAATATTTGTTTAATATACTGTGTATAAATATTTTGCAATTTTTTTTTATATAATTCTTACAATTATGATATTGATGGTATAAATAATAGAATTCTGTTGTTGGTATTGCTTTTATTTTATCACTTGAGCAATTTTGTTAATCTATTTCTAAAGGCAACAGGAAAAACATTGTTTTTTAAATTGCTACACACAAAGTTTGAAGCACTTTTTCTCTGAATTGGAGGCGTTGAGTCCTATTGTATGTGAATGGAGCAAGTTTCTGATACTAGTCTGTTACCATGTTAAAGTTAACATAGCAGTACCTAGTTTTTTTTTTTTACTTTTTAATTATATGCCTTATGAAACTAATACAACTATCTACATTAAAGAGAAAAAAAATTAACGTGTGATAAATTTTGTGTGAACTTACTAATTGTGATGATTTGTGTGATTAATCGCATTAATTCATTAATGAAAAAAGTCCCCCCCCCCCTCCCCCTGATGTATAAATTTTGCATAACATAGAAAAACATTTGTGCCTGGAGAGGCTCTGAACTTCTTCATTCTAGTATATATTGATTGAATAGAAACAAAAAATCCCACCAATTTATCATTTATTGTAGTATTATAGTGATTTTTAATTACAAAAGTGTTTCTGTCAAATTGGTGTTCGTATCCATATTCCTACCAAGAATAGTTGTCAATTTCTAGTGTGAGCTACATTTTTAGATTAAGAAAATGCTTTAGAACACATTTCTAACACTTCAAGTCAAGTTTAAATTTTATGTTAATAGGCGACATCCTTGGACACCCAAAAGAGTGTCATTAAATCCTTGCAGTTGATAGTAATATACTGTTTTATTAAACAGATCAGGTGTTAAGCAGGTGCTTTGTTTAGATGCGAGCAAGCTACAGAAAAGTTATTTATGAGTAGTTTTATTAAGTTATTGGACTTGACAGAAAAAAGGTTGAAATGAAATGTCACATCTGTTGAACATCATATATTACAGATTCCAACTATGATTTTATAAATTTAATTGATAATTTAAATTCTATTAATTTATATTATTAAATAAATTTATAAAATAATTGTTGGAAACTGTAATCTTTGATGAAATGTCTTTGATTTGCAAGTATCATGAAATAAAATCTAATGGAGAATTCCTCACATACAAAAAAAACTATAATTTTGTCACATCCATGGAAATAGTTATCCATGGGTGGGAGAAAGAGAATGGTACATTAATTTTGTTGATATATATTCCTGAACGTATTAAACAGCTTAATATATTGCATAAACATCTTAAAACAATATAAATTATCGACACTTGTTTTATTTTTGCTTTGTATATTTGATTTAAAATGCTTTGAAGTTGGAAGAAATTTGAAGTTTTAAATAATTATAATTTTATGCAAATGTTTCAAAACTGGATTCCCCCTCTGCATTTTCTTCTTTTTTTTTTCCTCCGAAGTGACTGGTGTTCAACTAACTTTCTTGATTATCACAAATTTTTATTAAAGTCAAGAGGTGAAATAAAAACTTTCTCCTTCAATATGTGTTTTTACATCTATCTTTTGAGGATTCGATATTTAAAATGAATTATTTGTAATATTAGTACAGAAAGAAATAAGATAATTTGTTCTGCTTCAGGAGACATGCCTCACAGTTATATTCTCTTCTATTTAGGTTATTTTCCAGAAAAAGAAAAAAGTAGTTTTTGAAAATCTTACAAAAATCAAAAATGTGCTCTAAAATTATTATGTCTTTGCCTTTTTAAGTTTTATAATATTTATTCAGTTGTAAAAGTAATGTTAGTTATATTTTATAACTTTTTATTTCAAATTTATCTTAATTTAATAGTTATCAGCATGGTTTTATACCTCATGTCACATCCATGAACACAACTTTTTATTATACATATTTATAAAAATAATTTTTTTATCTTATCTACTTTAATAGAATTATTATTTTTAATATCTCCCTTTATAGTAAGTATCAAAATTTTTGAAGAATGTTTTTTAATTTGATCAAATTCTTGCTTTTTTCTATTGAATAACCCATAGACGTATTAAAATATTTTTTGCTCGTGATTATAAAATATATTCTGTGCAACATGTGGGAAATTACTTTTTCAAACTCAGTAAGCTATTTGACTCAGACTAAGACCATGCTCTCTCAGACTCTTCAAATAGGCATTTTACCTCTTTTTGAAAAAGTATTATTTTCCCAACTAGTTGCATAAATAACTAATTTCTAAGCTTCCAGATCCATTAACGCCGACCAAACGGTATAGTGGTTAGCATGCTAGCTTCTATACCGTGAGGTTGCGGATTCGAGTCCTGTGTAAGACATAGGTATTTGTAAATGTATGTTGGCTTGTCAAATGGCGAATGTTTCGGCGCATTATAGCCTTCGTGTTGCTGACTGCGCCAGATAATCTGAAAACAACGAACCACATCCATTAACGAACCTGGATTTTTCAAGTTTTCTTCACCAGCCTTTTGTATAAAATTTTCAATATTTAAAAAAAGGCATTGTTTGACTTGTATTATTTTTCCTTTTCAGGGAGTACAGGCGCATAGTCTCTAGTGAGCAGAGAACAGTTTATAAGGATCACTTCAATGCTGAGTACCAAGAGTACCTGCGTCTACATGAAGTAATCATCAGTATTTCTAATAAGTTTGTATCTATGCGGTTACACTTGGATACCTGTCGGCAAGGATCAGAAGAACACAAGGTTCGTTTTGATTTTCTTTGTATTTGGTTCAGTTATTTCTATTACGTGGTTCGTACGTTTTAAAAAAACCTTCAAAACTGCTTGAAATAAAATCTTTCGTTTTCAAGTCCCTGAATTCTTTAAAAATATAGCATCTTAAAAAAAAATTTGGTCTACAAAGTAAACAAAATCTTTCGAATTTAGTTAAGCCAATCAGCAACTAGGAAAATAGTGCAGTTGAACATACAAAGATTTCGTCATTCCCCCCCTTTGATGAGTACAGCGTTGCGCATGCGCAACATATTTGGAATATCCGGTCAAGGCATGTGATCCCTTGTTTAATTTTTGTATCGTGTGTGCTAATTTTTTGTGCACTGTTTAAAAATGACAGGGAAATGCATTTTCAATTCAAGCAAATTTGCAAAGCCAGAATATAATATCATGGTTTGAAGCCTATGTCTTGGATTCGCACTTAGCACGATGTACTTTGTGTGCTAAAAATATCATGACGGGAGAAAGTGCTTTAAAAAGCCATGCGAAGAGCAAAAAGCGCATGGATTTAGTTTCTATAAGAAGTTTGAGGATTGTTCGAACTATTTCTAATGATAAAAAATATCCCAAAAGTGGAGATTTTTCACAACAATCAACATCGTCAGCCCGAGGGAAGCACATGTAACTGAAAACAAAGTTTTAGATACTAAAATACAATGGACATTGAAAACCATAAAAAACCATGGCTCTTGTAAATTAAATGAAAACATTGATAAATTATGTAATTGCATGTTCGCCAATAGTGTGATTGCATCTAAATTTTCATGTGGAGAAAAAAAAAACTATATATTATGCAGTAGGCTTGGGCGATGTTAACATTTCCGCATCGCGATATATCGGGAAGCAAACGTCACGCTATATCGCGATGTTAACTATATATATTGTAAAATTTTATTAAATTCATGTATGGAAGGTTATTTTAAATAACATGAGCAGCGACAAAATTATTTTCAGGGGGATACACAAAGCACCCGAGGAGTATAAGCCTGTTATTTTTTATTTTGGTTTAATCTGGATTTTTCACTTTCTCTATCTTAAGGAAATTTTACTTCGTTATTATCCAGCAGAAGGGAGAGGAAAGGGGGAGGCAAGTGCACCTCCTTTCACCCTCCTGGGGGCATCCATGCGGGTAATTGCCCTATCGCCTGTCTTCAACTAATAAACAGTCAAACTCCGTTAATGCGAAATTGCTTAGCATGAAATCCCGCTTAACACGAAGTTAAAACAAGTCTCTGTAGTTAAAACATAACATTAATTTATTCACTTAACACGAAATTCGGTTAAAGCGAACAATTTCAGCGGCCCCATTGATTTCACGTTAACGGGGTTTGACTGTAGCATATCACCTTAGTTGAATTTGGATTTGAACCGGACGTATCAAGGACAGCAGTGTAACATAGTCAAATGGAGTCCTTACGCAAATCATTTTTCGATCCAAAAGACTTTTATGCTTAGCAATTAAAAAACATTAAAAAAAAAAATTAAATTTTGGATTGAGTAATTAATCTCATGGAAATAAACTTTATTTAAATTGTACTAACTATAAAAATTTCTAAAGCATTTATTTACTTACCAGTCAGAAGAGAAAATCTTTCAACTTAAATGTAAAAAAATCTTTTATATGTAATCGTTTATACGAACTAGAGAAATAACTGTCCATGTGCTAGTTCACATTGATTTTGGCAGATATAACAAACAGCTCATAGTAATAAATAACCAGATTAACTTAACTGGGTAAAAACTAGACATAAATTACCGCGGCCGAATGGTGCAATCTCCTTGCGTTAATAAATAAAGCATAATAATAATAATAGCAAGATAAAAAAAATCTTGAAGTTAATATAAAAGATTGCAAAATACAAAAGTGTAATATTTTATTTCTTCCAAGTTAGAGAAATAATAAAGGGGGAAAAAAATCAAAAATGAAACACAAAAAGTGTAGGAAATGCTCAATTGAATTCCGAAAATAGACATCAAGGTCTTATATCTGATGACTATTAAATAAAAATCAAAGCGTTTTCCAAGTGTTGAGAGAACATAAATAATGTTCAAACAATAAATCGAATACTTCTTTTATGGAATCTCCAATATTACTAGACTGCTGGCGTCACCTCGCAATTTCAATACTCATCCCACATGCGTAAGTGGATACAATTACCACGATACGGTTTTTTCTGATGAAATATCGGGCATCCGCAAAAGCAAATAAAAATCGTCTCAAACGGCCCGATGTCGACGGTATCACTATATTTCTATACAATATTGGGAACATCTCTCATATGCAAGGCAGGGTGGATACGATTAGCACGATGTTAGCTTGCCGATGAAGTACCGCGCAAAAGCAAATGGAACTAGTTTCAAACAGCGCGGCTCGGTGTCAACGGTTTCAATACGTTTCTATAGTGCTTTAGAAACACCGGGCATGAATCGTTGCCACGGTTCTTCGTCCTTGAAGTGCTAGGCAAGTATCGTTCTCTCGTCAAAAGAGATCGCGATGTATCGGTTTGGAGAAAATAGTGACACCGGTTTGACAATGTTGATTTCATACCGGTTTTTTCCGATATATCGATACATCGCCCAAGCCTATTATGCAGTATTTAGAATCGAGCCTTCAGAGTTACTTGGAAGACAGTTTAATAAATAAGACTTTAGTATTATTATTTGACAAAAGTCTATGATGAAACAAGAAAATCGAATGGATGTTCACATTCGATATTGGCGTAATTGCCAAGTGAGTACTAGCTACTTTGCTTTTGTTTTTATGGAACATGCTACGGCTTCTGATGTATTTGAAGGTTGTTGTGTTTTTTTCCTATTGTAATCTTAACATCTTTTTTTGAAACTTATGTATTTGTGTTGATAATGCATCCTTGAAAAGTCCTTGAATTTTTTTCTCCTTTAAGTGTCCGAACCATATATTAGATATGGTTTCTCTTCACATTCGTAGCTCAAAGCAAAGTTATTATTGAAATTACTATTTCTTTCAAGCATAGTTAGTCAGAAATTACAGGCATTTTATTGATGTTCTTTGAAACCCACGGAAAAAACCAAAGCAAAATATCTTTTCTCAATCTTTTGTCACCTTTGAAATTCGTCAATACTTTTAGTATTATCAGGATTTACATTGTTTTCTCAGAGTGATACACTGATGTAATAGTGGCTATTATCTTGTATTCATTAATCATAATGTTGAAGTATTGGCCGTACGTAAACCGTAAAAAGTACAAATCTATAAAACTATGTAAAATCTGTAAAGAAGTTGATTGGCACCTCTGCATAGTATCTATGAATTAACACAGTATCTATTTAATGATGCACATGTTGTTCTACCACAGAGGTTTCCATGTTATTTGAAGTATTCTTTCACTTTTACTATACAATCACTAAACTGTTTTCAATCTTTTCAGGAAATCCGAAACAAAATTGTTAAAGAATACAGAGCTTATCAACAGGACCCAAACTATGTGGAAACTGTAAATAAATTTAACTTTTTACACAGTAAGCTGGCCCACATAAAGAGACTGGTGGCTGAGTATGATAATGCCCAGTGTGTGAGGTCCTAGCCCTCCACGAAAGAACACCTTAGGAATACTGAAATCGACGGAAATGAACCACAAATCCTTCTGCATATCTTCTGGAAACCCCAGAGTGAAATCTTGCGTTATGCTTTGTAAAGTATATCTCTTCCTCCACTGTTAAATTTTTAAACTTATTTATTGATTTTGTCTCGTTTGTAGATTGTTCCACAACCTATGCAATTTTTCTACGGAATAGAGAAAACATATTTTTACTTGATTATTTATGAAGTGATGGCAAGCTTTAGATTGTCCTGTATTAGCATTTCACTTTACTAGAAATGTTTACCCCCCTTTCTAAAGATAGATTTAAAAAATTAATATATTTTTCCTCTATGGGCTGTTAGTAAACTGTGACTGTAATGCCAGATTTTTGGGTTTTACAATAATGCTTAGTACAATTATAGAAACAAATCACTACAGATCTTTGATACTACTTAACATTGCATTATTGAAGTGCCTCTTAAGAGCTGGTCCCGTGTGCCAAAAAATTAAGAAAATGATTTTCTTTTAAAAGTGGAAGTTCTTCAAATTATATTTAAGTTAAAACATGAAGTTGTGTGTTGCAGTTTTGCTTGATTGTTCATAGTCACTTTACAATTAACAATTCAACTGGTTTTAGAAAACTATTGCTCGTAAAAATACTTCTATGAAAAGAACTTGCTTAGTTCAGCATTAAAGTTGGAAGTATGCTATTATTTTTTCTTTTTTTTTCTTTCCAAAAAAAAATTGAAAAGTTATTTTTAATAACCATTTGATATCATATAATATTATCCTTATGAATGTAGCTTAGCCTCTGGCTTGTATTATTATAGTTTACAAATGTTCCAATTCTTGCATTGAATAATAACTTCATGTTTATATAAAGTACTCCTTGTAAAAAGTTTTTATTAGATAATTAAACAGGTGCTGGCATTTTTTAGAAAAGTGCTTTAATTTATTTTTAAAAAATGCATATGAATCTCCTTAATAACATAAGTTTTTGATTGTATTCATTGAAACATTGTAATGAATTAACTGATATATCATCATAAGGTGATATTTGTAAACTGTCAAATAATTAAGCTGAATTACTTAGTTTAATTAAGTTTCACTTAAAAGATTTAAATCAAATATTTAAAAAAAAATTATGTTGCCCATATTCTTGAACAAGTTTTGTGTCTTGTATGACTAGCAATTGGAAATGACTACCATTCCATTATAATATTTTTTAATCATTTAAGTTAAAATCATAATCGTCCCACAAAATTCATTTCCACAAGAATGAAAACCCTAAAACTAATAATAAGCACCACTCTGCACAGTTATGTTCACAGTACTTATTGTATTTTAGTCAAGTCATTGTATTACTGTTCGATAAAACACCTTAATTTTTTACTTAAAATTTAATACATGTGCAATCTTTCTCTATTGTGTATAATTTATATAAGAAATTAAAAAAAAATATTGGCATGAGCTGAACTATCAAAGTATTGTAGAATATGAGTGGAATGTAAAATATTTTTGGGTGCAATATGTTTTTGTTAAAAAAATAACTTTGGCTAAATCAAAAAAAAAAAAAAAAAAAAAATATCAAAACGTTTGTTTTTGTTTTGCAAATTCTATTGGATGTAGGTTTTTAAAAGTAACCTAAATTTTTATTATGTTTCATTTTGGTAAATTTAATTTATAAAATAGGGCTTTACAAGGCTGAGGTTCACCATAAATATAAGTTTTCTACTTTTTGTCAAACAATTCCTTTTAAAAAAAAATGATGTATCTATTGAAATATGTTGAGTTTCAAAGTATGCATTTCATTGGAGAAATTAATTCAAATTGTGATACCTTTAATAATGCACATCTCTAAGACATTTGAAAATGAAATATTTTAAATACTTTAATCCATTTAATTTCTTTGTGAAATGTTTAAAATAATTAATATTAACAACCAATAAAATGCTAGTAAATAATTGTAGTCATTTCCCCCCTTTTAATTTCATTTAATTTTTCACAATTTAAATTCGACCTAAAACTTTTGCAATACATATCATAAATATTTTTAAATAATCGAAGCTCACTTTACATTGTCTTTTCAAACATGATTTTAATGTAATACAAATTTTTATCTTATCAATCTTTCATTCATGGTACATACTCCTTTTAAAGAAAATAGATACTGTTGCACATATTAATTTAAAATGCTAAAACTCGAATGGTTGTTTAGTGTTATGTTTATACTGTTAGAAAAAAACTAGGTTGTAAAAAAAAAAAATGCAGATAAGAAAATAATAATTGAGGACATTTCAATTAGGATCAAGATAGTACCAGTTTGGTACTCTCTTGATATCAGTTTGTCAAAACTTAAACTTGCAAAACAAAATGTTAGTAATCCTATTAGTGTATTCAAACTTTGAACACTAGCCCAAAAGGTTGTAATTTTACTACTTCGTTTGACCCTTTCATTAGATTCAATCTTTGAAATGAAAAATGACTGCTTTTAACTTTGTAACCCAGTTCAACATACTTGATTGTAAAAGTGTACAAGAGTGTTGTGCGATTGCCTACTCATGTGGTTATTAGCTGAGAATCGTTGGTGATTGCTGTGTAGTGTGTAAGGAACCTTAAGTATGTAGCTCAATAGCGTGGCATTTGTGTAGTCTGGGTATTAATGCTGTAGCTATTTGAGATGTTGTTTTTGTGTTCATGCACACAGAGGGAGCATTCGTATTAAAATATGCAATAATGGAATAAAACCTGTTTGGTATTGTTGATTTTTTTGTGAATTTGAGTCAAGTTGAAAATATTTGCTTAAGTTTTTGTTTTATTACTTGTAAAGAGTTATTTTTTACATATTCTTACCCATATCAATGTAAAATTTTAATTTGATAATTTATAACAAATGCTTGATATTTTGACCATTCAAGTTCTAAATTACTTAATGTTTATTATAAAGTTCTTCAAAAGTTCAAATATATAGATATAAAAAAAAAAGAGAGTGCAATAAGGTGCAATTTGTCTAGTTTTTTAAAACTTTGAAGGTAATGAAATAAGTATCTAAAATGTACAGTTGTGACCCAAGGGTAGTTACGGGTTAAACATAAATTTTACCCACTTATCATTCAACCCTGCTCATTATTATGTGAATTACGAACGCTCCCAGTGGGGTTAAGTACTGGTTTTATTATGTTTGTAGAATGAATTATGAATTGTTAGATGATTGAGTTTGCTCTGAACAAGTGTAAAGAGGATGTTAAATAAGAAATACTTGCAATAAATCTGCTCTGACTGAGCAAAAGTGATTTGCCACCACAAAATTTGTTAAAATACTGCTACCACGTTGACGACCGGAACGACTGCTCGACTATGTTCGTATTTTTGTGTTCATACCTATATTATTATATAATGTTACAGTTGTTTCTTGTGTGTGTAGAAGTCATCTATTATATTTGTCCAGATAAAATTATAAATTTGTTAATTATTGATACCACTTGTGTTTTTATAAAGTCAACTTATTCATTCATGTCAATTATCATTCCACCATCGATATTGATGTCATCATTTAGCGGTTTAGGATCATTATATGAAAACCTTAAAAAAAAAATTGTTATTCATTTCTATCTGCAAGTTCCTTCTTTATTTTACGTATGTATAAAACTGCTAAATGGAAGTTGTAAATGCACTACTGCTGTCTAATTTTGTGCTGTATATTGACTACGTTTTGAAACATCAGGCTAGTAATCTATTTGGCCAGCTGTAAATTCTAATTTGAACAAAGGTTAAATATTGTTTTTATCATTTATTTATTTTATCGTTATTAAGAAACCTATTGATTAATAAGGTAGAACAGGTACATTTCTAATTATATCTTATTATTAAATGTATGATTAAAGTAAAATTATATTACCAAAATTTTACTTAGATTTTCAATCAGGTTCATATCTATGTTAAAAAGCCGATATTTAAATTGATTTGTCTTAATTCAAGATTCAATCTTTAATCAAATTCTTTAGTGTAATATTTTAAGGCTTTTGCCTAAAAAGTATATGAATGCAAGTATTTTATTTTGACAGATGATATTTGGTTGAATCTTGTTTTTACGCTATAAAATCTCTTGTATACTTTTTATTTATACTTAACTTAATAATACCCAGGTTATTCTAAATTTCTCAGCAATAAAATGTGAAGCATTTGACTATAAGTATCTTTTACTTATGCATAAAGCTTATTTAAAATCTCCAATAAACTTTATTGAGAATTTTAATCAGCGATTCCTGCCGATTTCAAAACATAGCTCAAAATGCAGTGCACAGTTTCCTGCAAAACTCTGTTTAAATTGTATCTGGAAGTTGTGACTTCAAAGCTGTTTACATGTCAAGTGCCATTAACCAGTACTGGCTGGTTTGTAAGCTAACTAAGAAATTGAGGGGAATTGTTTTTCTATGACCTGCATTCCACATATTTTCTGGGCTCAAAGGGTTCTTATCCTCCATTCCCTACTCATGTAGGCATGGCTGTAGAACCCCATTTGATATAGTTAGAATCCACATAAGATTGTTTGCCCCTTTGGATGCTCGTTCTGCATATTGTCTTATTGCCTTGCTGCATTTATAGAATTTGATTTTCATAGCTTTACTCATTGAAATTTATCTCTCCCCGTTTAATCATTCCACTGAATGATTTAAGTAACATGTTAAGAATCAGTTGGAACTGTTTTGGTATTAGTACTACATTTTGTTTTATTCGATTGCAAGTGTTGCTTTTATGAAAACTTTCATACTGAAAGAAAAGTTGCAGATAACTTAAGCTAGATGATAATTCTGTAATAAAGTTTGCATAAATTACTTGCCAGCATTATTGATTGTTGTCAAATTTAATGACTCTTGACAACATTTGCTATGGGAATAATTCCCTTTGCTATGAAGAAAATTGCTAAAAAAAAGTTATTAGTTTGAGATGCACTAAGGAGTAATACCATTTACATGAAAGTAATTACAGATGACTTTTAAAAATCTATTAGTACCTTTTAATCGTTATTTTTAGTAGACTAATCAAAATAAAATTTTACCTTATCTATGTGATATTATAACCTTGAGCCATATTCCGTACTATTTCCTGGCTAAATAGTTTAAATTAAGAATAATCAGGGGCCTGCAGAAGAAACGTAGAGGTATGGCAGAATCCTCGGAAGACATTTTCCTATTGCTTGTTGCATTGGTCATGTTTTGTTTCAGTTATGGGGAATGAGCGAGCATCTGAGGGGGCGTTTGATGTGTTGTTCCGAAATTGCTATTATGAAATACAAAGTATTGATTTGTGTGTTTGGTGAGTCCTGGAGAATTACTGTGGTTTCTTCAAGGATGTATACTAGAAGATAAATAAATTATCTATTGCATGCATTTGTTGCGTTCTGTTTAATTCTATGTCTGTAAAATTATTTTAAACATCACTTAGTAATTTCACCATTATGAGTGACAACCAGTGTTCACCAGTTAAATATTTCCAAAAAGGTATTTTTACTAGAGGTCGGTGATATATCGATACGACGATATTTTTATCGATATTTCTTTAAAAAATATCGATATTAAAAGTATTGATAAAAGTTACCGATGTATCGATATTATCAAACATTTTTAATTTTTGATGATCGTTTTGTAGTTCCATGTGTTTTTTCGATTTTCTTTATTCCCTTTTCAAAAACTTCAAAACTAAAGTTTGAACTTGGCTGAGAGACAGTTAAAATGGCACCAATATTCAATATTTTCCATACACTTAAAAGCTATTGAAAAATATCTAAATTTTTCTTAAAATCACTGCACCAATTAAGCGAAAATATAACTTTTTTTTTTCCGTAATAGATCCATTTCAGTTGAAAAAGTAGTCACCTTACAAAAAAGCAATTGTGAAAAGTAGGCCAATCAAGCGAGATAATGGTTAGCGTGCTAGCTTCTAGACCGCGAGGTTGCGGGTTCGAGTCCCGTGTAAGGCATGGGTGTTTGTAAATGTATGTTGGCTTGTCTAATGACGAATGTTTCGGCGCATTATAGCCCTCGTGTTGCTGATGGCGCCAGATAATCTGAAAACAACCAATGAAAAGTAGAAATTTGTCCTAAAAAACTTTGTTTCTGACAACATTGAAAATCAAAAAAAATCATGTATCGATATTTTTTTCTATGCAACGATATAGAATCGATATTTATTTTAATCGATATTTCCGACCTCTAATTTTCACTCTAAATTTTAAGGGGTATTTTTTAAATTAAATTTTTTGATAAAACTATACTAGAAGACAACCTGAGCTCACTGAATACGCTGTAGGAATCGGTTCTCCCATTGTTGTAGGCTATTCAATGAGATCAGGGTATGTTGTCTTCTATACTAAACTCCAACTTAACTTGGCATCACTAGACGATAGATCTTCACCGTGCTCATATGCAATTAATCCATTTTAGCGAAGTGAAGTCATAATTCTCGCCTTTTGTTCTCTAGAAGGTTGTGGTTTGGCGAACATTATGCTTTCACGCCGCCAAAATGGATTAAATACCTATGAGCACTGACGATCTACCGTCTAGTGATGTTAAGTTGAAGTTTAGTATAGTAGAATAATACACAATCGCGATTTCGCTTATCAGAGCGGAAATTTGCTTTTTAAATGCCTACTAAAAACATTTGATGCCGTTCGGTGACACCACGTTGGTGTCGCCGAAACTATCGGACAAATCCAGGCGACACCTCGAAAACGATCGAGCAAATGACGGAGAAGTAAGTAAAACTTGACAATTTATGATATCCCGAAACATTCGATAGCCGAAATGTTCTGAACCAGTCCTAGCGGCAAAAAAGAAAAAGAATCAGATTAAACGTGCGGATGACATAGTATAAATCTACGTTTTCCATGAATTCTCGCATAAGGTTACCTTTTTTCTCTATTCTGTGCAAGAAGGCATGGTAAAAAGCCTGTGAAATACACTTAATTAAGGAACGTACAAATTACATTTGGAAATTGTGGGACGCTCCCCTACAATCCGCTGTATCAGCAGCCTGTCAATGACTAGTCAGTCACTGTGCGAGGCACGTTTGAACATGAATGCGCAAGCGTAACTGGCGATTTCGGAGGGATGATTCGTATATTGCATTCAGTTGGAAAGTAAACGAAAATTTTTCAGAAAAGGACTATTTTCCTAGAAAATGGGCAGGAAGGTAGCGTCGCCTTTCGAAAAACGGCTAAGATGATCTCTGATTTTATAAAATAGAGGATTATTTTTTTAAATATAACAATGATGTGCCGATGCGTGAATTCGACACTGAGGTTCATTCAGTGGGGTGAAATTGATTTTCAATGCGTGTTCACGCATTTTGATGAACTCGGATTGACAACTATTCAATTTTAATCGCTTTTTTTAACATACCACTGTTTTAGCTCCCTACTTCTGACTTATTTGTGCTTAAATAATAAATATCCATCGTAATTTTGTATTTGATGAAAAAGTCGACACTGATCAGAACCTTTTTCTAATCCTGCCACACTAACTATACTAAACTTCAACTTAACTAGACATCACTTAGACGGTAGATCGTGACAGTGCTCATAGGTATTTAATCCATTTTGGCGGAGTGAAGACATAATTCTCGCCAAACCTTATAGCCTTTTGTTCTCTACAGGGTTGTGGTTTGGCGAACATTATGCTTTCACGCCGCCAAAATGGATTAAATACCTATGAGCATTGTCACGATCTACCGTCTAAGTGATGTCTAGTTAAGTTGAAGTTTAGTATAGAGGACGCTGTGACCTTGATGGATTTAATATGCCACCAGGTATATTTGCTTCTGTGAACAGTAACACATCAGAAATTGTACAACTGTCAGTCCTTTCCCCCATTGCTTCCGAAAAAAGCAGTTTTCCACGATCGTTCAAGGATGTGGCTAAAATGTACTTCCCAACTTTTAGGTAGAATTATACTTTATTAAGAGGAACTGAGTTGGAGTCGTAAAACACTGCGGTTCTATTCTAATAAGGTCAGGGCTGCCACAGGCGACTAAAACTACTATTTTCGACAAAATTGACCTAAAAGCTACCTTTTCAGCTTATATTACTTTTTTAGATATTCGGTGACCATTTTTAGAAAAATATCGTATTTTTATTTACAAGTAAAAACGCGGAAGGAACGGAAACAAAACCAATCATACAAGTTTGGCCATGACGTCACAAATAGGCGGTTTTTGTTCTAGGGCTGTGGCTTTCACCAATGACTTCGCACTTAATAAGTTTGATTGAATCTGAACTGAAGATGATTGAACGTTTTCCTTTGTCAAGAGAACTTATGTTTTCTGCTTTTATTGGTTTTGTGGTGAATTACTAACTTGAGCGATGCATATATTTCAGAAGTTGCATAAACGGCATTCCGATCAAACCAAAACCTAACGATGACGTGACCCTCTAAAGCCAATACATTCAAGCTTTGCAACAAAACTGACGTTTTTATGTAACTTCGAACTAGAAACCAGAACTGCGGGTCACGTGATTTTGTTTTTTATTCTGATATACGTATGTACAGCAAATATCAAGCGCTTCGTTCTTTGGCAAGTTTTTCATTGTAAAAGCAAAAGATTTTGTTAAATTTATTATGTAAAGTTTATTGATTTAATTTTTTTTTACAAAGTGATTTCAAATAGAGGTACATCTCTGGAATATTCAACATAAGTAGTTCTGGACTTTTGGGAAACAAAATGTTAAAATTTGAATTAGTATTTTTTTTTTTTTTTTTTTTTTAACAAAATGACTTCTAATATGGCTATAGCTCTGAAACTTTCAACATAAGTAGTTTTGACCTTCTAATTGGACTTTTAACAAGCACACTGTTAAAATATTCTCAGAGGGGTGGGGGGATTGTGTTATTGTATAAACGGAATACTTTTTTGTTTCTTGACAGGTTTTGATATTGAGTATTTACGTAGCAATAAGTTTTTAGTGAGTGAAGCGAGCTTATGTTTGCGCAGCAATGAACCTTTCAGCGAGAATGTTATTAAATATTATTTGTTTAATTTTTTACAAAACAACTTCTAACAGGTATAGACGGTGTTCGCCAGTTAAATATTTCTCCTACCGCGAAAAGAACAGAGATTTATTTATGAAACTTTCTGTTAAAATTGCTACGATGTTCGCGAATTACACATTTTAACAATTATAAAGTACTGAGTTAATTAATTTTACAAAAGAGCATTTGCCATAGATGACCGAACAGAGACCTTTAAAATTACTTGAAATTATTTGAACAGGAATTCAAAATTTCAACACCGACCTGTAAAATGTAATTCCAACATTTCCGCTCTGTTAAATGCTCGTGCCCTTTGCTCAGAATCTCAAGAATGCAAAAAGAAGTTATGTTTTGTTAACAGTTTGGCATTAAGCAATTTTACACTAATATTAGAAATATCGTGATAATGATGATCAATGATTTTTCAAATATATTCTCTTACTTTTATATCTATCGTATTTTCATATTGGCACTAGGCATAAATGTGTGTCACGCTGTTTGGTAAATATTTTTGCTAACGTAGAAAAGACGTGAATGATCCAATACAAATCATACGGCCAGCAGAATTCTTGAAAGAATATTATTTCTTTTTTCTCTCTGTATAAACATCCAAAGACAAACACGTTTTACACAAAAGCATAGCTAGGTAAAAACGTTATTGAACAATATAAACTAAGATATTGGCCCGAATATCATGTTTCTTATTTTAATCAAGTTTTTTTTTTTTTTTTTTTTTTTTTTTTTTTTTTTTTTTTTAAATATGGTGGATATGCCTTCCAGGTACAGGACGATCAATTTCCTCCCCTGCACTGACAAGGTATTCAAGAGGGTTATTCTTAACCGACTGAAACAGCTCTTACATCACATCCCTGTTGAACAACATAATTTCATATCTGGCGACTCAACGACCCACTAACTTTTCAGAATCCAGGAATTCACAAGAGAAGCATTGCACAACAAACAACCAAATGCTCTTGTAATGCTGTTTATTTCAAAAACATTTCATCTGGTCTTCCGCAAGAGACTGCTTTTCAATCTGATCAACTTAGGATTCTCTGTTGATACCATCTATATCGTCAAATTGTACCTTTCCCTAGTAGCAATTTTACCTCGAGCGGTGATCGGAATTCCATCCCCAGGTGAATCGCCGGTGATTGGCGATTCACCGGAAACTCACCCTAAACTTATCTTTCCCTTGGCAACTAATCCATTTTGTCCCCGTGGCCGGCCATTGGCCGATGTTCGGAAACTGATCGAATTCGAGGAGAAGCCGACAAGAATTGGTTTGAAGGCCGAGGGAAAAGGGGGGAAATACGAGCACTATCCGAGGAAAATTTTGCTCTCAAGAAATATCGAAACGATGGTCGTTATTTTGTCGAAAATATCAATTAATAAACATTAAATAATTATAAAGATGTAAGTATCGAATATTAAAAACGACAAGTTAAAATAATGCAAAACTAAAAATATCTACCCAGAGCGCGTAATTCTTATATTGTAGTATTTCCAGTGACATATTAAGAGTACAAATCGAAGTTATAACACCACCAAATTACTCACGCCAGAATTGTCTACCCTGGGTTCGAACCAAGGATGATCGTCACCGAAGCGCGTTGACTTGGCCATTAGACTGTTGGTACTTGAGATTAATGGTATAGCAATTGTATTGTAGTACAAAACTCTACTATCATACAGACTTTGCAAGGAAATTGACCGACATTTTTTTTTTTTATATATGGGGAATTTCGGAAAATAGCAAATCTTCCATAAATTTAGGAAAATGATATTAATTTATTTATTATAGCAAAAAAATATATCCCATATGAAAACATATTTAGTTTTTGTATTCTTATACGTGACCTTATGTAAATATATATAACCTTATGTATAATCCTACAAATTAAATTAATATTAAATATAGTGCTTAATATTTGTTTCCCTAAATGTGTATAAACTTTTGTCTCGTGGCAAAATTTATAATCTCTTCCGTGGCTTCTATTTTGGCTGGAAAACAAAACTTAGTGACTTATTAAAAAACTAGTACCAAGACACATAATAAATAGTGTCGCCATCTATTTTGTAAAATTTTAACTAATTGACGTGTAAATTTTATGATATTTTTTTAAATGCAATTTAAGAGTTTACTTAATAATTTTGACATTTAAAAAATATATTTAATTTTTAAATTTTTTTAAAAACTATATTAAATTTGATTAACTTTTTGAAACATACAAACATATTTTTTTTTTACTTAATAGATGTTTTAAAAACGGACCAAAATGAGTTCCACAAATTATAATGAAATCTATTTAAAAACAAGGACTATATTTTTATTTTATATTGAAATTGAAATGGAGAATTTATTTTTAATTTTAGAAAATTGTTCCTATATTTTTTTACTATATAAAAACTTTTATTTATGGATTTTATTGACGTATTAGATAAGCAATATATAATTATGTGGTTTGCATTTTTTTCAAAATATATTTTTACATTTAAAATTTTTCGTACACTTATTTTTAAAATATTTTTCACTTGTTGCCAAAGCGAAATGTTTAGCAAATTGTATACTTGATTTAAATTTGAAATACATTCAAGGATCGCCTCTAATTCAGTGGAATTGCAAGAAAAAGAAACATAAGTTTTTTATCGCCTGTCGATGTCGTTCCGATAACTTTTGCCGATAAAAAAAACGTTGATCAGAAATCCACCGGCCACCGATGTTGGGAAGATAACCTTTCCCGATGAGTTTAGGGTCATCGGCAGACGAGGAAATACGGGTGTGTTTATATATCAGTCTGGGGAATCGCCGATGACTTTGATGAATTCCGATCATTGGCCGATGAAACGCCATGCAGTGATTGCTACTAGGGTTAGGACTGAACGTTGAGAGTCATTGGTCGCTTTATATCAGATCCTAGATGTCCAATGGCGAGTGTACCACAAAGTAAAATTTTAAACCTAATCCTGTATATTTTACAACGCCGACTTTCCTGCCTTCAAAGATGACCACAATTCAGTGGCTGCATACTACGCTGTTGGTACAGCCATAGCAGCTCATTAGTACCAAAAATGCTCTAGTGAAACTCAATGGCAAAATTCTCGAGATCGAAGTTTAATGTACCAAGTGGGGGGCAATCAAAGCCCAATAACAAATTCTGGAAATTAAAGCCAGACAGAAAAGGATTAACTGGAACATAGGTGTCTAATTTTTTTAAACGAAAATTAAAAAAAAGTCAAATCTACAAATTACCTTGAAATTACAATCACAGATTTTCTATCATGGAAAAAGCATATATAAAACGTATTTAAAACGTGGCGTATGAAGAAGAAAAAAACATATTTAGAACGTAGTAGAGTAGACTTAGGATGCCTTCTTGGGTGAAGATGAAATCTTGTTCTGCACCTTAAGAAGAGACTTTGAGAAATAACAATTAGACCTGTCTTCTCATATGCATCACCAACCTGGACGACAGCCAACTAAACAGATACCAAACGCGCGTGCGCGCGTCTACAAAAAAATGCTCACAATAAGTTCCTTAGAAAAATTGTTGAGGTCATCCGTTACATAAGAATCGCCTTGATTAATAAAAGATTTAAGAAATTACATTGTTGAGCAATTCTTTACAAAACAGAAAAGCAACTTTTTAGAAGAAGACTCAAGACTACTCCTCCATAACACAATTTTTCATACAAAATTGTGAATGAACACTGAAAACATCATCCCTTTGCAGCCTTCGATTTCTCGGCTGCCATGCTAACAAAGACTTCAATCGTAGGTGCAAGCACTTATTGTTTCTTATTGCCCTTACCAACTACATACAGTTTAATACCTTGAGTGAAAGTTGTACCATTCTAGTACAACTTATAACCTGGTGTCAGAATATATTGAGTGAGTGTCTGTACATATTCATAGATTTCCCACTTTTATATTTACCATCTATATTTAATCAAGTATTAGTATAGAATCAGGATTGTCACTGACAAATTTTTTGTCCTGCTCTGTCCTTTCTGTAGTTTTCTCTTCTTAACCCCGACCGAATTCACACTTTTGACAGTGTCACTCGGCAACAAATCAGATGTAAAGGAACACAGTCGCTTCACAATATACACTTTGGCAAACTACTTGCTAAGTTCAAGTATGAGGTTTGTAATGGAAGTCAAGAATCTACTCAATAACAAAAGCAAAAATCAAACAAAGATAACTTTGAAATTATAAAGCTGTTTATTGTGTATCGGACATGATCACTACAATAATCACTTTTTTCTTCCTCAAAAGAAATTAAACACTTATTGTATTTCAAGACCGGATACATTTAAAATCTTTTTGCATGATACATTATGTCTAACCAACACTACTTTGAGGAATTCGTCAACTATCTCACTCAAGTACAATAATGCGACCTATAAGTCCGAACCGATAGCCTAAAGCTGACCTGAAACCTGACTTGCCTCATTTTTTATACTGACATCCTGAAAGATTTTTTTTAACAAGAACGAGACCATTATTATTGGTATTTGAGACTGGCAGTCAAAGGACAAATGTCCCTACACATAAAATATATAAAACAAAGGTCAATTACAAATAATTCAGTCTTCTCTCTACAAGTATAAAACAAAGGTTAATTACAAACATATTACAATATAAATACATCAAAAGTTATTCTTTTCAGTAAAATTTTAGTTGTTAAATATATTAAAGTGTGCATACTAATGTTACACCATTTTTAAACGTTTGATATAGAAATTCATAATCAGTCCAATAGTTGGAGAAAAAAAAAATTGAATACTTCAATTAAAAAAAAAACCTATAAAATACACAGGCAGATAACTGAATCCCAAAATTTTCAAAATTATGGCTCCTCTACTAAAAGACATAAATGCACATTTTAATACAAATTTATAGAGATTGCATAGTAAATTCAGAATGTCGTATATAAAACATTGAAGAAAAGCAATTAAATAGAAACATAACTCTCTTTGACTGTTGCAAACAAATTATTTAAGAGAGGAATCCTGTGCTGTGTTTAACACCGAGACTTTTCTATTGGGTAACATTTCTTCTAGAATATGAAAGAGATATCATGGGTATGAGAAAACTGTACTATTAAGTGGTGTTAACAAAATCTCTCTGGATCCCCCACTTGTCCGTCATTCTTGCATCCAGATGTATCCCGTCCTGGTGATGGCGCAATGAGCGTCGTAATACCTTCCCGGGGATCTACAGAAGGACCACTTGGGACAGCGGCACCGGAATCGAACCTGAAATTCTCGTTTACAAACCTCATTCCACCAGCACGTGCGCTGAAATAGAGAAGAAGAATGAAACGTAAGTCACAAAAATTGGTATGTAAAATTCAAATACGGTAGAACGAATATCAGAATTATTTTTCCCGAATACTTTCTATTTTTTGTCAACAGATGGCTTTGTAGCTAAGTGTTTAGTCGTGTGGTAATGAGACGTGTTAGACAAAACAAATTATTCCAACTAAAATTTGTTTGATTTTTCCTTAGTAAAAAATGTATAAATTTTTGGCCCCTTTTCATAAATACCACAACATCCCATAAGACACGCTTAAGGAATTATTTATTTTTTAGACATTTTGCGTTTTTAGATTACCATGCTAATGAAAAGGATAAGAATGCAGAAATTTAAACATGTTGTACTATGTTATTATTTCTTATGCAATGCTGTTAAGATGGTAGTTTAGGAGTTGAGGAGATGTTAAGCAGTTTGTCAAGGTATTAAAGTTACATTTAAACTGTGTATACTACTATTTCTGTACAACTAAATCAAAAATAGATGACTTTGCTAACAAAGAAGGCGTCAGGTCAAACTTTAAAAATAATAAGTATTGAAATAAAGTATTGCAAAACATGAATATCACAAAATGAATAGCCAGACAATTTTTTAAAAATATGTTTTGTTTTGTTTTACAATGGAAGATTACAAATAACCAACTGTATAAATATGTCGTGTGCATAAAATGAAAGTCTGCCAAATCTATGGAATGTGAAACTTATCTGAGTCTCGGCAAAAAAAAAAAAAAAATTAAACTAAATTAATAAATACTGTACGCTGAAGAAAGGAAAAGTCACAGGTGTGTTTAAAAAGTTCTACCATACCATTAAATATATATCAAGACAATGTTTGTTTTACGTTAATAAGAGAGTATGTGATGCTGTAAAAAGCTTCTATAATTACTTCACTGAAGTAGGATTCGATGGAATCATCCAGGTGCGCCCTCTTCCACACCTCTTCCTCATCTGTGCCCATAACAATACCTGCCACCAACAGAAAGACCGCCACTGCAACTCAAAGAAATAAAAGATGAGATGGTAACTAAACTAACCCATAAAAACAACATTTTTACTATAAAACCTTTGTATGCATTGCAAACTTTTAAGTGCAATTGCAGTTTATTTAAGCCCAGACCTAGCTTTCATAGCGTTTGATCTAGTTTCTACGAAGACGATATTTATTCCATGCCAATGACTAACATTTTCCCCAAAAAAAACTTGACGAAATGCATAATCTCTCTTCCAAACTTTAGTTCAATTGGATGACGGCAAGTGTATTGGTTAATACTCCTCAGATTCGCCAACAAACACACACAAACAAAATCGAAGTTAATATTAAAATTAAAAAGAAGAAAAAGCTATCTCATAATACACGTCATTATCCAATACATCATAAAAACGAATCTTTAAAAGAGAGGGACCATTAGTCGTTCACAAGTAACGTCGCTTGGTTCTAGAGAATTGAATTGGTTCAAATTGTTTAGAGATGGTTATCTTATGACGAGTTCACTTAGAGCCTATTTAAAGAATTTACCATTTACCAAAAGTGCTTTTCATCAGTTAAAATCCACGTTCTCAGCTTAAATTATCTTCGTGTTGTTAATTTTTTCAGCAAAATTGGAAGGCTTTTTTTAACGTAAATTGTCAAATTCATCTCATCGATAACTAAACTAGAAAATTTGGTATACTGTTTGGTCTCGTAAATCATCAATGGAAATGAGCCGTTTGAAATCTAAGTCTTCTCTTTCAAAACCATGGATCCAAATGCTATAAACATCAGAGCTGGTTGATGATCAACAAAACCACAGTTCTCTTCAATAACAAAGAAATTCATAATCACTCATTTACCTTACCAACTGACAAAAAGATGAAGGTTGTGATAGGATCCCTACCCTGCCCTTCTTATACGATACGATCTCTATCTATGGACACATATGTGGAGGACCACACCTGTGCCTTAATAAATGAAGGTTGCCACCTCGAAAATGTGTCTCAGTTAAAAAGACACCAAGGTGGGGATATTATCCCAATACCTCTCTTCATGTTCACCCTCCCATGAACTACTAAAAGTCGTGATATTCATAACATGACTGAAATCTTGAATTTTAAAATAAGTGTCGAGTCATATAAAGGCAGGGGAGCGGGTGATGCAATGTCACAGATGACAGGCATACTACCACTCCCAAGCGAATTGCACAAGAGCATCAGAATGTGTCAAATGCGCTAGCCCCAAACAATACAACAACCTAAAAAATAATTTGCAATGTATTTAATAGAACAAGTTTATATCTAAACTATAAAATGGTAATAATTATTTGATTTTTCTTATAACAAACAACATTTAAAAAAAAAAGTTTACAGGGAAAAATCAAGCCATCTTGGTTTCTTTGAAAACTTGTCAATCACTTTATTTAGATCAATATGAATGGCTTTATGAATGTGTGTTGTCTGTTAATGCTAGTCCTGAAAGTATTTTTTCTGTCATCCACGTTCGACTCTACATCTACAAAAAAATGACGTTCTGCTGAAGTGACACTTACAGGGAAAGTAGCGTAAAGGGCGATAAGTTTGTAGAATTGTGGTTAAACATATGAAACCAGTAATTTTAAGACATTTATTGTATGTTTTACCGAAGCATTCTTTCAAAACTCATACCAAACTTAATATTCTCCTTGAAGTACACTTTTGAACAGACTTCTACTTCTATAATCATCAATAACATGCTCTTTAAGAAATTGAATATTCATTTGAGTTTTTCTCGAAATTAATTTGTATGCACTTAAGTTATTTTTAATCTGAGTCTTTTAATACATAATACATCATTGAGAAAAAATACGAACTCAATTAGCACTTACAATTAAACAATAAAATAAATTATAAAAATCTTATTTTTAATTCGATAATTCAGGAGTTTAACTCTGCAATTCTACTAGCAAGTATATGAAAAAAATAATTAAACACAAACTAAAGACCATTCTTTCCAAATTTTCTGTGTCAGACATGTTAAATAATAAAAAGTTAGTAATTTGTTTATTTTATTCGATTTTTCTTTTCGCAAGAAGTACAAGACGGCTAATTTGTTCCGGAACACAGTTCTATTAAAATCTGGACGGCTGTAAATTCTAAGTTTATGGGAAAAACCTTTTAGGAAGTCTTTTAAATAGAAACAGCCCGCAATTTGTGTCTTGAGATAAAGAGAAAACATTTTATATTAAATTATTATTGAAATATTTTATATTAAACAAATTGGGGCTCTAAATAATCTTTTTTCAGTATCCATCATCTATTTCGCCAATTATATTTAAATGGTAACGCGAAATAATTTTAAAAAGAATATTATCAAGGAAATCATTTTTTTAGCTGATTTGCAATCAGAAAAGTTTTCATATTGTTGTGTTTTCACTCGCAATAAATCTAAAATTTTTTACAAAAATGGTTAAGGGGACTTGGTAACTTCAAACTTTTTTTTATTTAAGCCTTTAAAATTATATATTTTACATATTTAGAAGTATTTCTAAGTAGAAACTAAATTTTGTCTAAAAAAAATTCACATAATGCTTTATATTTTCAAAACTTTAAAATTTGTAAAAAAATTCATAAAATTTAAAATTCTATCTGCTTTTTCATTTTTCAATAGTTTTTCTTGATTTCTTAAAAAAATGTTTCCTTGTAATATAGTCTAACTTTTTAAGCATCGGATTTAGAAAAAGGTGAATAGTTTTCGAGAAAAACGATGATTACTGTACCTATAGGTAAAAAAAAAGTATTTTTCAACATTTAAATTTGTAAAAAAAAAAAGTTTATATTTTATTCAAAATCTATGCCCATTTTTGTCAAATTGATCTTTAGGGTGACACACACAAAAAAAATTCAAGTCATTTCATTCATATCTGCTGAAGTTTTAGCATTTTGAGTAAGGTGGGAATTTCAAAAATCACGAACTGAAAAAAATGCGTTCGAAACATCGAAAGAACTACGAAATTTTTCTGCAATTGCATTTGTCGGCTCTTTTAAAAAAACCTTGCCAGAATAAGGAGATTTCAGAGATCATAAAAACATAAAAAAGAGAAAATTGATATTTTAATAATTTTTTGTGAAAACAGGGAGTACCAAGTCCTCTTAATATAGTTATCAAATAAATATAAATACAGTTCATTCAAAGTATTGTTTAAAAAAAAAACAGGTGCGCCGTTCGTTTGCTTTCAACAATCTTTAACATTATAATTTTATTTTTATCTTTGAATGCCTCTGAATAAAATATTGAACAAATACAAAACATAAAATAAACTCAAAAGCTACAACATTTTTTTCCCCCCTAAACTTTTTTAGATAGTTTTTTATTATTATTATTATTATTATTTTTATATATATATTTTTTTTATTATTAATTATTATTATTCTTTTACACTTTGGTGTATTAAACATGTTTCTATTTTGGTGAACAGTTTCGATATGCAAGTTCACATTATACAGCAAAAAACTTTATACAACTTTGTTCATCAACTTTTCGAAAAAAATACAGAAAAAAATTAACTTTTTTTTTAGGAACTTTGTGACATATTTCACAAAATGAGTTGGTGAGATTAAAATAAGTTCTTGATAGTTATTTTAAATATTCTTTATTACGTAGGAAAAGATTTATTGATCGTATTCCAGAAGATAATTTCTCAAAAAATTCATTACTTTTACGAGTAAAATGAAACATTGTTTTCAAACATTTTCTTTAACTAAATGTGATTGCATTTACTGGCGAACAAAGTTGCTTTAAACATTTCGTATACTTGAGATTTTGTTTCATATAAGAAACTATTGTAATAGTGGAATAAAAATTATACACTCATACTATTTTTTTTTTTTTTAACTCATACTATTAATTTAAAAATTAAAGTGAACAAATAAAATAATAAAAGCATTAATTTGTACAAAAATAATATTAACAACCAAGATACTGTACCTATTTCCATTACTTTCATAGTACCGTTGAATCGTCCAATCAAAAGGAGAAGAATTTTAGAACAACCGGCCGTCGCATGTCTGCTTCTAAAAATGTGTTTCTGGGATTTGCCAATTGAAAGCACCTGGTGTCGGTAACACGCGTTAAACGTAACAAAGTTTTTAATTTAAAATTCAACTTGAACTGGCTAAATAGTAATAAACTTTTGACTTCACTATTCTTCAATTTATTTAAATATGCATGGGAAAAAAATTGTATTCTAGAAATTAGTTATTAATTTGTCATGCCCATCTAAGATCTATTTCTTGAACAGTTGATGAAAAATTCATTTTAAGATGTTTTACTTATATTTACTTAAAAACTAAGAACTAAATATTATACTATCGCAAGAAATTTTACAGAAAAAGGGTTGTTCATAATATTTGAGTTTAAAAGGTCTACTTTCGTCATTGTTACTGCAGTGGATTTTCGAATCTATAAGTTAAATTTAAAATTGTGAAGTCATATTAAGCTCGCAAGTAAACAATTATTTTATTCCATTCAATTTCTTTTATCAGATGGTCACGGGTGTTGAAAAGAAGTATCGTAGTTTGGTATAATCTAATCCATTCCTTCAACAAATTATAATTGTATCACTTTTAGCCTTAAACTCCATGAGCCTAGTACTAAAATAATGAGTGAAATGCATATTGAGTCATTGGTCTTATGATATCCGCTGATAATTTCGGGAGAATCCGAACCCCCCTAGCAACCCTTATCCGAACCCTTGGCAACGTGCCTCCTCGAGCAAAAGCGCCAAAAAAATTAAACACCTTAAGTGGCCTAGAAATTATCATAATTTCCTGCTAATCAGATAGTAATTGTGGAGCTCCAATTAGAATATAGTTAGAGAAACAATATGCATTATTCATGATCATCTAGTAATTACATTGTATATTAAGTTTCATTAAATGGGATGAATTATTAGGTAATGAGAAGACGTAAGGAATATTCCACTTTAATTCACAATTTCGGACGATTTACAAAATGTCCAACTATCAGCTCCCTGGCTGGATCCGCCATTGGTCAAAAAACACTTTAACACATCTTCGTTTTTATTGCTACTGAGAACGAGTCTATCGGGCAAGTTTCATCTCGGATTGGATGACGTAAAGGTTCTGCCTTAAACAAACAAAATCGTGATTAATATGAAGGGTTTATGCTGCAAGTTCTGGTCTGAATCATACAAATAATTTCACCCGGAAAGATTGAGCTGACATTTTAAACTTTTTCGTTCCGTCATTGAACGAAAAGGTTATTAGTATGCATTTTAAAACGTCAATAATTCCCTGTTTCCAAAAGTGACTTCTCCACTAAAGGCATATCCTGCGTATCCCACTTCTCAAATGCATAACCAAGACTGCCGTCATACTCTAAAAAGCCCTAAATACAAAATTTTTTCAAAAGCATATTTTACGTTCTTCCTTTGAAATTATATATTTTTTTATTGTTGTATGGTTTGTATGACCTAAGAACTTAAGTCATTCAATGAAATATAAAGATTATTTTCTAAGGACTAATACGAAAGTGCATTTCATATATCAAATGCATATTTGAACTTTTTTGAATTAAAGGCCCTCTTAACTATTGATGACAAAGGATGTGGGATATATCTTTCATCGAAATTATTCTTTTATCTCATTTGAACATGGAACTCAAAAGAAATTTCGTATGAATCTCTAATATATAAAGGTTATATTCTCCCTCAGATCTCCCTGCTCTATATTTAAGATAATTTTCTGTATATTATAATTATGCATATGGATACTTGTAAATTACCTTAATTACCGAATACATAAAGCAAGTAATGATTACTAATTTATTATCAATATCAAAATAAATATCTTATCTACCATTTATTACGTTTCAACACCCTCCCCCTCCCAAAAAAAAAATTCCAGCTACACCTCTGCTAGGATTGTTAATTCCAAACATTTCGATAGACGACTCCCTAATCGGTGATTTGTGTAACCGAATCGCAGATGACGCAAACGATAGATATCATTTCAATCGTAAAGTATGAGAACGAAACTCTCCATGTAGAATTTATTAGTAACGTCACCAGAAAAAAATGACATAAAAATTAAAATGTTCACTCCATGATTTAGTGTTAGAAATAAAAATTAGCACGTCATAGTTTTTAAGTCGTTCCCGTCGTCAGGAAATGTCATAAAAATTCTAAAAAAAGCAACAGTCGTAGAAGTAACTATTAAGAGTTAGTCATTAAAACAGCGAAAAAATGAATTCTAATGCTGAGTTATTTTCGTTCACTTCGTTCGTGCACTTGCACTCACTTCAGTTCGCTTCCGGTCGAAATCGGATTCTGCTTTTCTTGCAGCCATCACGAAAAAAGCAAAAGAATCCTAATCCTGTTTCCGTGAATTGAGTTTGCAAGGAATGACAAAAGGGGGCTTGAAACAGAAGAATTGAAGTATAATTGTTTCCTAGGAAAGGCTTTTATTTTTAAGGCATGGCATTTTTTCCAGACTTTTCAAGCTACGGAGATGATTTTTATGCTTTTTTTATATTGTAACAGGAAGAAACGAGAGAATTTGATTTAGAAGGCAGTAATGAGATATGACGTAATGATGAAAACTTACATCAAACATATTGTCTTTTATTTAGCCTCAGCTTTATTGCATTTTCCTGACGTGTAGGGGATGCCCATCGTTGTTGGCGAATCTAATTTGCCACCTTTGAGATAGATAAACTGATAAGGTAAGTTTTGTCCCACCATGTGAGAAAAAAATCAATGGTACTCTTAAACATGCGAGAAGGAGAGAAGGGGGAGCATGGCATGGACTACCATTTTTAGAGTGTTTCCATTAAACCAAAAAATTTTTTGTTAACATTTAATGTTTTTTAACAATAAAAGGAAACCAAATAATACAATGCTAGTCACTGCCTTGAAATTTCAAAGAAGCATTCTATCAACAAATGCAGTGTAGAAACAAAAATAAGATAAAAAGAATATTTATATTTTAACAGTAATAATATAACCCATAAAAATAAAGTTTTTAATATAAATCCTTTATATGCAATTGCAACTTCTTGAGCTCAGATCGAGTTTTCATAGTGCTTGACCACTAAGAACAAAAGATCCATTCCAAACTATTTACTAACTACTTTTTTTCCCCAAAAAACTTGATTCAATACATTGTCATCTACAACGAGTCAAAGATCTACGAAATCTAATAAGTCTGCTGTAAGGCAATAAAAACACATATCTTTTATTTATTTTGATTAAAAAAAAATTTGCCAACAGGAAAGAGTTTCAACAATGATCGGTTAAAATTATTTCACTTATAGGGTTGCTACGCAACGCAAAGCTGAATCGACTGGACTTCACTCCATAATGAATTGGTGCATTCACTTTCAATTATCTTTTATTTATTTTGAATAAAACAATTTCGGCCAAAGGTAAGAGCTTAAACAAATAATCAGTTAAATGGG
Organism: Linyphia triangularis; assembly: GCA_963978545.1. Taxonomy (NCBI): domain Eukaryota; kingdom Metazoa; phylum Arthropoda; class Arachnida; order Araneae; family Linyphiidae; genus Linyphia; species Linyphia triangularis. Next base: position 47,293,852 of record OZ021726.1, on the reverse strand, counting down.
ATTTATTAGTATTCGGAAGCGATTGTAGAAGCGTGTGTAAAAGCGACCTTTTAGTGAGAGTTGCAGCACCAAAATTTGATTTGATCGACATCGAATCTATCTGCCAAGTTTCAGCTCTATTTGATGACGACAAGAGGATTAATTAGGTCTCCGCATATTTCCCACCCATCGAGAAACATACCCACAACACACAAAATCGAAGTTAATACAAAGGATTTAAAAAAAAAAAAAAAATAAGATTGGTTAGATGCACGTGTAAGTAACAGTTGAAAGTGTTGTTATGCAAGTACGGGTGACGGTCGGGAATAAAGGTTTTCATGGTTGAGATACTTTCGTTTATCAATATTTTTTTCGTATTTAGAGCATTCTTACAAAATTTCAGCTGTGGGAATGAAACATTTGCAGAACGATTTTTTTTTTATCGAAATCATTAGAGTCGCTGTGTTTTAGCAACTGCTGACGAATCAAAACATTTCAATAGCTGGTCCAGGTATACGATCTGCGTTTGTACGATTTTGTTGAAAAGTGTATTGTCAAGTCTAATAGGTAATACTAATTAGTACAACAAATTCGAACATCGTAAGTTCAGCATTAGAGTTATGCTGACAGCAAACAGAGTACTTTCCGTAAAATTATTATTAAAAGATATAAAATAATAAAAATAACACAAGCGAACAAAGTACAATTTATTTTAATAAGCAAGTCAAGTTCACTATGTGCGATGTGTCCACTACCGGAAGCAATATCGTGTTGTGCATCTTTTCCCTTTTAAATTGGATTATCATGGATGTTTAAGTTATTTTTACGTGTACAACATCACTTCATACTAAATCACGGACAACCTGCACGCGTGGTTTTATTTAATGAGCACCTGTTTTAAAACTGTTCTAATAAATAAATTTCCATTAAATTACACTCTTCGAAACCATGATCATAGATCTCAAGAAACAAAGGCTCAACTCTAGTCTCTCACTAAAGGTTTCATTACTACGAATAAGCTTCGCTAAAAATAATACCCCCTTTCGAGAAAAAAAATAAAATTTTCCCCGTTAATACAATCACACAATTTTCGCCCCCTCCCCCCCAATTTCTAGAAAGAAACAAAAACGAAATTATCCTAATTCATTACATCCAGGGACGGAACTAGGTCACTTTTTACCCGGGGCAAGAATTCATTTTGGCGCCCCCACACAATAATTTTTTAGATTTGAAGCTAACTATATATACATTGAAAATTAACAAAGGTTTTTCCTTTGTAAGATTCTGTTTTGAAACAAACAATAAAAGAATTAATTAATTGAAATTTTAAATAAATATATTTGACAAGCCCTTATTAATGATCAGGGTTCATTCTGCTTGCATAAAGATTTGCATAAAGACAAAAAAAAAAAACCCAACAACTAATGAATCAATACAAATAATGTCAGTTACAATGAAATAAAAGAACATAGTTGAATGATATGTAACACTTTTTAACACAAAATCTGGTTAACCTGGTTTCAAAACGTCTTAGATCATAAACAATTAAGCTGTTTTACATTTCAAAAAATATTTTCTTCTGTAAAATACTAATACAAAAATTTAAAAAGCTTCCGAATATTACCAGAACTCATTGAACACAAAAGCAAATTAATTTAATGACTTGTCTACAAAAATCATTGAATAGTTGGTAAACACATAAATGTTTATTTTAGAACAATTAATTTAAACTTATTGAAACTCATTTTAATAATAGAATGAATAATATATTACTTACTGTGCTATGTGTGAGTTCTCCATTTTCTTGGAGAATTTAAGATTCTCACCAATGCAATGGACAAAATTTGACGAACATGACATCTGTTTGGTGAAAAATAATGCCGTCAAAATGACAATATAACTCACGCTGAAAATTGGCGCCTTTTTCTCGTAGCATGGAGACTGGATTCTTTTTATTTTATTTATCACTTCCTGGAAAATACTTTCTTTTTCGTTATTTTTTATGAAAAATAAGGCCTTGAGATCTATTTTTAGAATTCATGCCTTGATGTTTTATTATTTTTTCATTATTTAGGAATAGATAAAATGTTACACTTAGGCACTTTTATGCTTCCGTTTTCTCTTTTTACGAAACATGTTTGAATGCTTGTGTATGATCAAAAAAGAAAAGTAGGAGTGTTAATAATTTAACCTGTAAAAAACAAACTTTTTGATCAAATCCCTTATAAGAATTATCAATTTATTAACAATAAAAGTATTTTTTTTTTAAATGATTATTAAAATGCTTTCGAAACTCCGCGTCGATTAAAAAAAAAAAAAAAAAGGTAAATTCCTAGTTCACGTTTATGGGTTGGCGCACTTTTGAAAAGTTGGCGACAAAGCCAGAATGTCGCCAATTCGGAATTCCAATATGAAAAATTGAGAAACGAACCAGCTCCATGATTTGTAGTATAGGAAGGTTGAAGCCAAAGCGCGTCAATAAAAAAATGGGATTGCCAAATTTAGAACTGTATCGCCTACAAAACAGCGCCAAATCGGCTTGGCGATATTTTAACGTCAACTAGGAATAGACCCAATGGGTAGACCCAATGTATTGTCATGGGCTTTAAGCTAATTGGCCAAGTTTCAGGACGACAGGATGATGGGAAGGGGGTTAATTAAGCATCCGCAGATTTGTACGCCAGGCTCAAACGCACACTCAAACAAAAGTGAAGTTAATATAAGGGATTTAAAAATATATAGTAAAATATATTGTTAAAAATATATAGTCACATATTTAGTCAGTGCATTTAAATTGAGATTTGGATAGGATGTAATTTACTGTTTTCGTTTTTATTTTTAAAAAATCGATATGTTTTGCGATAAATAGGAATTCTTGTTCTCAATAGGAATTCTTGTGTCAACTTTTTATCGCATAATTTTTTTGCATTTCTTCACGTTTCAGAACATTCTGAATCAAAAAAGTGTTCTAGAAAAAAAGTTTGTGGGTCCGTGTGTTGTCTGTGGTCAGCATTACTTTCAAACGGATTGACCTACTTTGGCCATTACACCTGGCGTTACGGTTTTTGTCAAAATCGTGCTTGCGCTGTCATTTTTACAGCCAAAATAATTGCTAAATTAAATGAAGGAAACAGTGGGAATTGAAAGTTGTTCAAAGTTCAACACCCCCAGTTTTTTTAAACTCAGCACGATTCAAAATGTGTAAAAATGAAAAAAAAATCTGTTTTTAGCTGAAGAAATACTAAATTATTCTCTTAAAGAAAACGTTTCAATCGTTAATTATTTCAATTTTTAATTAACTTTTTGCTAATTAATTTTCATTAGGAATCGCAATGAACCTTTAAAGTTAACGATAATCAACCTCAAAAACAAAAGTAAACGATTTCTAAACAATTCAACATCTTGCAGCCCCCTGTAAAAATTCCTGCGGACTCCTAGAGAACAATAAATATATTTGGCAAGAGATATATCCCAAACGTAACCCTTGTCCTTAATATACATCTTCCGAAGTTTATTAGGTTACAAATTTAAAAAAATTCTTACCTTCATTGGTTTCAGTCTCGCGAACTAGCCAAGATGATAAAAGGTTGGGATATTCTTGCAGTTTCTTTTGCTTTTCTGCGATTCTGCGCCCCAGATAATTTCTTCGACATATTTCAATTTACGAAAATTTCAACAGCATTAAATTGTTGTAATGCTAAATTTTATCTAACTACATTGCGACTATATTACCAATGCGATTTTAAATTAGCATTTCTGGCAGCTTGCCATGTAGCACAAACCTATTCTTCATAGGGGGGAATTCGTTGTCATTCTTTTGTAAAAGGATAGATTATTACTTTCTTTGTACAGAAATGTATTATTTTTTTTTTCTAGTGGATTTTTTCTTCTGTAGGATATCTTAAAGATCATCCAGAATTTTAAGAAAAAATGAAAATTTATTTATGAAAAATTATCCTTTCGTCCAAATATTAAAATTTATACAACAAATAGTGCTTTGTTGGCTTTTCGGCGCCCCCTCTGGTTAGCGCCAGGGGCAGCTGCCCCGCCTGCCCCCCCCCCCCCTAGTTCCGGCACTGATTACATCACGGACCGCAAAAGAAAACATTAGAATGTAAGACACATAAAACAGTAAATGTATGTTGGCTTGTCTAATGACGAATGTTTCGGCGCATTTATAGCCCTCGTGTTGCTGACGGCGCCAGATAATCTGAAAACAACCAAGAATGTACAAAAAACAATAACCAAGATTGTAGGGCTTCCATCTGGTGAGAGTTTTAGAAATTTATGAATGGTCGCAGCGAAAAAAAAATCTGGGTAATTGTATACTGTTCATGTTGAATTGCGATGCAAATACGTAGTCCACGAGCAGCGGCAGGTTATGCAGGGAGTGCAAATCGCTTACAGCGGGTTGTAAAGCGCCTAAAAGAAATTTTTCGAAAATTGGACGTTAGAACTTCGGAATAGAATTTTCTAATTAAATTGATGTTAGTTAATAACTGTGCATTAATTTTCTGTTCGAATTGTTCCAATATTACAAATTAATACAAGATTCCCACTCAAATCTCAGAATGAAAATCACTGATTTTTAAGGACCTAAATAATGTTTTTAAGGACTTTTGAAAATTTGCTATCGGGCATCATGTCTCTATTTAAATTTTTAATGAAGTATATTCTACCAAAAAAGTTATAAGTTGGCGCATATGTAATACAAATATGTCCAGAGAATTCCGATACGGTGAGGATAAGTGGCAGTCATGCAGGGATAGCAAGTCTGAGTTGTATTTTTATAAATTTTGCAGTTGGGCGAACAACAACCGCAAAAATTACCGACTTCTAAGCATTTTCAAGGCCTTGAAAACAAGTTCAAAAATTTTAAGCACTTTTAATGACCATGAACCCTGTAATACCTATATTTTACTTTTTTCTTGTAATTTTTCTCACATTACTTTATTTTCCTAAAGCTAGGTAAGTGCAACTGCACCTCCGTGTACCTTCCTGGCAGAGCCCATGTCATTGTCACTTATGAAAATAGCTGTGCCTCGTGTAGATAATTTTCAGTAATAGCAAATGGTCATCCAGTTTCCATGGAAATATTTTCCCAATTTTTTTTTTTTTTATCAATCATATATATACAGAGATGAGATAGGCAAAAAAGCAAAAGACTGAAATCACACGTGAACGTCAAAATTCGTCAAAATAAAAAAAATTCGATAAAAAAAGTGTGTGATTTACCAATGTTAAGGAAACAATAAATTTCTCATATAACAATTACATTTCAAAATTTTTGAAAGAAATTAATAAGTCCGAAGTATTGTTCTCAAAACATAGTACTCAGTAGTACTTTTACAGTACATAGTATTCAGTTATAAAAAAGATCAGGGAAATGCATATCCACACAAACTAAAGGTAAAATTGACTAACTTAAAAGAAGCATAAAACTAAAAAATCTGCTTATTTTATTGCTTGTAAAAGAACTGGGATTTGAAATAATAACCATTTTGTTAAACTTAATAACGTTAGGCCGACCAAACGGTATAGTGGTTAGCGTGCTAGCTTCTAGACCGCGAGGTTGCGGGTTCGAGTCCCGTGTTTGGCATGGATGTTTGTAAATGTATGTTGGCTTGTCTAATGATGAATGTTTCGGCGCATTATAGCCCTCGTGTTGCTGACGGCGCCAGATAATCTGAAAACAACAACAACAATAATAACGTTAGACAAAGCTTTCCAACAAATGCACAATTCAATCAGAATGTAGCATTACACAGGGTTCCCACTCAAATTACAGAATGAAAATCAATGACTTTTAATGATCTAAATAATGTTTATTAAGGACCAATGATAATTTGTTTTCAAGCATCATGTTTATGTATAAATTTTTAATAAAGTATATTCTACAAAAAAGTTACAAGTTGGCACATGCGTAAAACAAATGTCAGAATTCCGAAATATGTGGATCACTCGGGGATAGCAAGTCCGAGTTGTATTTTTATAAACTTTGCAGTTGGGCACACAACGTCCGCAAAATTTAAGGACCTCTAAGTATTTTCAAGGACTTTTAGGCACCTCTAAGCATTTTCAAGTACATTCAAGGCCTTGAAAACAGGTTAAAAATATTAAGTATTTTTAATGACCGTGAGAACTCTGTTATATTTATATAAAAAAAGTGCTTCAGTAACCGAGTGTCATGTAACTGCAATCAATACCAGCCGAAGTGTATCCCGATTGCTTGTAATCTATGAGGAAAGGGGAGCGAAAAGGGAAAATCTTTTACAGATATTTGAAAAAGTATATTTTTTGCGAGAAAAACTAGTTCAGAACGGAAAAAAGAGGGACATTTTACATAAAAATCTCATCTCAGAATATAAAAGCTTTCACACACACGTTTGGGAAGTAAGGCTTATCAGTCATTTATGAATTAGATCTGTGAGCTTCAATTTAATTTAAATGGTTCAACCAGTTCCTACATTAATCAACTTTTTGGGTCGGACAGATATCCAAGTGATTCTACAAACAGGGTTTCTGACAAAATAATATGTCCCAAATCCATGACTTTTCCAAGTCTGAAGCAAATGATTTTCCATGACTCAAGAAATCGCATTAAAAATATTGAAACAATACTGAGAAACAAAAATCCCAGACATTTCCCTGATTTCCAGAAAATTCCTTGATGTGCACCTATGCCGACATTATGATTCAAAAAACGAAAAAGAAAATAATCGTCAATTTTGCACCAAAATATTATATACGCAAATCAAAAGTCACCAATCACCTTCAGTTAATTAAATTCAATAAAATGTCAAAATAAAAGTACAAAAAATAAAATTCAGGTACAGGATCCAATGGCTTATGGATGCCTGTAAAACAAAGCGCTGTAAAGGGTTAATAAAACCGAAAATATCTGATGGAATCAATTCGAAATATTAAGGAATTTAGGCTTCTAATATATTCTGTTGACAAAAAATACAAAGAAAAATAATTATTTTTGTAAAGGATGCAGTCAGATTGAAGTTGAAGGATTTCTTTTCAACAATAAGGATGCAGACGGACACGCTTCTAAATAGGATAAGTAAAAATCTAACAGAAATAATACGTAAATAATTAGGATTCTCATATATTCTGTTGACAAGAAAAGCAAGGCAAGTTTTTTTTTTTTTTAATAAGGCGGCCGCGCTTTTAAATTATAGGATAACCAAAAATCTAACAGAAATAATATGTAAATTATTTGTTTCAGGCACAACAATGATCCCAGATAGTAAAAAAAAAAAGAAAATCGGAACATCATTACACTGGAGCATAGCATCCACTTCACGTGATGGAAAAGGGAAACTCAAAAACTTCAAAATTACCTAATTAAAAGAGTAATTTTACGAAAGTCCCTGATTTTTCTAGAAGAGTAAAATTCCCTGAATTCCAGTTTCTGTTGCCACCATAGATATTCACAAAAGATTTTTTCAATAAATACAAAGGTTGGTTGTTTTCAGATTATCTGGCGCCGTCAGCAACACGAGGGCTATAATGCGCCGAAACATTCGTTATTTGACAAGCCAACATACATTTACAAACACCCATGAATAACACGGAACTCGAACCCACAACCTCGCGGTCTAGAAGCTAGCACGCTAATCACTATACCGTTTAAATACAAAGGAATAGGTACCCATTGTTATAATCAGTAATGAGGATATGTCGAAACCAGAAGAAACAATTTTCCATTCTTTGATATTTCAGGTATTAAAAAGCCTAATCAATCTTAAAATAAGTAAATATTTCAAGAAGGAAAAAGTAATATTTATAAATAAAATTATATCATCAATAATCAAATGTTTTGGTATCAACAATGTAAACCGTGGTGTACAGAAAAATAAATCAAATGTAAAGATTATCAAATCAGTTTATTTCAGTTCTTAAATTATAAATTTTTTTCAGCGAGACCTACCTGTGTGATGTCACAAGTTTGGAGTTCAAAAATTCTTTTCAATGACCACGGTTTTAAACTGTGACCACTGTTTCTATAAAAAAAAAGTAAATAAAAACGCAGATGAATCATCGAAGTAAAGGAGAATAGCGATCATGAAGTCATAGCTTAGTGATTTTACTTAAGATGTTTAGAAATCCATGAAATTCACTGTTTTTCCACAAGTTATGGTCTTTTTTGCCCAAAATCCATGACTTTTTAAGACAAATTTTACCTAATACCTAAATTCATGACTTTTTATGACATTCCCCGACTTTCCATATGCGCAGTAACCCCGTACAGATATTTCATTTTGACTTTTAAAGAATGGAAAAATAAAAATGTAACATTTAGCATTAACGGCCAAAAGGCTTCACTACCGGGTTATTTAGTAATGATGGAAATTGGTGGCATTTTCCCCCATTGAGCATAAAAATAATGAAAAAAATATCCCCCCCTTTTGGCATGATTTTAAAATTTCTCCGAGGGTACCCAAGGGTGAATTTTATACATATGAACTAGGGCATAACTTTTTGAAGTCACTTTCATCATGATACTGTTGGTTGTAGTTAAAGTCTTTTACAAGACAACATGAAATGGTATTAAAAAGCACTCAACACAAGCAAAGACACATGTAATAATCTACACTGATTTTATTGGCAGAGAATAGAATACAATAAAACTTCTCAGCACTTTTATGAATTAGCAGTGATTGTTGCTGAATAAAAGAGTAACACAACCTTTGACGCATTCAAAACAGAGCTAATGCAGATAGAATATCCTTTGAAAGGGGTGATGTCAGTTCAATTCATGATATAACAGTTTAAACTTTAAAATGTGCACAAAAGCTAACGGCTCTTCGCACTTTAATCCATTCTAGCGCAAGCCTGAACCACACAAGTACAAATACAAGAGTGACATAGAGAAGAAAAAACATTTCCTTCCAGCATTTCCATCACCAAACAGATTTTTACTTACATTAAGTGGGTATTTTTAAACCACAGGAGTTCACAAAATACAATAAAATTACAAATGCGCTGCAACATTTCATCTTGAATGGTAATACAATAAAAAAGCAGCTATATATAAAATATTAAAAATGTCTCCCTATTAGAATACAAAAAGGGTTAATAACAGCTTCGTAAAGAATGTCGAAATAAAACATACAAGGAAAAGGGAATATCACACACAAAATATAAAATAAGCGTGAATTCATTTTTTTTGATGAACTAAAAAGAGGAAATTTTCTTAGAAAGAAAGGCATAATCGTTTCTTGGCAATTGAACATCCAGTAAGCTCCGCAAATACCTTGTCACTGTAAAGCGAAAGGGCAGCTTACGAGACTTTACGCATGATCTGGAATCATCTGGAAAATAAAATAAAGGAAATTAAATTTTAATGTGACATGAATTAATACAATGAAAAGCAAGAGAAACACATTATTGCAAAATAAATAGCAAATATCAAGTTGTGTTCCAGCAGCAACTAAGCAAAATGCAATGAAAGGGTTAAAAATAACTTTCCTTAATTAACATAAATCAAATAATATTGAATCAAAAATATCTGAGCACTTTTTTTTCTAATATAAATTTCATTGGAATTTGCGATTGTATAAATGAATTGAAATGTTACCAAACATCAACTAATCGTAATAAGAGAAAATAATCCAAGTTGAAATAAAAAGAATTTTTAAATCAGTAAAAACTTTTCTCAAACCACAAAACATGGCTATTGACAAGCAAGTGATTAATTGAGAAGATAAAAAAATAGTAATTTAAAAAATTTCCACAATGGATAATTCCTGTATTTTTTAAATTCAATTCTAAATATTTCGAAAAGGCCATAAACACAAAAACTTCTGCTCAATGCGCTTTTTCTTTCTTTTTAATTTGCAATCAAAATATCCCTGTTAGACGTAGGCGAGAAAACGATTCATGGAATGTGATGTAAAGAGATCCCAAACATATTGGATTGAAATGCGGAAGCCAGTTTTGCAAGTTTTTCGCAAATCGCGCCGACTTGTAAGGGATATGGATAACCATAGAAACGATAGGATCTCTTTACGTCACGGATTTTGTTGATTGCTTTGATCGAACTGGTTTTGGAGCATTTTCTTTCCTTAATATTTAAATAACTATTTTTTTTAAACAACTTTTGTTTAAATATTTGGAATCGAAAAGAAATTCTTCATAAATATATACTGATTCAACTCGTTTTAAAAAAATGCCGGAAATGTCCATTATTAAATTACAAAACTATACAATACAAACAGGTACTTTTAGGATGGAGTAATAATACTTTTAAAAACTTTAAAAATACGGGGTTGTCGTCCCAAAACATTTTAAGTCGAGAAAAATGCAAAAAATTAAAAACCTGCTTACTTAAAAAATAAATGCAAGCAAAAAATATGAGATCGTGCAAAGAGAAAACGGTTAGGCACAAATAGGAAATACATGGTATGCCTGCATTTAAATGAAAGAGATGTTGTTTGCATTGAGCTTGTAGTTACAATTGGAACACAATAAATACTAATCTGGTTTATTATTAAATCTTGTGTACTTTGAAATAAGTTAGAGTGATAAATTTTGTAATTACATCCATTTTCAAATTTTATGAGTAAAATTTCTATACAAAAATTCATTAAAACTATAGTCGATAAAAGGTAAAAGTTATTGTTTAAGATGAAATTTCAACTTCTCACATCGATTCATAATTTTATAAAATAAAGTACACCATATTAAAAAACTAGACAAATGATCTGAGAGAGGCACAATAATAGGATAGAATTTATGCTGTGAATTCAATGCTATAGAAGAAAGAAGTGTGCATGCTGAAGAGGTAAATATCTTTGTGATTGAATACTGAGTAAAAACTATGGCATGCAATACTAATGTTTTGATAGGTTTAATTGAAATTTTTTATAAGCAAAGAGAGAAACTAATGAGAATAAGCATATTGCCACATGCGCTTGCATTTCATGTTCGTTCTTGAATATTTATGGAGCAAAAGACTCACTGTTGTAATGTAATGAACCCAAATAAATATCTTTAACATGCATTATGTTGAAATGTTATTTTCATACATGATTAGGTGACATGGCACATGTTACACAAGCAGAAAATGAGTTGAGTGTGGCATTAGCATACACTGCAAATAGATTTTCTCAAGTATCAAACTTGTACAGAGATCAATGAATTACGATACATGTGTATAACAGTAGGTAAAATCTTCCATGCATCTCATTCAATGCCAATTAAGAAATTTCCCTAGGAATATGCCTTCAAACCAATTTCTATATCAATAATTTTTGTAGCAGTGACATGGTACTTTTCTAGATTTCATGATTATTAAAAACTTACAAAGAAATTCAAAGTTTACTGCAAAATTAAAACACTTTTTCCCCCATCTAAAACCATATAATTTTTCACCTTGACTTTATACTTTCTTTCCACAATCCCTTATTACAATATCTGTGACTGTGGAAAGAGGTCTATCATAACCACCTGGATATGCACATAATCAGATTGCAGATGTAAGTACCAAAATATGATTTTGGAGCATTGTCGGAGCAGTAAAAATAAGATTTTGGAGCAGCAAAATGTGGTCTTAGAGCAGTAAATTATTACATTTAAATTAGTGATGCAGCAAATATTTCTGTATATTTCAACCTTGATATTTAAAATTAATTTAAAGTAAAAAAAAAGGTGTAATTTGTTCATTATATAAATATGTTTGCATTCTAAATTTACATTAATTAATTTGATTACATTACTAAAAAAATAAATTAAAAAGCATGACATTCATTTACAAAGGCACTTACGTTTTTTTTTTTTTTTTATCAATACTTGGGTAATAAAAAAAAATAATTAGTAACCACTTTGCTACCAATTAAAATACTAGGAAGTTTTCAATGATACAATGATATCATAAGGTTCGGTTCATCACTGAAAGTTTTTCGAAATAATCTCAGTTAGAGCTACTTTTAACAACTGATGAAATAAGATTTTTTTCTTTAAAAACTCTAGCCTGCCTAGTACCAATTACCTATAGAAGCTCTTCCTAATAATACACGTTAGCTGACGAAAAACGCCCTTGAAGTGCAAAATACTCTTTATCGCTTTATTGGCGACGTTCCATGATAATTTTGAGCCAAAATTCTTGCCAAGTAGTTTTTAAAGTCAAAAAATTATTTTTTGACGCAGTTTGGAGCAGGGTAGTCAGTTTGGCGCAATTGGAGCAGCTCTTACATCCCTGAGATTGTCCAACAAATAAAAGTTAAAAACAATCTGAATTCAACACTTAATGCTTCTCAAATAAAATCAGCAACAATTTTGTTTCCAGACAAAAAGTTTTTTTTTAAAAATTAACTAAAAAAAAGTTAAGAGATAAAAAATATTCTGCGATGTTGAAATAGTTTCTTTATTCAGAAAGCATATTTAAAAAAAAAAAAAAAAATTGTATTGAATAATTATTAAAAATATACACAAGGTATGAAAAATATTGCATTTTATAAGCATGTATCATCATGACTGGGCATGCAAGGTTTTGTATTTTTTGTAAAGTTAAGGAAATTGTTGTATTGGTAGACTGCAAGAGAAGGGGGCAAAAGGAAAGCTTCTTGCAAGCAGCGCATGCATGCATGGTACCTTTGCTGCGAAAGTGCAAAAGGGCAGCTCACATCGATTGGATGTCCTTGAGGGTGCTCTCAACTTCTTCTTGCAGAAGATGATTCTTCTCACGTTCCAGCAGAATGTCATCTGAAAACACAAAAAAGTAGGATGGTCTGTGAGCACAACTGCATATTATGGTTTGTTTATACCAATTTTTAAAAAGGAAATAAGGACTTGCCTATCAATAGAAGTATCTATTTCTGCACTTTTAAATAGAAAAATAAGGTTCAGTAAGGCATTTCAGTAAATAAATACATAGTTTGATCGATTCAATTTCTCTTAGAATTGACCCTCTAACTGCAACACCATTATTTATTTATTCTTGAGTCTGTGATTATTTTAAATTTATCTGCCAAGTTCCAACTCAATAGGATGACAGCAACAAATGGGTTAAATAGCCATCAGCAGATTTGCAAGCCATACACACACCAACAAAAATGAAGTTAACATAAAGGATTTTAAAAAGTAATAATTACAATAAATTATTCTGATTGAATATTCAGGTTTATGTAAAAATATCTAAGTATTAGGTAAAAAATTATTAGAAATTATTTAATTTTAAGATAAAACTTAATGAAAATTTAATGTATAGTAAAAACACACGAAGTTAAAAATTTCAATTTCAAAATCCAGCATTATCAAAATGAAATGTACCTTCAAGTCTGTCAACTTCTTTTTGGAGCTTTTGTACAGATCGTTCAGCAAATTCTGCTCGAGCTTCAGCCTTTAAAAGAAAAAAATATTTAATTGCAACATTTAAAAGTGAAAAAGGAAAAAAAAAAAACTATTGCAGTTATCTTTATCTCCTCATTAAAATTTTTGATTACTAGTATGAAACTTTTCCACAGCGTTGTGGCGAGATACAGCCATTTCAGAATTTTCCAACTTTCAGGGATGTGATTGATCAAAAGGCAAAGAAGTGGAAATCCAAAAATTTGACACGAAAGAACGTCCAACGAAAAAATTATACATAAAGCATGAATTAAACAGTCGATGTATAGAAAAAATAATCAAAATTTCAGCCCAAATGGGTTGCATATTTATTTCAAAACATTTATAATAGTAAGAAATCAATAAATCATGACTTTCAAAAAAACTTTTGTAAAATATATTGTCAAGTACAACTTTCAATACATATAACATAGCAAATATGAGGTGGAAGTAAGTTCTGTATTGCAAATATACCACAGTAACATTTAAAAAACCCCATTTCTTTAACTTTTAAAGCACCTTTGCAGTATATCTCAGACACATTACTAGCCTTTTGTTTCTTGGATCTTTTCTTAACATGACTCGATTGTAGTTGAATAGTTTGCTTTAAGCATAATTCTGGAAAAAGCAGCTTAATTTAGTGATATGTAATCAAATATTGAAGGATTGTTTAAAAATCTGGGATGTCCCTCTCTCTTTTAAATGATTTTTTTACAATTTAGTACTAGTTTTTTTTTTTTTAACTCGACTTGCTAAGACTAAGAGAGGGGGTACTGCAGGTAGAAAAATTAGACATGTCGATTAATTCTAAATAATTATGTAAAAAAATTATTTTACTTTTAAAATATCACTTATATCTAAGGGTGTGGTAAAAGTGTTTTTCAAGCTAAAATAATTTTTTTACAAGCAGTTAAAATTAAAACTTTAATTAAGAATACATAGTAAAATTGGGACTAATTTCTTGTACAAAATTGAATTAAAATTTCAATTATTTTGCATTGATCGATTTAATCCAAACGGCGAAACCAATTCTCATACACACATTAATCACGGGCATAGAGGCTACTTTCACCATCAAAAAACGGAGGGGAAATCTTGGCAATAGCTGCTATTAAAACTGCTTAAATCTAGGAGAAAATTCCCATTACTTCAACGTAAATATGGCCGAAAGTGGCCACCACATAGGCGCAAATCTCGGCAATTACATTGAAGCAATAATTGGCAAAAGTGACCATCACATCAGATCAAATATCAACTTTAGCACCCAATATATTGGTGGAAATCTCTGCAAGAGCAGCCCTGATTTTAACCACCACACAATAACTATTGAGGCAGACAATCTGCAAGTAAAGTGGTCAATACTGCAATGAAAACTGGTCATTGGAGAAGTCTGAACATACGCAGATTCCGTGGTTGTCAGACCTGCAAGCAAGCCTAATAAAATTTTAATGCAGATTTGTATCGATCCCAGGAATAATTGAAATTTTCGACAAAAAAAAAGCGTCAAATTCGCGTTTTAGCCGAACTGTACTATATTATAACAGGTGCAAATCTCTGCAATAACGTCAATTAGTGTTGCAGCGGAATAATATCTGATGTAAACTAGCATCATGCAACAAACAATTCTCAGCGATAGCGCTTTCCATAATCAATGGAATAGAGGCCATTTCATCAGTATTACGCTGAGCAAAATAGCCATCACATATCAATGTAAATAATGCTGATAGAGGCTAAAATAATAGAGAAAAATATGTGAAAAATGTAACCAATCCATTGGTGGGTTTGGAAGAAGAACGCTTAAGTTTGGAGAAGTTAGAACGCAGGTTCCAAGGATGTCAAAAAACTTCAATCCGAATTTGTATCGATCTCAAGGCATGTTCAAAATTTCGGCAAACAACCCGAATTCTTCTGCATTCAACCATGTGTGAAGTAAGAAAGAAAACTTCTGAGGGAATACTCTCAATCTTAGATCACTGAAAAATTGTAGAAAAATGCAGATTTTCTTTAAAATTTGTTTTAAAAAATATGGCAGATAAAAAAAAGCAGGAAAATATGAAAAAAGCAGAAATCCGCTGTTTGGCGGAAGGTATCACATCCCTGAACTTTGGTAGTACTTGTGAATTCAATGAACTGACTGACTCTGTGGAATTCAGTGTGGATAGTAAGGTACCAAACATTTCTAAGAATTTCTCGAAACAGAAATAGTTTTTATGATAAGTTTACACATGCATTGTACTGTTATATTTCAAGTTAGCATTTTTAAAATATTGGTGCCTTATTATGATAGTGTGTGCGGTTTGTGTGAAATTCCTTTTAGAAGA
The DNA here is from genome assembly GCA_963978545.1 of Linyphia triangularis. Classification (NCBI taxonomy): domain Eukaryota; kingdom Metazoa; phylum Arthropoda; class Arachnida; order Araneae; family Linyphiidae; genus Linyphia; species Linyphia triangularis. Next base: position 47,278,214 of record OZ021726.1, on the reverse strand, counting down.
TGGATTTCAAATCCTCTTAGTATGTGCTTTTATCGTGGCTATGTATGTGGTTGTTTTTATATCCAAAAAATGTTTTGTTGGCCATGTTTGATCATCAGTATTAAAAAGGGCATTTGGAAAGGTGCTGGAACTTTGATTAGTAACTTCATGCAATTATTCAATAAAGCAGTATTTGTTTTTAAGTGAACAAGAACTTATATTTATAGGCCATGATGAGAGAGAAAGTTTTTTAAACAGAGGCAATTTTAAAAAGTTTTTAAAATTATTGATATATGAAGCTCCATTAGAAATATAACAGCATTAAGTATTAAAACTGATTTTAAAAGTCAATAAAAAACTATACTAAATTATTTGATTAAGGGGACTTGGTACCCCTTGTTTTAATAAATTTTTTTAAAAAAATATTGATTTTCTATTTTTTGCATGTTTATAATCTTTGAAACCTTCTTCTTATTCTACTTCATGTTTTTTGGTTCTTTTCTCAGTTTGTGTTTTTTGGAATTCCCATCACACTTAAAATGCTATAACTCCAGAAAATATAAAGTAAATGACTTGAAATTTTTTGAGTCATTCTAAAGGTCTATTTGACAATAAGCATGGATTTTTGAATAAAATATAAACTTTTTTTTTTATAAATTTAAATGTTGAAAAATATAATCTTTTTATGATTTTTTTTTTACCTATAGGTACAGTCTTTATTGTTTTTCTTCAAAACTATAATTATTCAAAATCTGATGCCTAAGAGTTTAGAGTATATTACTAGGAGTATTTTTTTTTAAAAAATTCAGGAAATTTTTTGAAAAATGCAAAATAGAATTTGAAATTTTGATTTTTTTAAAAAAATTTAGAGCACTATGCAAACTTCTTTTTTTTAAAATAAAATTTAGTTTTTGACTAGTAACACTTTCAAATATGTAAAAATTATAATTTTAAAGGTTTAAATTTAAAAAAAAAAGAAAAAAAAAAAAAGCTTTAAGAGTACCAAGTTCCCTTAATTGTTATTTTCACATAAAGGAATTAATAATTTTTTTTTCTTTTTCTGTTGAAGTAGATGATACAAAAGTCATTTAACAAAAATCTCAGTACTCCATAATTATGAGATATGTTCCTTCAAACATACTTGAACAAGAATAATTAATGACCTTACAAAAAAACCCATTTTATGATATCATTGATCGATTTAAAAAAAAAAAGGATTGATTTGGTTTTAAAAAAAAAGTTATTATTTTCTTTATGATCTTATTCATTTTATAAAAATTGAAAGCAAACAGGTTTGAGTATTAAATATTAAAGAATTTACACTTATGAATGATTGTGGAGAGTGATAGCACCCACAAATGATTGGCTAGTGTACTGTGAGGTAGGGGAGTGACATGTTTCCGGCTGCACTAATTTTTCGACCATGGGCCCCTTATTAGTAAAGTACTTTAGGTTTCATATAGAAATGTGTCGATTTCCACTTACCCATTAAAAAATCACATGTGTAGTATATAATATAGGGTGGGATAGTAAAAAATTATTAAATAATGAGTCCCGTTTTTAGTTGTACAGCTAAACATAAACTATTTTTTTTACTCATTTACTAATAAGATATCAATTACGTTTTTTTGTGTGTATGAATTAGGAAAAAATAGTGATTTACATGTCATATTATTGGGGTAATGGTGTATGTACAGCAAACACAAGTCCTATTATCCGATAATTTTTTTATTACCCTGTATGTATATGCAACACTATAAGACCAGCATGCTATATAGGGGAAAAAGAAGGGCCATGACAATTAATTTTGGACAAATGTATAATTTTTAACTTTATGTATTGTACATATGCTTATGTATTACTTAATATTATGTAGTACTTAATAGTACAATACTATTAAGTACTCTTTAATTTAAACACAACAATAAGAAAGTACCATCTTATAACCAGACAAACTCTATAACTTTACTCAATCATATCTATCATGCTACCACATTTAATTAGCAATTGTGACTTGGTAATGATCTTCAAGTTAAAAGAAATTCTTTACCATAACTAACCAAATATTTCATGCCAGATTTCATACCAAATATTTCAGTCAATAGCGTCGGGATTTTGAGTATCAACTAATTAAAAACACATTAATTTTCTTTCAGCAATTTGGCAATCGATGAACAGATCGAGGATTAGCAAGTGCTTATTTATATTTATTTAAAAAAAAAAAATTTAAACTAACTTTTTGTTCAGCTATAATTTTGCTGTAACACAATACTGAATATATGCTAGTTTAAAAACTGAAACTTACTTCTTGAAGCCTTTGAGAAAGTTGGCGAATAGTTATATCATAAGCTTCTTCCTTTTGCATTGCCTGCAATAAATAAACAGTAAGAAACACATTCAAGTTGGAAGTAATTTAGGCTTTAAAAGGTATATTTATCAAATTTTACCTTCTCTTCGCTAACTTCAAGGGATTTCATGTTATTGCCTACAACTCGCAGCTCTTCTTCTAATTCAACAATTTTACTGAAAACATTATATAAAAAATTATGAGGATTAAAAGTAAAAGTCACACTGTTAAAAAGAAAAAATCAAATGTACATGAAGAACCAGATGGAATTTAAAAAGTGTTCTTGACAATTCGCCTTTTACTTTTACAGTGATACAAATGTAAAAAAATAACTAAATTTAAAGACATTTATAATAAAAAAATTATTTTAAATGTAAATTTTATTTAAAAAAAAAAGTTCAAATTGAAAATTTCCAATATATACTAAAGATAAACTATCCTTCATAATTTTATCAAAATAAAAAGGAACTTTGAAATGAATTTACAAGACAAAGAGCGGAAAGAGTCAAATAGGAGAGCGTTATTTCACGTGGAATTTATTTTCATTAATATCTTATGATTTTTATTGCTGCAAAATATTAGCCATTTCAAAGAAAAAATATTAAAATTTCCCATACATATTTTAATTAAAAAAAAAAAACTTTATGATACTTTCATAAATATTCCTTTTCTCCAATATTTTCCCTTCTGCCAGACATCTTAATTTATTACATAATAAATCTATAAAATCAGAGGTGTGATTAAGCCAAGAAATTAGCTGAAAAGGATGTTTTAACTATTTAAACAATTGGGAACTTTTTGAAAATCTTTGCAGATTTCAGATAAAACCTGCTGTGGGAAAACCATGTATCAGGGGGCACAGTGAGTTCTCAAAAAAATTTAGGTACAATTTTTTTTTATATTTAGGGATGTTTCACAAACATTTTGGGATATATCTTTTGAAACTGACATAGGCTCCTAACACAGACATATTCTTTCTAAAGCTTGTTTCAATACCAGCAAAAAACTGCCGATTTTCAAAAAATTTAGCATCAAACAACTTTTTAGCAAAATAACAGTTATATCAACAATAATACTATTTTGACAAACAGACAATTTTAATTAAATCCACTATCCTCATCTGGAAGAATATTGGGTTTTTTTCGTGGGGTTTGGAGGGAAATCAGAGAATGAGGAACTTGCACAAGTGAGGAAAATGAATATTTTTTGTATTTTCTAGTGTTATCCAACGAATATATTTGAGCTGCGCAATTATTTTTTATCTTTATGTTTTCAATTAATCAAAAATCGAGTTTGAAATTAGCCGAAATCAAAGCAAAAGTCACGTCACCAAAAACGCATAAAAAAAACCGTGACATGGTTACGCAGAGATAAAGTCGCAAAAAGCAAGGTGAAAATCTAAATATTTTTTTAACTATATCTATCCGAGCTCAAATTTTTGAAAGAATGGTATTGTTTTTCATGATTTTTTCCCTACTTTTATTTAAAAATAAAACCAAAAAACGTGAAAGTTCCTCATTCCAGGGTTTTTAATCTTTTAAAGGAATAATTTTAGGAATTTTAAGGAGAAACAAAAATTTATGGAATATTAGGATGTCTGCGACATCTGGTATATATGTATATAAAAAAGTACAAATTCAAAGGATTAAGAAGGAAAAAAAAAGAGCCTAATAATGTGAAAGCTCCATATTTAACCACTTTGGGAAAGAAATGGCAGTTTCATTTTTTTATTACTGTAATTAATAAACTGTCTAAAAAATTATGTAAAAAAAGTTTAGTTACTTCTTTAAATTCCACATTTTTTCATTTCATTTAAATAATATTTTGATGACTGAAATAAAAACTAGCAGTGTGGAACAGTGCATTTGTGAAACGAAACCCCAAACGTAAAACGAAGGGTCCCAAAAGATAAATTTTGTTTGAATTCAGTACAAAAGCAGAAGTTTTTTTTATTTTGTGTCTCATTCAATACTAACTAAAACCCACAGCTGGTTAAAAAGGAAACTCAAGGTATTTAGGAATTTATTGGTACATATTTTCAAGCTGTTAAATTTTTACAGTGGCTTGTTTTTTAAACTTGAATCACAAATGGCTAATTAATGGAGCATGACTGACTACTGGGGCTTTTACCTTTGATTAAAAATAGCTTAGATAGCAATATAAAAAAAAGTTAGACGACGTACCTTTCACCTATGGACGCTCGTTCTTCTGCACGCTCCAAATCAGCTTCTAACATGGCGATACGACGTGCCATCTGATTAAAGAAAGACACATTAATACCCAGACAAGCTCAAAGAGAGTAAATTGTGAGAAGGCAATTGCAGGAACCCATTCAATAAAAACACAATTTTTAGAAACATGAAAATGAAAGGAAGAGCTTTTTCCAATAAGTTCTGTTTTTCAAAAATGGCATTTTTTTTTCAAACTATTAATTTACAAAATAATGGGAGAGGGAGGCAATTTTCCTGAAAACTAACCAATGCCTTCTGTATTCCAACTATTTTACTGGTATATTTCCAAATTAGTTTAAACTTTTGGCCATTGATAAAGAACCTTCGTTGTTGATGAATGGTGCTAGTTGTTTTCCGGCTCTATACACATAGAAATTAAACTCAAATTATAAAAATCTGTGTTTAGACATACATTTTCAATGATTGTAGGTTTCAGATGTGTTAATTCAGACAAAAAATATAAAAAAATTGTGATTATAAAACCTATTAATCTTGCTAAGACCTTCAAACTAATAAATGACAAATATTCATATCAATAGTAGTTTAATAAATGGAATTAACGAATTTCCTGTACTTCAAATCGGAATATGTGGTTGAATTTTGAAATGGAAACCCAGCTTTATGAAAATTTTTAGACAACACATTTGCCAATAGCATTTGTTGTTTTGGTTGAAAATGTTCTTAGGCGGACAGATGCCTATAAACTTCTGATTGAGTATATACAAGAGTAGATGCTAAAACTATAAATATATATCTATTGTCTATGATATATTTACCTTAGCTAAGAAATCATTGATGTCACATGCATAAAATTTTTATTTTAAAAGAAATTTTACATAGTGAACGGGAGTGAAATAACTTTTAGACTGCTTTTTCCAGACTTTGGCATTAAAAAAAAAAAAAAAAAAAAAAAAAAAAATGACATCACTTCTTTTTGTCGGAAATATTTTTAAAAATATAGAAACAAATCATGTGAAAATCAGTAAACGTTTGTTTCTGGGCAAGAAGGATATGTACCAATTCCACTTCTTTGTCAAGACTGCTACAAAAAGGACAAACTCAACTTTTTATGTAAAAATAGGTTAAATAAATTAAAATGTTGTACCTTTTCTAAATGTGCATACTTTAGGGGAAACATTTTATGAACAAACCATCAGAACAATATGACGACCACTATAGTATTAGTATCTTTCACATGCAAAAGCAGATGTTAGGAATGTGTTACAAAAAATATAACACTCCATATGAAGTTCACTAATATATTTGTTACTTTTAGTCTATTAATATAATAAAAAAAAAAAATTATAAAATAAAAACTCATGTATTTAATATTTCATATTAAATACTTCATATTTGAATATTAATAGAAAAATGTCACTACCTATATGGAGCCACTCAATTATAACATAAAAGTACTAGGCAATCAAAGGAAGCATTACTAATATGAAAGTGGGCAATCAAAGGAGGATAGACCTGAAAATATCTAGTCGCCACAGGTCGATTAAACGGCATGACGAGGCGACTAAATAAACTAATCAACCGGCCACCTTTCGTTTCTTCCCTCATCTACAGTTTTTTTTAATTGTTACCGAATGTGCCAAAACTTCGAAATCAATGAAAATCTCCCTTTCTTTTCTTGTAATCATGTGCGTAAAAAATCTGAATGCGCTACTGCATATATTCAGGTAAAAGGTAAAACCTCAACCTCCCCTTCCCTGGCTAAGCCATTAGTTTAAAAAAAAAAAAAAAAAAAAACCCGCGATGAAGTGGCTACAAAACTAAAAGTGTCTACCGGTCACTGGCTACTACTTGAAAATTTCAATTTTCAGGTCTAAAGGAGGCATTACTAACATGAAAGCGGATCTTAAGAAAAAAGGTGGATATATCTTTAACTAACTTGTATTACAAGAGCAGAACAGCAATCCTTTCAATATGAATTAAATTGGAGTGACAGATATTTTTAGTTAAGTTACGAAATAACTTTTTAGGAGAATAGTTAATTGGCAAGTACAAATTAAAGTAACAAAACGTACTGTATAAAAACTGACAAAACGTTTTGAATTCTACTTGAACATTTAATATGTTATCAAATAGATCAGAATTTACGATTTGAATACATAGAGATACAAAAAGAATGGTCAATATCAATCACAACATTTCACTATTGGAGTCAGGAAAGCAGTCAATTTTACCTTAACCATTAATTTTTTTTTTTATTATTTAACCAACATGTGGTAGCAACAGCTCAATAGAAGACTTCTTTTCACTACACATATTGCCATTTAATATTAAAAGAGACCCCTCATTATAAAAATCCACAATTAGTCTCCTTTAAGTAATTATTTACAGTAAAATACTTTTAATTCCTTTGCCACATAATTAATAGTCGAAGCTCAAAAAATGCAATTTCATTTACATGTCTAAGAATTATATTTGAACCTAAAGTGACAACATTTTCATCTTTAAACTGCATTGAAAAGATTTTTCAAATGAATTCTTTTCTTAGGACAGAAAAACTATAACTTTGGGAAAAAGGCATCATTTGCATGTTTCTTCAAATTTAATTTTTTAGAATAGACTCCTATTTCTTTGGCATATACATTCGATATAAAACTACAGTCAGCTTTTGTAAAATGGACAATGTGTGGGTGATTTTTATGTAATTCCTGTGTTTTTGATACATTAAATTTGTATATCGATTTTTCATAGCAACTCAAATTTATCATGCAATAGAGAATAAGAACAAAATCCAGCGACAAAAAAAACAAACCACATTCAATTTCCCGATGCCCCTCAAATTGGGGTTCTATTAATATAAAATACATATACCAACATGCAAAAAAACTATATCAATAACATTTATAGCAGTTTTATCAATAAAAAATATGCTTTGTGAACCAGGTTTGTTTTGCTTGCGAAAAGTTTCCTTGCTATGCAAACGAAACTTTGCTTCGCTTGCTAAATGTTCCATTGTTAGCCAAACACAGGTTCACTTTGTTTGCAGTTCATTACTAAGTAAGCAGAGGCTAGCTTCGCTCGTTGAAATGTTCAATGCTACTACACAAACATAAGCAAGCTCAAAGCTTAATTGTTACTCAAGTCCTTATTATTACCCCCCCCCCCAAAAAAAAAGTTATTCCTATTAAAAAATAATAAAATTCACCCTCATCTCTTTTGAGAATATTTAAATATTCTGTTGGTGAAGAACAAATTAGAAAGTCAGATCTACTCATGTTAAAAATTTCAGAATTCTAATTTAATAAAACTATTTAAACTGTACTTCCAGATTACTCTGTTTTAGTCGATATAAATTGTAACACGGTAGTGGTCGAAATCCTTCAGTTTAATTTGATAGAGTCGATGTCTGTCCCAGTATTTTTTACAGCCAATCTTAATAAATTGTACAAATGAGATTCAGTTAAGTTATTCCTGTATTTATTCTTTATGAAAACTATCTTGCTGAAAGTTTCTTTATATCGTTTCATCGGACACGTAGTGGAGAACTCTGTTCGACATAATTAACACATACTGCAATATTTCGGAAAAATTGTAATTATGTAAAAAAAAAGTTCATTAAGAGAAATTTGATATTTAAAAAAAAAAGAAGTTCTGTGCTGTTGGCGGGCTGCAGAAATATCTCTTGAGGGCCAAATCCGGCCAGCGGGCTGTGTAGTGGCTGACGCTGCTATCGATGGACAGACACACAGACTCTGTTTTATTATTGTAGATAACAATGTTTATTGGGCTAAGAAATTAAAGTTTAAAACCTTGAAAAGAATTGTTTTGTTAAATAAAACATCAACAATGAGTTTTATAAACACAAAATTATCATGCTGTGAGTTTTAAAACGAATTCAAACATGTTAGTATTTATCATTCTGGATGCTTAAATATAAGAGGAATTTACATGAACCTTGCTTGGATCTTCACCGAAACTTTCATTAGATGATAATTTACTCCAACTAAAACATTAGGTTTCATTTGTAGAAGATCTTATTTAAAATAAAGTAATGAACAAGAGATGAGATTATTAAGATTTAAATACATAAATAAGCAAATGAATAATTCTAGAATAAACATTACATTTATACATTGTTGAAAAATTAGAAGAACCAAAATAATGAATGATTTTAATAGTTGCAGATGTACATAAATCTACATATTTAAAAATACTATAATGCAAAAAGCTTACTTCTTCATATTTCTTGTCAGATTCTTCAGCAATTAACCTAGCCTGTCCCAACTGAGTTTCAAGCAAAGATATCCGGTCGTCTTCCATATTTGTACGGTTTTCCAGAGCCTTGCGAATACTAAAAAATTCATTCAGTTGTTAACTTTAGTAAATATTTTATTAAATTTCAATTAGAAATAAAACAATAAGTGCTTTTAATACAAAAGTATATGCATAGCATCTGCTACCAAAAATTTCAGTTTTGCATCTTAAATAAAAAATATTATGAAGTTTTTTTACGCATTAGCATAACAGCTAAATGACATTTAATTGATTCGAATTAATAATACAATTGTCTGTATTATGCTCGTTTTCTTCATTGGCACGACAGCACCAGATGGCCCTTGGCCTTCCTCAAAAGTCCTTACCATGCTGCCCTATTCCTGGTGATCGACTTCCAGTTCACCTTTAGAATTTTTAGGTTCTATTCAAGGCTGTCCCCTCCCCCCCACCCCCCCCCCCAGAATTTGGATCTGTCTCTAAATCTGTATTTACATCAAATAGTCTCAATCAGAAACAAGTAATGATTAGAAATTCAAAATTTTTGCTAAGGCATAAAAACAATGACTCAAGAATGTAAGATATAAGATCTGGTAACAAAAATAACTTCTAATGGATTTTCCTACTTGAAAATAAGACAAAATTGAAACCTTTCTATATTATCCATGAATAAAAAAGAAAATAGTTTTTCTAGTAATGAAAGTAATTACATAAAATACATAAATTATTAAGAAGTGGCAAATTTCAAACCATTGCCCACTTCAAAATTAAAAAATAAAGTCCCCAACTGGTAACATGAGAAATTCAAAAAGCATTACCATGGTTCGTACACTTGAAGAAAAAAATGCAAGCACTTTTCAAGGATGTGTTTGTTATCAACACAAATAGTACATAAAAAAAAATAATTCCAAATTATTTTTATTGGCATTTGGCGCATGTTCAAATCGATTAAATACAAAAAAAAAAAAAGTTTTTAGGTTTCAATGAAAGAAAATTTTAAGGTTACAATAGAAAAAACTTTCCAATATATCAGAAGCAGTACTATGTCCTATAAAAACAGAAGTAGCTAGTACTCACTTGGTAATTACGCCACGCAAATATCGGAAGTGGACATCCATTTAATTGTCTTGTTTTCATCATATTGAGACTTGCGTTAAATAATAATACAAAAGTCATATTGATTAAACTGTCATCAAATCTACTTTGAAGGCTTGATTACAAATACTGTATGCAGTTTTTTTCTCCAAATTTTTTTATAACTTTCAATGTCCATAGTATTTCAGTACCTAAAACTTCGTTTTGAATTACATGCGCCTCCATCGCGTTGACGACGTTGCGAAATATATCCGCTCTTAGGGTATTTTTTATCATAAGAAATAGTTCGAACAATCCTCATCGAACTTCTTATTGAAACTAAATCCATGTTCTTTTCACTCGTTGCATAGTTTTTTGACACACAATGTATATCGTGCAAATCCAACACATAGGCTTCAATATTATAATCTGGCTTTTCCAAGTAGCTTGAATTGGAAAACGCACTTCCCCACCATTTTTAAACAAAGCGCAAATAGTTAACACACACGAAACAAGAGATCGCATGTACTAACCCGATATTCCCGACATGTTGCGCATGCGCAGCGCTGTACTCAAAGTGGGGAATATAAAATTTTTTATAAATTCAACTGTGATGTTTTTCTAGTTGCTGATTGGCTGAACTTAATTCGAAAGATTTTGCTCGCTTTGCTGACCAAATTTTTTTTAGAAAATAAAATGAAATTCAAGCACTTTAAACGTATTCCTACAGAATTCAAGGTTTTCAAGTACTTGAAAATGAAAGATTTTTTTTTCAAGCACTTTTCAAGGTTTTTTAAAAACGTAGGAACCATGATTACCCATTCTAGGGTTAGATAAATCTGAAAATTTCAACAGGCTTTGTCAGACAAGTAGTCGTGGGAAAAAACTTAATTTTACCATGAGCATCTAGAAGCACATATCAGTTTTCTATAATTCTAAAAGTTACTTTTAAAAAAATATTAATAAATGCAGTGAATACTTTGAGTTTAAAGTTTCGATTTTAAATTTACAATCAACCAAAAGTATATACCTAAAGTTCAAAATGTAAAAAATACAAATGAATTTTTTCCATTAATTGTTGAGTCATAAGAAATAGTTCGAACAATCCTCATCGAACTTCTTATTGAAACTAAATCCATGTTCTTTTTACTCGTTGCATAGTTTTTTATACTGTTTTATTTTTTCAACAATTTTGCATTTCGCTGTAGTTTATAGGTAATCACTTAGAAAAACTATACACTAAGACTAAAATTAAGTATTTTTCTATGTTTGAAAACTTGGAAACCTCCAGTATAAAAAATTTGATACAACTAAGAGAAAATGCAATGCACCATCATAAGTGCACCCACAGGACTGATTTAAAGAACTAATAGTACCCTAATCAATAACTCAAAATAATTAAAATACATGGTCACAATCTATCAAATAAAGTATGACATAAAGCAAAAAAGAATCCCCAATAGGCATTGCTCATGACAGAACAAGACTTACCGTTCACTCTCGTCAGCTGCCTGCGACGCTTCTTCCAGTTTGGAGGTGGCAATCTTTAGCCGCTCCTCTGAGCGCTCCAAGTCTTCTTCCAGAAGCTGGATCCTCCTGTTAAGGGCTGCAACCTCACTCTCGGCCTAAGGAAACAAAGAAGGACAATGTTAAAAGAAATAGTTGGGTCTCTAGATATGGTTAAGGTAGGTCAAAAATTATATTTTAAATAGGTACTCCTATGGTATCCCCATGTAATATGACAATAAACTAGTGACTAAATGATACTGCAAATATTTACTAATAAAATTCAAACATCAAAATGAGTTAACTCGTGTTTTAAAAATAATTAGTTGTAGTTGTTCCACCAAAAAGATTTGTTGTCAGGCATACTGACTGGGTTTATAAAACACATGTTATTGAACAGGATTTAAAATTTGTAGGTACACTTATTATATTATTATAACCAAAAATTATCACAGCGATTTTGATTAAATTGTAAACCATTTTTATTCAATTACTGGAAAATATAATTTTTTCAATGGCATATGTGCAATTTTAAGGACAATCTTAATGGTAGGTTCCATGGCCACCACTAACCCATACACCAAATTTGAACATTGTAGGTCAATTCATTCAAGCATTATGCTGGCCATGTACATACAATTTTTTTTTTCTTTCTATACCACTTTTTGAAGTCATGATGTTTCAAAACAAAGAAAAACGTGTTTGTTTTATTTTAGAATTTTTTTTAAATATGAGTAACTGAAAGTGAACAAAAAAACATGTTTGAACCACAATGAAGAAAAAGAAAAGATAAGTATTTTTTTTAAAGTGAAATAGGAATAATTTTTAAAGGCAGGGTTATCTAAATTGAAAAAAAGTGTTTACATTTAAAGGGGTCAGAGTTAAGGGAACCCAAGTCCGTTTTTCCAATAAATATAACTAGTTGACTTCATTTAGTGCAAATTTTTTTTTTTCAAAGAACTACTTAAATAAGTCAACAGTTATGTGTTTAGGAATAAAAAAATTAATTCTATATTCAATATACAGCAGTGAATTAAAGTTGCAAACTTCAAAAGCAGAAAATAATTTATACATGGTTCAAATTCAACTTTGAATCCTCCAATCTTAGAGAAAATGTTATTACATTTTTATTTTAGAAAGTGGTGTTTGACTATGAGAGATTTTTTTAAAATACAAATGAAATGGAAAAGTACTTTAATCTATTTTGGCAGTAGTATTGAAATAACTCTCCAGCAACTAACACATTATCGAGGGAGGCCCCGGAAATCCCATTGTGCGGTCAACATGGGAAGTTAAACACGCATCACAATAACAAACTCACACTGCAACGGCAATTAGATGCATCAATGAATGCACTGTATTAAATGCATTTTTTTTGTTTGTTACGAATTAAAATTCCTTTTTCTTTACCTGCAGTGTTATGCAAGCAAAAAATTAGCGACACTGTCTCAAAGGACACAAACTGCTACCTGCCGTAATTTCGGGCGTATGTACAAGTATCTTGAAAACGAAAACAGATACGCGAAACGGAAAATCTTTGTTTCTGATTATCTTTAAAAATATATCTTATAATCTGGAAATATATGAGCATACCGTTTCATTCATTTCCATCAAACAGGTATTAAATCACGTCAGAACCTAAGCATAAGAATTTACCCGGTTAGCTGTGTTTTCAAAAATACTTGAATGGCTCAGGCAAAAAATGAAGAGGTGGGGACGAAAGTTCCAGTTTATTGTCATGTATTAATTTTGTGGTCAAATTATCAATGTTACACGGACCGCGGCTTTTTATCCTGGTAAGTATTACGTCTCCCCCCGCATAATACTTTTAATTATCCGCAAAAAGAAATAGAATGTTGATTGGCAAATTTTTTTACCAACCGTCGTCAATGGATTAATATAGGCTTTAAATGCATGTATAAATCACAATACACTGATCTGAACAGTTTGTCGAATGCTAAAGAGTGAAAATCCAGTTATATAATTTAAGTAAGGATTGGGGCTACGAGGGCATTACCCTTTTTTCATTAACTTCCATTACAAATTACTGTCTATGCAAGAGACAATCTTGTAACTTTCACTCGTACGTATTCCTTTTCAAGTGGTGGAACCACAACTGAGAAGTTGAAGTGTTGTCGCCCGATACAAAACACGTGGAATGAATGCCGTCTTTGTTGAAACGCAGTTTTCGAGCATTATCTGATCGCGGCAGCAGCCACTTTGGGAGCTGTAGGCCTCCTTTTAAGGTCCGGCGACACGGGGTTAATAACGACAGTGAAGGTAGGTCGAAAGCTCTCTCACACTTGGCCTTTTTCAGATAACAAGGTTCGCATAAAGTATAGTGTAATCATTGGAGTCTTTTTCGATGGATTTGAAGCTATATGAAAAATACCAGAAATTGAAAGTGGGGAATTGTCAAACACCTTTTTAGAAGCAAGTTCAAAAGTCTCCAACAAGGGCGGCTATTGAGCGGGGGGCACACTTCACCACGCCCGGGGCGAGGGATTTTACATACAGACCTCGACCACATTAAGAAAGTTAACGCACAGATTTTTAACTTCAAATTTCCTCTAAAGTAATAAACTAATATAGTTTGGTTACAATTCACCATCGAGTTTTCGATTGTATATTTAGTACTTAATCAGAGCAATTGGACCTCAACGTGCTTGATGGGCCACTTAAAAAAAGCATAGTAATCACATAATCAGGGTTCATTTAGATAACTGGTAAGTGTCATCTGCGCCTGTCGGATCAAAAGTGCCATCGTAAGATTAATACAGAAAATATGCCTAATAATTTTGAACTCCGTCAGATCACGAAGTCGACATCTAAGCCATCAATCACTCTATGTCCATTGACGACATAAGGACAGTGAGGCAACGACATATCTAATCATTAGGATAATCGAGTACCCTTAAATAGTACCCGATTATCCTGCACAGGCCAGTATTTTTGTTCAGCAATGTGATTAGAGCCAAGATCCACCGGTAATTAACCCTTTGCACTCCAGTGGCGCCTCTCAGGCGCCACACGATTGGATGCCAAACCACGAGAGGACCATTAGGTGTGATGCGGAAATTCGATGCAAGGCCAATGACTGTGTTTAGTTTCTATGAAGCAAATCCATAAACACCAGCCGAACCTAAAATGTCTCGAGTTGCTGATTCCTCCGCGCGAAAAAAGCCTGGAGTGCAAAGGGTTAATAAGACTTACACTTAAAATGACGGAGATTTTTTTTTCTACAGGTAAACTCAAAAGTAATTGGAGAAAGACAAAAATTAAATTGTATCACCGATTGCTTAGACAACAATTCCAGTTACATACAAAAAAAAACAAAAAAAAAACGCAATTCTACTTGAGTAACATTGTATTTTGAAATCTATTCTTTCTCAAACCAAGTCAAACTCTTATCTGGCGTAACTGTCATCTTCATATTCAAGGAGCGATGTTTCATTCCGACATTCACGATAAGGGGTATATTTCCTAGTAAAGAAGTGTTTGTATTAATCGTAATTTTATCATTTCATTGATAAGGCTTCGTCGAAGTGTACAGGAACAGGTAACAGAATACTAGTGGATCGATGATTGGTTTAAGTTATGCGTTTAAGCTCCATTAACTAACAGCGAAACAATCCGGGAACTAGTTTAACCCTAGGGTAGTACGCGCAATCGACCAGAGAAGTCTTTCATGAATTTTACAGCGGAAACATATTTCATTTGCTTTTGGTTAAGGAATTCCAAAACACTTGAATTGAGGAGGTATAAAAAATTTCTTTATCATCAAACATACAAGTTGCTCATTTTCAAAGGCTAGACAAATTAGTACTAGCTCAAGGCGTGCGTTCGGCAGGGTTAACATGGATTCCGAGTCGCAACCACAACATTTCACATACGAAATGAACACCTTCATCACTGGAAGTTGGTTGGTTGTGTTGAAGATTTTCTATACAAGGGATATACTGAACGGAACAAAATTAAAGTAAAACCTGGACCGCTGAGAGTAGTTAATATAATCCCAGTATCAAAGGGGAAAATTTACCCGCATTTATGCTTTCTAATGTAAGAAAATACAAGAAGATCTCACCAAGCGACATGACAATTGGTTGGTTGTTTTCAGATAATCTGGCGCCGTCAGCAACACGAGGGCTATAATGCGCCGAAACATTCGTCATTAGACAAGCCAACATACATTTATAAACACCCATGCCAAACACGGGACTCGAACCCGCAACCTCACGGTCTAGAGACTAGCACGCTAACCACTATACCGTTTGGTCGACATGACAATTGACATGAAACCATTTGTCACAGTCGCTTCCATGTCTACTCTGAAAAAAGAGACTACAGAGTCATGAGAGAAAAAATAATAGAACTGTTCACAAGTAATCAGTTTAACTCGGAACACAAGATGTAAATAACAAATGGTTAATTTTTTTTTTGTTATTATGGGTTGAATGGATTATTGGAATGGCACATTATTTTCGTGTCCGCTTCAGAGCTGTATTCGTTTTCGAATCTCAAATTAATTGAATTCGAATCCCATACATTTTTATGATTTTCAACTTGTAAAATATTGTTAAAAATGTTGCATTTAATTTTTAATACGTGAAACAATTTCACTGAAAACCGAATGCTGTTTCAATAACGTCCCCAACTTTGGAAGTGAGTCAGATATATATAATTTACAAGGAATTGAAAGGTTAAATTTAACATAACAGGTCATAAATGGTCACTGAGCGAGATTAGGAGGGCATCCTGTTGTAACTATGAAACCCAAACAACGCGATAACTCAGGTGCTATCCTATGATCTTGATGGAAGTTCTTAAAAGCCTAAATCATTAATACGTAGCTATAAAACAGAAAGGTAGCATTTCCCTTAGCGAAAAAAAAAAAGTGATTGGATATTATTGAATGGGAAAAAATTGTAAGGATTTTTTTTAAAGTTTACAGATGTCGTTTGCTTTGAAAGTAGAAGAGGAAACCAGTTTCAAGAGACCCCTTCCCCCCTTTCCACGCTGGTGCATCGTCCGGTGTGTGAGGTCGGTTCAAAAATATCGTTTGCGCGAGTGAGGAGGGGAAGATACATTTTTTTTTTTTTTTTTTAAATTTGTTGGATGATGCATATCGAACACAGGTGGAGTAATCGCTGCCAAGTGAAAAGCGTGCATCCCCACCCAGGTGCGCATTTCACGATCACTTCCTTCATAGGGCGCATGTGCTTTCGAAATCGGATGATGCATCTTTCACATAAAATTTAGCACCAAGCGGCGGTTAAAGCATACATTTAGAATTTTGTGGCCATTAATTACAAAAAAAAAATATTTAGAAATACAAATTTCAGGAATTATTCTATTTTATAAGCAAATGAGTTTTTCAGGTTACCCAGGCTATTTAGACGCTGGCTAGTTTTATCAGTGTGTGCATATATTTGGTTATATGATTCAACAATCTCAATTTAGTATTCAAAACATAGTAGAGGTTTAATTTTGGGTCAACACAAATTATTGTACTTATTCCAACTTTGCTTCATTTTATAATGTTATGGTCA
Source organism: Linyphia triangularis (assembly GCA_963978545.1). Lineage (NCBI taxonomy): Eukaryota > Metazoa > Arthropoda > Arachnida > Araneae > Linyphiidae > Linyphia > Linyphia triangularis. Next base: position 47,261,298 of record OZ021726.1, on the reverse strand, counting down.
GTATTCTAGAACTTTGAAATTGTGTTTTATTAAAAAAATTAGCGCCTGAGGACACTGCAGTTGCTCATCAAAAAAGTTATTTAAAAAAAATATTGCCCATTAGACGACGAAACGGTTATCAATTACTACTTTTGGATAGGAATGTTTACATCTTACAACTTTTATACAAGCTTAGTTACATTAGTGTAGGAGTTCAAATGACAACGGTAATCATTCATCGTTGTTACCATACATTAAAGGACCATATCTCCAGACAAGTCTAACAGGCAATTAGGAGGATTAATTAAGTACAAACTACAAGGTAAAACTTTTCATAATTTGCCAAATTATGACGTCTCCCGAAGACAAACCGTGAATGATGTTGTTAATTTCATGTTGTGAGTTTGTAAGTTGAATGTCTTATGATTTCTGGATATAGTGTAAGGAGTAAAAAAAAAATTCATATTTTATTTCCAAACTGCAAGGATGAATTAAAAAATGTAGGAAAACAGCCAAACACACCAATAAAAAATTGTCATTGACTATCTTGATAAAAAAAATTGCATAACATTTATAACAATAAAACAAAGAGTCTGTGTGTGTGTGGATCTATAGAAAGCTACTTAAAATAGATGTCGAGCTCTGAAATTTTCATCAAATAGTTTTGACCTTCTAATTGTACCTTTGACAAACTGTTTGTTTGAATGGATGTTTTTTAATTTTTTTATTTAATTTTTAACCAAAACGATTTCTATTAGAGCTACAACTCTTGAAATTTTTGCCATACATTGTTCTTGCCTTCTAATTGGATTTTTGACAAACAGAATGTTAAAATTTTTGTTTTTTAATTAATAGTTTTACAAAAAGCGACTTCTAATTGGCTAAGAACTCTGAAAACTTCAACATAAGATGTTTTGTACTTCTAATTTTGCTTTTCATAAACATGTGTTAGGATATTCTTAAAGGGGTGAGGGGTGTTAATATTATTGAATTAACGGGGAATTTATTTTTGTTTCTCGACAAGGGAGGGAGTTCTAATATTAAGGGTTTACTTAAGCAATTAATTTTTAGTGAGAGAAGTGAGCTGATGCTTGCTCAGCAATAAACCTTTCAAGCGAGCCTACCTAAGCTTGTGCAACAATAAACCTTCCGTCGAGCAAAGCGAGCTTGTGCTTGCACGGCAATGAACCTTTCAACGAGTGAAGTGAGCATGTGCTTATGTGTCAATGAACTTTTCAGCAAGCTTGGTTTTGCGTAGCAACAAATATTTCTGTGAGCGAAGCAAGCCCATTTACAAAGCGCTAAAAGCTGGAACCTAAACATCATCGATGGGTCTCCACAACATGGGGCCACGCAGCTAGTTCAGTACATAGTATGGCAAATAGTGATTCACAAGGATAAAACATACCTATACCAGAAATGAAATAATGAAATGCAATTTGCATATTCCATGAAAATTAAGGATGATTGAAAAGAGAAGGCATGATACAATTGGGACAAGCAAATAGAAAAAAAAAAAACATATATATATATATATATATATATTGATTATAGTACAATCAATATAAATATGTATTAAAAACTTTTAAGTTTTTAAAAATTTTATGTTTGCAAATTTTTTAAAAATATGCTTAGTACCTTGCTTCTTAATTAGATTTCTATTCCCGTTAAAATTTTTGATGAATATGTTACACGCTAAACAAGTTTGGTCTAAGCATCTCAAGATACCCTGTTTTAAGGTTTAAAAAATTTAATAATTTTATGAAAAATCTAAGATATCTTCCCTAAATTAGAAAAGTAAGGATCCCAATTTTCCCGAAAGCATTGAGGTACCTTAAATTTCAGCACAGCTCTGAAATATAAACAAAATTATTTTCCTCTTGAAGTTTTGTATCTTGGAGCTGGAATTTGAAAATTGTAATTATTTATATTTTACGATTAACTTTTGAAATTCAGTCGCAGTTTAAATCCTATGGGGCAATAATTATGAATTTCATGGAGAAGACTACTCTGAACGGAGAGCTGTTCGTAAAACTATGAAGTTTTAAACATTAATTAATAAACAGTCTGTAATTGTGCAATGCATACCAGAATTTTTAAGTTTTCATTCTTTTTTTAATGAATTTTTAAAGTTGACAATTTTCTACATTAGCATAATGCTATTTCTATGGGAGCAAGAATTCGAGGTTTGTTGAAAAGGCAAAATGAATAACCAGATATCTCAAATATTGAGCTTTTTTTTTTTAACTCTAATATATCATTGAACAGTCAGAACATTAAAATTTTAATTATTTTCTTACTTATTCATTCACTAAGAGTCTTTTTTAAACAAGAAACATGAATAGGGTTTGGAGATCTAGCAAAGCAGGGGGCAGAGTTTCATAGTTCTTAAAAAAAAAAGAAGAAAAAAACAGCCCTACAACAGACCAATAGCAAAACAGGCTGAACTTCACAGGATGCGATGCCCAGCAGCCAAAACTAACGAACAATGCCCAATTTTCCAACATTACATCACATTAAGAAATAGTCAACCCAATTAATAACAAATTGATATTTCAATTACTACAAGACACCCAATTGCATTAATTTTAAACATTAACAACTGTTTAATATTAGTTGAAATTCTATGTAAAATTGCATGTTGCTGTAAAATTCAAATTAAACAATACTTTAAAAAATCAAGCAGAAGTTTACCACTTCCACGAAGAAGATTTATCATTTATAGGAAATTAGACTTGCCTACTAACTTTTACGAAAGCCTCAATTAAGCGACCATTTGCCACTGCAGTTATTACAGTAAACAAAGTTTTGACACATGCATATTCCGCTAATTCTGATAAGTAACTGATGGTCTGGCACTTTGAATGAGATGCTAGCAATTCGGCTAATAAACCATAATTACATTGAAGCTTTGTTTCCAATACATGATCTGCCAACATGTTTTATGGATACCCCCTCCATAAAATTATATTCCGGATATATGCACTCTTCTCAGGAAAAAGCCAAATTCATGTCAAGCAAGCAGAAATCTGTGTTTTGGTAAAATTATAGCATGTCTAATTGAAGGAAACTTCTTGCATTAAAATTTGAAATTCAATAAAACATGCAAAACTAATTTGAAAGGTACCTTTTAATTTTGAATATAGATATTTAAGAAAGGCCTATTATTCAGAAACAGAATGTTGTGAAGAGTCAATAAAAGTATTAACATTTTATCAAGGCAAGATACTTGCTTATAGATGCTACTTTCAAAATTTGATGATTCTGATGGCTATTAAAGACAACTTTCCTAGCCCCAATCATGGGAGCTGCCAGAAAGGAACCAGCAGGTTGCAATTGCATCACCTGGCTTTTGAAAAAGGGGTACTTGAGTACTAAACCTACAACCTTTTTGTCGTAGTGGAAATCTTGACAAATGTTTATTTGCTTTCCTGTTACCAATTTTTAGCAAATTAGAATAAAATATTTATTGAAATTAATACAATCACTTCCAAAAGTTAGGCACGGAGAGGTAAGATGCAAAAAAATTCACAAGTACTGCTTTGATTGACATAAAATGCTGCAAGTAGCTCTATATTTATTCATGAAACAAAACAAAGAAATACAGAGATAAAAAAAAAATTGAATTTTCATAAATTATAAGATAACGTCATATTTGCGACATTAACAAAATGTTTATATTCAAAATAAACAATAGAAACCGACATTAAAAGGGTATGTGAGCACCCCTCACCTAACTATAAAGAGTACAGTGTGTGATCATACTCGTTACAAGGTAATCAACCACCGCCGAGTCCAGTAATTCCTCCTGCAGGGCAGTTTCTAAATCTCTGAAAGTGGATGGAGGTGGGAAACGTATACATACAGCACGGCCCAGGGCATCCCGAAGATTTTCAAATGGATTAAGGTCCGCCGAGTAAGCCGGCCACTCAATAAGCGCAATCCCTTCACTCTCCAGAAAGTTGTCAACGATGGCAGCTCTATGAGGACACACTTTATCGTCCATTAAAACGAAAGAAGGAGCAACTGCTGCAGCGTATAGTTTCACAATGGGGCTTAAGACTTCATCTCGATACCGTACAGGCGTCACAAAACCTCGTCTGAAGATGTGCAGGTTGGTGCAATATCCCAATGAAATCCCTGCCCAGGCCATGATGCTTCCACTGAGGAATGCATGATGTTCCGAGGCCAATTGCGTGTGCCTTGTTCCCTCAAGCCCCTTACATGTTCGTCATCGAGTTGTAGAGCAAATCTGGATTAATCTATGAACATAATATTGCCCCAATCAGACACAGTCCAATTTACATGCTGGCGGCACCACTTTAATCGTGCACCTTTGGATTGGACAGATAAAGGAACTCAAACTAGTGGTACCCGAGCGTACAGACCATATGTGTAGCCTTCGACGAACAATGGTGCAGGGTTCATACTCTATCTACGATGGTAAAATTTAAGATAAGGAGTGTTTCAGGAGTTAAGTACAACAAATTCAGGAGTTAACAGGAGAAAAATTACTTGCCTAACAATATAGTTTTCCTTCTACACGCCTGGTTGTCGAGAATGTGGTGCATTCTGGGACTGTCCAAAGTTTTTTTTTTGCAACCTGTAGTAACGAAGCGCATGCACAGTAGACTCTGAAGTATGGCAAGAATTTCGGCTTTTAGAAAAGTTTTATTAAGGGAAAAAAAGCTACGTTAAAGTTTTACTAATCTTTTTACCCTTCGATGATTATTTTTAAGGAGAAAAAAATAAATATCACGAGTAGAAATATAAGTTTTATAAATTACAAGGGCCCTTATATAGAAAAAAAAGCAAATTCAGGAGTTTTTCAGGAATTTCAGGAAGCGTACGAATCCTGGTAGTGGCAGATATCGTCTTTACCAATGGCCGCTGCAACCATAGATGACACGCGTCTTCGATTCCACTTGGCTACAACAACGTATCGATTTTCCGCGAGGGTCGTAACCTTTGGATGATCAGCTACAGGTCTTTGGACTACTGTTTGGCGTTTCCATAATCGTGAAACACCAAACACAACGCTTTGACTGGGCTCAGAATCTCCCATTCGTCTTTTGGAAGCCATACAAACACATCTAGCTTGAAAACAAATCATATGAATGTTCTAAACACCTTTCCTCAACACTTACATGCAACTCCTGTAACCCGGCTTCTTATACGATTGCCGGTTTTGCATAGTATTTCTAGACACGAAACCATGATTTCTACTTTTGCAGCAAATTTCAGCTTCTTTAATCAGATTAGCTAACGGAAATTAACATTTCCTCACTAACATTAATTTCAAATGCAATCTAGTGTATCGTCTCAAAAAGTAGAAAAAAAGGAACAAAAAACCTTCTACAGATTTTCGATCATGACTAATCTAATGAAGATAAAAAAAATGCCTGTTTCTAGTTAAAAATTGTTTCATTAATTGATAATTGTTAAAAACTGTTTCATGCAAAAGTTGTAGGCTATTTATCTTTGATAATGATCTATTATTTCAATAAAAAATTACTTACATATATTATTAGTTTAGCAACTTATTGTTAAAAAAACAATTGAGTTCTTTTTAACATTAATTTTTTCTATCATTTAAATAATTAGCCACAAAAACAACAAGACTAATTACTTGGGAAATTTATTTTAGTGTAATTGATCCAAATGGTAGGAAACCACTAAATTGGGAAAATGGTCAGCAACGTGAACATGAAACCCAAGAAATTAATTTGCGCCAGAAACGAGACTTAAAAAGACAAGGTCATGTGACAAAATACAATCCGAGCAGCTAACATAATGTCTGCAATGTAAACAAAGACTTAGTAATCTGAATAAACATATATTTAAAGAATGTTAACAGTGCTCAGAAGAAAAAAAGCGTTTTAAAACTACAATGAATTGCAATAAAATAACCTTTACAATACAGGCAATTACATAGGATAGTTGCCCTTTCTACTTTTTGAATTTTTAACAATTTTATTGATATTTTGTCTTAATTTTGCTGTTTTGTTTTGGCATCCAATCTTCCCCACTGTGTAACAATAATAATGTTTTTTCTTTTAATAATTACATGAAACAAATTTTTAAATGACAGCATAACAGAAACTTGGGTAAATTTCTAGTGGATCAATTAACAATTATGAAAATTAAGCCATTAAAAAATGGCACAAAAAAAAAAAAAAAAAACAAGAAATAGGGTGGCTAAATATGAAACTTGGAAACCAACCAATTCTGATTCGCTTGGTGATATTTTCATGGGATCTAGGAATAGACCAAAATTTATAAAAATGAAAATAAATGCCAGACTAAAATTTATATTTTAACATTTTGAGGGGTGAATTTTTTCCAATACATTACATTACTTTTCTTGAATGCCGCCTGGGTTAAACTTCCAAGTACGGAACAGATTCTGCACCACGAATTGTTTACATAAAATCCTGCCAAATTGGGGCAACCATAGGCAGTATACTTGTTATTAAATTTTTTTTTACTACCATTTCTTAGCAAAAATCTCCTTGGCGTAGAAATACATGAAATTTTAACCACTACCTGGAAGGTGCAAAGTGATTAAAAAAGAAACGCCTAGCTTTTGAAATTTAAAATAAAAATGTGGAAAGGTGGTAAAATTCATACAAAAAATGGTACTTACGTATTAACGCAACCAGGCCAAAATTTGCATAAATCGCCAAATTTGGCGACACTACTTACGGCAACCCTATGTGTTATACGTGATTTTCGTAAAGAAATTATTTTGCTTACTGGTTAAATTGAATGCCGACAAATCGTGCCAACCTGGTTGCGATAATACGCAAGTACCCAAAAAATAATATGCATGTCATGTAATACACACTTAAAATTAAGTTGATCAGAAATCAGGAAATTCTGTCAACATATTTGAAAAATCTAGGAGCAAAATTTAAAGAAAATTGTTAAAATGGAGTATTTTTTTTTTAATCCGAGTCCTGATGTATGAACTCAGCATAACCTTGCAAATAATCCAGATCTAGATCTTATTATCATTAATGCAATTGGTGGAACACAATTTATTTTAAAATTTATTTTTTACTACAGATAAAATTGTTGTTTGTGTTACAAGAAAACTGAAAGCTAGCATGAACTTCACAAGTAAAGCAACGTTTACATTGAAAAACCAATATTTCACCATAAAAATTGTAATATTATGAGGATTGAATAAAAATCTGAGAACACATAATTTTGGAAACAGACTCTTTTGATAACATCCGTCAGAAAAGACTAAATGACCTGTTCAAATATTTCAACTAACATTTTCTATGATTTCCTGTTTTCTCACATGATGAAGTCGTATCTCAGTCGAAAGGTTAGCAATATCGATTTCTTTTTCCAGAAAAGCGTTTTCCCACTACAATGGACAGATAGAGCAATTGCATTATATGTAACAGGTGAATTCTAATAGTTTTGTTCTGAACTATAAAATAATAAAGCCAAGAACTTTGTATAAATGGTTGCTATAAGATCTGTGTGGAATAGGGATTGATTGCCAATTATATAAAATTTATCTTACAAAAAGAACACAACACCAACTTATTCAAAAACATCAAGAGCTTATTATGCAGTACCAAATATATTGTAGGCATGTATCAATTAAGTTGTGCAGGGACAACATGCTTTACTGTTTCATAACAAATAGCCAAGTTTGAAATCATAACAGAACCATTTTTCAACAAAATTCCAAAATGCAATAACATAGACATTACAAGAAATCAGAGGTGGATTTTGAATTTCGAAAATAACAAAACCCCAAACATATGAGACCAGGACTTCAAAACCGGTCTGCAAACATGGACGTCAAACCGCCTAAGGCGAATCGTATACGTTTGTTAATACCCAACGGACCCGTATCCGTGATTAATTAAAATGACCGTGCCGAGACACAACAGCTGAACATGGCATTGTTGATATTGGGTGTGCGATTAATTGAAATGTTCTCACCTCCTCTCTTCGCTTGATCTCCTCCTGAAGGCGTGCCTGCGCCTCCTCGGCGGCCTCCTTCGCCACCTCCAATTCTTCTTTCATACTTCTCATTTTTTTCTTCAGCACCTCCAAGAGTGTTCCCTGCTGGATGGTCGTCATGTTAGGTGTTTTTGAGGGATTCGGATCGTCCGGGAATTCTTAAAACGAAAACGAATCGCCTCTGACAGCAACGGGAATGACACGGATAAGTAAAAAAGCTAAAAATGGGCGAGCGAAGGTGTTGCCAATCGAGTAGGAGAAATAGTCGGCGAAAAGGGCGCGGCGACGCCGGCTTTCCGCGGTTGCGCTAGTGACGAAACATTTCCAGTGGTAAAGTTTCATGTGTATGTGGTATGGAAATTGGGACGGAAAAAAAAGTCCTTTGATTTGGATAATATATCTCAACTGAAACAGTCATTAGCTTATCATTTAGATCCCTTTTTTTTAACGAAGTGAAGTACAGATAAACTACATTGGGAATAAAACGTGTAGCTGACGTCACTTCTGTACTTCACCATAACTCCGCTTATCTAAAAGAGCTCGCATAAAAGAGTGAGGATGAATCGTCAATATTTCACTGCAAAATTTTCCAAACACGATTGAAAACATTCAAAGTTTTGAATTGAAAAAAAAATAACAATTAATTAAAAGTATTCTTGACAAAAAATCATACTTTTTTTTCATTTCAAATTTAATTGATTGTGTCTTCTACAAGACATCATTTAAAAGCTTTATGCTTGAGTTTTTGAATATATTGTATTAGATCCGTGATTGTTATCTTGAAATGCCCGAAACTATAGTCTCGGGCACGAACGACTGCTGTTGCCTCTTGCTTACAGTTTCGGCGTATCCCAAGATTGATTTGCCAAAATGATGACCACTTAGAATTAGGCACCCTTAAAAACCTTGCCCACATGGCGCACTTCACAGGTTTGCTTCTCCTACTACGTGACATGAATTTCATTCCAACAATTATTTCCTTTCCAATTATTATAACTGAGAAAGCATAATAAAAAAAGTTTGGAAATTTCGTGAAAAAGATTATGTCCCCTGCTGACATTTTCTCTATAGATTCATCCATGGATATCCATACCCTCTTATCGAATCATTAAAGCCGGATTTACACGCTACTAGTCGAGGTTCCAGTTTAGATCGCCAGCCAGTGGCGTCATGTGATATTCCCAGGCTACTGATTCCAGTAAACCAAACATTTTCTAATTACTGGAGCCGGCGACTCCGATCAACCAATCACGTGCGCTTTCCCGTGATCACCGATAGACGGCGCAACGGTTGCTTAGCTGACGTCACCGAACTGGCGATCTAAACTGGATGTCCGACTGGTAGCGTGTAAATCCGGCTTAAGAGACAGAAAAGTGAGCTGTTAATTCTGTCGCTACGATAATATTATGAGACTCACTCAATTTAGCTCTATAACTAATCACGCTTTGAAGTGTTATAGTTCTAGATGCCGCCGGTTTTTCCTGATGTGGAAATAAACTTAAACTCACCGTCTGTAGAACCTTGTCTTTCTCTTCGAGGCGTGTGTTTGCTTGTAGAAGTTCCTCCTGTACCCTGTCCAGATCGTTCTCCACATTTTTCGTCAGTTTCTGAAGCGACCGGACATCCTCCTCAGCCTGAAATATACAAAAAGATCAGCATGCGATACAAAATCCACATCTTCAGAGACCAAATTAAGTTAAATTGATTTAAGAGTTAAGCTTCCGTGCAGATACGAACGTTCAACAACGAGGTGGTTACATAATTACAGTTTGGATACATATTGGATTACTTAAAGAATAAATTGCTTAATTTTCAATTAATTGTCCACAAAACAATTTACGTAAAATATACAAAAAGTTTTGAAGAAAATACACAAAATATACAAAAGTCCACAAAACAATTTACACAAAACAACAACGTAGAAAAATACTGACACACTTGTTAGAAATTTAATTACTTAAAAATGATGAGCAAATTGAATTGATGCGATTATTCTAACTCAAGAGTATGATAAATAAAATAACTTTTGAACTGTCAAGTAAAATTACGACAAAATAATTCTAATATATAATATAATTAATTTTTCACGTTTATTAAAATTACAGGATGATCATAAAATAACTTAGCCAATATATAGAACTCTAGCGACGGTCCCATTAAACATATCGAGATGAAATTTCAAATATAGATATTCTGAGGTATGAGCTCGGGAATCTGTGAATGGCAACAAAATGGCGCTCACGGGTTCGGTTATAGTTACAAAAACTCGAAATTTTTGAAGGGCAACCCCTCTACTTTTTGTTGTTGCAAAATGCTCAGCGCATGCGAAAAGCCTAAAAAGCGTTGGAACGGTACGTGTACCACAAAAAACGCACACGTTATCCACCCACGCACACACACACACAAACAGTTTTGCGAACAGCCAACAAAAACGCAATCAAGGAGCACGGTGGAAATTTGCATATGACAAAGGCCAAAGTTCACATAGGCGCCCTCACAGACAATTTTATCGCTTTTCTAAGTGTAAATTTCCTCCAAGTGCCCCGATCGTGTTTCCCTTGGCCGTTCGCAGAGCTGTTTTTGGTGCGTGCATAACACGTCCGTTTTGTATGATGCAGATACCGTTCCAAGGCTAAAGTAGGTGTTGCCATTCGAAAATTTCAAATTTCTGTAACTATAACCGCAACCACCATTTTGTTGCCATTCACAGAATCTCGAGCTCATACCTTTCATCTCGACCTATTGAACGGAACGGGACGGCCGCTAGTGGTCCATATATTTTTTCAAAAGATCGGTCTCTAAGTGTAATTAAGAGGGCTCAATGACACACTCATCATGGTAGTGAATGCATTATTACTCTTATCTTAAGAATTACTAAGCAAAATTTTTGTTCATTTTTCAGAATTACATAAAAGCAAATAAAAGTTGTTGAAGGCTGAATTTTAGCTTGGTGTCGTAAATAACATAAAATGCTGTACTAATTATAAAATTTTAAAGTTTGCGTTCTGAAGCACGTAAAGAATTGGGTTATAAACACATGGTCAATTAATCTAAAAAGCAATAATCAATAGAGAAATAGATTCTACAATTAGTAAAAGTTATAAGACATGAAATGTTAAAACAATAAAAAACGCTGATTACTGATTATTCGAATTTAGAAATACGTGTTCGAATTAATTTTATAATTATTGTTGGCAAATGTTCAAATATATTTAAGTAGATTAAGATGTCGGGTGAATGGTGAAAGATAGAGCAATCGTTAAACATTTCATGAATGTGAGGATTATGATAAGGTTATTTTTGAAAAAATAAAGACTATGGCGGTTTTTGTTTTGGCAACACGGGAAAATGATGAAATAAGATATTTTAATGAAACATGCTGTCGAATATATTCGTATGAACTGATGAAAAAAGATTATGAAACGTCACTTTATATGCATACTAGCTGAATACCCGTGCTTCGTTACAAAATTTTACTATGTTAACGCATGTGCAACCCTGCCGCGCATTTTCCATCCTACCCCACCCTCTTTATTCGTCTATTAATTACTGTAGTTTGATTCCCGCGCTGTGGCGGATGTGTGAGAGATTACTCTCCGTTCTTATGGTAACTCCTCGGTTAGTTATCATTCTATTTTACAGTCCAACTTGTGAATGTTAATAAAACTGTGCAAAGCTGCCAACACTCGTCGTGAACATTTTTTGATTAAAAGTATAAAAACTGAGCTATCGCCGAACATACTATGTGAAATTTTTAGCTAGCTGCTTGGCCCCGCTTTGTGGAGATCCGTCATTAGTGTATAGGTTTCAGCTTTTGGCTTTTCTCTCAAGGTAAATTGCTGCTTTAGCACACTAATTGCTGCGCAAACTTTTAATATTAGAAGAAATTCCCTGACAAGAAACGAAAAAAAAAAAAATTCCGCGTTAATACAATAATACAACACCCCTTTGAGAACATACGTGTTTGTGAAAAGTTGTTTTGGCCTTCTAATTTTACTTATGTTGAAATTTTCAGAGCTCTAGGCATCTCAGAAGTCGCTTTTTGTGCAAATATTAATTTAAAAAAAATAATAATTATAAACAAATTAAAATTTTAACATTCTTTTTGTCAAAAGTCAAATTAGAAGGCCAAAACTACTTATGTTGAAAATTTCCGAGATGTAGGCCTATTAAAAATCATTTTGTGAAATATATATTAATTAATTTAAAAACAATTAAAAAAAACTAATAAAACTTTTAACTTTCTAGTTTTTAAAAGGTTAATTAAAAGACTAAAACTACTTTTGTTGAAAATTTCAAAGTTGTACCCCTATTAGAAGTCGTTTTGTAAAAAAAAAAAATGGTTAATTAATTAAAAAAAATTGAGACATTAAATTAATTAAGATTAAATTAATTAATCAAGAAAAAATAATTAATTAAGAAAATTAATTAAGAAAATTAATTAAAAATAACTAATTAAAATTTTAACATTCTGTTTTTCAAAAGTCCAATTAGAAATCTAAAATTACTTATCTTGAAAATTTTAGTCTCTATTCCAATTTTAAGTAGCTTTCTATCGATCTACAGGCAAACACACAGCCAGACAGCTTGTTTTATTATTATAGACTAGCTAAATACTCTTGCTTCACTACGAAATTTTACCACGTGAAATTTTTTAGCCAGCTGCGTGGCCCCGCGTTGCGGAAATCCGTCATCGTTGTATAGATCCCAACTTTTGGCTCTTCGCTCACTGGAAGGTTCATTGCTACGCAAGACCAAGCTCGCTAAAAGTTCATAATAAGCTCAGGCTTACTTCACTCGTTGAAGGGTTCATTGCTATCCAAGCATGGGCTCGCTTCGCTCTCTGAGTAAGCTCGATTCACTTACTAAAAACTAATTGCTACGTAAAGCCTTAATATTAAAAGCCGCTCTCCTGTCGAGAAACCAAAAAAAAAAAAAAAAAAAAAAAATGCCGTTAATACAATAATACAACACCCATTTAAGAATATTTTCGAAAGCAAAATTAGAAGGCCAAAACTACTTATGTTGAGACTTTCAGAACTCTAGGTCTATTAGAAGTCGCTTTTTGTGAAAATATTAAAATAATAATAATAATTAAAAACAAATTAAATTTTTAACGTTATTTTTGTCAAAAGTCCAATTAGAAGACCAAAACTATTTATGTTGAAAATTTCAGAAGTGTAGCCCTATTAAAAAGCGTTTTGTAAATATTTGTTCATTAATTAAAAAACAAAAGAAATAAAATTATAAAATTCTGTTTTTCAAAAGCCCAATTAGAAGGCCAAAATTGCTTTTGAAAATTTCAGAGTGAAACCCTATTAGAAATCGTTTTGTAAAATATTTATTAATTAATGAAAAAAATTAATTAGAAAAAAGCTAATAAAAAAATTTATCAAAATTCTATTTGTCAAAAGGTCTAATTTGGAAGGCCAAAACTACTTATGTTGAAAATTTCAGAGCTGTAGCTCTATTAGAAATCGTTTAGTGAAATATTTGTTAATTAGTTAAAAAAAAAAGTAATCAAAATTTTAAAATTCTGTTTGTAAAAGTCCAATTAGAAGGCCGAAAATACTTATGTTGAAAATTTCAGAGCTGTAGCCTTATTAGAAATCGTTTTGTAAAATGTTTGTTAATTAATTTTAATTTTTTTTTTTTTTTTTTTTTTTTATCCCAAAAACCTTCGCAGGAGTATATGCAACAACTTCCTAAAGTTTCATGGCGATCGGATGAATGATGGTGTAGTAGTGCATAAAGAACAAACAGACAGACATACATTCGTTTATATATATCTACTAGCTGAATACCCGTGCTGCGCTACGAAATTTTACCATTAGCATTTTAGCAATCAAAAGACATTCATGTATTCTACACTTCAGACGTTTGCTCCCTTTTCGATCCCGACAAATTGATTTATCAAAATAGGAACTTTCCTTTGTTGACATTTTAAACGAAATTTATAATTGTGAATAGTAAACTGGAATAGTTTATTGTGTTTATGTTTGCTCTTAGTTCTAAATTTCAAAGTAGTAGCTGTATTGGAATTAAGTTAATTAGACATTAAGTTAATCCTCGTATAGTTTCAATGTTGCGTCGTCTTTTCATCCCTTAAAAATTCGTTAATCGATATTGGAATGACTTATTTTTTTAACATTTGCAAAAAAATATCAGAAAAATGACTACATTGGAAGAGGAACATTCGGATATCCCTCGTTTGGAACATTTAACCCCTTTTCGACCACTTAAAGTGTGTTAATCGAGATCGGAATAGTTTACTTTTTCTATTTTTACCATTGTTGATATTTGTGCCGATTTTCAGAGTTGTGACTATGTGGGAAGTAGGATTTTCGAATGTCCCCCGTTTGGAACGTTTAACCCCTTTTCGACCCCTTAAAGTGGGTTAATCGAGATCGGAATAGTTTACTTTTTCTATTTTTACCATTGTTGATATTTGTGCCGATTTTCAGAGTTGTGACTATGTGGGAAGTAGGATTTTCGAATGTCCCCCGTTTGGAACGTTTAACCCCTTTTCGACCCCTTATAGTGTGTTAATCGAGATCGGAATAGTTTACTTTTTCTATTTTTACCATTGTTGATATTTGTGCCGATTTTCAGAGTTGTGACTATGTGGGAAGTAGGATTTTCGAATGTCCCCCGTTTGGAACGTTTGACCCCTTTTCGACCCCTTAAAGTGTGTTAATCGAGATCGGAATAGTTTACTTTTTCTATTTTTACCATTGTTGATATTTGTGCCGATTTTCAGAGTTGTGACTATGTGGGAAGTAGGATTTTCGAATGTCCCCCGTTTGGAACGTTTAACCCCTTTTCGACCCCTTAAAGTGGGTTAATCGAGATCGGAATAGTTTACTTTTTCTATTTTTACCATTGTTGATATTTGTGCCGATTTTCAGAGTTGTGACTATGTGGGAAGTAGGATTTTCGAATGTCCCCCGTTTGGAACGTTTAACCCCTTTTCGACCCCTTATAGTGTGTTAATCGAGATCGGAATAGTTTACTTTTTCTATTTTTACCATTGTTGATATTTGTGCCGATTTTCAGAGTTGTGACTATGTGGGAAGTAGGATTTTCGAATGTCCCCCGTTTGGAACGTTTGACCCCTTTTCGACCCCTTAAAGTGTGTTAATCGAGATCGGAATAGTTTACTTTTTCTATTTTTACCATTGTTGATATTTGTGCCGATTTTCAGAGTTGTGACTATGTGGGAAGTAGGATTTTCGAATGTCCCCCGTTTGGAACGTTTAACCCCTTTTCGACCCCTTAAAGTGGGTTAATCGAGATCGGAATAGTTTACTTTTTCTATTTTTACCATTGTTGATATTTGTGCCGATTTTCAGAGTTGTGACTATGTGGGAAGTAGGATTTTCGAATGTCCCCCGTTTGGAACGTTTAACCCCTTTTCGACCCCTTATAGTGTGTTAATCGAGATCGGAATAGTTTACTTTTTCTATTTTTACCATTGTTGATATTTGTGCCGATTTTCAGAGTTGTGACTATGTGGGAAGTAGGATTTTCGAATGTCCCCCGTTTGGAACGTTTGACCCATTTTCGACCCCTTAAAGTGTGTTAATCGAGATCGGAATAGTTTACTTTTTCTATTTTTACCATTGTTGATATTTGTGCCGATTTTCAGAGTTGTGACTATGTGGGAAGTAGGATTTTCGAATGTCCCCCGTTTGGAACGTTTGACCCCTTTTCGACCCCTTAAAGTGTGTTAATCGAGATCGGAATAGTTTACTTTTTCTATTTTTATCATTGTTGATATTTGTGCCGATTTTCAGAGTTGTGACTATGTGGGAAGTAGGATTTTCGAATGTCCCCCGTTTGGAACGTTTAACCCCTTTTCGACCCCTTAAAGTGGGTTAATCGAGATCGGAATAGTTTACTTTTTCTATTTTTACCATTGTTGATATTTGTGCCGATTTTCAGAGTTGTGACTATGTGGGAAGTAGGATTTTCGAATGTCCCCCGTTTGGAACGTTTAACCCCTTTTCGACCCCTTATAGTGTGTTAATCGAGATCGGAATAGTTTACTTTTTCTATTTTTACCATTGTTGATATTTGTGCCGATTTTCAGAGTTGTGACTATGTGGGAAGTAGGATTTTCGAATGTCCCCCGTTTGGAACGTTTGACCCCTTTTCGACCCCTTATAGTGTGTTAATCGAGATCGGAATAGTTTACTTTTTCTATTTTTACCATTGTTGATATTTGTGCCGATTTTCAGAGTTGTGACTATGTGGGAAGTAGGATTTTCGAATGTCCCCCGTTTGGAACGTTTAACCCCTTTTCGACCCCTTAAAGTGGGTTAATCGAGATCGGAATAGTTTACTTTTTCTATTTTTACCATTGTTGATATTTGTGCCGATTTTCAGAGTTGTGACTATGTGGGAAGTAGGATTTTCGAATGTCCCCCGTTTGGAACGTTTGACCCCTTTTCGACCCCTTAAAGTGTGTTAATCGAGATCGGAATAGTTTACTTTTTCTATTTTTACCATTGTTGATATTTGTGCCGATTTTCAGAGTTGTGACTATGTGGGAAGTAGGATTTTCGAATGTCCCCCGTTTGGAACGTTTGACCCCTTTTCGACCCCTTAAAGTGTGTTAATCGAGATCGGAATAGTTTACTTTTTCTATTTTTATCATTGTTGATATTTGTGCCGATTTTCAGAGTTGTGACTATGTGGGAAGTAGGATTTTCGAATGTCCCCCGTTTGGAACGTTTAACCCCTTTTCGACCCCTTATAGTGTGTTAATCGAGATCGGAATAGTTTACTTTTTCTATTTTTACCATTGTTGATATTTGTGCCGATTTTCAGAGTTGTGACTATGTGGGAAGTAGGATTTTCGAATGTCCCCCGTTTGGAACGTTTGACCCCTTTTCGACCCCTTAAAGTGTGTTAATCGAGATCGGAATAGTTTACTTTTTCTATTTTTACCATTGTTGATATTTGTGCCGATTTTCAGAGTTGTGACTATGTGGGAAGTAGGATTTTCGAATGTCCCCCGTTTGGAACGTTTAACCCCTTTTCGACCCCTTAAAGTGGGTTAATCGAGATCGGAATAGTTTACTTTTTCTATTTTTACCATTGTTGATATTTGTGCCGATTTTCAGAGTTGTGACTATGTGGGAAGTAGGATTTTCGAATGTCCCCCGTTTGGAACGTTTAACCCCTTTTCGACCCCTTATAGTGTGTTAATCGAGATCGGAATAGTTTACTTTTTCTATTTTTACCATTGTTGATATTTGTGCCGATTTTCAGAGTTGTGACTATGTGGGAAGTAGGATTTTCGAATGTCCCCCGTTTGGAACGTTTAACCCCTTTTCGACCCCTTATAGTGTGTTAATCGAGATCGGAATAGTTTACTTTTTCTATTTTTACCATTGTTGATATTTGTGCCGATTTTCAGAGTTGTGACTATGTGGGAAGTAGGATTTTCGAATGTCCCCCGTTTGGAACGTTTGACCCCTTTTCGACCCCTTAAAGTGTGTTAATCGAGATCGGAATAGTTTACTTTTTCTATTTTTACCATTGTTGATATTTGTGCCGATTTTCAGAGTTGTGACTATGTGGGAAGTAGGATTTTCGAATGTCCCCCGTTTGGAACGTTTAACCCCTTTTCGACCCCTTAAAGTGGGTTAATCGAGATCGGAATAGTTTACTTTTTCTATTTTTACCATTGTTGATATTTGTGCCGATTTTCAGAGTTGTGACTATGTGGGAAGTAGGATTTTCGAATGTCCCCCGTTTGGAACGTTTAACCCCTTTTCGACCCCTTATAGTGTGTTAATCGAGATCGGAATAGTTTACTTTTTCTATTTTTACCATTGTTGATATTTGTGCCGATTTTCAGAGTTGTGACTATGTGGGAAGTAGGATTTTCGAATGTCCCCCGTTTGGAACGTTTAACCCCTTTTCGACCCCTTAAAGTGGGTTAATCGAGATCGGAATAGTTTACTTTTTCTATTTTTACCATTGTTGATATTTGTGCCGATTTTCAGAGTTGTGACTATGTGGGAAGTAGGATTTTCGAATGTCCCCCGTTTGGAACGTTTAACCCCTTTTCGACCCCTTATAGTGTGTTAATCGAGATCGGAATAGTTTACTTTTTCTATTTTTACCATTGTTGATATTTGTGCCGATTTTCAGAGTTGTGACTATGTGGGAAGTAGGATTTTCGAATGTCCCCCGTTTGGAACGTTTGACCCCTTTTCGACCCCTTAAAGTGTGTTAATCGAGATCGGAATAGTTTACTTTTTCTATTTTTACCATTGTTGATATTTGTGCCGATTTTCAGAGTTGTGACTATGTGGGAAGTAGGATTTTCGAATGTCCCCCGTTTGGAACGTTTGACCCCTTTTCGACCCCTTAAAGTGTGTTAATCGAGATCGGAATAGTTTACTTTTTCTATTTTTACCATTGTTGATATTTGTGCCGATTTTCAGAGTTGTGACTATGTGGGAAGTGGGAGAATTAGTGATGAGTGAGTCAGTGAGTGAGTGAGTGAGTGAGTGAGTGAGTGAGTGAGTGAGTGAGGGCTTTGCCTTATATATATAGAGATATTTGTGCCGATTTTCAGAGTTGTGACTATGTGGGAAGTGGGAGAATTAGTGATGAGTGAGTCAGTGAGTGAGTGAGTGAGTGAGTGAGTGAGTGAGGGCTTTGCCTTATATATATAGAGATAATAATAAAACAAGCTGTGTGTCTGCCTGTCTGTGGATCTATAGAAACCTACTTAAAATTGGAGTAGAGCTCTGAAATTTTCAGCATAAATAGTTTTGGCCTTCTAATTGTATACATCGCAAACAGAATGTTAAAATTTTTAATTAGTTCTTTTTTAATTAATTTTTTTTTTACAAAGCCACTTCAAACAGAGATGCAGCTCCAAAATTTTCAACATAAATAGTTTTAGCCTTTTAATTGGACTTTTAATAAACAGAATTTTAAAATTTTGATTAGCTTGTTTTTAATTAATTTTTTCATTAATTAATAACTATTTTACAAAACGATTTCTAATAGGGCTACAACTCTGAAATATTCAACATAAGTAGTTTTGGCCTTTTGATTGGACTTTTGAAAAACAGAATTTGACATTTTTATTTAGTTTTTTTTTTTAATTAATTTTTTTTAATTAATTAATATTTTACAAAAGATTTCTAATAGGGCTACAGCTCTAAAATTTGCAACATAAGTAGTTTTGGCCTTCTAATTAGACTTTAGAAAAGCAGTATTTTAAATTTTTGTTTAGTTCATTATTAATTAATTTTTTTAATTAATTAATATATATTTTACAGAACGATTTCAAACAGCGCTACAGCTTTGAAATTTTATACATAAGTAGTTGTGGCCTTGTAATTAGATTTTTGAAAAACAGAATTTTAAAATTTAATTTTTTTTAATTAATTAACAAATATTTTACAAAATGATTTGTAATTGGGCTACAGTTCTGAAATTTCCAACACAAGTAGTTTTGGTTTTCTAATTGGACTGACAAAAAGAATGTTAAAATTTTAATTTGTTTTTAATGAATTTTTTTAATTAATTTTTTCACGAAAAGCGACTTCTAATATGTCTAGAGCTTTGAAAGCTTCAACATAAGTAGTTTTGGCCTCTAATTTTGCTTTCCACAAACGCGTGTTAAAGTAATCTTAAAGGGGTGTTGTATTATTGTATTAACGGGGATTTTTTTTTTCTCGACAAGTGAGCGGCTTCTAATATTAAGGCTTTACGTAGCAATTAGATTTTAGTGAGTGAAGCGAGCATAAACTTACGTAGCAATGAACCTTTCAACAAATGAAGTAAGCCTGTTTTTATGTGTCAATGAACTTTTCAGAGAACGAAGCGAGTTCGATTTTGCGTAGCGATGAACCTTCCTACGAGCGAAGCGCCAAAACCTGGGACCTATACATGAAAGACAGATTTGCGTAAAGCGAGGTTTCACAGCTAGCTAAAATATTGTACATGTTAAAATTTCGTAGCGAAGCACGGGTATTCAGCCAGTATAGAATAAAATAGAAGATATGATATGTCTATACATATAAGGCAAAGCCCTCACTCACTCATTCACTCACTGATTCCCCCACTCACTCACACACTCATCACTGATTCTCCCTCTTCCCACAAGTCCACAACTCTGAAAAATGGTACAAATACGAACAATAGTAAACATAGAAAAAGTAGGCTATTCCGATCTCGATTAACCCACTTTAAGGGGTCTAAAAATGGTTAAACGTTCTAAATGAGAAATATTCGAACGTCCCACTTCCCGTATGGTCACAACTCTGAAAATTGATACAAATGTCAACAAAGGTAAACATGGAAAAATTGAGCAATTCCAATCTCGGAATCCCTTGTCTGTGGAATATATTTGAAGAACGTCACAGGCAAGGGTTAACTCATTTTAAAGGGTCGAAAAGAGGTTAAACGTTCAAAACAAGGAATATTCGAATGTCCCACTTCCCACATGGTCACAATTTTGAAAATCGATACAAATGTCAACAATGGTAAACATACAAAAAGTAAGCTATTCCGATCTCGATTGACCATTTTTACGGGGCGAGAAGGGCATGACATTTCAAAACGAGGGATATTCGAATGCCCCACTTCCCATATGGTCGCAACTCTGATATTTGGTACAAATGTCAGGAAATACAAACATAGAAAAAGTAAGCTATTCCTATCTCGGTTAACCAATTTTAAAAGGTCGAAAAGGGGTGAAACATTCCAAACGAGGGATATTCGAATGACCCACTTCCAATGTTGTAACAATTCTGATATTTGGTGCAAATGTTAAGAAGTGAAAATATAGAAAAAATAAGTTATTCCAATATCGATTAATAAATTTTTAAGGAATGAAAAATCGACGTAACATTGAAACTGTACGAGGAATATCTTAAAGTCTCACTTCCAATACAGTTACAGCTTTGAAATTTAGAACTAAGAGCAAGCATAAAGACAATAAACCATTGCAATCTCAAATAACTAATTAAAATGGGTCCAAAGTGGGTTAACGTTCTAAACGAGGGATATTCAAATGTCTCATTTCCAATGTATTCACAAGTATAAATTTTGCAAAAATTTCCACAAAGGAAAGTTTCTATTTTGATGAATCAATTTGTCGGAATCGAAATGGGAGCAAACGTCTGAAGTGTTAAATACTACATGAATGTCTTCATTGCTAAAATGCACATGGTAAAATTTCGTAACGCAAGCACGGGTATTCAGCCAATGTATATATATACCAAAAATAGTTTTTTTTTTTAAAAATATATTTGAAAATTTTAAATCACTTTTTCTCAGTGTCACTACATTTAATGGTTAATGTTATTATCCTTTAGTAGTTTTTAGATGGAATGAGTGTTTTTAAAAGTGTGTGGGGGGGGGGGGGATGGATTTCAATGGTTTTAGAAGCGGGAGAGGCATGGGTATTTTCTGATAAGTGGGGGGAAGCGTCAACCCGCTTCTACTCACACTTCTAACACTGCTCTTTTTAATTTTCATGTACATAGAAAAAATACAACTCAGCAGCGAATGAACGTGAATTAAAAGAAATGCATTAAGTGCATATCTGTTTTTCTTGCATCATCATGATTGAGTTACTTATGATGAAAGCACATGATTTGCCATTTAAATAGTAAGCATAGTGCTCCAAAAATCTTGTCGACCGAACAGGAAGCAACGCGACCATCCGTCTTTAAAATTCTTCCAAATTAGAACACAGATGATCAAAAAAAGGCTTGACTCTTCCGAGAACATGAAACCGGAACAGAGACGATAAACTTCTTATCTGAACGAAGAGACATAAATAAAGTGGATACGGAAATATTTTAGATTCCAACCCTAGTAGTATCTACTCAATGAAATGTGTTGAAAAAAAACAAAAAACTATCCCAAAAATATATTATTAGTAACAGACTTTGAATAACATCCCATATTATAACAGTAACAAATAAAAACCTCAACAAGAAATTCTTTAAAGCAAATTTTAAGCAAAATTAAGTAAAACAATCTTTGTTTTAAAAAATGTCGCCTGGAAATACTTTGACAAAAGTATCTTACAAGGAAATATATATAGCATATATGTATGAATACAAACTCTAATGCAATAAATCCAATGTATCGAGTTACAATATTTTGACATTAGTAGATGCCAAAAAATATCACCAAATTGACGATCTTGGCGAGAAAAATATTTATCAATTTCTAGTTTTAGCTACGAAACTAGTTTAGCTAAAATAAGTAAAAAAAATCTCTCGATTTTTTGCACAGTTACCATACACTCAACTTCTGATGGATGAGGATAGTAAAAATCATTCGAGTTCAATGGTATTCTTTACTATGTTATAAAGGTGTTTGAAGCGTGGCATCGTTTTACATTTACAGCAGTCCCCTCCTTAGCACCCAATCGCCATTTCTGATCATGGGCCCGCTGACTACCTTTTATTGATTTTTGTTGATCTATAAAAACATACGTTTGTCTGTCTGTCCTTTATGCATTACTACTCCATTCATCCCATCGCCATGAAACTTTGGGAGGTTGTTGAGTACACTTCCGCGAAGGTTTCTGGCAATTTTTTTTTTTAAAGTTAATTAACAAATATTTTACAAAACGATTTCTAATAGGATTACAGCTCCGAAATTTTCAACATAAATAGTTTTAGCCTTTTAAATGAACTTTTGACAAACAGAATGTTAAAATTTTGATTAGCTTCTTTTGATTAATTTTTTTCATTAACTAATAACTATTTTACAAAACGATTTCTAATAGAGCTATACTGCTCTGAAATTTTCAACATAGGTAGTTTTGGCCTGCTAATTGATCTTTTAAAAACAGTACTTTAAAATTTTGATCAGTTTTTTTTTTTTTTTTTTTTTTTAATTGATAAATATTTTACAAAACGATTTCTAATAGGGCTGCAGTTCTGAAATTTTCAGCATAAGTAGTTTTTGCCTTCTAATTGGACTTTTGACAAACAGAATCATAAATTTTCGAAGACTTTGTTTAATATTTTTTTTTTTAATTCATATTTTCACAAAAAGTGACTTCTAATAGGGCTAGAGCTCTGAAAATTTCAACATAAGTAATCTTGGCCTTCTAATTTGGCTTTTCATAAACGGGAAACAATTTTTGCTTCTCGACAGGGAAGGGCCTTCTAATATTAAGGGTTTAGCTAGCAATTAGGTTTTAGTGAGTGAAACGAGCTTATGCTTACGCAGCAATGAACTTTTCAGCGAGCCCATGCTTGCATAGCAATGATCCTTTCAACGAGTGAAGTAAGCCTGTGCTTATATGGCAATGAACTTTTCAGCGAGCGAAGCGAGCTTTGTTTTGAGTAGCAATGAACCTTCCTTGTTTTGAGTAGCAATGAACCTTCCTTGTTTTGAGTAGCAATGAACCTTCCTTGTTTTGAGTAGCAATGAACTTTTCTGTGACAAAGCATCAGAAGGGATCTATACACCAATGACGGATCTCCGCAACGCAGGGCCACGCAATTAGCTAAAAAATTGTACACGGTACAATTTCGTAGCGAAGTTAGTTTATTCAGTTAGTTTAGTATAAAAACTAGTTTTTTGCTTTTAAAAATAGACACAACGGGAATTGTGCTTTCTACTCTAATTCGATACTTGGAATGCAAAGTTTCTTTTAAAAGATCATTCTCTATGGCATTCTTCCTTGATATTGGCTCTAGCAAAGTAGTTAAGAAGTTCGAAACTTTGGTTCAGTATATATATATATATATATATATATATATATATATATATATATATATATATATATATATATATATATATATATATATATATATATATATATATATATATATATATATATATATATATATATATATATATATATATATATATATATATATATATATATATATATATATTTATATATATATATATATATATATATATATATATATATATATATATATATATATATATATATATATATATATATATATATATATATATATATATATATATATATATATATATATATATATATATATATATATATATATATATATATTGTGCCATGAAAAAAAAGATTGATGCAACTATTGTGTTCGAAATTGTAATAAGATTACACAAAATTTGGCGCCACAGGTCACCAGCAAATTTATGGACATTTCAGAAAGCAAAAACACATATATTAGATAATTATTTAATATATTATAACATTTAAGTAAAAAATATAGTGAATGTTCTATAACTACGATTGTTCTAAAAATATAGCTAATGTTGAATGACGATGTGATTATTTATAATAATAAAACAAATAGTCTGTGTGTCTGTCTGCAGAAAACATTTTCCAACAGCCGTAGAGTGCTAACATTTTCAATATAGTTTTGGCCTTCAAATTGGACTTTAGACAAACAACATGTTAACATTTAATTGGGTTTTTAATTATTTTTATAAAAAAATATTTTTAAGTTTTTTTACGAAGTGACTTTCAATAGGCGTAAAGCTGTGAAATTTTCAACATAAGTATAGTTTTGCCCGTCTAATTGTACTTTTGATAAAATAAATTGTGAAAACTTTAAATAATTTTTTAAATCAATTTTTTATCAAGCTACTTCCAATAGGTGTAGCGCTCTGAAATTTTCAACATAAGTAGTTTTGGTCTTCTAATTGAATTTTTGCAAACAAAATGTTACAACTTAAATTAATTTTTATTTTTAATTACACATTTGTTAATATAGGGTAATGTAATGCATTCGGTGTTTTTTCCCCCTTCTTTTTTTTCTCTCCCCCCCTCCCCCCTATTTTTTTTTTTTTTTTTTGCATTTCTCCAAGTTTTGGAACGTACAGAACTAAAAAAAAAAAAGTGGCATAGAAGAAATGTCTCTGTGTCGGTTGTTTGGTGGTCAGTACAATTCCCGAACAGATTGGTCTACGTTGTTCCAACTTTTGTATACAAGTCAGCGGTGGCCTTTAAGATCTGTCATAAAAATTTTCGTCAAGATTACAGATGCGCATAAGGTAGCAGCCATTGGAAAATTTAAGTAGTTTTTCAGCAATTGCCAAGAAACGAAGTTGAAAAACGAATGTCTTTAACACGAAGTTTTCTTCCTTGAGCTGTGACTAACAAAAGTAACCCTCCTCTGTTTCATTTACCTCAAAGGGTAAAGTAATAATTATCATAAAACATGTCGCCGATTCCCTTTTTTAACCAACTATAATTTAATTTACAAAATAATAATTTTCGCCAAAAATTTCGCCAAACTGGCCATTTCTTTAATTAATGAAAATATATGAAAGCGAAAATGGTAAATTATACCAATCCACGTCAAATTTAAAAGCAGTGACAAGTATTACGGAGTAATTTCTATTTGTGTGATGTTCCACGCTCCTAGTTTTCATTGATTCTGCAGTATTTTTTTGTTTTTAAAAGCAGCAACATAGTCTCTGGCACACTAACCATACAGATAATCAATAGCGAGATTGCAGGTGTAAGATTTTACTAAACATCTATAACATAATGAATCTCGACAAAAGTATCCTAAGTTGATAGAGTAAAAATTAAAGTTGTGACTGATTACGTGGGAGAGATGTTTTAATGCTTAGTGTTATTTTACACACTAGTGTTAATTTACATGCTTAGCTTTATTTCAAATACTTAGGGTGTAAAATAACGGCTCTGGAAATTCTCAGACTATAGCTTATCAAACTTATAAGATGGGCGTCCTTCCCTCGTTGCGGAGACCCGATGACCAGGCTTGTTTAGCTTGCTAAGAGTTTCATTGCTACGCAAACACAAGCTCGCTTCGCTGTCTAAAAATTTCACTGCTACGCAAACTTCCAATAGACCTACTCAAACAAACTTTAACTCCCCTTTCCCCGATCAGAAATATTGAAAAATTATTTTAAGAAAAGGAAATTAAATTTTCCATTGAAAAGAAAGGAGGTTGGGTAAGGATATAAAGTCTTTAAGACAGTTTTTAGTTTAAAGACGTGTTAGTATTTTGGGACTGTGACTGATGCCATTGTAGAAGTAAAACGCACATGTGTTCTAATTCAAAGTGGTTTCAACATCGCCAACAAGATGTAATAAAGTTCGTGAATCGTGAGTAAGAAATCGCCCTCCTGAACCGAAAACTTCTCATTAATCATATAACTCGAGAAAATAATGAAAGATTGTTATGAGATGTTTTGCGAGGGAGCTTAGTATTTCGTAACATGTTCAGATCTAGAACAGAACTTATTACGTTTCCACGATTTTAACAGCCACTCAAGTACGATCTCTTTTTCTTCTCACTCTCCTCTCGTTTTCTAATTAGCTCTAATACCCACCTACCAATGGTTCAGTACAATTCTCAAAAATTATCATACATTCTATTCCTAGATATAGATTCCTAGGTACATTCTATTCATAGATATACAATCTATTCCTACATAACATACTATTCCCAGATAGGTCAAAAGCAAATCTTCGAAACAAGTTATTTGAAATTTTATCACCACTTACGTTAAAATGATGAAATTAACACGAATTAGTTTACTTTTTTTTCTTTCAATTTTATTATTCGTAATTTTGAATCAATTGATTAAGTGAAAAAAGTATATCGATCGTTTTGTGAGATTGACCAAGATTTACTTCTTCCAACAAAGTTTGATACTTGTACAGGGTGTCCACAAATTAGTTGGGCAATGGAGTTCAAATAGATCTGTATAGTATCTAATAACAAGGTCTTAACAAATAGATCTTAATAACAAGGTATAATAAACAATTATTTTTTGCATATAGAATGACATGGTGAACACAAACTAATTGGTGGAAAATAATGGTTTATAAGGTCTAGTTATTAAGTGTTATTCAGATGTATTTGCCCGACTAATTTGTAGACACCCTGTATTCAAGAGTGTAAATATAATAAAAATTATTAGATATTTCTCTCGTCTGAAGCGATTGCTTTTGTCAATTATCGTTTGCTGTCATTCGAACAAAATTAGTTTACAATTACAGTTTTAAAGTTTGTTTCCTACAAAAGTATTTATAGACTGAGAGGCGACTGCAATTTTTGGACCCCATCGAACATCATTCTGAATTTCTTATAGAAATTAGAGAAAAGTGAATAGATTACGAATCCACTGGTCTGCCGTGGCAAAAATGGCCGAAACAGGTCAAAAATCGACTTTTAATAAGTTGAACTAAATCCAATTGCCAAATGCGCCATAACTTGCCGAATAATGAGCATGATTTTATTTGGTAACCCTCACTCGTTAATTTTCAATTAAGAAGGTTGCAGACGATTCAGATATCTGGCGACGGTCTACTTGCATCTTTTAAAAGGGAGCCAAGTTGGCAATAAAAATTACGTCACTGATGACGTAACTAATGTCGCCAATTTGGCTTACTTTTAAAAAATACAAATTTTCCGAGCCAGAGATCAGAAATCGTTTGCGCTTTTTCTTCATTGAAATCAAAATGCAATGGGTTGCCAGACGAAAAAGTTTGTTCTCTCTTTTTGGCAAGTTATGACATATTTAGCAATCGGATTTCAGTTTAACTCATTCCAAGTCGATTTTTGACCAGTTTCAGCCATTTTTGCCACGGCAGACCAGTGGATTCGTAATCTACTCACTTTTTTCCATTTTCTGTAAAAAATTCAGAATGATGTTCGATGGGATCCAAAAATTGCAGTCGCCTCTCGGACTATTACCTATATATTAACAAAGAAGTTGGCAGTCTGTCATTTAAAAGCCGTTTCTTACACATGTTTCTATTTCGTACCTCAGGCCTAGATACCAATCGTATAAAATTTGGAGGCATTTATTGACTAGAATTTTCCCCTGTTATGGAACGCAACATAGCCTTTGTGTAAGTGTACGTACGAGTAGAATATAAAACTAAAAAAGAGGGAGATTTTAAGTTAAATAGATTTATTGAAAATAAAATTCTTTAACAACAAAAAATAAAATTGAAATTAAAAATATTATAGCATTTTCTTTCCATTGTCGCACATTTTGTTTTCTCCAATTATTGTAGTAGCAACCATCCTTTATAGTTGGGATGTTTAAAAGGAACGAAAATCTTGATTTTTGAGCTTCCAGACCCTTGCACATGTCTGAATTTTGTTAGATCCCAACTGACCCCAAACCCGCTAAACTTTCCGAGTTTAATTGAAATAATAATAATAATAAAATAAAATAAAAAGTCAGTGATTTTTCGGAATGATAAATTTTTTTTTAAAGAATTCTTCGACTTACTCAAAAAATTACGTATTATTCTTATAAAAATGAATACTTTTGTAACAACTGAACGAGATCCTTCCTATCTCCCCTTCCCCAGTTTGGGAATATAGATAAATTTAGAACCGACAAAAGCTAGAATCTAAAAGATAACTCTAAACCTGAATATTTTAAATCCATAATTATCTTTAAGCATACCGTCGACTTATGGAAGCGCATGGATTTGGAAAGACAAAAGACGCCGTCATGAAACCCAATTTAAATGCTCTTCCAAAGACCAAGTTAACTTAAAACAATCTTAAATAGAACGATGGTACACCACAAGCGCGATTTTAATCTAACAAACAATTATACTTAATTAATATTTCTTCACTCACATTCTTGTTTATTCACGATAGAAAACAAAATAATACCATTTTAATTTTAAAAATGTCATCAACCCCGTTCTAGTACTTTTTTATTCAACTTTCCATTAAAGCGTTTCCTTGTCGAGGAAATTCTAAATAAAGAAGAACTTAGCCATTCGACCTCTCCTCCCTGAAGATGAAAATTTTTTCCAAAAAAACAACAATGCCACAACCAATAAAAGAACCATTTATAGTTAGAAAGAATAATCTCTTTATTTGTAGGTCAGTGACGCGTACGTACACCCTTCCAAGGTTTAAGGACACTTTTAGTCTTTCGTGACGTTGCCTCGGCTATGATTGTTTTGAACAATTAAGGAGTTTTCTATGCGTTAAATTGCTTGAGAATTTTATATAGAAATTATCTGGTTTTTACATTCAAAACAAAGTGAAGGATGCGTTATGCATTTTTAAGAAGGTTTCTATTTTATACAATCCTTATTTTAAAGCTAAATAAACAATTTATTGAAGTTTTAAAGCTAATTTCGTTCACATAATAAGAACAAGGGCTACACGTGAGAAAATAAGCAATCAATGAAATTCAATTTCACTCAACTTTTTGGTAAAATTAACAAACATTCGTAAAGTTTTCAATGAACTCAAATGGCTGTGTTGAAATAATTCAAGTACAATTCAAGAATTTATTCTAGTTTGAATTTAAAACAAAAAATAAAAATGTAAGTTTTACAAGTAATAAATTGATTTCAACAAGTGTCTCTTCAAACTATTAATATTTTCATCACAGAATTCTTTCATAATTTTTGTCCCTATAAACTGATGAAGTCAGCTTGAAATTAATGATATTCAACTAAGAGAAACATCTTTTAGTAAAAAACCAGTATTTTTATTGATACATTTTTATTTCAAATCGCGTATCAAAATTAATAAGAATTAAGAATACACGTTTCAGAAACGGGAATGTAAAAGTCGACAATCCAAATTTCCCTCTCAGTACCTTCGGTTTCTTAAAATATACAATTTGAAATACACACGATTACGGTAAAAATTGTATAATTCATTTTCCCGTTATTTTCTTGTCTCTGTAGGGATAAAACTTCCACGTAATTCATTTAGTATATTTTTGTGCATACTGTCTATGTTACGGATAATAGGTATGCACTTTAAGAAATATTTTAGTTCTATATCCAGAATTCTTATTCATGCTTTTTGACATAGCTTTTTCTCTCTGCATTAAAAAAAATGTGACTGGCGCCGCCGGAAGTGAACGCGTAACGATTATTTTCTTGCAGCTTATTAGGTTTCATGGTGTTCTTTCCATATCGAAACGTAAGTGCAAGCACTTGAACAGGGCTCCAGAAAAATATTTTCTTCCTGCGTACACAAATGCCATATCCAAAATTTTCCTGCAAGTCTGCGGGCTTTAAATTATACTGCTGAAGAAAATTAAATGTTACGTACTATTGAGAATTAAAAGTTGTTTAATTCAAAATCTTCTTGGCATTGATTTTGGAAGCACCACTCTGCAGGATAAACATCGGTTTCCAATGGCACATTTCCAGTTGCAATATTAGGTCATTGGTTAAAGGTGAAGCTTGTGAAACGATAGCAAACACTGCAAAGGCGGCCCTAGGTTCATTTTTAAGGGGGGGCCATTTTAAACTTTAAGTTCGTAAAATGTATGCACTATGTAACCTAATTATAATAAACTAACTGCTGATTAAATGCTTGATTGCAATGATAAGTGTAGAATTTTCTAAATTAGTAATTTTCATTTGATGCAGAATTAAAAAAGTTAATTTAAGCTTGAATTGCTCTCCTGAAAAATAAGAAAAGAGTAAAACAAAGAAATTACAAAAAATAAAAATAGTTAATAATTGTTTTACAATCACACTTCTTTACTCTTTGAAAGCCTAAAGAACAAAATCGAATTTCCTCTGCTTTGTTTTGGCAAATCTGCCTATGACACAGCTCGCATCAATGTTTATGTCTCTGTGAGTATGCAACAAGCTAAGTCCTGCTAACCTTTCTTCCCCCATTCTAGCTCTTAGCCACGTTTTCAAGCGTCGAAGGGTAGAGAAACTTCATCAGCAACTTCATCAAGCTTCTTCAGCAGAGGCAACGCTAACTGGTAGTGTTGCCAAAATTTTAAGTAACTCGTAAATAGTAGGATATACATATTTGTCACAAGCTCTCATTGTATCTATGGCAGAAGTGGGGAGCTATTCTTCTTTTTTCCATTTCTCTCTCCATAGTGCTAGCTCACTTTCAATCAGAATAACACTCATTTGTGTCAGTCCTAAAATTGGTATGAACTTCTTTAATAAGTTTTAAAGCTCGTTGCTTTCTGATTCTGTTGGCTTTTCCATATCGGAGGTTGGAATCAGTAATCGAAAGCCAAAACAATCCAAATTTTCTTTTGGAAATCTTCCTATTAGGTCTTCAATTATATTATCCAATAAAGGTATGTAAACCGAGATTCTAAAATACTCTTCTGGTATTTGAGTATTTCTTTTTAGAGAAGTATTTAAAAATGCTCTCATTTTTTCTTTTTGAAGACATATTGTAGATATTCGTCACTAATTACTCGAGGTAAAATGATCACGAAATCTTTAAACAACGAATAAAAGTGTTGCTAGTTCAACAGATATTTTCACAATAAATGGCCTGTCTAAACTAGTTATAACAATAACACAGTACCGATTCCATGCCCAAGTGACAAAAGTCACACACTAGTCCAGACATCACGTGTTGAAATTACCCTCGGCGCCATGGTTGCTTAGAAAAGCATGGTTGTTCCAAAAAGAGGCAGAGGCCCCCGGGAAAAAGGAAATCGTCGTTTAGGAGGGGGATGGTCACTACCTGTGTACTTGTGTTGTGTACCGGGTATTGTGTCATGTGTTGTGTACGTAAATACATTTAAAACCAGGGTTTTTTCTGAGGGGGGGGGGGGGCTATAAATTTTTGTACTGTAAAGAAAAAATTTACGTTAATGAAATTGTGCTTAAAAATATGTATTTTCACCGTTTTTTAAACTGGAAATTCTCAAAGAGTTTTGGGATATTTGAAAGGGCTAGGAAGGATGAGGGAACCCTTCAAGGAGGGGGCCATGGCCCCCATGGCCCCCCCCTTGAAGCCGCCAATGAAACACTGATGCTTGTCAAGCATGCCTCCTTTCATAACTATTTTCATTTTTGTGCTTTCGATTTAAATGCTGTGAATAGTTTTGCTCCAACATTTCTTGCAAATACAGCATTTCATCTTCATTGCATTGCTTGGATAGCTCCTTATCATTTTAAAGAAAAATGTGGTTTCTTTTAAATTACAATGGAATATCCAAGAATTCTTTCAAATTAAAAAGAAGAATGAAGGAAATAAACTCTCAGTGTAATTACATGTTTCAATAGGTTCAGATTCCAAAATCAGGTAGTGAAGTATATGGAGAATAGCATCCCCCCCCCCCCAAACCTCTTCCCTCCCGGCTTTACGGGAGTCAACAACTCCCCTTTTCCCGCCCCGCCTTACTGGAATTTCTCCATTAAAAAAAAAAAAAAAAAAAAAAAAAAAAAAAAAAACGGCTTTCGACTTTAATTTCCTGCGGGATCCGACGATTTCCTGCGTACATCGTACGCACGTACGTCCATTTTATAGGACTCTGCACTTGAATTTCGATTATTGCCAGTAAGTTCCATTGCAGTATATCCCTCATGTAGCTCTTGGATAAACAATTCTCCATATCCGACCAATTGTATCGAGAAAATATTAGTTTTCACAAATCAGTTACGATAATAAACACTGAATTCAAAATTTGCTCAAATGACGTATTCCATTTGCGTTTTATTTAGATTCTAATGAGGTACCGATTTAATGATTTAAAAACGTTATCTTTGGCAGTAAAACTGTCAAGACGATATTATTGCTCGCTCTTGTCAAATTTACATTTACAATAAATCAAACGGTCAGTTGCACCACTACAATCAAAACCGTATCTGAAAATGGGAAAATGTCCCCTTTTTAATGGAGAAATCATTCTTCTGTTTAAACTTTTAGGTCAATGCCAGGGGAGATGACCACCGATCAGAGGATGAAAAGGGTGAAGGAGAAAAAGTTCGTCTTGGAAAGCTAGACAGAGAGATCAGAAGTGAAGGAGAGGCGGATATGAAGATCGTCCGCTGCCTTTTAAGGGCGTCGACACTGAAAAATCAAAAAAGCCGAATGTCGTAATGGATCGAAAGGCGTCATAGAAACATTCACAGTGAGGGCTTCACCTTCACACGATTTCTTCCGATAAAAAGTCGGTCAGTTGGAGGAATTTATTTATCCTCCATCCGTTATCGTTGTGCATGTTTATCGTCTGCGTATTTATCCAAATCGTTATTCCGGAACTGTCCCTTGTGGAGTTGATTTGGTTACTGATGATGGAGATAGACCAGCGTGGGTGTTGGGTGATGTAGAGGAAAACGGTTACAATGTAGCAATTGCTTTGTCCATATTTATGTAGCAGCTTTGAAATGCTTAGGTGTTTTCTGAACTGGTTTATTCGTTCACCAACTAATTTATATTTTTAAAGACGGGATTTGCGAGAGTCTTGGAAAAAACAAAGTGGATGGGAAACGTTGTGAAGAATATGCTGTCAAACACGTACATCATTTTCCATTCAACTTTTCAATTATATTCATTCGTATTCAAATGCAAGGAGAAAAAAAAAATGTACGAATATGTGAATTATTCAAAAGTGGTAGACAATTTTAAAAATAAAATGTGTAGAAACGATGAAGTTTTCCTCTTTTTACTTTCAATTTACCCATATATTAACTAAAGGTAATGAAAGTTTTGGATTCGGTCAAAAAAAAAAAAAGAAGAAGAAAACCATTGCTGTGGTTAGCATAACTCCTGAATGGATTGACCTACGATATTCAAATTTTGTGTAAGGATTAGTTGTGGCCATGGACCAGTCACAAAGGTTTTAGTCAGAACAGTTCAAAGTAGCTGCCATTGAATTTTTTCCCCCCAGCAATTAGCAAAAAAACGGTAAAGATTGTAATAAAAATCACTTAAGGTAATGCTTTTTAAGGTTCTCTAAACACCTCCACACCAAAATTTCCTTAAAAATGCGATAAAGACGTAACCAGCATTAAAAGTAAGTGAAAGTTGTGCGATGTTCTACATCCCTAGTTTTTTAGAAACTTTTATATTAAATTTAGATTTTAGTTGCACCTGGCAAAATATGCGGAGGGCTAATTAATCCACTTTTCGATTTCCAATCGAGCTGAGCACAATGCGTTCTATCAAGTTTTGGTGCTGTCACTAAAAGACTGCTTGAACACACGCTTATATTACCTTACGTCAGATCCAGATACCAAGCCATTTTCAAGCACGTACTATTTGGCGATATTTAATAATTGATATCTTCTTTGGTCAAAGTTGATAACACATGAAAATTTTTCATTTTGATGCTATAAAGTCAATCCTATTAATTTAAATTTTGTTTGTGGCGCGCAAAATCTTCGGAGGGCTAGTTAACCCACTTGCTGTCATAAAATAAGGCTGAAACTAGGCAGATAAACTAGTCACCCATTACAATGGATTCTATGAAATTCAAAGGGCAACAAAAAAGTTAGTCAATGGCACTTAATCGATGATTTTCTTAAGAAGTTGTCAAATTTATGAAAATTAGTTGAACACCATGAAAACTCTAAGTGGATCGAAATATCATTACACGCAGATTAGGATAATTGAAAGTAGTCTGAAAGCCAATAGAAAGTCTTTTGGAAAGTCAACAAGGGAGAACTGCACATTTGTGTTTCAAATAGAAGAAAGATCGGAAATCGTACGGAACATCTGTCACAATCACAGTCATGTCTGCAGAATCTTTGAATTAAGATATTAAAATGCACCCAAGTAGGGAATCGAACCCCATACCTTTCACACTCACATGCTAAACAAGTATTTTACTTCAGATCATGAATTATTACAGTATTATTTTGTATTCAACTTATTAGGATTTCTATTAAATTCCAGTTTATGGTGCTATAGATATAGCTGCCATTTTTACCGCTATCACCTTATCATTGTTTGAGTGTCACTTGTGATTTAGTGTACAGACTTAGTACATATAATTATAAGGAATATACTGCACCCTTCTACGGTGTTATTCCAATTTTTTGATAGTAGATTTCAAACTGATTTTTAAAAAATAAATATTATACTACTATAAAGCCTGAAGTGTATTTTTACCAAATACAATTTTCCAATAAAATTTCTAAAGTTGGAATAAATTCTTTAAAGTATTATCCTTTGTGTGCATATACGTTTTAAAAGAAATTCCCAAAAACAAATTACATAAACATACTACAACCCAATACTTTATTTTTTATATCCTAATATTTAAATACTAATACTAATATTTAACCCAATACTAATATTTAAAGAATTACATTTTATACTCCTTCTTCAATTATGTTATTATCATATCCAAAGACTCAGTTCGACTATCAATGGTTTTGACGTTCGTTCTTTTGCTCTCCACAATTTTTTAAATTCCCAAAATGCACAAGACGCTATTAAGAACTGTATCACGAGTTTATTGAGACTTCTCAAAAGAAAAGTAGCGACCTGTAGTTCGTTACCCTATTTATTTTGAATTTGTTCCTAAAAATGTATTGTTCTAAGTAATACGACATTTTGTTTCGTTTTCGTCCTTTGTGTCTCAAAAATGGCAGTTACGTCTCATCATTGTTCGAGGTCGGAAATTTCTCTCGAACTAAAAATATTTGTATTCATATTATTTTCTAGGAGATGACTGCTTCGTGAGTTCACATAGAAAATAAACTTCTATTATATAGTATAGACTGAAATAAAAGTCAACAAAATCAAAGTTATATAGCATTCAAATCTAAGAAGTTCAATTTAGGTCACTACAAATTAAAAAAAAAAAAAAAAAAAAAAAAAAACGTTGTTCGTAGTTGTATCAAGTGTTTTATAATTAATTTCGAAATCTCATTTAGGTCAGATAAGTAGAAAAAAAAAAAAAAAAAAAAAAAAAAACCAGGCGGAAAAGTTGCCAAAGTTGAAAATTTCCCACTGTTAATCGAATGCGTGCTTTGAAATGACCTGCTGCAAATCTTTCCACGAACAGATAAAAAAGTTCCCCTTTTAATTTCTTTTAAATCTCATTGTTTATTTCAACACAACACAGTTTAAAACACACATTATGAATGTTTGTATCAAAGAGCAAAGAGATGTATGAAAACCTTTTAAAATTATAAAAATTCCTTTTATTTAGTCCTTTCTCTGCGTAAAATTGAATAAGTTTAATGTGTTTATTCAGTCTGCTGAAATATACAAAACCCGAATTGTGTGTCATTATTTTTATTTATTTTATTTAAAATTTTTAGTGTGGATTGAAAATGACAATTATTTAATCACAAAATATATTTTTTAAACTTGTTTTAAACTGTTAGAATATAGAATGCATGGTCAGCTATGAGACTGAGCTCTCAAAAATATAGAAACTCTACAATTTATAATATTTATATTTAGCATTTTCATTCACTTATTTCACGAATATAATCTATACTAATCCATTTTCGTTCTAAGGTGCGTAAACGCATCATTTCAATAAATATTTTTTATTAACACTGTGACGTATATTTTTCACTAATTTTATTTTTCTGTTATTTTTATAGGTCCTGAAGACATCTATAAAATATTAGTAATTCAATTAGAGTAAACACTTTCAGTTGACAAATTTTCCAAACAAGCTAGTTTTTTTTTTTAACTTGAACCGGTTATTGACAAATTCGAATTTTTGAAAATGTATAATTATTCCACTTGAGAATAATCATATGTTTTTATAATGGATTAAAGTTTCAAGTTCTGTAAATAAAATAAAATAAAATAAAATAAACAAATGTTTTAAAAAAAATATTTTTTTTTTTATTTAAATGGCCAATATTTTGACTAATAGTATGTAAATTAAGCCTATTTCAATGGAAACAATATCACATTTTATAAAATTTCTATGCTTGGCCTAAAATAGGTTAAAATGAACTAAAGACCGTGTATAAGTTTGTAACTGAGATTATAGAAACTTGCTTCCAGTATGAGCTCTGAAATGTTGAATATAATTAGTTTTTGACCTTTTAAATCTATTCTGATAGTCAGAATGTTAAAATTTTAATTTGCTCTTTTGATTTTCTAATTTTTTTAGCCCGAAAATAACATTTCATGGCCATAAGTTCCTAAAATTACAACTAGATGGCAGCACCAAATCATGGTATTTTTTTTACCTTGATTGTTTTATTTGTTTTTTATTCTTATCGAATTTTTTTTTTTTTAGCTTGCAACACAATTAACGTTTAGGAGAAGTTCGCTATCATGAAATGATACATGTTATTTTGTTATTATAATACGTGTTGTCAGGGCCGTCGCTAAGAATTTCGATTAGGGGGGCGTTAGACATACATTTGCCGACTAAAATCAAGACAAGTAAAATGTAAATGTAAAAAATATCTCTTAAGGTGTCAATCTATTATTAATTAAATTTTATTAATGCAAAATTAATGCATATTTTCTTAATTATTATTTATTTATTTGTTAATTAATGCGTAATTAATTGTTAATGAGTTTATAACTAATTGGTTTTTTATTTATTTAATTGTAAATTATTTTATTTAATGTGTAATTAATTTTAATTAGTGTTTTTAATATTTTATGGCATTTTATTAATAATTAATTAATCTCATATTTTAAGTAAATTCCCTTCACATTTTAGTTAAAGTTCCATCAAATTCATTTAATTTTTCATTTTTGTTTAATAAATAACCCCCTCTTTCCCGAATAAAGGGGATAATTTTTCGAAGTGCTTTTATGAGGGGAGGGGAGGCATTTACCACTTGCAGATAGAATGCATTCTCACAGTCTTGAACCAATTCAGTAACATGAGTAGTACAAAGGCTCCATTTCAATACAATTTTTTTTAAATTTTCAAATTGCAGTTTCGAAGAAATTAATTAAAAGTGTAAAAGTGGATGGAAATGGCACTACAACACGAAATAAAATAAATGAAAAATATTGTTCAAATAGGCGACTCTAATTTAGTGTTGTAAAAAAAGTTAATCAAATAAATTCTTGAAAAATTCTTCTTTGTAAAATCCTGGCAGATTATTGCTATCACACAAAATTATCTACGCGAAACACTGCGATTTTTATACTAGAGACAATGTCAGGGACATATATGAAACATGCACTTACACTCCCTCCTGCCTTTCGAAAAATAAAGTAATGTGGAAAAAGTAATTCACAAGAACAAAATATATAGGTAGTAAATTATCAATTCGAGCAAAAACTTATATACAGTTATTAAATAACATCATATTAGGAAGTCCGATTCCCCTTTACGAAAAATCTAAGATTAAACAAAGACTTTTGTAGCCTTATACCTTCCTGTTAGCGATCTGCACCTCCCTGCAAATAATCCTGTCGGCGCTCTAGGACAACATAATTACATTTCAAAATACAATAATTATTAAAAACATTTTGTTAATTAATTTTTAAATACTTTTTAACATATTTTTCTAACCAAAAAAGAAAAGAGGATTTTACTTTCTCTTGAAAAGTATATTAATAGTAAAACTTAATTTTTTTAGCAATTTAACAGAGGAATTTACTTCTTAAAAACAGTTACTTCGTGTACGTATTTTTGCCAAAACTGCTGGATAGAATATAATAATATTTTCGAGGTTTTTCAGCAATAATTTCTGCAAATATTACTCGTTTTATTAATAATAATCATTTGTTCCAGATGGAAAGTATAATGCTAGTTTTCTCTAAGCAGGACTAAAAATGAAATGTATTACTTTAGCATTAAACCAAACTATAATATTATTTATATGTAATATATATATATATATATATATATATATATATATATATATATATATATATATATATATATATATATATATATATATATATATATATATATATATATATATATATATATATATATATATATATATATTATATATATATGAACCTCTATCCTAAGGAAGCAGAAATCAAGTTTTACAAAGTAAATTATTCTCAAGTTACTCACTATCCTTATGAACTTCAAATTTAGCAACAAAATATTCAGATCTATAAAAAATCAAGCCATAAGTTTCGGCACAAAAATCAAAACTAAGTAAGGAATAGTACCTGCAGAGGTTTTTTGGGGGGAGGGAGGTATTACTAATGTGAGATCTACTGATCCAGTTTGAAATATTTTTAAAGGTATTTTGACTAATCTAACTTAACTGAAACACGATGTCTTTCCGATGTTTCGTGTATAAAGTAAAGTGGTGAAATCGAGGAAAGGCGTGAAAGGGGTTCTAATAGACTGAAACCTGGTTGTACGTTGGACAAAGTCAGGCCGTAGCTATGTGGGTACAGGAAAAGTCAAGAAATTTAAATAATATTATTACAAACCTTTCAATACTTTTCCAATGATTATTTTGTTGCAATATATACGACATTGCCTTCCAGTTTACATGGCATGCATTATTTCGGTAATACATTTGTGGTGGTCTCGTGTACAAATGACAGATACAACACCTAGGGGCTAGTGGTCACTTTTGCCTAGTGGTTAGCGTGCCTGTCTTCTGATCTGGGAGTACCGGGTTTGACTCCCCGTTAGCGCACACCGCTACATTGGTGACCCGAATATTCGAATATATCAGTGGCACCATCTACTGAACGACCTCCACACTACCACCTCAGCATCTCTGGTGACTCACTGCCACACAGCAAGCAACCTCTGGCGCTCTGTTCACTGCCACACGCAACGCACTCAACTCACACGCAAGCAACTCGATCGCTCACCCCTTCGCAACTCACTGGGAAGGGGCTATGTGGTGGTCTCGTGTACAAATGACAGATTCAACACCTAGGCATTAGTGATCACTTTTGCCTAGTGGTTAGCGTTCCTGTCTTCTGATCTAGGAGTCCCGTGTTCGACTCTCCATTACCGTACACCGTTACACTTTTTTAATAAATGAAGTACTATATAACATCATTTATAGAGTTCTACTTGACATTAATTGCAATAATTTGGCAAAATGTAATAGAAATATTTTTTAACAGAATTGCGCGCTACTTCCATTACACTCAACTTCAAGTTCGTAATAAGTAAAAATAAACCTCGTTGAATAACCTTATAAAATGTATTTTTCATTTTTATCTTACCAAAAAATAAGCAAGTTTTATTCGAAATTGAAACTTCTCGCCAGGTATGTATTTGATAAAAGAGGGCTCATTTTTCCGATGTTAAAATTTAGATGTTTTCAAATTTTCTGTAAGACTTTCAATTCATATGACGTACAATACACACTTTATGTAAATGACGTGTAATGGGCATATCATGGTTTTTGAGGCGTTACCTGACGTACTAAAAATATGTCACCTACTGTAACACATCAGAGTTATCTATTAATTGGAAGAATAAGTAATTATTGTCAGTTTCTTCCTGATAATATAGTGTGTACTTATCAGGTGACTGAATTTAAAAACTTACGACAGTCGACTTGACGATTTATACAATTAAATGTACTGATTTGAAATTGAAGGAAAATTATTCATTCTGTAGAGAATTCGTGGAAATTGATACTTGTGCAACAGTACGTGGTACGGGAGATATGTTTATATTTAATTTAATTTAGAAGCTGTCAGTGACGATATCAACTTAAATGTTCCTGCAAAATAAGGATATACTTACTCCAATTTAAAATTGTCGACCGCCAACTTGGGTTGAATTGTGATTAGGATTTTTTAATACTATTGACGATTTTAATTATTTATATTTTTTTCTATTCAATATATTTTAAAACATCCATCACTTGGCACTTTTAAAGGAATTGATGAAATTTTGGAAATTTGCCGACTGTCGTCTTTCTTTTATAAAAACTTTGACTGAGTGAGATAATGAAGATATCTATGATTTGTGTTCTCAAGATACCTATTATATTTGTGCACGCAGTCCATCAATGTAGGTGGGGGGGGGGGGGGAAGGCACCGACTCCTTTATAATAGACTTCTAGTGTAAAAATGCCGATAAGTGAAACTTGGGTGGGTATTTTTTATATTTTTGTTCGACATTTTTTTTCCCCCTTCAATTCGATTTTATTGTGGATCAACTTTAAAAAAAAGGACTAAAAAAATTTCGAAAATTTGCCGACTGTTCAACTTTCTGAAACTTTGGAGGGGCGAGACGCCCCCGTCTCCCCCGTTCGCGTCGTTCCTGCGTGATGTTTATGCTATGTGTAATTGTGTATGAAAATTTGCTTTTTGAAGGAAGGGAATTAGTATTAGCGACGAAAAGGATAGAAAAACATATTTTTTATCCGAGGGGAAGGGGAGGAATTTGTATGATTGCATCACAGAGGGAATTTTTTGTGTGTCTTGACGGGAGAGGGGACGTCTCTATCAATGGGGATTTGCTTAGTAGCGGATTTTTTAGTGAGCAAATCTAGTCTGATTCTTGAAACGTTAGCCATAGATAAAAACAAGTAGAAAAAGCAACATTATATTCAAATTTAAAAAATTTATATTTAATTTTTACACTGTTGATATTTATAAATCCATTTTACTTTTATAAAACTGCTTAAGTTTGAAAAGTTATTTCTTATTTTTATTGACATCGAACTTAATTTTAAGGATGTGTTGTTTTTTGCCTTTGTGGTGCTAACAACCATACGTCAGTAGTAATTCCTATTGTTTATTAAATATATATTAAATTATGGGTACATAATGTCCTCAAAGCATTCATTACTTTAGTGAGAAATCCTGATTCTGTGAAATTTAATGCGTACTACATTCGCTATTGTGAGAGCAAAAATTACGTTGAGTAAAATATTTACATTTATATCATACTGAAATTTATCTAGTATAATAATTCATAAGAATAGACTTATTATTCAATTACGTTCAGAACAAAATCAATAATTACAATTAGTTATTTTTTTATGCTTATATTCAAAACACATACATACAATTAATAACTGAACTTCGGGAATATAAAATTCCCTTTGATATGTTTTAAATGTGATTCCTAAAAGGTTAAGATTTTTTTTTGTGCTGATATAGGATATCTTAAAGGTAATTCTGTACCAAGAGTTTGCATTTTCACACAGATATCACCTGCCAAACTTTTATTTTTTAACAAAATAACTTGTGCCTCTAATAGTTATTTTTCGACAGAACTACCATAATTATAAAAAAAAAAAAAAAAAAAAAAAAAAAAAAAAAATATATATAGAATATTAATAAATATAAATTATAGAAGTCTTATATTTGTAAACAATTGCCTTACAATGTATATTTGTAAACAATTGCGAAGTTATTAATTTTTATAAACTTTTACTAAATCTTAGAATTTTGTGTGTGATTTAGACTATTACCCATTGTCATTGATTGTTACATATTAGAAACTTTTATGTATAAAAGCGAGGCCGCCGCGAGATGGCGCTTTCTTTCCCTAAGCTTAGGGAAAGAAAGCGCCATCTCGCGGCGGCCCCGATAAAAGTCAAAGCCCTTACTTACGATTTCACTCATCACTAATTCTCTCACTTACCATTTAGTAGTTAGACAATTATTCAATAGATTACAACCTTAAGTAAAAACTAAATTCCACAAGTTTGCATTCGTATGCAATGATCTATTACGATGAAAAATATAAATTAAGTTTTTTAAAAAGCAAGCTTTATTAATTAGGTAAAAAAAAAAATTAATAATTTTTTCCTGAGGTTAGTGAAACATATAAAAAATAAGCATAACCTAATTAACAGCCAAGTAATTTATCAATGTCAAATAAAAACATAACGCAACAATTTTATATTTGTCAACTGAATTAGCAACACTAATATACGCTATGAATATATACGTTAACGAATGAATATATACATATTTTCTTTTTGTTACCGACTTTGATTGCACCGCTTGTGAACTTGGTCCATCTTCTTACCTCACACTACATTTCATTTCTGCGTGAGTTCCATTACTTATTTTGTGTTAACACCTTCTTAAATAAGACGCAATAAATTTAAATAGTTTCCTAGAAATTTTAGACCAATACCTGTAATGTCCTGTAACACGTGCTCGCTCTCCTCCACCTCCCTCCCCCATCCCCCGGCTTCGCTTTAATAATGGACCTTGACATTATATTTCTCATTAATAAAATTTGCCGTTAGCCCATAAGTGTAGAAGGGTCATGCTCCCAAAATAGGAAAAATACATGTCACAACATTATACCATTCTAAAAACAAATATAGAAATAATTAGTAGTCTTTTAGTAACTTTGTCATGTTCCAGGCTAACCAGATAATAACCATATTGCATTTTTTTTATAGATGTGTTTAAAAATACATCAAACGTCCTAAAATCGTTATCCCGGATTGTTCCTAGAGCCATCTATTCTGTTTTAAATGCAAAATAAATTATAATAGTTATTTGATCGAAATAAAGTGTTATTTTCGCAACGATTTCTGATTAAGAAAAGTTTTGATTAAGTAATAACGTGAAAAAACATTGCAGTTTTTTTTTCACGTTATTGCTAAAAACTAATTTTCCAACGTAATTAATTTATTGAATTTATAATAAAATATTTTATACACAATGGAAAAAGATTTTTAAAAAATTCATTATTTTTTTCATAATTAGAAAAATTAGAAAATATTTGTTACTGAAAAAAAAAAAAAAAAATACCATTGTCCTGGCATATTGCATTACACTCAATATTCTAACTACAAACAGTAGCAGCGTTCTATTTTTTGGGCCTATTCCAAGTACTTTTTTCTTCTTCAGTAAGCTGTTTAAATAATTATTTTCAATTGGCACAATTTTCTTTTTTGTGAAATTGTGAAGTTCTTTGCCGTCAGAATTATAATTAAGAATAATAATTTTTTAGGCCCCTACAGAAAATATCAGGTCAGAAGAATGTTTATATTATAATATAGAATACATATTATTAAGTAACCTTTTATAAAAATGCCTTTACTAAAAAATTAGAATGTACAAGCTTTAATTATGTAAGTTTAGTCATTATTAGACAGAATGTACAAGCTTTAATTATGCAAGTTTCGTCATTATCCATCATTGACCTGGAAAATAAAGAGCACAATGACAGCTAACCAGGATTTTTTATAATTTAATTAGGATTTTGTTAAAGTAATCGAATTTTTTACTATTGACAGAGAATTCGCATACTTTAGAAAATTTTATTTTAATGGTAATTGCATTTTCAAACTTTATTTGGAGTTATTTGTTTTGTTGTATAAATCAAGAACGTTCTACTAAATATATCTACAAAATGTTTTATCAAATAAGTCACTTCATTTCAAATATTGTCGCATTATGATCACCATTATCTTGGCATAGGGATGTTTTTAAATATTTTTCTATCTCCCAATTATGAGTTTTTTGCGCTGCTGGCGTTTCCTTCTTGTTGTATAAAGACTAAATGGTAACAAACTGGGGGTGTGGAACATCGCACAACTTTCAATTATTTTTAATACTGATGGCCATTACATTTAAATTTCTCATGGATTGGTGTAATTTATAGTTTTCATACTTTCATTATTTTGAAAAATGGCCAGCATATTACACTAATAAAAAAAATCCTTCCAAAACGGCAAAATTGGCTATATGTTTTAACCATACATATTACATTAACCTTTTCTTGTAAGTGCAAGAGAGAAGAAACAATCGTTGATGGGCAATGCTCAAGGGAAGAGAATTCGGTATTAAAGACATTCGTTTTTCCCCTTTTCGCATT
This sequence comes from Linyphia triangularis, assembly GCA_963978545.1. Taxonomy (NCBI): domain Eukaryota; kingdom Metazoa; phylum Arthropoda; class Arachnida; order Araneae; family Linyphiidae; genus Linyphia; species Linyphia triangularis. Next base: position 47,216,946 of record OZ021726.1, on the reverse strand, counting down.
TCTACAGAAATTTTGAAGGTGGGGATATTTAGCGCACTTTAAAAGGCATTACCACAGCGAATTTGATCAAAATTGTTAGAGCCGGTTTTTGGCAAATGCTGAAAAACCTTAATTTTTCAATGTCAGCTAGCGCACACGCGATATTTTCACAAAAACCCTAATTACAGGTCCCATCTCACCACTAACTTGCAAACAAAATTTGAACATCGCAGTTCAATCCGTTCGGGAGTGCTGACCGAAGATAGACACACAGACATTTTTTCTAGACCAATTTTTGATCACAACACGATCCAAAACGTAGAAAAATAAAGAAAAAAAAAAAGGAAAAAAAAACATGATTTTTTTTTTTTACCAAATCCAATACTTACATTTTTGTGTGAAACGATTATAGATTCAATCTTACATGGGCAAAATATTAAGGACAGTTACTTTGCTTACTGTAATAGCCTACTTTTCTTTTTCAGTAAAATTCACTGCAGACACTTTTTATTTTTAACACATTGCTATTTTTCCAAAGTTTAGATTTATAATGATGGGATAAAGATTTCTTTTTTTTTTAATTTAATAGTTTATCATAATATTATACAGAAACTTCTTGTGATATTTTTGAAACATCAAAGAAAAACAAGATGGTGTTTCAGTGGTTTTTTTGGACAACCAAGAAAAATTAAAACAGAAAAGGTTAGTAAAAAGTAACTGCTCGCCACAAAGAGCTATAACACACCTTACTAGCAACCCTAACATTTTCACTGCATAAATTGTGAATAACTTGTAACATCTTTGTCCTCATCTAACTGGCTGCTGTAGAAAGCAAATAACTTAATTTAAGAAAATCTGAAATGATTATCGTACTTTATGCCTTAAAACAAATCGATATTAGAATTTGCCACAAATAATGTAAATTTTATAAGAAAAATTAATGAACGAAATACTGTTTATTAGTTAAAATATTAAATATTCAAAAACTAAATATTTTTAATCAATTTCTAAATTACAGAATCAATTTTAAAGTCAAGATGCCTCTAATTAATTTTTACAATTACCGTCACCATATAAAACAGCAAAAAACATGTTTTTTTAAACGGCAATTTGTTAGTGTACACTTCTGATGGAACCAACCAAATCTCCTTTTTAAAATGAAATATAATATGCTATCTGTCAGAACATTCTAATTAAAAAATTGTCTCTAGAAGCTTTATTTATATAACACTGGGGGATTGTATATTTTTTATGAGGCAACTCTTATATATTATGCAAGACAAAATTGTCGTTGGCAATTGGTGAAATAAAGTGTTTTTTATCACACATCGAAATCCTATCACAACATACAGTGAGAATTAATGTCCATTTTGTTCAGTGGTATTACGTAGACAGAAAATTAGTTAAAAATTCTGAAGAATTTAACTGACTTGGGAAAATCATTAGAAAAAGCGCAAAAATAAAATAAAATAAATAAACTTTTGGACTTAATAAATATACAAATAATTGAAAAAAATGCAATTTTAACAATTATTAATTATTTTTGATAATAATACAAACTGTGATTAGTTTGTCATACACAGTTATCTATGTCTGAAATATGAAACATACATATTTAAATTTTTAAGTATTATGTAATTTTTGCAAAAGATCTTTTTGGGAATAATTGCACATGTCTAAAATATTTTGAAGAATTTTCTCTCAAGGTTCTTTTTCCGACGTTTGGTCAGTCGAGTCATCTTAAGAGTACCTTTGATACTGGATGAACTTTCAACGTCCAGTCGAAAGGTCGAATTCTGCTTCAATCGGTTCTCCAACTTCGATAAGAAATTGACTCAAGGAATCTAATCGCATAGGATAAATGTACAAGTGCTAATGATACAAGCTGTGAAGGTGACTTTGCAAACGATGGGTAAACTCAAGGAGGAGGGGGCGTAGGATATCTTATCTAATGAAAGATCCGAATCCTTAAAGGTTTTGAAATGCTCACTTGATGCTAAAGTAACTAGGGGTGTGGAACACCGCACAGCTTTCAATTACACTATAATACTAACGTGGATTTGTGTCATTTACCGTTTTTATATTTTCATCATTCGTTTAGAAAAAATGACCAGTTTTGGCGATATTTTTTTTGCGATAATTCTTGTATGAGTCTTTTTAAAAAAAAAAAACTTCGCCAAAATGGAAATTTTGGCGATATACTTTTCGATAATCCTTATATTATCCATTATTATAAGTGAAACTGAGGAGAGAAGATAAAACGATCATTGATGAGGTATGCTCAAGGAAAGAGAACTATATGTAGAAGGCATTTGTTTTTCAACCTTCTGCGCCACTAAAGCATTTTTACGGGAATTTTGGAGGTGAGGATGTTTAGAATAAAATCAAAATAGTTAGAGCCGTTTTTTAGCAATCATTGAAAAATATGATTTTTTTCGATGGCAGCTACTTTACGTGCAATGCTCGATTTTGACGAAAACCTTAATGGTAGGTTCCATTGTAGGTCAATTTGTTTGGGAGTTATGCTGACCATATACACATAAACAGAGATTTTTTTCTAGATCACTTTTTTGAAATCAGGACGTTCCAAAACGTGGAGAAATATCAACAACAAAAAAAATTGTTGACCGAATGCTATGCTTTTATTACCATATGTATACGTATGGGTAATTGCTTCTAGACCGTGAGGTTGCAGGTTCGAGTCCCGTGTTAGGCATGGGTGTTTGTAAATGTATGTTGGCTTGTCTAATGACGAATGTTTCGGCACATTATAGCCCTCGTGTTGCTGACGGCGCCAGATAATCTGAAAACAACCTACCAACCACATGGGTAATTGAAAGTAACAATTAGGATAAAAATAACTTTCTGATTGTTTTACACTTTTGGGAACAATCAGAATCACATAATCCGCATTATTAAATAAGTAATAGTTATTATTAGGTAGATAAAAGTATGCAGTGATATTGTCCATAAAAAGACATTTTAAAATATACTCATACCTAGGCAAGTAGACTAGTTGGGCAGTGATGATAAATATAAAGAAGAAAGAAAAATATATATACTAGTACTTATAAAAGTAACATATAACTTGGATATTCATCAACACGTCAAAAAGCCAACTTACAAATTTAACGTGGTCATATAAAATTTCAAATAGATTTGTTATAATTCTAAACAGAAGTGGTAAATTTTTTTTTTTTTACGATGCATCTCCAACAACAGATTAAAAAGAAGTGGATATGAACACGTATCAAAATATAAATAATTTTATGAAGAAGCAAGGTTGAAATGGTCGCTTCTTATTTTTAAAGAAATATGTTAAAGATCGAGATTATCTTAATCAAAATTTTTAATCTGATATTCAATCACTACAATTCAAGATAAAAAAAAATCACCCTTGCAATTAATCGCGTCAATATTTTAAAGCTAGCTTCTTAAAAAGAAAATTTACATTCAAATTATTTTAGATTAATCTGTTTCGTCAATGAAAGACAAAAAATACGAAGATTTAGGATCCTATATAACGCGTAAGGGAACCCAACCATTTAGAAGTCTTTTTCACTAAAAATTTCTTTTCGATTCTGATAGTTTTGAATATTCCGATTCATTTCTTAATTGGGAATATTAGGATTTTAAATGATCGACCTTGAGTTCTTGATGTTATAAAATCAGCTAGTTGCTTAGCAACAAGGGCTGTCCTAAAAAAAGTAGCTTGTGGCGTGAGTCACTTCTCTGTTTTCTTTTCAGCAGTTATCATTCCGCCTTCATGATGTCCCGGATCCCTTTTACCATAATAAATATTTATTGTTCCGGTTTCCATCTCGGCATATAAACTCTGATTGTGGTATTTGAGAATTGTGGTCTTTCTCGGTGAATGATATTCTTTGACGGTAAAGTGAAACAACGAAGCATAGATATAATAGTAAGAACACTTATATTTACAGATTCATCAATTGAACCCTTTATTGAAAACTCTTTAAAAAAAACTCCTGTGCCTGAGCGAAATTCATTTATTAACGTTTACCGTTCAATTTATTTAGTTAATTTACCGTCAAACTAACTTTTGATGTTTACCAGCTCTAAATTTCTAAGAGCAGTGAGTTAAAAGCAGTTGATAATGAAAGAATCCATTTATAAAGTTGCCTTTATACCTAGTAATAAGACTCCAACAAATCTAATTATACACGACGGAGCCAGCCTTTTTCGTTTATCTTAGTGAAAAAAATGAGAGCTTGGAAGATAATACACCAGTACAACAGAGTATTTCAAAAGGACATGAAAAATTTTACTGGATAATTAACAGCCAGGATTCAAAAAGATATAATTTTCGACTGTGCTGTAGATTGATGAAGGTTACATCTTGAAGCTATGGGTTAAAATGGACGAAACAACAGTTGTATATACCTTAAAAGTAATTTTGCTACAAATTATCACAATGAGCTTTTTTTCCCTTTAAGATAAATTAGGCTTTTCAAAATTATCACTTAATTTTTTTTTAAAGAATTCATTCATTCGTTGTTGAAAGGGTTCACGTCCATAGCATAAAAACTGCCATATCTTTAAAAAAAAAAAAAAAAAAAAAAAAAAAAAAAAAAACAATTTTTTTTTCCTAATATCCAGTTTTTTATTCAAATACGATCAAGTCAGTGCTAGAACTGTGGGTAGACGCGGGGTGACGTGTCCCCCCACCTTTCGAGAAAATACTCATGCGTCCCCCTACTTCTAAATCTGAAATCCATCCCTCCACTGTTAAAAACACTCAATCCGCCTAAAAACTACCAATGAAAAATAACATTAACCATTAAATGTCGAGACACTGGGAAAAAGTGATTTTTTTTTTTTTTTTTAAATTTGAAAACTTTAAAACTATTTATGGTGTTTATAAATCAGACTATTATAAAAATGTATTATACTACTTTGTATAAAGATATAAGTATTTTTATTAACAAATACACCCCGTGTCTACCTTCCTTACCAGGTAAAGTATTTTTACTAGTTAATGTTTTACACTTGGTTAACTTTGGAGAAACTTTCTTTTAAGTTCAATTTCTATTTTTGTTTCATATAAAGACAAGCTGTTTATTCATTAAAATAACAATACATTTTGAACCCTTGTTAAATGTTAATGTTAGGAAGTATAAATTATTTCCGGACTAGTTAATATTTTTATTATAAGTTACTAAATTAAAAAAATTATCGTCGAAGAAGGGGTGGGGGGTTACACTTGTCACCAACTTTTGGGCATACCCCGCCCCCACACACTTGTTTTTCACTACTTCTACCATTGGATTAAGTAAATGTTATTTTTTGGAAAATAAACCAAATTTTTTACCTATGACGAATAATTTAAAAAAATGAAGATTTAATTGTAAACGAAAATATAATGAGCGTAAGAATCGATATGTGTAAAAATAATTACAAGGAATTTAATTTAATGAATTTAAATTTTTAAATTGAGGTATTAATTTGTACGATATTGACGGTTTCGAACTATCGAACTAACGTTCTCCCTAAATCCAAATGGAAATTGATGTTACATGTATTAAAGAACATAGAATATTTAGGCAAAAGAATATTGAAATGAAAATAACAGCATCGGAAGCTAGCTATTTCAGAAGAATAGAGACACCTCAAAAGAATTTAATGGCTTGCCAAAATAGAAATACTTTAATTTCAAACAAAATAATTTTTGGGAACTGTCTTCTTAGGTTGATCGTAAGATTTGGGAATTGTTGGTTTCGAAACTATCTTTTTATGCGATAAAATAAGTTGCAAAACTGCAGGGAGAGAGAACATTATGGGCATTTCGTAATGTCGCGAAGCGGTAGAATAGATAATTGTGCAAAAAGTCTGGATGTCAAACAGACACGGAACTGGAAGTGTCTCATCCCACTGATAAAGTCACAGGAAACAGAATTTTTACACCCTAGTTTCCTGAAATGTCAGTAGAACATTTTTATGCATGTGTATATAAAGCGTAAAACCAAGTATTTTGAAATTTAATTACTTTTCAAGAAGATGAAGAGGTAATGTTAACAACAAAACTAATGCATGAAGTCTCCCCCCACACCCAAACACCCAATATAGGACATTTTGCTGTAAAGAAAATGTCCTTTGTCGGGAGAAGCATTTTTTTTTAAAATTATTATTATTATTATTTAAAACCTTTCAACAAATATTTACACAGCTTTTGTTCGTAAGAATGTGTTGAATACCAATTTTAGAAAAATTGTTTTGATGAAAATTTCTTGGGTTTGCTTTAAATGGATTGATTGGTCCTAGATATCAGACACATTTTGCTCACATGCAATTTTAATAAATCCATTTATCGTGTCCCACGTACACCACTGTCTTGAATTGTCCAAATTTGAACATTGTAGCTGGCTCGGTTCAGGAGATATGCAGTTTTTTTTTTTTTTTTTTTTTTTTTTTTTTTTTTTAACTTTTATATTAACTTCGATTTTGGGTGTACGTATGTTTGTCGATGGCGGGCAAATCTGCGGAGGCCTTGCCGTCATCCAATCGGGCTGAAACTTGGAGGATAGATTCGATGTCGATGACAATGCATTCCATCCAATTTTGCGGCTGCCACTGTCACTAAAAGATCGCTTTTATGGAATATTAATAAACCAACTTGTAATCGCGCTGAAATAGCATTTAACTGATCATTGAAGAAACTTTTTCCTGTTGCCAAAATTGTTTTAGTAAAAAAATAAATAATAAAACTGTTTTAATCAAAATAAAGATATTTGGATGTGAATACATAAATTCACATTCATTCTTAATGAATATTTTGAAAAGTAGTTTACTGCACATTTTGCTGATAGAAATGGTGTTTGCATCTAAAAAACAAGCACACACTGGCAACAGAAAGGGAGCTATGTTAATGAATATAACCAGAGGTGTGGAACATCGCACAACTTTCAATTACACTATAATACTAACGTGGATTATTAATACTACTCTGGATTTGTGTCACTTACCGTTTGTATATTTTCATCCTTCACTTAGAATAAATGATCAGTTTGACAATATTTTTTGCGATAATTCTTGTAAAAAAAAAAAAATCTCCAAAATGTTGATTTTGGCGATATACTTTTCGATAATCTTTATATTATCCTTTAATATAAGCGAAATTGAGAGGAGAAGAAAATACGATTGTTGATGAGGTATAATACTCCAGGAAAGAGAACTCTGTGTTGAAGGGATTCATTTTTCAACTTTTTAAGCCATTAAAACACTTTTACAAAAATTTTAGAGGTGGGGATGTTTAGAACACCTTAAGAGGCATTACCACAGCGATTTTTATCAAAATCGTTGGGCCGTTTTTAAGCAATCATTGAAAAACATGATTTTGGCAGCTACCTTATGAGCATGCGTGATTTTCATAAAAACCTTCATGGTAGGTCCTATGGCCGCCAATAACCCTCATAACAAATTTGAACATCGTAGGTCAATTTGTTCGGGAGTCAAGCTGACTACATACACACAGACATTTTTTTCTAGATCACTTTTTTGAAATCAGGATGTTCCAAAACGTGGAGAAATGCAAAAAAAAAAAATCGAAAAATTGTTTTTGACCGAATGCTATACTTTCATTACCCTATATATATACGTATGGGTAATGAAAAATATAGTAAAGTAAAAATTGACAATGTATATAAAGGATTTATATTGAAAACTTTGTTTTTATGGGTTATATTATTCCGTGTTTGCTTGTGTTTTTATACTCTGGACACTATTATATTATTCATATATCGGGCAACAAAAAGTAAAATAATACGCGATTTTGTCATGCACAACGATTACAATAAGAAATCACATTGCAAGTAAAATTAAAAAGGGCAAAAAAAAAACAATAAACTCTATTCCCGTGTTTTACTTTCACTATTGGTCGTAACAATATTTATTATTTATATTATTTGAGGATTGATGATCAATAGAGAACAACACACTAGTTAAAAATTAATTTATGCGAATATTCCTGCTAAAACCCACAATTTATATCAAAAGAACAGAAACGTATAAAATGGCATTTCATCACAGTCCTACCTCAATTAATGAACTTCAACAAAATATTTAAGTGTTATGGTGTCATCAAATTTAACGACAGATCGCACTAACTCTGCAATATAAGTGGGTGAATGCATTTCGAAACTAAGTGATACAGCTGTAGAAATCCGAAGATATTACGCATGTATTTGTTGTTTTACTGGGGAAATGGTGGCATAGACGATAGCTGTAACCCTTTTTCTCAAAAGCATACAATGAGTCAAAAGTGGAAGAAAAAAAATTCTAATTTGTGAAGAGTAACACAGCTGCAAAACCGATGGGTATCATATTCAGCAAGATCTGACGCAAAGCTTAAAATTATTTTTTCGCTTCTCATATATAAGTTGGCATTCGATTTGCGAGAAACTCTTCATGTCACATAAAAATTAACAACAAAAAACTGATTAATAGCTCAATTAATTACTGCTTTTAGTTTCAAGAACCAACGGACGTCTTTACGGCATAAAGAGGATCACTTCCTCTCCTCAGTAGAGATATTAATTAAAGAACTGTTCGTATGGAGACTGAGCGTGACGACGTCACAGGCAATTCATTAAAATGCGATTAAATGAAACACGCATTTAGATTGGCTATTAGAATTCGAAAATTCGAATCCGTTTTTAAAGATTTGCTGATATTGGTCACAAGCACGTCACAAGTGTTGCCATTCAATACAACCCTACTCTAAAGCGCTGCTCGTAAGGTCCATTGGTTTTATTGTAATGAAAAATCCCTGAAAGAGGTGGAAATCTTTAAGTGGGATTTCAATGCTTAAAAACGGAATTTAACACTAATATAGATTTTGATGATTAAAAATGTAATGTTGATTGATGTAATGTTTGCGTCATCATTACATCAATGCAGTGGGGGGGGGGGGGGTAGTTTAATCACTTTCAATCTCCCGGTATGTAGTATACAATTATGAAAGCATTCTTCATCGGGCTGAAAAAGTCGATGACAATGTTTTTGATTTAGAACGCAATGAGAATAAAAAATTGGTTTTTGGAAAAGGGTCTATAAGTACATATGTCTGTAAACAGCATGATTCCAGAGCAGATGGTGCTATGATGTTTCGGGTTGGTATATAAATCATTTATGTTCATGGAATGTGACCCATATCGCGCTTGCTCAAAAAGTAATTGCCATTGAAAATTTTTCCAGCAATTGCCAAATAAACGTAAATTTGGATAATCGTTCCAATAATGCCTTTTCATGTATATCTAACATCCCCACAATCGAAATCCTCTTCAAAATACGCTAAAGGCATACAAAATTATAAAAGAACCGTCTTTCAAAATGAGAAATTGTTTGTCCCAACAATCATCCATCTCTATATGATAAGGAAATTATCAAGTCCAGTGAGTAACATCCTAAAATTAACCAAAACTTATTTAATTATAAGATCTCTTATTAGATTAGAAAGGAATACGCTTGCTTAAAATTCTAATCATGCTACATTTGCTGAGATGAATTTGACACAAAATTAATTTGTATATAGTTGCACGAGGCAGAGTACAGTTATTTTTGTTTTTTTTCCGAATATCGATTTTATGGAAACGTTTTGTTGTAGAAAGCACTGAGTCGTACTGTATTAAAATAATTACTCTTAGCAAATAAAGAGATACTCATAAGAAATATCATTCGAGCTCCTATAATTTAAATAATTCATTCCGATTATTTGCAGAAAATTGTTTAAAGCTCATGGTTTTCCTTCTGGAGATAACACTCAAAATTATGAACATTTTCGATTTCTTAAAATTGACGATGGTTGAGTCACCCTTACCACAAAATAAAAAATAAGCACGGTGAAAGAACTTGATGATTCATTGTAATAATACCGCATAATCAAAAACACTCTTCATTAAAATCAATTTTCCATTATCATCACAAAACCGGCCTTTACAGTGACCTTTTAAAAAAAAAAATTTTTTTAAATCCTTTAACTTCGATTTTGTTAGCTTTTGTAGGAGGCTTTTTTCGGAGAGCTGGCACATTTGCCGTCATCCAAACTTGGCAGGTAAATTCTTGTCGATGACCATGTATTCTATCATGTTTTGAAACAGTCACTAAAATGTCGCTCTTAGGCATGTTTGCCAAATTCAGCATTGTACAACTTGGTGATATTTATCGACTAAAACCTTCCCCTGTAAAGATTGATGATATATGATTTTTAAAAAAATCTGTCTTTTTGATATTTTTCAATATTTTATATTAATGATTTTGTTTGTGTGTACAAAATCTTCGGAGGACTAATTAAACCACTTGTAGTCATCCTATCTAACTGAAACTTGGCAGATAGACTCGTTGTCGATGACAATGCAGCCTATCATGTTTTGGGACTGTCACTAAAATGTCGGTTTTACACACGCTTCTGTTACTGTAAATCAGATCCAGATACCAAGCCACATTCAACCATGTTTCAGCGATATTTAATGACTGAAACCTTCCCTCGTTAGGACTGATGATTTATGATAAAAAAAAAAACCTGCCATTATGATAATTTTGAATATTTTATATTAATTTCGAATTTATTTGTAGTGATAAAATCTTCGGGGAACTAATTAATCCAATCCACTTGCAGTTATCCAAACAATCTGAAACTTGACAGATCTTCTCGTTATTGATGACGATGCATTCTATAAAAAAAAAGGGGGGGGGGGGGAGTTAGTCAGTGGCACGGATCTTTCTTTGCAGAGGTCCAACACAATGAAAACTGATTCCGAGTTCAAAATCGGTAAAATAAGTTGCAATTGCACATAAAAATTGGCAATGCACATAAAGGATTTATATATCTTTTAATGATTTCCGGTTAAGGACGATTTAAGGTGTTAGAGCACCTTAAATTAGCTTTTCAAATACAAAAAAAAAATCTTACAAACAAATACCGGCTACTCCTGCTATTTTTTCCGTAGGTGTGATTCCCAACTAGACTAGACAATTGTTCTTCTGGGCGGTGTGTGGCAGAGAAAGTGCATGGTTGGACAAGCTTCCGTGAAGCGGACAGCCAGGATTGTCGGTTGATCACTGGAGCGAGAAGGGGACGCCGACTTATTTGTGACCCTTATTTTCTTGTGACGGATCGTTCCGTCAAGAGTCAAGACGAGAGGTACACTGAAGATGGAGAGGATGGGAAATCGAATGATCATAGCTTATGCCGCTTGATGTTTACTTTCAATTTACCCTACATCTAATGCAGGATAATTAAGGTGTGTAAAGTTGATTGATTTGGTTCTTTAACTCATAACATTTTGTTAATGAGCAGGATTTCTGAGCAGTGGAGTGGAAGAATCTATAAATAATAAATTGAGGACTAGAAATGAAAAATGACCTAAGTCCAAAAAAGAAAATTTTTCAGGAGAGCCGAAAAATAAAAAACACTCGCATCAGGCTATGATTAAGTTCCAGATTGAATTTGAACTATTGCTACTGGAGTTAGCACTTAGACCATTCTCCACTTTGTTTAGCTTGGTCTTTAGGACATTTTTACGTAAAAAAAAAAGATTTTTGATATTTTTTTTTTGGTACTTGGGTCGTTTTCCATTTCTAGTCCTCAATTATTCCACTAATGAGCAAAATATTTAACAATATAGCATTTCGATAGAGCTTCAGGTGTATTGCAATTATTATCTTTTACAAAATGTAAAGATAAAATATCAGCTTGATCATTGAGATATATCACTAACGTTCAATATACATTAACAAAAAGTATTCTACCTATATAGCTTGCACAAAGGGAACATTAAATTTCAAAAGTGTTTTAAGGTTTTACAAACTAGTAAAATAATAGTTTCGGATGCTGCTAATTAATACCTAAATAATAAGCTAATTTCAAATTAATTACTATTTTTACTAAAAAGAAATAGAACACATCGAAAAAATTAATTTCTTGCATCCAAGAAATTTCCGGTGCTTAGAACGGAAACAATTCTAATCATCTTAAGATTTAATGGCGAGTCCTTTATTAAAAAAAAAAACTAATACAAGAACCACAATCCTAATTTTCCCATGAATTGTTTAAATTTAAATGATGAAGATTGACTGACAATTGCATAATATTCGTCCCAGATAACTCAGATGTAAGGCTTCCCCATAAAGAGAGTTGTTATCTCCTATCATCGCCCGTTTCGGTGTTGAACTCGGGTGTTATGACTCATGATGGAATCACGCAGAAAGGGATCAAGGCCGTCCCTCCCCAAGGCAAGGACGGCATAACAGGTGAATTGCAACTAGATCATCCTACAAAAGGGCTTTCTCCACCAAGAGGGGATTGCCTGTACACATGGAAAAGTACCAACAGGCATTGCTAGTAAAAGCACACAAAGATGAAGATCCTGGGGTTTCTATAGAGGGAAAAAACATACATTTTCCTAACAGCTCCCTGTGGTTTCCGTGTTTTTACAATAATGTAAAGGAAACGAATACAATATAAGTTTAAAAATAAATTGTATTGATGAATTATTAATTTTATTGCACAAGATACTAATTGTTTTGAATTTTTTCTAAAAAAGTTAATAGTATTGATACGATTTCTAGCTCTAGTGGATTTTTAAAAAAATGTTTTTTCCACTAACTAATGAGGGGAAAAAATTCCTGATTTAATCGTAATTGTTAAAAAAAAATCTGATTTAATCGAAATTTTTCAAATATTTACTGATAAATTCTTAAGATTTCTAAAATAGCCAAATTCCTTATTTTCCTGTTTTTGTTGTAACTCGACAGGACTACTCAACAAATTGAACTGTGCACTATACTTCCATATTAGATTGAAGCCTACGCATGACTAGATGAAAAACTCCGTTTCACTTGAAAATAACACTTAAAATTTTTTACCTCTAATCTCTATTAAAATTCATGTTATTGATAACTTATTCCATTATTATTTTTCTTTCAAAATAAACAAACCAAAAATATGTAATTGTTTTAGAACATTTTATCATAGACATATCCAGCGAGGACCATTCATGTTTAAAAATCACAACTCATTTTATAAATACTGGACACCCTGGACGCCGATAGGTAGAGGTAAATAGAGGTACTTGCAACAACCGGCTTATGAAAATTGTAGAGAAGTGGATAAGGTGACCTAATTTACCGAAATAAAGAAGAGTAATATTAGCTTTAAATTATTCATTTGAACCGAAAATTAATCTTTATCTTTCAATTAACATTTCATTAGGAAGTCTAATTTACATTTAAAAAAAATCAAGAATTGAACTCAAAGTTATGCTGCATCACGTCCCCTTGCGAATTCTTAGCACCCCCTTAAATAATCTTGCCGGCACCTACGCTGCCGTCCTCAGTGCATAATATTGTAAAACTCCGACGAGGTTAGTAAAAAAAAAAAAAGTAAACTAGAGATTCTGATGTAGTTTGATGAGGTAGACTATATTTATGCGAATGCATGTTTTTTTCCCTTCTTTTTTTAATAAAACGCAAAACTAAACGCCAACTTTTGTAACTCAACAATTAGCGATACTTTTGCTTAAAGGTTTAGATTTTTTCGCAATGAAATTAAACAGTATTATTAGTGTACTCAATACTATACACACAGAAAATATTGTAAGAGTAAGAATTTTTCATAAAGCTTCTATTGATAAATACTCTTATTTTTCTCCGTATATACTATTAGTTACTCTTTAATTAAAATATGTCACAGGCATAAGAATTTGGAAAATTTTAAATTTAATCACAAAAAATCAGATATGAAACTCAATGTGCAATGACGTTTTAAAGACAACATTCTTAAAGCGAACACCCAAGTAAATCTCATACCTTCTCTGCCCGAATATTTGCATCTCGGGCAGCTTGCTCAGCCGCCTCCGCCCGATCCACGGCATTTTCCTTTTCCAACTTCATAGCCTGCATTTTCTTCTTAATAGCCTCCATTGTAACTTCTACTATTCTGTCAAAAGAGAAATCCACAAAAAACGGCACTGATCTTCCCAACCTTCACAGAAATACCGCAACGCACTGTCAGAACAACGCGATCAAAATTCCGAATTCCTCGATTTTTTTTATTACTAAATAATATTCAGATAAAAAGTCGTCTGCCCGTTCGGCTGACTCGCTCGCCACGTTATGTGTGTCAAACAGCTGAAGCACAAGGGAGTAGAAAAGAGCATTAAAAACCGCAACTTCGTCTGCTATTGGTCGGTGGAATAGTCAAGTGCCACACACATACATGCAGAATAAAAACACTTTCATTCATTCCAGGGTCAGATTTCACTCGCGAAAAGGAATTCCTTATAGAAACAACACTTCTTTTCCGCGAGATGAGAACTCTTGGAAAGTGGGTTGAAAAAAGAGTGTTGAGGTTTTTCGCGCTGCACACTTTTTTTTTTTTTTTTTTGCTTCCTTTGGTCCAGTGAACTGCAAATAAGGCGAAAGGATGAAAGTCTGTTTTCTGGCTGGGTGACTGTGAATCTGGGTAATTGTTTGCTTTCCTGTACAGTAGAGAAGACACTGGATTAGTAAACAAGTTATATGAATTGTATCAGACTCTTGTATAGATAAATGGATATATCTTGTAATGCGATAATCAAAATTTCCCTTCTCAAACAGTGATAACATTTAAGATTCGTTTGTTGACCTCTGATACTGTTCTGTGTCCTATATGTATCGAGAAATCTACTGAATAATTGTTGTCCTGTGCTTTTTCCGATTTCAAAATTAATAAAGAATGAATTTAAATCAGTTTTGGTACATTTCCATTCCTTGGGGAGCGGGTCAGTAGGTGAAAGAGAAGGGTCTAAACACATGTTGTTGATGGAAGGATTGAGGGGCAAGTTGGCGCGCCCTTTATTTCGTCGAATGTTCAAATCTGAAATTGTAGATACTTTTGTTCAAGAAGAGAAAACTTGACACCCAAGAAAGCACTTTTCCAGTTTTTTTTTTTTTTCTTCTTCTTCTTTTTTTTTTTTTTTTTTCTTTTATTTTTTCTAGAATGAGCCTGATGCCAACCAAATAAAGACAAATATATATATATATATATATATATATATATATATATATATATATATATATATATATATATATATATATATATATATATATATATATATATATATATATATATATATATATATATATATATATATATATATATATATATATATATATATATATATATATATATATATATATATATATGAATCAAAATATTGTGAGGAAACGCCATTCCATTTCCTAACATTAAAGAACTCCTGAAGGCGTTTTCAGGAAGGAATTCATAAACTGAAAAGAATTCATACGCTGATAGCAAAAAAATCTACAAATTCTAATGATCTCTAACTGCAACTTCTGGATAGAGCATATTTGGTTAATGACTAAAAGCCGAAAGCTTAACAATAACCATAGAGGTTTGTATTAGCAACGCCTCCCCCCCCCCCCATCCCACCTTTTTTCAAACAATTTCAACTACATCCATCGGCGGATCCAGCGAGGGGGCGGAAGGAGGCGTTATTTATGGAATGCTCACATTTTAACGTGCGTTGCTGTCAGGCTTTGGATGAAATCAATCAAGATTTGACAAATCCGCACTGAGCATTTTTAATATAAAGTTCTAATTCCAAAAAATGAAGGTGAAAAATCCCAGGACGATGCAAGACAACAAAGCAAATTATAGTTTGAAAATGTTCAATGTGAATATGTATTCGTTGTTAGATTGTTTTGTCTATCATATTTAACAATAATTTTTATCCTGAATCAAATAGTTGTAGACAACTCTAATTTACTGTCGTAAATTCACACGTAGCCAACGCCGTAGTCAATGCTCGCCTTTATGTTATTGAGATTTTTTACCTCTTTGTAACATATTATGTATAATCAATGTTAAGTTATCCCATGGTATAGTAATCAAACTTAAGAGCAACACAATTTACCAAAGCTATTCAACAGCCATCGCCTCCTCCGTAATTGAACTCTGGATCGGCCCTTGACTACATCTAGTAAAAATTTTAGGCCAATTGTTTTAATATAACGAAATTGTAAGTTTGCCAATATTCCTGATACTTACCCACTGACTTAGGCGCCAAGTTTTCACTTTTACCACGAGTGCGAGACTTGCTGGATAAACTCTATGGGGAGAGGAACAGGGAAATTAGCCCAAGATTTCGAAACACCACTTTTGTTCATGATCTACCTAATAAATAAATTGAACTTACCTCCATACCACGCAATACATTTTTCTCAAACTGTTTGATTTATGTAGCAAAGTTATTTGTATCAGATTAGTTCAGAGACATTTTAGGGAATAAGTAAGAACACTAACCAGTTAATTCATCATTATAAAATAATTTATTTCAATATCATACATTATTTTAAAAGATATACTTTTACGATATTGCTCTAAAATGAAGAAAGCAAATTTTACTAATTTTGGATGATAATTCATGGTTGGTTGTTTTCAGATTATCTGGTGCCGTCAGCAACACGAGGGCTATAATGCGCCGAAACATTCGTCATTAGACAAGCCAACATACATTTACAAACATCCATGCCTAAGACGGGACTCGAACCCGCAACCTCGCGGTCTAGAAGCTAGCACGCTAACCACTATACCGTTTGGTCGGCGATGATAATTCATGAAACAAGAGTCAATTTAGTAATCTCATCATTACAAAATTACTTATTCCCATATCATACAATACTTGAAAATAATTAATTTTATGAAACTGCACAAAAGTGATGCTGCCCTTATTTGGTTCTTATTTGGGGGAGAGTGATGGATAGTGTCGGTGTGCTTACAAATATTGAGTTTGCTTCCTATTTTTTATGGGAATTTTTTTTTCTTTAGAACCATTACAAAATATCCTTTTTACGCAATATATTATAATGGAAAAACATATTTTTAAAATTTTTTGGAGTGGGGGGAGAGGAATGATAACTTTGCCCCCGCTGTTGAGGGAGCACGGAGGAGGTCGCCTCCCATGTAGTTGGTGCCAATGCCCACTGATATTATTTCACGAACCGAAAGTAGCGAAAACTGTATTATTGCTCATCAGATTGTTTAGAAAAGAAGATAAGTTAACTCAGAAAAAGTAATATAGTAGTTCTTGTATAGCTTTTGCGCTGGAAAGTATTCAATACAACCAACCAATCACGATAATGCTTTTGTACGAAATTGACTTATGCAGCATCTGGTGTAAAAACTAATGTAATAAAATTGATTTCTAAATAAACTATAAACCAATTAGAGTCTGCGTTTCGCTGTCTTTTTTTTTAAAAAATAAAATACAAACTTGTTGAATTTGAAAATGAACCCAAGCTGGAAAACTTTCGGCAACTAGATAGTTGTAGGGTCGATGGAAGCATTCATCACCGAAGTCAAGACCAAAAGTCAAGAAAGTGGTCCTACCATTTGCAACTGGATTGGTAGTGGTGACCAACATCAGGCCATTTAATCAAACTCCCAACAGTCACTTACTACTACCCTTCAATTACCCCGAGATTTCACAGGCAGTGCGGGTTGCCAGCGGCGATCCTGCATACACTCTGCTATATCTAAATTTGTACTGTAGTTTGCCGACGTCAATCCTTCAATAAACCATTGGTTATTTTGTTTTGGTAGAAAGTCTTCTCTCACTTTTTCTGAAGTCTCTCGATAGCGGTTGCCATCTGCATCGACCCTGTAGGCTTCTAATGGTAGCCAGTGTCTACTGTTGGATTGCTACTCTTTTAATTATCGAAGCAATCAACAGTTATTATTTTTTATCTTTTGGTTCTTGTTTTTTAATTCGGAGATATTGGCGTTAAGCTGAATTTTATAGATTAAAATATTTATCGGGAAACTGAATGTTCCGACGTGCTCTTATCAGAATCTAAGGGCAATCAAACGATTGAGGGTTCACGAGAGCTGGTCACTAACACGGGGGTAACACGATAGGGTATTGACCGCTGTTAACATGCAAACGAAAATCACCATGTATAGAAGGTTTAGAACAATTTATTATTAGAATTAGGATGATTAAATTGGAACTTTGACTTTTTAGAAAGTTTTAAACCTGCGGAGGAAAGGACGCACTGGACATAGGATACACACTCGAGACACGGAGTTGAGGTCCCCAAGTCGGAAGTTTTGACTGCAAAGATGATCCAACATAGTACGTACCATTTCTCTATCTCTCGCTCCAAGCACAGCCTTTAAATTTAGATTAAATTAAGCGCGTATTTATCTCGTCATTTTGTATGTTGTGAATTTTTACTTATTGTTTTCGGATGTTCTTTTCCAATGTCTTTACTCATAACCTATGTGTGAGCGGTAATAAAATAGTAATTTATCATTATTTGAATCTAAGTTGCTTCTTCCCTCCGTGTTACTTTGCATTTTGACTTCATAATTGATGTGGTGTCAGCACAGCGTCTTGTGGACAGAGGCATCCACTAACGATCATGATGGCAGCCTAACAAATGCCTAACACTACTCTGCAGTTTTCTCCCATGTTTTATGAATAAAAATACAATGAATGAAAATAATTCCAACCAGACATTTTTGAACAGACTTTAAAAAAGAATTTTCAAATCAATATGTTAAGTATTTCTGGAGCCATTCTCCTCTTACAAATAGGGCTTGGATTCAATTGATAGAATTATAATCAAAAAATAAATAACTCAATCAGCCATCAAATAATAAATATGAGCACATATAACTAAGTTCCTAAAAAGAAGCACCAAAATTAGTAATTTAAAAGTTTTTCAAAAGCAAGTACACACAAAATTATTTCTGGGCCGTGCCGTACTATAACGCAGAGAAGCGGCCGCATCAGGCGGCACCAAGTCATTAGCCAGGATTTTTTTCGGGGGGAGGGAAGGGGTGGGGTGGAAGAAGTTGGGGGGGGGGGGGGGAGTATGGTCGTAGATTTAATTAACATATTTCTTTTTTTAATTTGTAATTTTGTCAGAATTTTAGAATCAATCATATTACATCTATGACCTGAATAATTTTTAATGTAAATACTTATAACAAGTTACACAAAGAAATAAGGGGGCGTGGTGAAACAAGATTTCACACAATTTAGGGGGGGGGGGGGCTGTCAACGGCCTTGGACGGCACCGTTAGGGGCAGCATAAGCAGAAAAATCAAAATACATGGTGCCCGAATCAAATGAGCTTAATCTGGCCATCAAGACCTCCAGACATCACTTCTCTGGGTATTTTTCTTTGGGGCTTCGTCAAAGTCAGCTCAAGGAACATCTGTGATGTTGTGGACCTTCATGCCATAAGAGCTACTGCTATTGCAAGTGCAACTACGGAAATGTTATAGTGAACATAGCTGGAACTGCATTACCAGGTGGACATCCTCAGGATTACTAAGGAGGAAGCTAACGTAGAAGTGCACTGGTTTTTAAAAAAAAAAACTAAAAAAAAAACTTTATGAGTCCTGTTATCCAACTTTATACTTTTCTTTTTGATTTTTAACTTGCTATTTAGTATAGCAGTCTCTTCAAATTAGGGACATTTGATTCGGATACTCTGTGTAATCTGAACCATTCAATATTTGCGCAACGCTTTTCTGTACTGCTCTAAGTTTTTCCAATGTTGATGTATATGATGGCCGGGGAGGGTTTGTCAAAACTTTTTCTGATACGTTTGGAAAAGATAGGATTTGAGCTCAAGTAGCTCAGAGGACAATGCTACGACAACGGAGGTAATTTGAAAGGAGTCAGAAAGGATGTACAGAATAGAGCACTGTAAAATAATTGTTAAAAATACTCTTAAAATAAATACCCTTAATCAAGTAATTAATTAGTTAACTAATTAAATATACGGGGCTATTGACTGACATAATTTATTAGTAGAAAAAAAAATATAAATTTTATTTGCTTTTACTCACAATATTTGCAGAAAGTTTAGTGAAGCACATATGTTGCTTTCTGCTATTGCTTTTTCTGATGGAAAACTTTTACTTGCTACAAGACATCCCTAATTTCTAAAAAGTTAAAATATATTTTCGAGAAGGGGATATATCCCTTCCTAGCTAAGTGTCTGCTATAAATCCCCCCTCCCCTTTCCTTTGGTGGGGGGATACCCCCCACCAAAACCAAACCACCACCCTCGCTGAAAAGTTAATTGCTGCATAAATAAGCTATCCTCACTCATAATATATATTTTTAACTTGCTACTGCTTTTCTAAGGTAAAGCTTTTATTCGCAACCAAAATAACTTGTAAACCCTATTTCTTAAAAGTAAAAACATATTTTCGGGAAGAGGATATATCCCCCACCCCCTCCCGAAAACATATATAATATTTTAATTTGCTACTGCTTTTCTGAGATAAAACTTTTACTTGCAACAAGGCATCCCAAATTTGTAAAAGTTAAGATATTTTGGAATTTCGGGGGGGGGGGGGGCATATCCCCTCCTGTCTACGCACCTGCAAAGGCGTTTTATATACCTTGAATATTTCATTCGTTAATGTATTCTTTCGCAGTATCAACTTTTTTTTTATTACTATTGTATAAGAACTTAAAAAAAAAAAATATGTTTCACCAAAGTGTTAAATATTGGTACAAACATTAAAGATTTAAACTTTTGCGAAATCTTTGATGAATTATTCCAAATAATAGAAGACGTCAACAGAGATGCAGAATCAAGTTACACCAAGAAAGTTTTCAAAAAATATTAAACATTATAAGTTTGTTTCTGGTGTAATTCTTTGTTATATACTATTTTATTTGAAATGAACTTAATATTAATGCTATCGCATATAACTATAAATCTATATATATATAAATGTTATGTTGGTTTGTGTACGCTTCAAAAACTCAAAAAGTTCTGCACCGATCGAGCTGAAATTTTAGCATGATATATAATCCGCATCAAGGATTGTTTTTATCTATTTTTTTCATCAGTCACATATCCGCGACAGCGAAAAAACAGTTTTTTAACTATGTACCGAAAATGTCGCCAAATTTGGAGACAAAAAATAGCCGCCAAAACCGTCGCCAACTTGGCTCTATCTCGCCAATTTGGCGAGATTCCCATTACTATAATTTTAAATGCCCTGCCCCTTGAAACTCGCTTCCCAGAGTTACCTCTGTAAAACCCGTTATCAAGCATCAAGGGAATCATTGCAGGGAAGCAAATTAACGACGAACTATTGCACTGCCTTATGCGAAATGTACATAAATTTTACTATTTACAAAATTAACACTACGAAATATTTACAAATATACAAAATTCGTAACATTATGACTTACTAAATCACTCTTTTCGCCTCCCCTCTCCCTTTTGATGTAGTTCCTGGAAATTTAAATGGCAGTTTTTAGTAACGATTTTTAATAAACGATATGGCAGTTTTTAGTGTGCAATCAGATAATCGTGACAAAAATGCAGTACGAGATATCGATGAAATTGCTCAATACCAGGCTGGAAGATACATAAGCAGCAATGAGGCTGCATGGCGAATTTTTTCATTTCCCATGCATGAACGCAATCCAGCTGTGGTTCACTTGGCAGTACATTTAGAAAATGGACAGCGTGTTTATTTCACAGATGCAAATGTGCAAGAAAGAGCCCTTAATCCACCTGGTACAACTCTGACTGCTTTTTTCACCTTATGCCAGGACGACGCTTTCGCCAGAACACTGATGTATTCAGAAGTTCCCTCTTATTACACGTGGAATGTAACTAAAAAATTATTCGTACGACGCAGACGAGGGGAGCCAGTCGACGGTCAACCTGGCATTTTCAAAGAAAATACAATTGGTAGACTTTATACAGTGCATCCCAATCAAGATGAATGTTTTTTCCTTCGCATGCTATTGGTAAATGTGCCTGGTCCTAGATCTTTTCAGTAATTAAAAATAGTTGACGGCGTCACACATGCCACTTTCCGCGCTGCGTGTCAAGCTCTGAATTTATTAGAAAATGACCAACAGTGGAATATATGCATTAATGAGGCGTGCAACACTGCACATCCAAACCAAATTCGCGCATTATTCGCAATTATATTGACCACTTGCTTTCCTTCATCTCCCACAGAGTGATGGGAAAGATATCGATCGCATATGGCTGAGGATATTTAGCATAGAGTACGCCTTGAAAATGTCAAAAGGACCTTAGAATTTACAGAAGGCATTTACAACGAAGCATTGATAAATATTGAAGACAAGTGCTTAGCTATTGCAAATAAAGTTCTTAGTCAATTAGGAATGTCAGCACCAACCCGAACTGCGACTTAGATTTACGCCGTGAACAGAGTTACAACATTGATGATCTTCAGTCATATGTCCAATAGAACATTCCCAAATTAACGCGTGAACAGAAAGGCATTTATGATCGCATAATGCAAATGATAAATGACGGAGTTGGGGGGATCTTCTTCTTGGATGCGCCAGGTGGAACTGGGAAAACGTTCCTCATTAGATTAATTCTAGCAACGGTTCGATCAAAAAATGACATAGCCTTAGCTCTTGCTTCGTCTGGAATAGCTGCGACATTGTTACCAGGTGGAAGAACTGCGCATTCAGCTCTAAAGTTGCCATTAACCATGCAAATCATCGAGACTCCTACGTGCAATATTTCCAAAGCATCCGGTATGGGAAAAGTATTACAAAAATGTAAACTAATTGTTTGGGATGAATGCACGATGGCACATAAAAAATCGCTTGAAGCTCTTGATCGATCGTTACGAGATTTGCGTGGAAATAAAAACCATTCGGGAATGCATTGATATTGCTCGCAGGAGATTTTAGGCAAACATTGCCTGTAATTTCTCAATCGACACCAGCAGACGAAATAAATGCTTGCCTGAAATATTCAACACTATGGCGGCACGTACGTACATTGCAGTTGACTACGAATATGCGTGTCCAGTTGCAGAATGATCCATCAGCTGAGGTATTCTCACGACAGTTACTGGAAATTGGAAACGGACAGCTGCCAGTCGATGAGACGTCTAGACGAATATCATTTCCCGATCATTTTTGTAATTTAATAACTTCGAAAGAAGAACTGATCGAAAAAGTATTTCCTGACATTCAAATAAATCATAGAAATCACGATTGGCTCAGTGAAAGCGCTATCCTTGCCTCAAAGAATAAAGATGTCTATCAACTTAATAATGTTATTCAATCCAGTATTCAAAGTGATGAAATTACTAATAAGTCGATAGACACCGTTGTGGAAGCAGATGAAGTAGTTAATTATCCAACGGAATTTTTAAACTCATTTGATCTGCCAGGGATACCACCACACATACTTAAATTGAAAATAGGCGTGCCAATTATCCTCTTGCGGAATATTAATCAGCCAAAACTCTGCAACGGCAAGCGACTTGCAGTTAAGAAATTGATGAATAACGTAGTGGAAGCAACGATTTTAACAGGGCCTTTCAAAGGTGAAGATGTCCTCATTCCTCGAATACCCATGATCCCGACCGATACACCATTTCAATTTAAAAGATTGCAATTCCCAATTCGATTGGCATTTGCAATCACAATCCATAAAGCTCAAGGTCAATCTTTAGAATTGTGTGGTTTAGATTTAGATGCGGATTGCTTTTCACATGGACAACTGTATGTTGCGTGTTCCCGAGTCGGCAAACCAGATAGTCTTTATATCTACGCAGACAGTGGAAAAACAAAAAATATTGCATATCCACAAGTATTGCAAAATTAAACTTATATGAAATGTATTCTTTGTTTTGTTTCTCATTTCTCAACCATTCAATCACAAAGTGCCACAGCGAAGCGTGGCAGGGTACAGCTAGTTTACTATAGATTTATAAAGATTATAGACCAGATTATATAAGAATGCTATAAAAAAACGTACAAAAAGTGGAAAGTTATAGACAATATGGATATGATCAGATGAAAATTGTACAAGGTAACATTTTATCACCAGTCTTCCGAATACCTATATGGGAAAAAATCAGCTAAAAATGTGTATAAAGTAACAATAGTTCTCTATCTTTAATGAACGTATAGAAAGTTACGAACCCCTTCAACGTTAATTTATATATTTGTGACCCCCCCCTCCTTCTATATGAATCAAGTAGGGCCCTCGAAAAAGTTCTACATGGTTTCTTTTTTTAAAAAAGGCGTTGTTGAAGGCATAGCATTTATTTTGAAACACACAGAAGAAAAGTACTTACACATTTTCAATTTCTTTGAGTTCCTTTTTTAAAAGGCGGGTTTCATTCTAATCCATCCCTCCTAACCAACAATTTAGAAAACCAAATGTTTGGGATTTGCCTTCTAATCTCGCCTCCCAAGCATGAAGTTCTAGTTTTAAAGTATTGTTACTAAAATGGAATAACAAATATTTTAAATGTACAGATGACCATCAGTAAATACCAGAAATAGTTTAAATCGACAAAAATCAAATAATTAAATAAGTGTATTAAAAGAGCGGAAAGGGAGAAACGCTTCTCTTAAAATGTATCCGCACGCAAGCCGACCAAAGACCGTGCCATGATTTATCTGCGAGGGCTCATACTGCAAATGACCACCCTGGCAAAAACATTTCAGGGAAAAATCTATTATTAAAAAGAATCTTCATAATCATTTTAATCAAGACTTTTACAATCTTAACCTCAATAAGACAGAAGGCAATCATCGTTAAATATCCATATTTCGTTAGAATTTGTGGAAAGACATCTTTAGGCTCTATTAACTTTCCATGTTATGATGACAAGAAAGATTTTTTCCGCACACTCGTTGCATCAGGGTGTAATCGTTTTGAATCAATTTTATCAGCTATGACTAACCGTCGGACTGGTGATGCGGAATTCCTAATTGCAATTCAACTTTATATACAACCACGCATTGACACTCTGATTGCAGCATATCGTTGTTATATGCAAATGAATCGGCATTTTTAGGAAGAGATTTGAGGGGTGGGAACCTAAAATGGAATATATTAAGTTTATTGATATCAATTTTAGTCATCCTGAGAAGAAAACTACATCATATCCATGTACAGTTTGAAATTTATTGCAATCTTCCATTATTAGAAATCTTCGTGAAATTTTCGAACTGTAATGGCAGGAGAGGTGTAAAAAGGATTCCAGGCATTGTTGCCTCTGTCGACTCATAAATACTGTTGTTGATTCATCTGCAGAGCTCGCTCTGTTGAATCGTCCTTTTGCATAATCTTACCTCGCTGGTCGACACCGTGTTTAAACAGCTGCCGCGAGATTCGGGGTGTAAGTTGCCAAAATACTACTGGATTTGATCAACCGGGCAATAAATACGACCGAAACTAAGCGGATTCGATCCAAAAAGAATCCGCGTTTTCGCAGGTATTACGTGACATCACATGAAGTGAAGAAAATATCGCGCAGTTCACTTGAGTGTTGCATCGCAATGATATGATTCTTCTTTCTTCAAATAATTCCGAGAAGTGATTATTTTCGGGTGGTGATTTACAAGACACACTGAAATTGTATGCACTTATATTTCAATGAGAACTAATTGACGAATTGGGAACTTGCATTTATGATGCCTGAAAAGTTAGGAAGTCCTAATCGAAAAGGGTAGAAATGCAAACAAACCGTGATCCAAATCTTTTCTCCTAGCTCTTCACATTAAGGGCTCTGTCTACTTCGGATGTATGAAAAAAAACACGCTATTTTTATGAATTTAATTTTTTTTAAGAATACTATTATGCTTATTGATATAAAACTTGTTAGGCTTAACTAAAACATTCGTAAATTACAAAGAAATAATAATTAAAAAAAAAAATTATTGATTTTAACCACTTTTTTAGTGTGAAGATGCCAGGTAAACAGGAGTTCTCAAAAAGTAGGTAGGTGTGCGCTGTCGAAAAAATCTGAACAACGGCCCATCTGAAACAAAAAAAAATTTAATGGTTTTAGGTTTAGTGTGACAGTGACTATATCCCGTACCACTAATATTAATTTATATGCAAAAATAACAAAATGGCGAATACAAAAAAAATTAAAAAACGTGTTTTTTGTGCATGTTTTTTGCCAAAAAATAGTAATACTTAAAATTTTGCAATAATTCTGGTACGGGATATAGCAATAAGTGTTAAGAATATGTGGTTAAAATTTCTTAAGGATCAGTTCAGTAGTTTCTGAGATTTTTTCAGCAGCGCACACCTATCTACTTTTTGAGCACTCCTGTTTACCTGGCATTTTCATTCTAAAAAAGTGGTTAAAATCAATATTTATTTTTTTGGTAATTTATAAATGTTTTTGATAAGCCTAACCAGTTTTATATCAATAAACATAACAGTATTCTTAAAAAATAATAACAATAATGATAAAAATAGCGTGTTTTTTTTTTTCATGCATCCAAAGTAGACAGAGCCCTTATGGAAAAGATGTTTTTTTCCAAAGCATTTTTTTTTTTTTTTTTTTTTAATTTCAAAGAGCCGAATTGAATCGGCAATTACATTTTATTCTTTCGTCAAGTTACAACCGTAGAGGAAGTTAATAAGAAGATGCTTCTTTATTAAATTTATGTCAGCAATCAAGTATAACAACGCTCCATATCGTACTGAAAAAATAAATTGTTTTTGATCATTAACTTAAACTTGGCACTCTGGCTCTAAAACTTAATGGATAAAGGTTTCCGTACTGTCCCAATTATTTCTTATAAGAGGTATAAAAAATGTTGCAAGATTAAAAAAAAGCAGTATAAAGAAAGGCTTAAAAGTTTCCAATGTTGTATGTTTTCCAGATTTTCGACAATCAATGTGTGACGTTATTATAGTATAAATAGAGCTTTGAAGGTCACTGTCAGTCCACTTCATAAGTATAATGAGATATCGAACTCAAACACATTTGGTGCTATATGTTGAAATTATCGAAAACCAAATTTAACAATTAATTCTATCAGAGTTTATAAAATGGGCATGGAATATTTGATGAGCTGGCTACTCTGGTTAATGGTTGACTGTGGTTATTAGGCTGATTTGGGAGTACGATGATTCTGACCTTTACCTACTCTCAGCAACTGGCCCATATCGGTTTTCATGAGCTTTTCCAATTTCCACCTAGCCAGAGCCAAACAGCACTTTCAGTTGAGAGTTTATGATGCATTAATAAAAATATATGGTTATTCAAACATACGTATTTTTGCCTGTTGTTTACTTTCGATATTGATCGGAAATGTTTTTTGTTTGAATGGATTCGTGGGAACATGAGAAAAGGTGGGCTATAGTTATCTGAGATATCTTAGTTAAAGCCTCTGAATAGCACGATTTGAGAAACGACCATGAAACACACAGAAATACAAACTTCTTATATAAGCATGTCTTAAAATAAAATCTTCCTCCCACAGCTTCTTTTTAGTGTCCAGCGCTAATCCAAACCACTTGAAAGTAAAATGACAAGACTAAAGTGCGAACACACTTTCCATTCAATCCACTTGAAGACGAAAGAACCCGTAAGTTCCAATTCTCTTATGCAATCAGAGAATGAAAGAGACACATTCTCTTCCAGAACTGAACGTCACGCGCAATAGAAAAAGACACCTCTTACGTCAGAGTCGCAGAATGGAGCAAACGGCTCACTTAGAGCTTGCTCTACAAGTATTTCTTTAGGAAAGGAGCATAAAGTGTACCACGTTGTATGACACGTTTCCAACACTATTTCCGAAAAACCTTTTGCTAAGTAAGTAAAGCCAAGGAAAATATGCGTTTCAGTTTACTATTAAAAAATGCATATAAAATACAAATGTACATTTTGTAATACATACGGAAATCGCAAACGTTATTTTGACATTGGGCTTTATAACTAAACAAAATTCTAATATGTTATCTTCTTACCAAAAATATTTTTTAAGTAAACTGTGCATTTAGAATGGTTAGTTCTATAGAGGCAAAATCAACACTTTTAGATGGTCAAAATTTTAAACGCTGTATTATTTTTCACCGATTTTTGACGATTTTTTTATTATTTTTTTTATTTCCTTTTTCGAGCGCAACTTAAACGTTCATGGTCTGTTTAAAATATGCCGGTTAAATGAAAATAAACAAAAACCACGTTTTGAGCAAATATAACTTAAATATTCAAAATATTGCCAGAAGAGAAAACTATCTAGTATAGAAAAGGAAAAAAAAAAAAAAATAACAAATGTAAACAGGAAACGACTCTTATCTGTCAATTAGAGGTCGGAAATATCGATCAAAATAAATATCGATATTATATCGCTGTATAGGAAAAAATATCGATATAATATCGATTTTTAATTTGATTTTCAATTTTACCAGAAACGAAGTTTTTTGGGGCAAATTTCTACTTTTCAAAATTCCTTTTTGTAAGATTACTACTTTTCCAACTAAAATGGAATAATACAAAAAATGCAAAAAAAAAAAAAAAAAAAAAAAAACCTAAAATATATATATGTATATATATAAAATAAATTGTATAGGGGTCATTTTATTTGAAACGTGACATTTAATATAGCTCAGTTACTACTTTCATGCACAATATACAAAAAATAAAATATGATTATGAACATGGGCACTGGCAGGATTATTTTTGCAATAGGGTGCAAGATTTCTAGAATTTTGTTTAATTCATAAATTCTTCAGAAATGTTGATTGGAATTTACTAATGAAATGTTAATTAATACATCAATTTTTCCTTTTGATAATGAACAAAACTTACTGTGTATATTTTTGAAATCTTCTCTTCTGTGTATTTTATTAGGTATTCAACGCAACCATATTTAGAAGAAAAAAAAAATATTAAATTTCATAAAACTTTCTTGCCGACCAAACGGTATAGTGGTTACCGTGCTAGCTTCGAGACCGCGAGGTTGCGGGTTCGAGTCCCGTGTTGGCATGGGTGTTTGTAAATGTATGTTGGTTTGTCTAATGACGAATGTTTCGGCGCATTATAGCCCTCGTGTTGCTGACGGCGCCAGATAATCTGAATACAACCAACCAACCATAAAACTTTCTTAAGAAAGAAATGATAAAAATAACAAAAAACCCCAACCTTCCAAGTAGCACTCGCTGTATTTAAAGTAGCAGTGTTTCGAACAGAAGAAGCAGAAGGCACAATAAATAAACCATAAACACAATTTATTTTAAATCCTGTATATGCATTGTTAATTTTAATGTGCAATGGCAACTTTTTGATTTCATATCGTTTTCATAGTGCTTGACCACTACGAAAAAAACATCCAATCCGAACTATTTACGGGTTTATTAGTAATTCGAATCACCAATAGAAGCTTTTGTAAAAGTGGCCTTTTAGTGATTGTGATAGTAATAGCCCTAAAAATTTGATAAACTACAGTGTCATCGACATCGAATCGATCTGCAAGTATCAGCTCGATTGGATGAAGGCAAGTGTGTTAATTAGTAATCAGAAACGAAAATACTGGTGTGAAAAAGCGTCTTTTTAGTGATAGTGACACTAGGGGGATAATAGGGCCAGTAAGCGCCGGTACGGTGAACCGATACTATTTTGGTAACTGGTACAGTGTAACGCCATTTTTTTGAACTACTAATCAATAGGGATGGAACGGATATCCGGCAAATATCCGATATCCGGCATATCCGGCTGATTTTTCAATATCCGAAACTCCGTCGGATATCCGATTTGAAATACCCGACATCCGATAATTTCATTCGGATATCCGGCTGTATATCCGACCACCAGGTATCCACAAGAAATAATTTTTTGAAAAAAATAATGATCTTTTTCGGACAAAGGAAACACCGCATCCTACACTTTTTTCTTTTTTTTTAAATTTTTTTTTCTTGGATATAAATTGCAGTCAAATTAGAAAACAAAAACAGAAAGAGGCGCCGTATTATTGACGCTGAGTTGATAAGCATAAACCATTCCTCCAATCTTTTTCCATACACATCCTTCATACGTGTTTTGCAATATGTTCTTTTCATTCCAAGTTTATGATCTGATTAATTCCAGATGTTATATTTGAATGCTTCTCCGTAAAACTCGAACCGAAATACTAATAAATACTACTTTTTTTCCATAACATAAGTGACTTAAGAGTTTTAGTTATTCTCATTTCCTCCTTTTTTTCTGACATTTGCTAGCGAGTAAAAAGCAATAAATAGTCAATGCGCAATCCTCAATGTTTTTTTTTTGTTCTATCGACGATAATACTTTACCCCTTTATGCTGTGAATGGTATGGTCTAATTTCTGATTTTTCATTGGCAGAAGTTGAAAGCTGGTGTATTTTTTCTGACGTAAAATGAAGTATTGTAATTTTTAGGTCTTTAAAGCAGCGCCACAATGTGGAATTATATTTAGCTCTCTAGAATGCCTTGAATTTTAGTTTTCTCCAATTACAATCCAATTTATAATTTTTAATAATGGCTCATTTAAAATCACCCATTTGGAAGTATTTTAAAATTAATGGGAAATGACGAAAGCAAAGCCCTATGTGTTACTTGCTCCACCGAATCGTTTAAAAAATATATTGTGCGCGGCAAAAGCCCAAAATCCTTTTCCACAAAACCCTTATGGAACCATTTAATGAGTGTGCATAAGGAAATTCACCGAAGCTTTAAAGACTCACTAAATGCATCAAATATTGATTAACAAGAAAAAACAATGCATCAAAACAAGAAATGCAAGCAGACAACATTGGAATCGAAATTATTTGTACCAAAATTGTGGAGTTTAGATGATCCTAAAGCAAAAGCCTTAACCACAAAAATATGTAAGTACTAATTTTGTTTATTTATATTAAATATATATTTTAAATATGGTATAACATAATGTTGATGAATTTTGGGTTCGAAATTTTTTAAGTTTATATTTAAAGACGGAATATTCCGATAGATCCAATTTAAGTTTTCTACGAAATTTCTTTAAATCCGTAATGTTTTAGGTGCATTACAAAAAAAAAATAGACTTCAATTTCATAAAATATTTAAAATAAATCTTTTGTTATTAACAAATGCCTCCGGTATAATTTTGTAATCATTTATCAATTATAAACAATGCATGAAGTAAATTGAAAGTAGCTATATTTTGCACTTCAACATTGTAAAAAAAAAAAATTAATATAATTTTAGGTGAGTTAATGGCTCTTGATGCTGAACCATTCTCCATTGTGAATAGAGAAGGCTTTGGTCAGTTAATAAAATACCTAGCTAATCGTTATCCGCTTCCAAATAGAAATTATTTTCGTGATAAAGCCCTGCCAGAACTATATGAAAAACTAAAAGTATCAATATTACAAGATATAAAATCAGCAACAAAGATCTCTTTCACTCATAAACTAAAGTTTAAATTAAAAAAATTAACTCACCCTAATAGCACACATCCTCCCAGAGAGGTCCCTAGGAAGTCCCTAGTCATCCCCGGGACTACGAATGACTTCCCAGGGACCTCCCTGGGAGGATGTGTGCTATTAGGGCAGTGGCGCGACAGCCCGTGTGGACTAAGGCCTGCTGGGCCCAGCTCAGCTTTCTCGACTGTGGCATTTGTGTGTCACATAGCAGATGTTTCAGTCAGATGGTCATTCTGACGCCGAACCCCAGTGCTTAGTTCCCAAGCATGCATGGTCCTCCTCAGTTTATTTCTTTCAGGTATAAACAGCTAAGTCAACCTTGCCCAGTCCGCGAATCAAACCATGGACCTGTGGCATGCAGTGCGGTGCGCTAACCACTAATTATAATTTACTTAATACTTCATATCATGACCATTTTTTTCGTATAGCATATCGTATAACTATCGTTTTTAGTATATAGAACGAATATCCGGCAGGATATCCGGCGAAATCCGTTTCGGATATCCGTATCCGGTAGACATGGTACCCCGGATATCCGAAATCCGGCATCCTGCAAAACTCACATCCGTTCCATCCCTACTAATCAATAACAACTCTTATACTCTGCATACAATGTATTGTGATATAAGTTAGAGAGAAACTAAATACATAAATTAAAACTATTCATCTTTTTTGTACTGTAAATTATTGTAAATTTGCATTTTATAATAAAAAAAAAAATTACAGCTACAGTATCTCCATGATCTAAAAGTTTGCGTACCGGTAAAATTTTTTTTAGCACTACAACCCTGGCTGACAGCCCAAAAAACGTTATAGACTGCATCGTCATCGACATGCAATTTGCCAAGTTTCTGCTCATTTGGATTGCGGTAATTGCATTAATTAGCCCTCTGTAGATTTGAATACCCGCACAAAACAAAATTGAAGTTAATATAAAGGATTAAAAAATAAAAAAGAGTAGTTATTTCTTTCAAGTAAGGGCAATAATGAAAAAAATAAAATAAAATAATAGTAATCAAAAATGTAACACAGAAGTAATATAGGAAATGCTCATTTTAAAATACTATTGCGTAGATGGGTTCGTCAGATTTGAAGCCAAAGCAGATCAAAACTTGCAGAAATTTATTCCAATATAACTCTTTACAGATTCTCTTACAACTCCAGAACTTTTCGTTCTAGTAGACTCAATACAGCTCTTTTCACAACAATAGAGCACAAAACAGCAGTTAAAAACTTGACAACACAACTGCTAAAATCGCTGCAAAAGACAATGCAATATAGTTTGCTTTAGAACTACTCTGAATGCTCACTGAGACTCAGTATTTCAACTCAGTAATTCCAGTTAACTCACTCAGTCAACTAACTGACTAACCTCACTCAGTAACTCAACTCACTCAACCCAGGATTATATAGGGGAGGCAAACCTTCTGGAGATTTCTAGAGGTAGACATTTGGAGAACTTTCCAGATCGTAGTCGAAAAGTCCTATACATGTACATGGGGACCGAAAATGTCGCCAAATGGTTGCCAAGTTTGGCGACATTTGGCGACAAAAATTAGTCCCCAAAACCGTTGCCAACTTGGCTCTATCTCGCCAATTTGGCGAGATTGCCATTACCATAATGTTAAATGTCCTGCTCCTTGTAAAACTCGCTTCCCAGCGTTATCTCTGTAAAACTAGTTATCAAGCATTAAGTGTCACATTGCAGGGAAGCCAAGTTAAGACGAACTATTGCACTGCCTTATGAAAAATGTACATAAACTTTCCTAGTTACAAAATTAACACTACGAAATATTTATAAATATACAAAAATTCGTAACATTACCCCCCTTCCAAGGACTGCACGTCCCGGGCAGTACAGCTCCCGGAAAGGAAGGCTTACTTTCAAAGCAATAGCAAACACTCTGCGTTCGTTACTAAACTATAAAACTTACTAATTTGTATACAGAAAGAAATAAACATTACTGAATAAATAAACAAACAATAAACTTAAAAATTTATATACACATGTGACCATGGTCTTAATAACTATTTACACTTTATACATTAGGGGGATTACAAACTATGGCCATAGTAAGGGGTTAACCTGTTGTAATGAACGACTCTACGTTTAGAATTAGGTGACTTACGTATTCGGACCACGACATCATTCAGCCGATTGAGTACTGAGTAAGGACCATCCCAGTGAGACTGAAGTGTGGGAGAAAGTCCTGTTTGTCGTTTCGGGTTCCAGAACCAAACCTTGTCACCTTCTTGGAATTGATGTCCTGTAGCCTTCGTGTCGTATCTGGTCTTCATCTTATCCGTCGCCAAGTGGATTCGCTCTCGGGCAAAATTGTGCACAGCTTCAAATCGTACCTGAAGATCCTCGACGTACTCCTCTGTCGATGAAGGTGCATCCGGAGGGCGGCCAAACAACAGATCACACGGCAGACGAAGGTTACGACAGAAGAGCATCTGGGATGGGGAATAACCGGTAGTCTCGTGGACAGCGCTGCGATAGGCCAGAAGAAACAAAGGTAACTTCTGATCCCAGTCCTGTTGGTTTCTGGAAACCATCAGTGAGAGGTTATTGAGGATGGTTCTGTTAAACCTCTCCACCATGCCATCCGACTGTGGGTGTAAAGGCGTCTTTTGTGTTTTGTCAGTGCCAAGTAGATCACAAAGTCCTTTCATTACAGCAGAGGTAAAATTCCTTCCTTGATCAGAATGTAACTGAAGAGGCACTCCAAATCTGGAAATCCAGCTCTGAACCATTACCTCTGCAACGGTGCTAGCCTCTTGATCAGGGATAGGGTACGCTTCGGGCCACTTCGTAAAATAATCCATGACAACAAGGAGGTATCTGTTGCCGTCAGCAGATCGTGGCAGTGGTCCCAAGATATCAAACGCAATCCGTTCAAAAGAAGCTCCCACGTTGTAACGTTGCAGTTTTCCTCGACTGCGTTTTTTCGGTCCTTTCCGGGCTGCACAGGCATCACATGATCGGCACCACTTCCCCACGTCAGCCCTCGCCTTACTCCAGTAGAACCGCTCTCGAACTCTTTGCAACGTCTTCATTACTCCGAAGTGGCCTCCAGTTGGACTACTATGAAGTTCTTTAAGAACGTCTGGGACTCGGGATCTTGGAAGTAATAGCTGCCATCGGGATGTCTTTCCATCATCAGATTCGAACTTCCGGTACAGCACGTCGTTTCGAATATGGAGAGAGTCCCAAAAGGCCCAATATTGCTTTGTCGTAGGAATAAAGATGGAAATGTCCTGCCAAGTAGGTGTCGCATTCGAAGACTCCTTTAAATCCTCCTGTCCGGCAGAGATCGCAGCAATATTCTTCTGCATTTCCTCTTGACCAGAGAAAATCTCTTTCTTCATCTCCTCTTGACCAGAGATAATCTCTTTCTTCATCTCTTCTTGGCTCGCTTTCATTTCTTTTCGCCATTCGGATATTCCGTTCTTCATCTCTTCTTGGCTTTTCTTCATCTCTTCTGGACTTTTCTTCATCTCTTCTTGACTTTTCTTCATTTCATCTTGACTTTTCTTCATTTCTTCCCGCCATTCTTGCATGAAAGCAAAAAGCTGTTGAAATTTTTATCTTGTTCTGCCATCGCTCTGGTTATAGGCATTCAAACCCCACTTATGACACCAGTTGTTACGTGGATGGGTTCGAAAAATTTGAAGCCAAAGCATATCAAAACTTGCAGAAATTTATTCCAATATAACTCTTCACAGATTCTCTTACAACTCCAGAACTTCTCGTTCTAGTAGACTCAATACAGCTCTTTTCACAACAATAGAGGAGCACAAAACAGCAGTTAAAAACTTGACAACACAATTGCTAAAATCTCTGCAAAAGACAATGCAATACAGTTCGCTTTTAGAACTACTCTGAATGCTCAATGAGACTCAGTATCTCAACTCAGTAATTCCAGTCAACTCACTCAGTCAACTAACTGACTAACCTCACTCAGTGACTCAACTCACTCAACCCAGGCTTATATAGGGGAGGCAAACCTTCTGGAGACTTCTGGAGATAGATATTTGGAGAACTTTCCAGATCGTAATCGAAAAGTCCTATACATGTACATGGGGACCGAAAATGTCGCTAAAACCGTCGCCAACTTGGCTCTATCTCACCAATTTGGCGAGTTTGCCATTACCATAATGTTAAATGCCCTGCTCCTTGTAAAACTCGCTTCCCAGCTTTATCTCTGTAAAACTCGTTATCAAGCATTAAGTGTCACATTGCAGGGAAGCCAAGTTAAGACGAACTATTGCACTGCCTTACGCAAAATGTACATAAATTTTCCTAT
Organism: Linyphia triangularis; assembly: GCA_963978545.1. Classification (NCBI taxonomy): domain Eukaryota; kingdom Metazoa; phylum Arthropoda; class Arachnida; order Araneae; family Linyphiidae; genus Linyphia; species Linyphia triangularis. Next base: position 47,181,412 of record OZ021726.1, on the reverse strand, counting down.
TTACAAAATTAACACTACGAAATATTTACAAATATACAAAAATTCGTAACAATATGTATCAAGGTTTAATATCTGATCACTTACAAATAAAAATCTAAACATTTTCCAGGAATTGAGAAAACATGTAAATGATTATACAAAAGAGAATAAATTGTTACTGAGGCAAGTAGCATCTGAAAACCACATCTCAATTGCAATAAATAAGCTATAAAAAAACCGAGTTTAGGAAATAAACAAGTGGCTTAAAATAATAATAATAAATTACGCACTATAATATTGAACCGGAGTTTCAAAATGACATTTTTGCTTTTATTTACTTGAAATTAACACGTTTTTTCCAATTTCATTTTGTTTTCAAAAGCCAGGGTGGTGTAAGTGCACGCCCTTGTACCCTCCTGGTAGCGCCCTTGATTATGAAGTGTATGGTATATTGAATATTGGTGCCATTTTAACTGTCTCTCAGCCAAGTCCAAACTTTAGTTCTGAAGTTTTTGAAAATGGAATAAAGAAAATCGAAAAAACCCATGGAACTACAAAACGATAATAAAAAAAACTCAAAATGTTTGAAAATATCGATGTATCGGTGACTTTTATCGATATTTTTACTATCGATATTTAAAAAAAATATCGTCGTATCGATATATCGTTGACCTCTACTGTCAATACGCAAGTTCTTACTTCCCTTTAGAATCCTTATTATAATGAAAACCATTAAATCTATTAACTATAACAAAAGCTTTCGAATATATTAAATCTCAAGAAGAAAAGGTTGAAGTTTGGCACAGAAGTTCATCATAAGCTAATTAGGAAAAATAAAAATGAAATAAAAATTTAATCCGAATACAATAAACTTTGTTGATCGTATTAACTTTTTAACGGCTATATAAATATATTTTTCAAAATATACTAAATCTACTACTGATTGCCCTGACTGAAATTGGAAAAGTCTCGATCAACTGAAACTGGAATTTACTATGTCAAATCGCCATACTTGCGACCACGGTTATTTCACACAAAGAAGCCGTATTTAAAAACACTTACTATACATTACGATGGCCTGTGAAAATTCGTAGATGATAATAATAATAAAATTTTTATATTAAAGCTTTATTGTTTACTAGGTGCGTTAGTTGTCCCAAAAAATCAACTTTTAAAAATGTTTTTTTCTGAGAATATAAAACACTTTGAATTTTTTCAGAATTAAAAATATATATATATATATTCAGATGTCCCTCAAGGTCATTGAATTCCCATAAAAACGGCTAAAATAATGCAAAATGGGCTGTTTTTTTTTTTACAATACTAGCAACATTAAATATTATTAATGTTAAAATTAACTTTTTTCCCCATGAATGAAGGTTTCTTTTATATTGTTTCAGACACTTGTATCAATTATACTTTTACATCGACATAAAATATTTCTAAAATCAAGACTGTAACGTATCCGTATCTCCTTTTATCCAAGACACCAGCGGGTGACCAGGAAACAGGGAAACGTGTCGATTTGCTGCTCCTGGGAGGATATTTCATACCTCACCCAATTGGCAACAAACTGTAGTGTTATTGGGACCTCGTGGAATTGAAGAATATGGAACAATTAAGATTAACTACCATTTTATTGGTAGACTAGATTATAAGATTTGTCCCTAGTTACAACGAAGAGTGCGATGGGGAACAGATACTCATCTTCTTACATATAGCGTCGGGCATTCTCGCTCTCGGACGCACACAATCATTCACATTCGTTTCTCCAGCTCAAGTGAAGCTATTCTTATTGGGGTTCACAAAAGTACAAACAGGTTTAGAATATACGATAGGGAATCCCCTGGTTCGTGTCGCCCTCTATTGGCGAAACCTAGAATTAATTATTATATGGATGTCTGTTACATACTCCCTCTCTGGTACTGCCGACGTCCTGACAAAGAACCAGCAAATAGTTTTCTGGGACGCCCACGCTTTCGTAAAGGCACCAAAGGTGTGGCATCGGAATCGGTGCACGGTCTAAGGGCTGATGAATGATAGACTCCCATTGATGTCTCAGGAGAGTCTGGATTTGCAACTTGAAATGTTGTTGACGACCTTTGGGTGACCACTATATAGGGTCCATCTCTACGGGGCATGAATTTGGATGTTTTGTTCTTTGCCGCGTTACTTGCAAAATGTCTATTGACCCATACTTTGCCACCTGTACTAAATTGAGCACCAGTTCTTCGGTTTTTGTCAGCATGTCGTTTGAGGTCATCTTGCCTTTGTTCTACAATGTCTTTGACCTGTTTGGTCATTTTGACGAATTGTTTGAGATACGGAATTATCTCTACTGCAAAGCTGTCATTAGAGATTATACTCCGCATGTCATGTGCAATGTCGTCGGTTGTTCTCAACTCCCGACCGAATTGCAGAAAAGCAGCGGTTTGGCCAGTTGTTTTGCATTTTGCTGTATTCATGGTAAAACGGATAGTTGGCAGTTTCTCCTTTGCGGTTTTATTCCGACGATTGAAGATGAGAGGATTTGGAATGAACTAAAAGGGAAAAAAAATATATACTTCTTGGATTGTTTTCGACTAGAAAATGATATATTAGCCTTTTAATAGGAGCGGATGTTATAGGAAAATTATTGACGGGGAATTTTGTTGAGTTAGAATGTGGGTTGACAGCCATAGAAACAAAACTTGGTTGGACTGTATTTGGTAAACACAATTCTTTTAAGAAGAAGAATATTTTGATAACTTTATCAATGCATGCAATGAAAGTGCCTTTGAATTCAATATGGGAACTAGAACTTCTGGGAATTTCCGATCCGACCCAAACAGGTGGGGGGAGAGGGGATCTTAATTTGCATGATTTTAATGACAAAATTAATATTCTTCCTGATGGGAGATATGAGGTTGAACTGCCCTGGAAACATGACTCGACTAATTTACCCAATAATAAGGAATTGGTTTGGAAAAGGCACGAAAGAATGGTTAATAGATCTAGATACAGTAATTTTTTTGAAGATTATAAAAAGGTGTTTCAGGATTGGGAAAATTTGAATATTATTTAGCGCGTGCCTGTTTTACAATTGAATAAAGAATGCCATTATATTTCACACAGGCCAGTGATTAAACTAGAAAGCCAGACTACTAAAATTCGTCCGGTTTTCGACGCTTCTGCTTCTGAGAGAGGGAAGCCTTCTTTGAATGAATGTTTATTTAAGGGTATTAATCTTATTGAATTAATACCTGATATACTTGACAGATTTAGAATGTATCCTATAGGTATAAGTGCAGATATTGAAAAAGCGTTCCTAATGTTGTCTATTGCTCTTAAGGATAGAGATTTTCTTAGATTTTTCTTTCCTTGCGATGAAGGACAGTTGGTTTATAGGCATTGTAGAGCTGTATTTGTGGTTAAATCTAGTCCATTTTTGTTGAATGCTTCTTTAATGCATATTTTGGAAAATTGCCCTCCTGAATATAAAGAAGTTGCTGAGAAATTGAAACGTTCGTTTTATGTGGACAATTGCGTTTCAGGGGTATTCAACAGTAATGAGTAAGAACGTTTTATTGAACATTCTAAATTAATTTTGTCAAATGGATGTTTTAACTTGCGAGGTTTTGAAAGCAATGTCGCTGGCATAAATGTTGAAAAAAGTTCAGGAGATACTTCCGTGTTGGGGGTAATTTGGAATTTAGAAAATGATATTTTGAGGTGTGGCACAGATATAGATGCAATAACATGTGATACAAAGATTACAAAAAGACAAATTTTGGCAATTGTTCAGAATTTTTTTGATCCTATTGGTTTATTGACGCCAACAACATTGCTTCCTAAACTTTTATTACAGGATTTATCTAAACTGAAAATTGCTTGGGATGATGAACTGTCTCAAAATGAGGTAAATAGTTTTTTAAGATGGTTTAAACATATTTGTGTGTTTTAAAGGATGTTACTTTGCCTCGATATATGATAATCAATTCCTCATCTGAATTACATGTCTTTGTGGATGCTAGCAAGGGGGCATATGCAGCGTGCGTCTTTGTTCGATCAATAGTAGATTCTGAAGTTAAAGTAAGTCTAGTTCGAGCAAAATCCAGAGTAGCCCCATTGAAACCCTTAAGTATACCGCGTTTGGAATTAATGGCATGTTGTATAGGTTCTAGACTTTCTAATTCTATTGTAAAGGCACTCAATTTGCCGTACTTGAAAATCACATTTTGGTCCGATTCTACGACTGCCTTATGGTGGATAAAAGAACAAGGACATTGGTCAGTCTTTGTAGACAATAGGGTTAAGGAAATTCGGGAATTGACTCCTGGTCACTCATGGAGACAAGTACCCGGAAATATGAATATTTCTGATTTGTTGTCTCGTGGTTGTTCTGGACAGAAAATGCTTCTGTCCAGATGGTAGGAGGGTCCATTGTGGTTACAAGAAGTTCCCGAAAACTTGCCTTATGGTGATACGCCCTGTCAGTCAGAAGAAGTAGAAAAGGAAAGAAAAAAAATTATAGCTGTAAATATTGATCTCTCAATAGACACCCCCCCCCCTGGCATTTAAATAGTATATCTAATTATAATAAAATGATTGGAGTTTTTGCATGGATATTGAGATTTGTGAATAATTGCAAAAAATCACAGGGAAAATTTTCAGACATTGAACTTTCACAAAATGAGATTGAAGTTTCCGAAAAGAAATTGATTTGTTTAGTTTAAACCTATTATTTGTTTGATGCAAATTTTATTGAAACAGTCATAGATGATGAAAGTATTCTTAGAGTAAAAACAAGAATACTTAACCGAGATGACGATAAATCTTTTTTGTATCCAATTTTGTTACCTGAAAAATGTGAATTCACTAAGTTGTTAATCAAACATGTACATAAGGTAAACTGTCATGCAGGAATTCAAATGATGCAATGTCTGTTAAGAGAAAGATTTTGGATTATTAGGGCTAGGAAAGCTATTAAAAATGTGCTGTATAACTGTATTGTGTGTAAACGATTTAAAGCTAAGGCAATGTCAAGCGAACCGACATCTTTGCCACCAGACAGAGTATCTGATAGTGCGCCGTTTGAAATAGTGGGAATTGATTTGGCTGGACCTTTGTATTTGAAAAAATGAAGGAAAGGTGTGGGTGGCGTTGTTCACTTGTGCTGTACTGGTAACTGGTAAATTCTCTTTCTTCTGACGCTTTTCTTTTGGCACTTAGACGGTTTATAGCTAGACATGGTCGACCCAAAACCATATATAGTGATAACGGAACGAATTTTAGAGGAGCATTTAATGATCTTGCAAAATTGATTTGGGTTGAAATATTAAAGGAAACCAGAACTCCCCAAATACTCTGGAAGTTCATTCCCCCTACTGCAGCCTGGTGGGAAAGGTTGGTTCGCACTGTGAAGGAATTGTTAAAACGCACTTTGGGTAAATCGGTATTAAGCTATGAAGAATTGTATACTGTGATCTGTGATTGTGAATCTATAATTAATTGTAGACCTTTAACATATATATCTGAAGATCCACAGGAATTGGTCCCTCTGACTCCCGCTATGTTTCTTATCAAGAGCCGAGGTTCCAATGTTGAGGATGTAGACGAATTAAATTCGCGTAGTCTTAACAAAAGAATAAAATACAGAAGTAAACTTATGAATGATCTGCGACAACGTTTTAGAAAAGAGTATTTGAGCCAGTTAGTTCAAAAACATAATGAAAAGTCATCTCGTGAACCTTAAGGTTGGAGAAATAGTTTTAATGGGAGATGACAATAAAAAATGTTTGTTTTGGCCTTTGGCAAAAATTATTGAATTGATTCCAGGATGCGATGAAAAAATTCGCACGGTTAAGCTTAAAACTCAACATGGAACAGTCTTATGTCCTACACAGCGTATTTTACCTCTGGAGATACAATCAAATGAACCGGTTATAATTACTGATAAGAAACATGGTGAAGAGGAATCGAATTCTGGTGATGTTATTGATCTTGAAAGTTTAGCACCTGATGATGTTACAATTAGAAGATTCACCTCCTCCGGAAGAGCTGTGCTAGCTCCTAAAAGACTTGATCTTTTGAACAATATTTGTTACGTGCTTGAGTCTCTACCCGAGTCTCAAGGGTGGGAGGATGTTGTGAAATGGATTGGTACAGGCTGCTAGGCGGCGCTGTTTTGTGACGTATGTTTCTTGTAACTGTATGATGTAATTATTCGATCTGTGCTCGTCTCGAAAGGAGTAAATAAATGTTTGTGCTGAGCAAATGTCTTCTCCCGTTATTCTGAAACACCCCAGCATCGGGTAGATGCAGACCCATGAACTTAGGAAGTTGTCTAGTTTCAACAAAGTCAATGAATTTTTCTCCAGTTCCGTTTTGAATGCTGTCGTCACGCTGTTCGTATTACTAGGTTGCCATACAGGCTTGGTCTAGTTGGTTTATTCTTGGTCTATGGGTACTTTGGAGGGCACTTGGACTTTGGCCAAAACGACGGAAACTACGACATTCTTTTACCTTTACGGAGAATTGGGGGAAGAAGGGCAGGCGCGTCATTTCATATATTCCTAGAGGGGGGGGGGGGCAAAAGTGAGATTTTCTGACCGGAAATTAAACTTTTTCTTAAATATTTGTATCTGGAAATACATTTAAAAAAAAAAATTCCAAAATCTTAGGGAGGTGAGGGGGGCAGGGTAGTAATGAAAACCATTTTATCAATGTAAGTTAGTAGTTAGAAAAGGAGAGTCCTGGGCCATGGAGCGACCGAGCGACGGGATGAGGGATGATGACGTCACCGGAAGTGGGCGTGACCGGATATGACGTCATAGGAAGTGACATCATAGGAGATGACGTCATCGGAAGTCACGTGACCGGAAGTGGAGTTGAGTTGTTCCCCTCCTGCTGCTGTTTTAGTTTCGGTTTCGTTATAAGCTGTTTGTGTATGACGTCACAGTGGGTATGACGTCATAATGTGTTTTATATCAAAGTTTTGAGTGGTGGCAACACTTTTTTAGTTTCGGTTTATCTAGCAGACGGAGTTGAGTTGTTCTAGGACTGCTTCTTAGCGAATAAGTTAGAGTGATAGGCTTTTATTGTGTGACGTCACAGTAGGTATGACATCATAATTTGTTTTATATCAAAGTTTTGAGCGGTGGCAACACTTTTTAGTTTTTGTTTCCAGTTAAATGGGGTTGAGTAGTTCTAGGGCTGCTTCTAAGTGAATAAGTTAGAGTTATAGATATTTTTACTAGTGACGTCACAGTGAGTATGACGTCATAACTTGCTTAAAGTTAAAAGTTTTGAGCGGTGGCAACACTTTTTAGTTTCAATTTAACTTTAAGGCGGAGTTGAGTTGTTCTATGGCTGCTTCTAAGTGAATAAGTTATAATTATAGGTATTTTTTGACTAGTGACGTCATAGTGGGTATGACGTCATTCATGATTTTACAAAACTTACCTTTAAGACGATGGGAGCAATAGAAATATGCTAAGTTTTAGGCGGGATGGAGTTGAGTTGTTTTAGGGCTACTTTTAAGTGAATAACTTAGAGTGATAGGCTGTTTTACCAGTGACGTCACAGTGTTAATGTAGTGGGAATGACGTCACGATTTGCTTTATATCAAAGTTTAAGTAATGGCAACATCTTGTATCCTGATATATAGCTAAGTCTCCTTTGATTGGTTGAAATAAAAGCTCACTTCTGATTGGTTAGAATATGTCACGTGATTTCAAATGCTCTTCTCATTGACTATACAGTTTAGTAAGACAGTTTTCTACTAAGTTTAATGTAATTGCGGCGCCATCTAGTGGTAGGAAGGAATATAAATTACATAGTTTATAACTTTTCATGCTTAACCATTAAAAACTTCAAATACATGCAAAGATAATATACTAACACAAATGTGTAAAGTTTCGGATTGAGTGGATTTTTTTTTTTCTATAAGTGCTTAACACATTTAAACTAATGTTGAGAGATATAATCGCAAGACACTTTTAAGGAATCAGGTTTAATCAATGTTAGACACATAAAGTCTCATTATTTTCTCAATAACAGTATGAAATGTAAATATGAATTAAAATTTATGAGAAAAAAAAATTCAAACTTTGATATCTTAACGTGAAAATTTCTTTTACAGAGCTTAACATGTCATTAAAAAGTTTTTTTCTTTTATTGTCATAGTTTTTGAGGGATTGAATACACAACAAAAGAACTTAGATTAGAATTAATTTTCAATATTCAGCAACTGAAACCCATTATGGAAGTTAAAGCAATGATTTTACAATTATTTTTAGGTTGAGTTAGTCTGACCCTGTTGAAGGAATTAGTAGTTGTAGTGTGTTCACACGTGAGTTTGCAATACAATATTAGTAATATACATTTCCAAAAAAACGAAATATTTATCACTTTGAATAGAAAAATGACGATTTTTTTTTTATTTATGTAAGTATTATTCTCAATTTTGTAAATTTTAAATGTATTATCCATATTTTATTGAAGAATTTATATTTTTTTTCTTCTTCTTTCAGAATGGTTTAGGAAAAACATTTCATTTTAGTCAGAACAATGTTTTCAAAGAGATGGAAATACGCAACTTTTCGATATATCAACCTTCAAATACTTTGAAATTGATTCTATTTGTTACAACCGGTTGTAATTTAAAGCTATACTGTACTATGCGAGCGATATTATATATCTTAGCTACTTACTGTCTATGTTAAAATTTATATTACCATTAAACTTATTAGAAATTAATATGTCTATGTTAGTTATATTAATCAAGATAGTTTTTATTGTACAATGATACTTACTTAAGTTGATGAATGGCAGAACTAGCTGCTAATGCTGAATAGATATGTGATAACTGATTTTGGATACTCTAATGTTTAAATAAGAGAGAAAAAGTAACATACTTGAACATCTTACAACTAAGAATTCAAAAGTGAATATGAAAATTTACTTTACGAATAAATATCATGTCTTTAAAATGTGTACGAATATCACTAAATAAGAGAAAAAAGTAACATACTTAAACTCTTTACGACAAATAACTTTAAAATTAACGAAAAAAAACTTACTTTACACATAAAAATCACTTTAAAATGTGTAAAAATATCGCTAAATAAGAGAGAAAAAGTAACTTACTTAAAATTTCTAAGATAAATATTTAACCTTTACGCGAAAATTCCCTTCATGTATAAAAATCACGACTTTAAAATATAACATGCAAGAGAAAAGTAACGTACTTAAACTTTCTACGACAAATAACTTTAACATTAACGTAAAATTTTACTTTACACATAAAAATCCCGATATTAAAATATGTAGAAATATCGCTAAATAAAAGAAAAAAAGTAACACACTTAAACTTTGTACGACAAATAACTTTGACATTAACGTAAAAAATGTTCTTCACATATAAAAATCACGACTTTAAATTTGAAATGTAGGATGAAAGTATAACATACCTATAATTTCTACGACAAAGAATTCAAACACTGCCGTTCATGTCTTTAAAATGTATAATGACAACTCTAACTTTTAGAAAAAAGAAACACTAAAAATTTACAAGGCAAAGAATTTAAAATTGAACGTTAAAATTAACTTTACATGTACTATCATACTCTTATATCAACGATAAATAAGATAAAAAAAAGAAACTCTAAAAATTTATAAGGCAAAGAATTCAAATAATACGCGAAAATTTACCTCACATATAAAAATTATGTCTTTCAAATGTGTAAGAATAACGCTAAATTAGAGAAAAAGAAATATTAAAAATTTATAGGGTAAGGAATTGAAACAATACGCGAAAATTTATTTCACACATAACATTTTTATCTTTAAAATGTGTAAGAATAATGCTAAATTAGAGAAGAAAAAAAATAACATACTTAAACTTTCTTCGACAACAATTTAAACAATACGCGAAAATTTCATACACAATTATTTTCTTAGGTTAATGTTAAATAATGGGAAATTTAACAGAATAAAAATTTCAAAGATAAAGAATTTTAACCTTTACACGAAAATTTACTTCACATATAAATATCATGTCTTTAAACTTTAACGTGACAATTTACTTCTCATATACAATTAAACTCTTAGGTTAATGTTAAATAAAAGAAAAAGTAACACACTCAAAAATTTCTAAGATAAGCATAACGTAAAAATTTCATATCATGTGTTTAAAATGTAACATATAAGAGAAAAAAAATAACATATTTGAACTTTCTATAGCAAAGAATTTAAGCGTTAGCGTAAAAATTTACTTTACATATAAAATTCACGTCTTTAAACGGGATGATAAGCATGTGACGGTAATTAGCCAATCAGGTTAGCGGTAGGTGATACGCCACTTGCCGGCATTTTTAGACCGGAGGATGAGTCACGCTAAAACTTGTTCAAACAGGTCGGGAGACTTGTACAGCAAGAACAACAGCATCGACGCGCAAGCAGCGGGTGATGCTGCGGTGTGTCAGCAGGTCTTCGAGATTATCGTTTTCCTACTTTTCCTTTTTCATAATGAAATGTTTGTTAAAACTTGGAATGAATGAAGTGGATTTCAAAGACACATTAGTAAGTGAAGGTAGAATTCGCATGGACTTTCTTCCAAAAAGTATGATTCACTTGGAGAATTTAAGATCATTTCTACTAGAAAACTTTTCTATTGTCTAAAACATTGAATATTGTTCAAACTCAGTGAGATTATATGCTACAATACGGGTAAAACTTAACTAAATTGTTACATAGAAGAAAAATAGTAAGAGATTTAAAATAAATACTAGTTATAGATACTCCAAGGAAAAAAATTCACCTCTACTTTTCAATCGGAAAATCAATGCAAGTTGGAAATTTATGTTACTTCAAGAGAGACTTAGACAATTTACTTTGTAATAATATACGTTAAGGTGTCGTATTAACTCGTGCAATACATGCTGACTAAGGTTTATTTTACTTATCTAAGAAAGGTGAATTGGGGGAAAATATTAAATAAATTGTAGATATTAAATACATTGTAGATATGCATTTAAGTTTTAAAAATCACCTGCAAGACTTTTAAAACATCTTAAGATAAATTGAAAGAAACTTGCGAATTATATGTAAACTATATAACTTTTTATACTCTGAAAGGAAATCACAAGTAATTTAGTTAACTTTTTTCATGGTAACACTCATATTCAACGACATGTTTTTAAAATTTAACCTTCTTTACATGATAATAGTTATAAATTTTTTCAATCTCAGATGCGATATACTATTATTTCTAACATATATGTTACGAATTGTGTAAAGTTTTTAAAACTGTATATGCAAATCACCAATCAGAAACATAAAAATCTAACATCAATCAAACAAACTAAAATAATAAGATATTTTCCTTAGTGGAAATAGTTAACTACTCATGTGATGGAATATACTTAGAAAATTTAAATACTGAAAAAAGTTTGCTAGGCAAACTTAAAGAATATTTTTTTTTCTTGTGAAAAACTAGCATAAATTTGGAAAATGTAGAGTTTGTTACTACGTAAAATTGTACATCATCTGGACAAACTAAATTATACATGAATTTTTTTTTATTTGAGAGGTGCTGACAATATATCATTAATATAGAGATTTTTAACTTCCACCCATAATTTCTAAATAACTTATACATAAATTTCAGAAAAACTGAAACGGAATGTGTTTTACAAGAGGCTTATTTTGTAAGATGAATATTCAATATTAATATAACTGAGCAAAGTTCATTCCGGAAAAAACTTGTAAAAGATACTTATATTTTGAAAATAGTTTGAAATATCCTTTTAAATTTATGAATGCTCGCTTTCGAAAGACACAAATAAAACTGATATTACTCATGATAATTAACACATACATAACATTAGTCAAACAAAGTGAAATTTTTATTGCTTGTGACCGATAACTTTTCAGTGAAGCAGAACTTACATAGGAAATTTGTGCAAACTTTTTCAACTTTTAAACAAAGTATCATGTAAAATTATAAATTACGATAGGAAATAGCATACTTCAGAATCGGAACAAGTCTTGTAGTTAAGCTAAATGTATTTCTCAAGGAATTGAAAGCATACCAGAGAAGTCCTTATCATTTCGCATCTTTTCTCATGTTGCAAGAAGACATACTTTGTAAAAGATCGTCTTAGCACTTAACAAAAATCAGTAAAAATAAATATATTTTCTATGGCAAAGATAAAACTTCACAACTTAATTACTTAAATTTAGCTAAGTTGCATATGGTTTATTCACATAACTCGCATGTGCTTTGAATGTTGAAATATATTTGTCAGTTGAAATCAAACTCATCGAAAATAAATGCTATCTACATTTTCAAGTCGGAAATTACTATTAAATAAACTTTACATGTAAGACATTATCATGTTAAAAAGAGAAATCTACAAAAATGTAAATGATAATTTTACTGTTGGTACATAAATGATGAATAATTTATGATTTTATTCTATGCAAACGTTTTATTGTCTAACAGAGAACTTAAACTTTAGCAGAAAAACGAAAAAATACAATTTTTATATCCTATCATGCTTGTCGAAAATTGAATTTATTAGCTGTTGTAATAGATTTTTATTGTCCAAATTTCTATAGTTCTTCCCAGTGCAATAATATTAAGTTCATGTGTAATGAGTAGTTTTTTTTTTTTTGGTGAATCTTATAAATTTAATGAAATTATTATGACCTAAGAGATTGAGTGAACTGAATAAATCAATGACGTAAATTTAAACAGTGACTTGAACTGATACATACTATAACTGTAAAGAAGTATGACAAAGTGATAGATGAAGTGAAAATAGAAGTTGAGTGAAATGTGTTGAAAAAAGTTGAAGGCGACAAGAAATTCATAAATGAGAATTATCATTGACTTATATTAACTTCGTTTTTCTTGCTTATGACAAGAAAATACACTCTTGTTTATTAAGAACCAACTTGATATCTTATCATAGAATGACAATGATGAAATATCTATACATTAAAAAAAAATACCAAACTTAGACATAGCAAATTTCTTGAAATTCATGTATAATGTGAGAAGTTTTACTGGAAATATAGAAGATACAACATTGAAAGATGTGAATGTTTCGAAGTACTTTATCAGAAATAAAAAAATAAAAAAATGCGCTGAGGTCCGCTATAAAATTTTTTAGGAGAAAGTTTAAACAAAATTTAAAATCAAACATGCTTTTAAGTGGGAACACATATTAAAACTATAGCACATTTAACAATTTATATTATGTCATCTCAGGTGGTATCAAACTGAATAATATGAAAAACAACCACAAACTGAATAAACATGAAAATTATCAATATATGTGGAAAAGTTTCCTTTTTTCACATATAAAAAAAGATAACACATTGACATACGTTAAGATCACGAAACATGCGTATTCATATACCGATAAGAGCAACCAATGTTGCGGGGAGATATTCACGTGATGGACAATATCCCATGAATAAATTGAGTGATTTAATTTCTAATGCTAATTCCAATAGTATTCCATGTAACTTCAACTTGATATGTTACACTATAGATATATTTATTTTTCAAATATATTGACTTTCGAAAAATCATCCTTCAATATAAGAATGATCATAGTAAGAATAAAAGAAAAGATACTAAGCATTGATTTAAAGTGTATTTATTTCAACTTATCAACAAATCATATGCGTGAAACGAAAATTGCCTCGAACCAAAGTATAACTATCCAATTTCATTGATTCCTACAAGGAAATTTTTCTCATCTAGTAATTGAATTTTTTTTTCTCGTACACATTATAAGTGTTGTCCAATCAGGTGTAGAATAGCTGAAGATATCCGACCTCTTTCTAAATATTAATAAGTCACTGTTGAAAAACTTATAAAAATTTCAATTTACACTTAAAGTTTTTTATATATATATATTTCAAAGAATTTTTTCAAATCAATATGTATATTTAAATACTGAAACTTATTCACTTCAATAAATGTATGTTTAAGTTATAAAACTTGTCGTATGTATATTGAAAAATTTTAACTTTTCGTCTTCGTATAAATCGATAACTTATACACTAGTTCTTCTAAGTAAATCTTTCAAAGGTAAAAACATACCTATAGCTTTACATTTGTAACAAGTTAAATTGTACATGTTTCTCGTGAAATTAAAATTTTATATGTTTTTCATGAAAATATATAAAATTTTGTAACTTTCACATGAAACATGTACAATTTAACTTAATTTAATTTACAAAATTGAGAATAATACTTACATAAATAAAAAAAAAATCGTCATTTTTCTATTCAAAGTGATAAATATTTCGTTTTTTTGGAAATGTATATTACTAATATTGTATTGCAAACTCACGTGTGAACACACTACAACTACTAATTCCTTCAACAGGGTCAGACTAACTCAACCTAAAAATAATTGTAAAATCATTGCTTTAACTTCCATAATGGGTTTCAGTTGCTGAATATTGAAAATTAATTCTAATCTAAGTTCTTTTGTTGTGTATTCAATCCCTCAAAAACTATGACAATAAAAGAAAAAAACTTTTTAATGACATGTTAAGCTCTGTAAAAGAAATTTTCACGTTAAGATATCAAAGTTTAAATTTTTTTTTCTCATAAATTTTAATTCATATTTACATTTCATACTGTTATTGAGAAAATAATGAGACTTTATGTGTCTAACATTGATTAAACCTGATTCCTTAAAAGTGTCTTGCGATTATATCTCTCAACATTAGTTTAAATGTGTTAAGCACTTATAGAAAAAAAAAAATCCACTCAATCCGAAACTTTACACATTTGTGTTAGTATATTATCTTTGCATGTATTTGAAGTTTTTAATGGTTAAGCATGAAAAGTTATAAACTATGTAATTTATATTCCTTCCTACCACTAGATGGCGCCGCAATTACATTAAACTTAGTAGAAAACTGTCTTACTAAACTGTATAGTCAATGAGAAGAGCATTTGAAATCACGTGACATATTCTAACCAATCAGAAGTGAGCTTTTATTTCAACCAATCAAAGGAGACTTAGCTATATATCAGGATACAAGATGTTGCCATTCCTTAAACTTTGATATAAAGCAAATCGTGACGTCATTCCCACTACATTAACACTGTGACGTCACTGGTAAAACAGCCTATCACTCTAAGTTATTCACTTAAAAGTAGCCCTAAAACAACTCAACTCCATCCCGCCTAAAACTTAGCATATTTCTATTGCTCCCATCGTCTTAAAGGTAAGTTTTGTAAAATCATGAATGACGTCATACCCACTATGACGTCACTAGTCAAAAAATACCTATAATTATAACTTATTCACTTAGAAGCAGCCATAGAACAACTCAACTCCGCCTTAAAGTTAAATTGAAACTAAAAAGTGTTGCCACAGCTCAAAACTTTTAACTTTAAGCAAGTTATGACGTCATACTCACTGTGACGTCACTAGTAAAAATATCTATAACTCTAACTTATTCACTTAGAAGCAGCCCTAGAACTACTCAACCCCATTTAACTGGAAACAAAAACTAAAAAGTGTTGCCACCGCTCAAAACTTTGATATAAAACAAATTATGATGTCATACCTACTGTGACGTCACACAATAAAAGCCTATCACTCTAACTTATTCGCTAAGAAGCAGTCCTAGAACAACTCAACTCCGTCTGCTAGATAAACCGAAACTAAAAAAGTGTTGCCACCGCTCAAAACTTTGATATAAAACACATTATGACGTCATACCCACTGTGACGTCATACACAAACAGCTTATAACGAAACCGAAACTAAAACAGCAGCAGGAGGGGAACAACTCAACTCCACTTCCGGTCACGTGACTTCCAATGACGTCATATCATATGATGTCACTTCCTATGACGTCATACCCGGTCACGCCCACTTCCGGTGACGTCATCATCCCTCATCCCGTCGCTCGGTCGCTCCATGGCCCAGGACTCTCCTTTTCTAACTACTTAAGTTTCAGCCTCATGGGGAGGGGCTATAGCCCCCCCCCCCATTTAACTGCCTCTAGAGGTATCTATACGATATTAAGACTAATATTTAATAATATTTGTGTGTATTCTTTAGCGATTATTTGGTATTCAAAAACTTTTTATTTTATTTGACCATCGTTAGAAATTCGGAATATGTGAAGTCATCTAAAAATGGATCATGTTAGAATGGTGAACCATTACTTTGACCAATTGCAATATATGTTTAAAAACAAAACTGAATTTTGCATTCAATCAAAATATACATTATGTTTTCCTACTTAATGTAACAATAGGGTATTTGACAAATTTTCAAAATATGTTTTAAATAAAAGGTATGCACAAAATAAAAGACACGTATTTTTTCTTTTTTCAAAATAATGCCGCGAAACGCTAAAAATTGCACTTTAAAATGGAAGTAGAAGCCCCGCCCCTAAAACACTGCTCAAAAACCCATCTGTCTGTGTGACGTCAATCTTGCATACACAACATCGCGAGTGAGTTTCCAGCGTGAAACGTGTTTTTCTTTTGATTTTGTTCCGAAAAATGTCTCACCGGTATCGGTATTATGCAGTACCCCACTGTACAAGTACTTCAATTAAAACTCCAGAAAAGTTGTGTGCACATGTGCCCAAGAAAGCAGACATAAATGGAGTGAATAGTAACAGCGGGGTGAATCGGAACGAAACTTCATGAAATTACAAAGAAATTATTATTTTACACAAATAAAGCAGTTTTATTAATTATATATATATATTTCATTTGGTTGACATGTTTTTAATTTTGGAACATGTTTTGTGGATTTTTCAACACTGCCCTTTTTTTAAAAAAAATTCTGAAACAGCGTGCATACAATCCAATGAGTTTTAACCTCTCCAAAACTTATCCCGTAATTAATAACATGTACCAGTTATAGACTTAACTAATATATTTTTAGATAAGTATAAACATCCACAACAGCATGCCATACTTAATTTAACTTGGTTTTAAAAACTTTTTATTTTACGAATTTTTATGTTTTGTCTCGTCTCGATTTTGAGATTTGCCGGGTGAATCAGAACACTCGAAAAGTGATATTAAAAAGCTGTTTTTGGCAAGATTATGTTCCACACAAAATTCAACGACTGAAGAAGAGTCTAATTACTCCCTTCAAGACAGTAATCGCAAGATTGCAGGCTTGAATGAATGTTAGAAGAGGAGCCTAGTTTCCGCATGGTAGAAAACCCTATTGTTTCAGTGGATTTTTCTCTAAATGACTTCGTTATCTTTAAGTTATATGGAAAAATGTATGAAGACTCTATGTGAGCAAAGTTTTACACCCACAAGATTATTGCTATATAAGTGTGTTTTACAAAAAGCGCTTATGAACGAAGAGATTTTCTGAAACAAATGAGGATGCTTTTCTCCTTTCTCAAGATATTTTAAAGAATTTGCAGTCATACGACACGCAAACATAAAGTAGATTAAAAAGTATTTTTAATTTTAACGACTATTTGGATGAGTTATAGGAGAGTTATATAAGAGTTGATACGCTTTCAAACATATGATTTGTTTTGACAATAATTGACAAACACAAATTTTATCCGGCATATTAAATGATTTTTTTATGATAATTTTGTGTTCCTATTTACCACAATGCATTATTATTTGTTTTTTGCCACCCTGTAAACATTTAAATAAGATCAAACATAAATTGTAACGACCCCTTTCTGCGGGGTGAATCGGAACACCATGAAAAAATTCAAAATAAATTAAAGTTCTAGTTTTTACAAATAATTTTGGGTTGATTCTCAAAGAAGAATGTAAGACCCAAGTTTCTATATCAAAAATATGTTCCTTAACGATCTTATTACAACCTATAATTACTTTGAAAGTTGAAAAGTGTTCCGATTCACCCCATTTTACGGTACAAAAAAAGTGGTTAAATCTTGCAAGAAGAGAATCAACTTAGTTTTCACCACAGACTACAATTCACTTCTGTGAAGATCGTTTTGATGCAAGTAATACTTTAATTCTTTTAAATGTTTTAACTACACATTATTAAGTTTAAGTACTGATGCACTATTGAAATATTGATTTTTTTTAAAAAAAATTTTTTTGTAAATTTGAAACCAAAATACTTGTTTTGTTTACATGAATTGTTTTGAAAAAAAACATTTTTTTGTCTCTCATATTAACCTTTAATTATTGTATGCGGTATGACAGACCACGAGTAATTTTTTGTAGAACGCTTCCAACCCCCTAAAATATTTAATCTTTGACTTTAAATTAATTATTAGGGATGGAACGGATATCCGGCAAATATCCGATATCCGGCATATCCGGCTGATTTTTCAATATCCGAAACTCCGTCGGATATCCGATTTGAAATACCCGACATCCGATAATTTCATTCGGATATCCGGCTGTATATCCGACCACCAGGTATCCACAAGAAATAATTTTTTGAAAAAAATAATGATCTTTTTCGGACAAAGGAAACACCGCATCCTACACTTTTTTCTTTTTTTTTTAATTTTTTTTTCTTGGATATAAATTGCAGTCAAATTAGAAAACAAAAACAGAAAGAGGCGCCGTATTATTAACGCTGAGTTGATAAGCATAAACCATTCCTCCAATCTTTTTCCATACACATCCTTCATACGTGTTTTGCAATATGTTCTTTTCATTCCAAGTTTATGATCTGATTAATTCCAGATGTTATATTTGAATGCTTCTCCGTAAAACTCGAACCGAAATACTAATAAATACTACTTTTTTTCCATAACATAAGTGACTTAAGAGTTTTAGTTATTCTCATTTCCTCCTTTTTTTCTGACATTTGCTAGCGAGTAAAAAGCAATAAATAGTCAATGCGCAATCCTCAATGTTTTTTTTTTTGTTCTATCGACGATAATACTTTACCCCTTTATGCTGTGAATGGTATGGTCTAATTTCTGATTTTTCATTGGCAGAAGTTGAAAGCTGGTGTATTTTTTCTGACGTAAAATGAAGTATTGTAATTTTTAGGTCTTTAAAGCAGCGCCACAATGTGGAATTATATTTAGCTCTCTAGAATGCCTTGAATTTTAGTTTTCTCCAATTACAATCCAATTTATAATTTTTAATAATGGCTCATTTAAAATCACCCATTTGGAAGTATTTTAAAATTAATGGGAAATGACGAAAGCAAAGCCCTATGTGTTACTTGCTCCACAGAATCGTTTAAAAAATATATTGTGCGCGGCAAAAGCCCAAAATCCTTTTCCACAAAACCCTTATGGAACCATTCAATGAGTGTGCATAAGGAAATTCACCGAAGCTTTAAAGACTCACTAAATGCATCAAATATTGATTAACAAGAAAAAACAATGCATCAAAACAAGAAATGCAAGCAGACAACATTGGAATCGAAATTATTTGTACCAAAATTGTGGAGTTTAGATGATCCTAAAGCAAAAGCCTTAACCACAAAAATATGTAAGTACTAATTTTGTTTATTTATATTAAATATATATTTTAAATATGGTATAACATAATGTTGATGAATTTTGGGTTCGAAATTTTTTAAGTTTATATTTAAAGACGGAATATTCCGATAGATCCAATTTAAGTTTTCTACGAAATTTCTTTAAATCCGTAATGTTTTAGGTGCATTACAAAAAAAAAATAGACTTCAATTTCATAAAATATTTAAAATAAATCTTTTGTTATTAACAAATGCCTCCGGTATAATTTTGTAATCATTTATCAATTATAAACAATGCATGAAGTAAATTGAAAGTAGCTATATTTTGCACTTCAACATTGTAAAAAAAAAAAATTAATATAATTTTAGGTGAGTTAATGGCTCTTGATGCTGAACCATTCTCCATTGTGAATAGAGAAGGCTTTGGTCAGTTAATAAAATACCTAGCTAATCGTTATCCGCTTCCAAATAGAAATTATTTTCGTGATAAAGCCCTGCCAGAACTATATGAAAAACTAAAAGTATCAATATTACAAGATATAAAATCAGCAACAAAGATCTCTTTCACTCATAAACTAAAGTTTAAATTAAAAAAATTAACTCACCCTAATAGCACACATCCTCCCAGAGAGGTCCCTAGGAAGTCCCTAGTCATCCCCGGGACTACGAATGACTTCCCAGGGACCTCCCTGGGAGGATGTGTGCTATTAGGGCAGTGGCGCGACAGCCCGTGTGGACTAAGGCCTGCTGGGCCCAGCTCAGCTTTCTCGACTGTGGCATTTGTGTGTCACATAGCAGATGTTTCAGTCAGATGGTCATTCTGACGCCGAACCCCAGTGCTTAGTTCCCAAGCATGCATGGTCCTCCTCAGTTTATTTCTTTCAGGTATAAACAGCTAAGTCAACCTTGCCCAGTCCGCGAATCAAACCATGGACCTGTGGCATGCAGTGCGGTGCGCTAACCACTAATTATAATTTACTTAATACTTCATATCATGACCATTTTTTTCGTATAGCATATCGTATAACTATCGTTTTTAGTATATAGAACGAATATCCGGCCGGATATCCGGCGAAATCCGTTTCGGATATCCGTATCCGGTAGACATGGTACCCCGGATATCCGAAATCCGGCATCCTGCAAAACTCACATCCGTTCCATCCCTATTAATTATTCCAATTCTTTGTTACTGAAATTTTAAATTGATCTTCACCAAATTTTTTGGAGCAGTATGAACCACGTGTTGCCCTTGCGCCAAAAAAGATCAAACCACCCAATCACAGCAGTTAACCATTTATTTATTAAATTTTTTATAATTTGTACTAACTCTTTTAAATATTTAATGTTTCCAAAAAGAAGCAATCTTGTGCTGTCATTCAATAGGTGAAGAACAAACTTCATAGAAGTGGACTTCAAAGTCCCTATGGGTTTCAAAGCATTTAAATCAGTACAGTACCATATGAGAAATGCAGTACAATGACTAGACTTATAAGTACCGTCAGTAGATAAAGGGTTAAAGGATTTCGTTTATGATAATCTTGTGTTTCTATTCATCTGAATGCATTATTACTTGTCTTTTCACCTTTTTGTCTTTTTTAAATAATATCAGCTATAAATTATAACGAGTATTCCGTTTCATCCCTTTCTGCGAGGTGAATCGGAACAACATGAAAAAAATCAAAATCAATGTAAGTCACGTTTTTTCCAAAATTTTTGAGCTTGAACATTATAGAAGAAGGTAAGACCCACGTTCCTAAATCAAAAATATGTTCGTTAACGATATTATTACACTCTATTTTTACTTTGAAAGTTGAAAATTGTTCCTTTTCACTCCGTTTTAAAAGTACTCAGCGAATTATATTAATTGCTATTTTTTTATTTTTTTATCCTAATATTTTTATGATTATTATAACTGTAAAAGAGTTGTTGTTGCTTTTCTAGAACTGTGAGAATTGTTGATACTTATACAAATGTTTTAACATTTCTAAACTCTGCAGAATAAAATTCTGAGCTTGACTTGAAAAAGAATTCCTCCAACAAAACATCTATTTTGGGTAAATTCGAAATGTGTACCTTTACAAAACCGTCTTCCAATGTTCCAATAACACTTCTTTAAATAAATATTTCCTAAAAGTTACCTTCAATAGTCATAATTTATCACATAGTAGGAAAAGAGATGAACCAAGCTTTAAAATAAACGTATGAAGCTGTTTGTTTACAAATGTGGTCAACATTGACGTCACACTCTGGGAGAAACTTATCCGAGCGTTTCTGATCACGTGACGAGGCGCTCAGAAAAGCAATTTTTAAAATTTGATTTATAAAAATTTGAGCAATTATTTCGAGTTAAAACTGCTTGCATTATTATTATTTCGTTAAATACTATAAATATGCCGCATTTGGTAATTATTTGTTGATGGTGTCAAATACCCTATTGATTATACGGGACTGCATAAACAATAGGCGAGGGGCATGTTTACCATCAAAGCAACTCCGGGGGGATAAAAACCGTTTCCTAGACATTCCGGGTTGGCAGTAAACTGGTCTGTAAGGCATAGGATTCAATGGGAATTTGTAACTGTATTGCAATAAAACTGTAAATAATCAAGTTTCAATCGAGTAATTCCCTAAACAGACATTCTAAATGGATTTTAGACATTCTGAAATATACTTTGACTTGTTTAAAATTGTATTTTTTTTATTTATTAATGGCTCTTAATGATCAAATTTCGACGAAATCGTGGTGAAAAGAGCTGATTTAGATGTGATTTTGGCTGGCAGCGCAGTGAATAACCGGTTCTATGATGTCATGTGCCTCTCACTATTTGACTTGATTTTCTTCGCAAAATCAAGTGAAATAAATTCAATTCCATTTCGCGGGAGTTTTTATTTTGTTTACACTTTGGAGTTCCGTGCAGTGTTTGTAAGTTTAAAATACTTATTTTTAATTCAAATTCATATTCGTTTGTTATTTTTTTCTTCACAACTGGTTCGAGTTTTTTAGTTGTATTAAAAAGTGACAAATATTAATTAATATTATTGTTAGAAAAGAAAGATGAAAAATCTAGATTGGATACAAGTTCATTGTCATATGCTAATTTTTTTTATTTTTTTGTATGTTGAAGTCTTTATCTGCATTTGTGATGCATTAGCATGACATTTTCTTTTGAAAAAAAGAAAAAAAATTTGTGAAGCAATAAATTCTCAGGAAATAAAGTAGTATTATGGACTTGGACAGTAACATAAAATATTCCTGGCTTTTGAAAATAAAATTTGGAAGAAAGCGCTGTAAATTACATGAAAAAAACATATTATTAATGTTTTGGAAGTATTTTTGGGGATTATATTGTGCATTAGTAAATTTTTTAAATTTGTGTTTCCCTTTTTGTGTTGATTTTCTGGAACCTGTTGTCTATGATTACCAAGGGTGTAATGGAGCGGGAACGGCGATCCACTACCTTTTTAGAAGGCGGAATGGCGTTCGCTCATCTAATTTAATTTTTTTTTTTAATTTGTATTTTTCTCTCTCTTTATGTGATACTAAACACAAAGCCAAGTAAGCAAACGAAAAAGTCATTTCGTGAGAACTTTGATTTCGTCTGCGATTCACAACTTCAGAGCTGAGCAGGCATGTTCTAGTTTTTGTAAGACACTTGAAAGACGCGCGGCTACCCACCCACTGCTATTTCTCTTTAATTAAAAATGAACTGACATACATGTTTACATCTAGCTATGATTCATTCAATGGCAGTTATCCTCTTTAAAGAATGATCTGTACTTGTGAATGAATTCCAGATGTCAAATTTGCATGGTTCGTCATATATACAGACTAAAACTTTCATACACAAATTCACGTCAACTATCTACACTTTTAAAGAACAAAGCTGTGGCTTAGCACATACAGTTCTTTGCGCCCTTTCCTCTCCTCTAATTTCAACGGGAACACTAACCAATTTATCAACAAATGTTATGTAACCTTTTTTTTTCTTACATTTTTTAAATCGCTGATTTAATAAATTATTTGTAAACCTCTAATCGTACATAAGAAATGAATTCGTTCAAGAGGAAAAAACAAATGACACTAAAAGTTTTTATTTTTTGACAATCCAAAAAAGTTGAGCAAACCTATGATTCTGACGGAATAAACTGGTTGGTGCTAAAAATCCAGATAGGTAAGAGCAGAATGTTGAATTTTGTATTAGCTTTTAAGGTGTTTTGAGATCACGGAATTATGCATTTATATCGGGAAATATTTATTTTATTGCCAGATATTGGAAAAATCTGGCAATAAAATAAATTGGATGTTTGAACATGATATATAAAAAAAATTGTATCCGAGGGTTTCTTAATAAAACCTGATTTAAAATGATGTTATTTAGTGCAGAAAACGCTACGATTTTAATAATTTGTGCCCCCTACCATCTAGAGCACCCATACCATTTTTGGAGGGTTTTCTGTGCCCATTTTCCTTGTAAGGGACGCCAAAACTCATTCGTGCACACCTAGCATTTTACTCTTAGTTCGGTCCTGCATATTTGATTTTTCATAACGTAAAACTGCTAATGGTTTTGTAAAAGGGTATAATAAATCGAAATTCGGGTGTAAAAAAGTAGGAAAGCAATTCAGAAGTACTTTAAAATGCAAAACTAAATTGCTTTTCGGTTTGAGAATGGGAAAGCTTTTACGTTTACAGTTATTTCAAAGTTTATTCCAAAAATGTTGCAGCAGTTCCTCAAAAAAATATCTTTTCCCCCGAGCTAAAGAAGAAATCAACAACAAATACAGTGGCGTCGATAAGGGGAGGAAATTTCCTTCGATCTTTTTTAAATTCTATTGATTTTGATTGCAATATCATATATATTTTGCAGTTTGCTTTCTCCTCCAATTCATACCCACTTTTGACTTTATTGTTACCTAATCATCACCAATGCTGAAATGAAAAAAGCAAACTGGATAAGATTTAAAAAACATGAATGTCCCAAGCAAATCTATACGTCTGGCAAGTAATGAGTTTACATTGAAATATCCCGCTTAAAATTAGAGATGATTGAGATGGTACACAAATTAATATTTTATCAAGAAATTTTAAATCGACTGATGGATTTTAATTTTCCAATTATTTTATTAATGGAGCAAATTTAGAAAAGGAAAGGAAGGGTCTATCAAGCAAGAGGTACTTCTCTACATTTTCTTTTTGAGAAGGAGGAAAGACTTAAAACTCTCAACCGACATTTGGAACAATCGCAATCTTTTTCATTCATTTTGAAAACAAATTTCAAGGAGTTAGAGAATCTGGGAATTATCTGAACCCATTGCATATAAAGCAGCTCTGACATTTTGGAAAATTGTTGTAAAAAATCTGTTTAAAATTTTTGTCGACAATATGTTTGAAACACACAGACAGACACTTTTTCTAGATAATTTTTTTGAGATCAGGATGTTCCAAAATGTGGAGAAATGCAAAAAAATAAAAAAAATTTTGACCGAATACTATACTTTCATTACCCTATGTATACATATTGGTAATTGAAAGTAAGAACTTAGACTTCCTACTCTTTAAAAAGTACTAAGAAAGGCACTATGTCGAAATATAGGTGTGGGAAAAATAACAGCGTAGTATCAAAGATACTACGTCTGGCAATCTATTTAAAGGCGTCTATTCAAAGGTTGTCTGCAGAATTCTAACTTTCTTTATCTGTGACAGGATGTCCAATATTTGTAAATGGAGAATCATAAAATGTGGTGAGGGTCATTTTATTAGAGTCTCTGTTTCTGTCAACTTTATTTCTTTGCGATTAGATTTCTAAAAATAAGAAATGGAAAAATAAGATTGTATGGATTGTTTTTTTTTTTTTTTTTTCTTCCCCCCCCCCCCCCCCCCCCATTTGTTCACTATCGAGCAATCCCTTTGACTTTTTTTTCAGATCGGATTGGGCTTTCTGGCTGTCTAATATTTGGATTTGTTTTTCATTTTATCTATCTTCTATTATTTATTTGATCTATTAACTATTGTTTTCTAACTTAGTTGATAACTGACCATGACTCTTTAATCCTCAAAATTGTTGGAGAAAAATATATTTTCCATGTGTATTTTTGATCTGATATAACTTTTTAAAATTTAAAATAATCTCTTCACAGTTTTATGGAATCGACAAATGACCTTGTATCGTCGTTTCGTGGCGATTCATGTCTCGAAATGTCTGTTGAAGAACTGGATAACGATTCTTTTTCATCTGATGAAGACAGTTCTGAAATATTCATGGATAAACTCATCACGCTGAAATGGTTATCACTGCGGGAAAAGCAATTGAAGATTGCAATTATTTATGGTAAGAGAATTAATAGATTTTACAGAGTTCGGTGCTGTTTTCCATAAAAGGGCAACTCCTATTTTCTTGGTCACTTTTTTGGTAAATTGCTGAAATTTGTATCCAGTTTTCTTCCATAACTTGTTTAATGTTATCTTCTCAATTAAAGAAAAACTTAAAAAGAAAATTACAATAAGCTAATTTTATACCTTTGACAATGTAAGTAAGCTAATACATGTTCAGCACATATATTTCAATATGTAATAAAACCTTGTTATTTTTGATAAATATAAAGCTCTTTCAAAATTTTAGAACTATGATGTAGCTTAGTTTTTCTCATTCACTTATAATATATAAAGAATGAATGCAGTGTGATGTGGTTATTGGTCCAGTGATATCATTGAATTTCATCTTGAAGCACAAATAGTGTTCTGCAAAATCATAATTAATTACTAATTTGTATTCAGTTCAATTTTCTTTAAAATCCATATAGTACCCCTTTAATCATTCCCTTATATAAGTGTAAGTTTTAAGTTTCATTAGAGTTTCGCCCTTTGGTTATGATTTACTTCATCAATTATTTTTTCTTCATATACTTTTATAATGCTTCTTTTAGTAGTTCAGTTATCGGGACATTCATTTATGTAGCAATTTTGTGAAGGTGAATTACTTATGATTTTGTCCTACATTATTTATCAACGGTTTAATATTTTGACTGACTAAATAAGTCAATACATTTAAGGTGTCCACATTATATTTTGAAAAATATCATCGTAAGTGTAAAACTAAAATTGCAAAATAGCCTTTACTTCATAATATTTTACTTAAAAATTAAGTAAACCTGTATCCTTCAAGGGCAATTAAATAAAGTATAAATAGGTGCATTGCACTAGGAAGGTATTTGCATGGTTTTATATCTTGCAGTGTTTGTGCTCGAATGTTTGTTTATATAAACTTGCTCTTTCTGTTTTGTTGTAGAAAATCTCAAGAAAGAAAGAAAAGTGATGAAGGATAAAGACTTGCTTTCTGAAGAGTAAGTTTAACTGATTTTCCTGTATTGCAATAATAGAATTCCAATCATTATTTTTTATCGACTGTTTAATATATTTTTAAAAATTTGGTGAGGATTTAAATGTATGAGGACAGCAAGAAAATGAGAGTAGTACTACTCACATTAAAAAAACAACTTATTTTTTAATTTTTGAAAGATATCTGAACCCTGTTGAAAACAGAATCTAATAAATGATGTAGTATTAAAAAAATTAGGTGAATTCTTATTTTAGTAAAAGTCATACAGACACACAGTTCCTCCTATAAATGAAAAAGGGCAGAATGCTATTTGTCAAAAAAGAGAAATCCCTGTTTCCATGGGCACTTTTATGGCAAATTGCCGACAATTTTAATCGGTTTTCTGCTATAATTTCTATACTGTTTGGTTTTTCTACCACAATCGATATTTTTAAATTATTGATTTTGAAAAAATTAACATTACTCAAAAGAGCATGAATCAAAAACTTGTTCAGTTAAGTTAAACTCATAGTACGTCAAAATATTAAAGCATCCATGTAAAATCCTACAGTCCTATTTTTGTTTGTGTGAGAATGAAAAAGTTATTAAAAGTAAAAAACCATCTACACTTAGTAAAATTTTCATGAAATATTAAGTTCAGGGATGAGTTTGTTCCGCCATGTGGCGGAATACCGCTTTTTCAATTTTTTAGAAAAAAATAATTCCGCTTTTTGAAAGAAAGTTCCGCTTTTCTAATTTCTGAAAAAAAATCTGTTTTTTCCCGATTTTTCTATCCCACAGAAAAATAACCTTTTTTCTAAGGCTGAATCGCGAAGCAGCTTCCCTTCCGCCCGATCGGGAAGAACGGAAACCCTACGGCATTCCTGCTCCAAGTAGAAAAATCTACTAAAATGCATCTTTTTAGTTAGGTTGGCACTTAAACTTGCATTTTATACTTTTACAACTGCGCCGAAATTTGATCCTTTGGTGCCGTTTTTTCTCTTTTCAAAATGGAATTTCTTTCATACTCATTCACGCGATTAACGTATACGAATAATGTGCTTGCTTTCAAGTCTGACATCTACGAAATGATCGTTTGTTGTACGTGTAAACGTACGTTAGTATGTGATGCTCGTTTTCGCTAATCGTTACGTTGATGTAATGTCCACTACTTCTGAGATTTGTGTAGCTATGACGTGCGTTATCGGTGGGATTTAAGTTGCTGTGGTTTTCATTTTCGCAGAGTATTACGCCAATATAACAACGCTATTGCTGAGAATTGTTCCGGTATATTCGGCGTTAACACTGATATTTACTTTTATTTGATGGTCATTTCGCTGAAGTGCTACCTTGTTGTAAAATCTGAAATTTGCACCGATGTTACCGAAAGAATGTCGATATTACCGTGATGAATTGTGTTATCGCCGAGATTTACGTTGTTGTGATTGTAATTTTCGTCAAGTGTTACGCCGATCCAATAGCGCTATTGTTGAGTGTTGCCCCGGTATATTTGACTCTAACTTTGATATTTCTGTTGGCGTGAGAGTAAATTTCGTCGGAAGCCATTCTGTAGTAACATACGATGTTACCGAAATTTGCACTAGTATTACCAAGAAAAGATCGATATTACTGAGATTTGTGCTGATATTGTGGACGCTATCGCCAATATGCGCGTTGTTGCAATGTTCTTTTTTGCCGATACCTAGATTTTCGCCGATATTGCTTACAATACTTTTGTTAAAGTGATGGTCATTTTCGTCGAGGTTTACGCTAATACAATACCAGCTATTACCGAAATTTTCAACACCGAATTGCAGCTATTCATCTAGACTTCCGTTAATGCGATAGCCGCCTTATTCGTGATTAGTGCCTGGTTAAGGTTAAATTTCGCCTTTTGATTTGAATCTGCAGAATTACTCAAATTTTTTGTACCATTTCGTATAAAAATATTCTGAAAAGTAGTCACAATAGTAAATTTTCTAAATAATATGTTTAAAATTGTTATTTTAACTGCAATTGTATGTAAAATTGTTTGTTACATTTTACTTTACTGAACAAATTTAAGGATATGAATAAAAATTTAGATTTTAAGATTTTTAATATTTGTAGCTTAAAAATTTAGAAAACTGGGTTTAATTAAATTCGGCCTGTTTGTCAATGTGTTATAATTGCTTAAAGTTGTTTAACTTGTTGAAATTTTGAAGTTTTTGCCGGTTTTCAACGCTTTCACTGGATTTTTTTTTTGCTTTGGAGCTATATTAGCCTGATGACAGCACAAAGTGTATCCCTACGTCTTAAGTGCCGCTATTTTAAACAATTTTTGCTCACGGACGGACAGAGATGGTGCAGTTTTATAAATGCACATGGAAAAACAATTTTTTTTAAAGTATAGCTTAAAAGGTGTTTTATGCCTAAAATTTTTGGATTTTTGTTTTCAGCTTTTTGATTTTTTACCAAACTCATCCCTGTAAGTTGTAAAAAAATGGTAATTTATAATATTGTAAAATTAAAGTAAGAATGTTTCTAAAATTTCACACCCTACCACCTTACAAAATTTTCTAAAATTTGCATGAATCAACCTTTTAACTTCTCTTTTTAGACTTTGCCATTGTCAGATAGGGCATGGTGTTTTTCTTTAAATTTAACAGTATTGTTGACTACTTAAGTATATCGGATTCACAGTATCATAAGGAATATTCAGACGAAAAAAACTTGGCCTATGTTCTAAATTTTGTGTAATTTTTTTTTTATCATACATGCTTTTAATAAGATTTTTTTAAACATTAGAAATAATACAGGATTTAGATTGCTGTGATATTTAATTGCAAGTATAAAACGATCGTTTAGAAATTAGCAACAGGTACATTAAAAAAAAATTCCTCTAAATTTAATAAGAGGGCCTCGCGATTATACATATCCGAGCAGAAATATTCTCTTTGAATGATTTGTGAAATCATTTAAAGATATAGATCTTTAACTAATTTAATCAACCTTTTTCAATTCCTTAATCAAGGTGGATATTTTGAAACAGCCCCCTATAATCCACCTACTAATGATACATGTGATATCAGCAGCTATTCCAGGAGTCCTTGAACTATATATGACAAATTTGAACATGAATGTGCATGTGTGGCAGACAACTGTACATAGTAGGGATGATCTGCATATTGTATACTGTGTTGAGGGAAAAACAAAAAATTTGTAAATTCGTGTGTGATGGCATTTCTTTTAGAAAAGGCCAGGAAGGATGTTATTTTCAATGAAAAAGGGCAGGAAGGGCGCATCACTACTCGAAAAATGTCTAGGATGAACATTGACAGACAATGAAGCTAGAAAATCAAAAAGGAAATACATCCAGAAAAATAGTGGACTGTGTTCTAAAACAAATGATATTGGCAGTTTGCATTTTGAAATATTTTATTTATTTAGTTGATTATGTCTTATTCTATTTTTGACAACCTTTAGTCTATTAAATTTTTATTAATTTAATTTTTTAAAAAACAACCGCAGTGAACAAATAAAAAAATTCTGCAGTTTAATACTAAAATATAATTAGATGCAAATTAGGTATTGGTAAGCAAATTAGGCACTTTACTCATTTGCAAAATGCACTATATTCATTTGAAGTGTTCAATGATTACAATTATGCAAAGAAAGTTTTGGGAAGCATTATGTTTAGCATAAATATAAACTTTTCAGAGATAGAGATTCATCAGAAATCAGGTGGCGTTCACATCCAAGTTTTGATTTGCTGTGCCATATGTGCATCTCCTCATAACTCAACTCATGAGTATTTGAGAAATATTCCTAGAGCACGTGGTAAACTTTAATAGTACTCACAAACAAAAGCATGTTTCAAGTTCTTTAAAACATACAATAGTGGGTTGGTGTTAGAAAATTTGACAGTTAAAATACCATGAAATAATTGTATACAAATATGTGTAATTACTCTCTAAATTAGAGTGTTGCAGTAACAAGTATTAAGTTATTTAGAAAAATGAAGTAAACTAGAAAAATAAGTTTAAGAGCATAAATGTTTGTCAAAAAATATATTAATTATTGTCTATCATAATTTTTAATTGTTTTCACTTTCTTACCAAATTCTGTCTTACCTTTCTTTTTTAGAATTGCTGAGCTACAAGAAGAATTGAAAGAGCTAAATAGGAAGTGCACCAATGATGTTTTAACATCAAATAAGTTAGTTTGGTTTTCTATGTAGGCTTTCAACATTCTGTAGGAATTAGTTTTTATGATAGTATATAGTACATGGTTTCTATTTGCTGTTACATAAGGATTATAGATGCCCTCTAACTCAAGTTGCTTACAATATATACATGCTTAATCAGTGCTGCGTGCTTTCTAAAGGGTATTACTATATGTTTCTATAAAAAATCATTAAAAATTTAATGAGACATGAATTGTTTGAACAATGAGTGAAATTAGACACACTGCTAGTTCATAAGTATGTAATTTTCTGTTCACAACTCCTCTTAACACTCTTAATAAAATAGTTGGTTAAGTCACATGAAAGCAATTACTAAAAAGTCTCTTACAATAGCCCTGCTTATTGTTTATTTCAAACATTAAACACATAATTTTTTTAAAAAGAAAATTAATTGTTGAACCAAAATAGCTTTCCTGAACACTAATCAATTGTCTTCTACTTTCTGGATTTTTTCTAAGTGTCTCTTTCACAATTAAATTAGAGGGGGACAGTTACTTCAAATACTTATTTAAAAATTTTGTGGGGAAATTCTAAACATGTGGCACTTGTGCAATCCTTTTGTTATTTTTTCTTCAATGGTTTTCATTTTTTATCTCAAATGATATGCATAGTAGAAAAACTTATTTTTTTAAAAATTTGGCTACTTTTGAAAATTTTATTTGAAGTGTTTAACCAGTTATTGCACTATATAAGTTATAAAATTTTTAGACCATCAGACTTGCAAATGTATTTATGAGGGGTCTGTGTTGCCTACTAGGTACAGAACTGTGTTCAAAGATTTTATTTAAGAATTTTATGATGAAAAATTACTGTGTCCTTTTTTTATACATTGATTTTACATTTTTAGGGTCAAGTTTCAAAAAACTTTAACCAGTATTAAAAATCGCAAAGGTGTTTCTGCTAGACATTGGAGAAATTCTGAAAAACAGAGAAAGTAAGAATTTTCATTCTCCCTTTCTATATCTATTTCAAATTGGGCTTTAAATTTGTTTTATTTTTTTAAAACCTCGCCAAAAACGGTACTGGCTTAGCTGTGACGTCACTCTACGTCATATTTCATGTTTGGTTTTGCATTGTCTTTGAAGCTATTGTGAATTTATTCGGATTGTTATAGCACGGATTTCGAATTTCTTTTAATCCTTATTCTTTTAATTGCAAAACAAATTAAGTCCTCAAATTCAGCATACAAATATTGTCTCGCCCCGAAATGTAGGAATACTTCAATGATCAACGCTGCTAAATTATTTATCAGTGTTCCTAATCACGCAGATGTCCGCAAGAAGTGGTGTAAAACCATGAACGAAACAATGTTACTACAAAAATTACCCTATACGTTTGTGAAGATTATTTTGATCTGAGTATTTTACATCCATTACTCTTATTTTTACATAATGACCTGATTATTTTGGAATTCTATCATTTATAGTGGCTCATGATATACAATGGCTCCCAAAAGTATTCTTACAGTTTAAAAATTTGTAGAAAATGTGCTGTAGCCTCGAATATTAATTCCTATATTTTTTTTATATAATCTTTTTTACTTTCAATTACCCATATATCTACATAGGGTAATGAAAGTGTAGCATTCAGTCAACAAAAAAAAAATGCGATTTTTTTGCATTTCTTCACGCTTTAGTACATTCTGATTTCAAAAAAGTAATCTAGAAAAATTTCTGTCTGCGTGTACATGGTCAGCATAACTCCTGACAAATTGACCTACGATGTTCAAATTTTGTGGGCGGATTTGCTCATGTAAAAATTGGGGCTCTCTGCCAAGTGTGAGGGCTTCATAGCCCTCACACTTGGCAGAGAGGTAGGCTTGGGCGATGTATCGATACATCGTCCAAAACCGGTGTGAAATCAACATCGACAAACCGGTGTCACTATTTTCGCATACCCGATACATCACTATCTTTTTCAATGAGAGCTCGATTCTTGCTTAACACTTAATGGACGGAGAACCGTGATGCTACGATTGATGTGCAGGGTTTCTAAGATACTATAGAAACGTATTGAAACCGTCGACACCGCACCGTTTGAAACACGATACTTCAACACATTGCAGTAATCCACCCTGCATATGCGCGGTGTTTCCAAAACTATATAGAAACGTACTGTAACAGCTAACACTGCGCCGTTTGAGATGATTTCTATTTGCTTTTGCTGAGGCGATACTTCATTCGCATTCAAGGACGAAGAACCGCGCCACGACTCATGCGCGGTGTTCCTAAGATACTATGGAAAGGAATTGAAACCGTTGACACCGCGCCATTTGAAACGAGTTTCATTTGCTTTTGCGCGGTACTTCATCAGCAAGCTCACATCGTGATAATCCTATCTACCCTGCCCTGCATATGCGCGATGTTCCCAATATTGTATAGAAACATAAGGAAACCGTCGACATCGGGCCGTTTGACAGGTGGTGCCAGCAGTCTAGTAATATTGGAGATACGATAAAAGAAGTATTCCTTTAATGTTTGAACATTATTTATGTTGTTCTCTCAACTCTTGGAAAACATTTTGATTGTTATTTAATAGTCATCAGATATAAGACCTTGATATCTATTTTTGGGCATTTCCTACACTTTTTGTGGGTTTTTTTTTTTGATTTTTTTTTTTTTTTTCATTATTTCTCTAACTTGAAAGAAATAAAGTATTACGATTTTTTTATCTTGCTATTATTTTATTTTGCTTTATTTATTAACGCAAGGGGATCGTGGTATTCTGGCGTGGTAATTTCTGTCTAGTTCTTACTCAGTTAAGATAATCTGGTTATTTATTACCATGAGCTGTTTGTTATATCTGCCAAAATCAATGTGAACTAGTGCATGAACTAATCACAGTTGCTTCTCTAATTTGATTGCTTAAATATTTATAAACGATTTTTTTCCCATCCACTTTGAGGATTTCCTCTTCGGTCTCGTAAGTAAATAAATGTTTTATAATTTTTTTTTCAGTTTGTACAATTTGAATAAAGTTTATTTCCATAAGTATCAATCCAACATTGCTTCTTAAAAATGCGGAAATGCAGATTTTTTGGGCACAAAATAAAGATCATTAGAATTTTAAATGTTAAACAATAAAAATAAAATTAATGCATAATAGATTTATATTGTATATTGTAAGTAATAAAATATCCATTATAAAGTATGTTTTTGATTTAATGATTAAGAATATCCAATAACTAAAGTAACATGTGCGCCGCCAGGAAGTGCACTTGTCCTCCACCCCCCCCCCCCCTCCTTCCCTGGAAAATAACAAAATAAAATTTCATTAAGATAGAGAAATTGAAAAATCCGGATTAAACCAAAATAATAATAATAATATCCGGCTTATACCCCCTTGGGTGTTTTGTGTATCTCGCTGAAAATAATTCGGTCGCTGCTCATGTTATTTAAAATAAACTTCCTAAAACTATACAAAATTAAAATGAATTTAATAAAATTTTACAAAGCTAATTAAGCATAACTTTCGGCTATATAGCGTGTTATGAAAATGTTGTTTTGTAGTATTTTGTAAAAAAAAAATATACACATAGTTAGCATTACGATGTATCGTGATGTTTGCTTCCCGATATATCACGATGCAGAAATGTTAACATCGCCCAGGTCTACAGAGAGGACAATCTCCACTTTCTCGTTGCATTCTACAACAACGTCATATGGTTTAATTTTTACTCGATGTTCTGGGGTTACTTTTCCTTTCACTGTACAAACTTCCCCTCTCTCTTAACTTGCACATAGCCCACAGCATTGTTTCCATATATTTCCCTTGCAGATTTGTAAAAAAATGCAAATAAATATTAAGGATTTTAAAACCATATCAGTATAATTATTTTTGTTAGTTAAAAATGTTACAGGCTTTATGAAAATTGCAAAAAAAGTCAATTGAAAAATAGTCATTTTGTGGTATTGGCAGAATGGTAATGGCAGAAACTATGTTTACATAGCCAGTAAATAAAACAACATCCATAAGGTTGTTTATGCTTGTAATCTTGAGTATATATAATTTCTTAAAGTGTATAATGCAAAAAATAAAAACACATCTACTGGTAGAAGCTTTTCAAGTTAATAAGAGTTCGTCCTTGCAGACTGTGTGCGAACATCGATTGACTGTTCTTTCTAAACTAAATTTATTTATAAAAGTAGGTCAAAGAACATAGAAGGAGCATTTGAATTAAATAGCAATATATAAACAAAATTAAATTCTCATTGGTTTCTATTCTGTCTTGAAATTTTGAAAGAATTTGCTGAAACGATGTATTTTCTTTGCTTGGTAATAAATGTCGCCTACTTTGTTGATGACAGATATGCAAGTTGTTCAAAAATATATATTCATAGCAAGTGTTATTGAAAACGCTAAGGTAAAATTTCTAGCGGAATATAAATTGATTTGGACTGAAAAATGCTTTCAATAAAAAAAAAAAAATTGATATATTCCAAATTATGGCAATTTTTTTTTATTCTATTGGATTTTCATGGTGTAGCTCTGTTGTAGAATCTGTGACAAGAGTTGTTTACATAGCACTAATGCCAAGTTACAGCAACTTTAGACATTTCACATACTACTAGTAAAAACTGTGGTACTGCTTCGATTTGAATCCATCAATTTGAAAATTTAAGTTTAAAAATAATACTGGATATAACTGTACTATTTAAAACTAAACTTTCTTAGGAGTGAAGAGATGTTTAAAAACTGACGTTTTCAAAAACTGCCAAGTGCCATAAGAACAGTAGCACCAAAAAATTTATGAACGAGGAAAAAGTTATTTAATTCTTGTACAAGACTCAAATGAATTTGTATAAGAATGACTTACCGAGCTCTAAAAATATAGTAAAAAAATTGGCGAGTTGCCATTGGAATGTTCTCATAGACTATGAATGTTC
The DNA here is from genome assembly GCA_963978545.1 of Linyphia triangularis. Classification (NCBI taxonomy): domain Eukaryota; kingdom Metazoa; phylum Arthropoda; class Arachnida; order Araneae; family Linyphiidae; genus Linyphia; species Linyphia triangularis. The sequence goes on along the minus strand of OZ021726.1, from coordinate 47,145,568 downwards.
GTCAGTTTAACTGGATAGAATGATAATTGAAAATAAAAACATACAATAAAATGAGTCATATTCAATCAAGTTAAAGACAAATGTATAACTGTTTGTAAAATGTAAACATGCCTTTTAGTTTTCACTTCACATCATGAATATATATCAGCTCTTATAAAATCGGGATTCGTTTCCAAGAAGTTAAACATCGCAAGTGAATCTATTTTTGGCAAGTTGTTGGATTGCCCTTTTTTAAATAAAGGTAAAGTAGGCATTTATTTCTAAAGGAATAATTAATCAAACGCTTTGTGTATGACTATATTATAGAAAAAGAATAATATAGCACAAAGGACGTGATAACTAAATGTAGGTAAATAAACAAATGGTACTTTTGTGGAAAAACCCGGAATGTGATGTTAAATCTTAACAGTCAATGATGGAACTTACATATTTGGAATCAGCTTTGCTTTTCTTTATTAAAATTTATTATTTTTGACCATTTTTAAAAAATATGTTTTCTTATTAACAAAAATTTAATATTTTTACAATCAGTGTGTATTAAGTATAATTTATTTTTAGAACATTTTTTTTTTTTTTTTTTTTTTTGTAGGATTATAAATGGTCTGTTACACAAGGAGAAAGAGCTAACAAAACAGCAAAAAAATGAGAAAAAGGTATAATATTGAAAAACTATAGTTTTAAAATTGCTTACCTCACAGCAATTGTATTGGTACAGCAACCAGCCAATTTTTACATACAAATCAATCTCCAAGATAGTTCTATGCATTTGTTGATGAAATATTAAAAAAAAAAAAAAAAAAAAAAACTTGACATTTAATTTTGTTTTTGTTTGTTATGAGTTATATGTTTAACCAGACTAGCAAGTTTGTAAAAGTTTTTGTTGCTCGGATATCTTTTTCATTATTCAGTAAAATTGGTTAATTTTTGGAAAGTTTTTAAGGTTTACACCAAGGAAAAACGTATTTTATATAGCCATGGCTTGGGATAATGCATTTGGCTTACACAATATGTTAAAGTGATCTAAATTGCCTATAATCATCCATTATATCATTATTTGTGACTTCCACAACAACAGCAAATCGCAAGTTTCATACTAATTATTAATCACGTCAGTTGACAAAATTTGATTTATTTTGTACTTTTGGTTTTATTGTTTCTTTTACACAAGATTTACATAATGCCTATATTAGGCTGAAACTTCTCTGCTTGAGAGCAGTCAAAATTTGATTAGAAATAACATTTTCATAGTTTTTATATTTGAGGAAACCCAGTTGTTGTTAGGTATGAGAATCAGAGAATCTTTCAAACATCAAGACATTAGATGTTATCCAAAAATTTGCATTCAAAACTCTCACAAATCATAAACAATTTTAAATTATTATTATTTATCATCAAAATGGGGAAAAAATTCAATCAAACTCTGGTCACAATGCAAAACGAATCGTCAGAGATCTAACTCGATCTGTTCTGCAGGAGATTTGTTTCATCTCTGACGACAGCTCAGTGCTCTAGCCACTTGAGCTACCATGAACACTACCTTTAACCAGTGCACAAAAAATGCAATATGTAGTATTTTGCTTAGGTATCCAGGTTCTTTGAAACTTGAAACCATTTCACAAGATTCTTGTCTCTTGCAAGTATTTTCTCCTTAAGGTCTTCTATGCAGTTTATGACTGATAAAATGTTACTGATATAATGTTATAACTGTATAAATTAAAATGTGTTGCATTGCATTTAGTTTCTGTTGACTTAGCAATTGCCTTGCTGAGAATTTTCATGAATTTATTTTCTAGTATTTTAAATTTTATTTCACTTCTCCTGTATAGGAAATAGCCTCTATTAAAGATCGTATTTCCAAATTAGATCAAGGCATTCCTGGTGAGTAAAATGATTTTCCTTATTCTCAATTGGCTTTTAGCTGATGTACTAATAGTTTAATACTTATTTATAAAATAAAGCAAATTTTAAAATTATTTACTCCTTATAAAACTCACTGAGGTATTATTTTTTGTACATTAAAAAAAAAATAAAAAAAAATTGAAAAGTGTTTAAAAAAAACTTTCAGTTTCTAATGCTTGAAAACCTTGAATTCTTTAAAGATATGTTTAAAATGCATTTATTTTCATTTCATTTTATTTTCTACAAATATAGCCAAACCATTTTTGGTCAATAAATTGAACAAATTCCGTCTAATTTTACTTTAGCCAATTAGCACAGTGGCAACCTATGGTTGAAAATGTTAGTGCAGCCAGAAACATGCAACTTCCCAACAACAGCTTCCCCCTCCCCAACTACACACACACTTCCCACAATCACACTTGAATTTTTTTTTTTTAAATTATCATTTTAAAAATCGTATTTTTTTGCACTTAAAAGTACATAACTAGTATTAATGTTTAAATGAAAAAAAATTCAGTTTTCACAAATTAATTAATATTTAACTCATTATAATTAGCATATTTTTGGACAGTAATTACTCGAGTTTTATGGAGCCCCAGAAAAGAAATTGTGATTGGAAATTGTTCGTAATATCATTCTTAATGTTATGAACCTCCTTCTAGTTTCTAAAATATATAGTTTTTTTTCATAGACTTTTTTTTAACATTTAAAGTAGAAAAAATTGCAATTTTCCTAAAAACTTTTACAAATTAAAAATCTAGCAAAATAGATTTTCTTTTCTAATCAATTTGACTGAGGTTCAAAACATCTAATGGTTAATGCAGATTTGAATTCTCAAATCCTTTTTTAAAAAGATTATATCTAACTTTAGTTATCATTGTTTAAATGAAGTTTCAAGTGCCAAAAACATGATTTTTTTAGACAACGAGTTTAAAATATTTCAATTTATTTTTGGAACAAAATAGTACTTCAAACTAATAAATAACTCTCTAGCTTTCAGATGGTCCCATTATCTCGCAAAAATTCAATCTAGAGATTATTTTAAAGCAGAATTTCTCATGGGCAGCCAAAGTTGGAAAATCGCTTATTTGGTTGCCTCGCTACACATTACGTGGAGGAAAGGCTCTATTGAATTCTATTAGTTACCATTAAAACTTTTTTTTAATTCGTGAACTTAGTATTGAGGCAAGAAGTTTGCTGTTTATCAGATTTTTTTACACCTACCGTAGAAATTGGATCTTCATTTTAGAAAATTGTAAAATATATAACTTTAGTTTTGAATTAATAAATTTAAATGCAGTCCTGCTGCAATGGCTATAGTGCACAAGCCGCCACTGAATTATCTACCAGAAAAACAGCAAGGTTGAACATATAGTAGATTGTGTTGTTCCTCCCGTCACTTCGCTTCTCCTTTTTGATGAGTACAGGAGCATGCACATCGTATTTAGAAATTTGTTTACTCCAAAAATCATGTGATTGTTTATCAATTCATGTGATCTTTTGTTTTTCTCTTCTGACTAGTAAGTAAATAAATGTTTTAGAATTTTTTTTCAGTTTGTACAATTTGAATAAAGTTTATTTCCATAAGTATCAATCCAACTTGCTTCTTAAAAATGCGGAAATGCAGATTTTTTTGTCACATAATAAAGATTATTAGAATTTTAAATGTTTTGCATTAATTTTATTTTTATTGTTTAATAGTTATATTGTACATAGTAAGTAATAAAATATTCATTCTAAAGTATGTTTTTGATTAAATAATTAAGAGTATCCAATAACTAAAGAAACATGTGCACCGCCAGGAAGTGCACTTGTCCCCCCCCCCCCCCTCCTTTTCTGGATAATAACAAAGTGAAATTTCATTAAGATAGAGAAATTGAAAAATCCAGATTAAACCAAAAAAAAAAAAAAAAAATGGCTTATATACCCTCTTGTGTATCCCCCTGAAAATAATTCGGTTGCTGCTCATGTTATTTAAAATAAACTTCCATACATGAATTCAATAAAATGTTACCAAGCTAAGTAAGCACAACTTTCGGTTATATAGCGTGTTATGAAAACTGTTTTATAGTATTTTGTAAAAAAAAATATATAGTTCACATTGCAATGTATCGTGACATCGTGATGTTTGCTTCCCGATATATCGCGATGCAGAAATGTTAACATCGCCCAGGTCTAGTCAGCGCTATTATCTAGGAGGCGCTGATAATTATTCCGCAACAATCATCGAGCGAGCACGATAAAGGCTCATGTGATTAATAACGAAGTTAGAGATGCTGAAATACTAGGGACAATGAAAAAGTAAAAAAATCATGGTTCTTATAAATCAAATGAAAACATTGATAAATTATTTCATTTCATGTTTGCCGTTATCGCGATTGCATCTAAATGTTTATGTGGGAAAAAATAGTTCCATATTATGCAATATTAGGAATCGAGCCGTCGGAGTGGATTAAAAGGCTGTTTAAGCAATATGAATTTTGTATTATTATTTGATGCAATCAAATCAATATGATGAAAATCAAACAAGAAAAGTAAATGGATATTCCCATCTGATGGTGGATCTACTATCTATTTTACTTTTCTTTTTATGGGACATAGTACTGCTTCTGATACACTCAAAGATTTTTTTATTCTATTGTAACCTTAAAATTTTCTTGTATTAAAACCAAAAAAACATTTTTTGTATTTACTCGATTTGAACATGTACCATTTTCCAATAAATTTCTTTTTGTTTCTTAAATAACTCTTAATTCTTAATTAACATTGCATTAGGATTTGCAATCATCCTGAAAAATTAATGAACAAAATTCTCTTGCACCTACTTGCAAAAAATCTTTCCTGTGCCTATGTGGCCAAGAAAAAATCTCAATGTAAACACTATGATTTGCGATTAGCTAAATAATAATTATGTTATATATATTCACAATTTTGAACCCATAACTTTGCAACTAACTTCTCATGATCAAACCTTTTAAAAATTGAAAATAAATTGGTCAAACATTTTAAGTTAAATTTAATTACATAAATAGATTATTTTGCAATTTATTGATTTTTTAATTTTAGTATCATTTGATCAAATTTGGAAGTAATTGAACAGCACTGTAATAGAAAGCAAATTTGAAAAGAAATGTATTCTTCATAAATTTTAGATTTAAGCATGTTAATTAAACAATTTAAAACTGGTTATAATGAAATATCTTAATTCAAAAACACCTGTCCCTATAAAAAATAGGTTTGTTAACTAAGAACGTAAGCAATATTCCTAAATTTACACAAACATTTGTTATCACTTTTCAGATTCTAGGAATATAAAGAAGCACAAAGTAAGAGATGTTGAAAGTGAAAAAGAAGATGAACTTCAAAGGTATTGGATTTCTTCATTTTTTTCTCTTGTTGATTTTAACAGTTAGAGCTGTTTTACATCTTAATAATTAGAGTTGTTTTACCTTTTAAAAATCAAAGCTCTTTTCCAACAAAAATTAGTTTTGCTATAAGTTTCATGAGCCACCCTTGAATTTTTTTTTATGATTGAAACGACCATGGAAAGGGCTCGATAATTTTACCAAAACCGGATATTATTGTAAAGTAGCAGGCAATGTTTTAAATTGAAAACACTATCAACACACTCACAGAAAAAATCAATAAATTTTAGTAGATTTATTAATAATATTAAACTTAACTTAAAATTAATAAGTCCTGGTCAAGGGCAACACAACAAATTAGAGTCATATAGTATAATAATCAATAATTGTTAATGTAATCAACATAATACAATTTGTGTTTAATGAATAATGTTCACTCCTTTAAAGTATTTAATATATATATGTTTGATGAAATTAATACATTTGATAATAAAATGTATAAAATTTTGTAACTACTCATATCTTATTCAGTTCTATTTTACAAATGCTTCTAATAAGAGCAAAAACTAAAACCCTTGCGATTGGAAATAAACTATTTGTTTTAGTTGATTAGAATAAACTATTTATCTCTATTCTTTTTTCAGTAATTGTATTTCTAGCTTTCATTTACTGATATAACAAAATTTCTTTTGGAACATAGAATTTTTAATATTTTACATTAGCTTTGAATGTACATGCAATAATATATCAAACCTGTACAACGTGACCCTCTCTCCCCTACACAAAATAATGTGTGGTTGATCATTTTGGAGACAGGTGCATCTACAAAATATATTGAGTGAATGGGAATCATCCTGAAAAAAAAAAAATATTGCTATGTGCAGGTTTATTGATAGAGGCAGTATCATTATGCACTGGTTTTATTGCATGTTCTAATCTAACATAAAACAACCATATTAATGGTATTTTGTTTTGTAGACTTCATTCAGAAAACAAGCAGGCATTTGATAGAACCCAGTTTCTTGCAAAGGTTACTCAATCCCTGGTAGCACACCATCTCTCAATTACTCCCTCGTCAAAGACCAATGACCTATTGCCACCTCTTCAAGATGTCTGTGAACGTATACTAGACAGCCAGCTCGATGACCCAAGTAACCTAACAGCTTTACTAGATGATATAAAAGCTGTGCAAATCTAGACTAACAAGGGGACCTTACGGTCTCGGAAATTCAGATCGGGATGAGACTCGGCATATTCATAGTATACCTTAAGGGACACAGTAAAGCAATAAAGCGCACTAGCCAGAAGATTCCGAGAAAACAGGCTCTAAAGTGTTACGTGCAGCTTATATACTAGTAGAGATTTTTGCTCTGCAATTCCCGGTGGCTAAGTGGTCAGCGTGCTGGGTTCCCGTACTGGCGATCTGGGTTCGCTACCTCGTGAGATAATTTTTTTTGTCTACTTATAAAGTAACTGTTACAGCTAACTGAAATTTGAATTAAAAATAATATTTTATTTTTAAATACGCAATGTGTTTTAATGAAGGTATATTAAAACTATTTACTATTCACACAAACAAGTGATTATAAATTTTGAAATATTATAAGCTGTTGAGAAATAAATGATTTTCGCAATAAACATGAAGAACCAGTTTCTATATGGAAGAGTAGGAATGTTGTCCTATTGTACATAAGCAGGAAGTCAGAAATTTTCAAAACCCTAACTGTACTTATCGAACAATTGTTCTACCCCTATCCAACCCACTTTATAAATTGACTTTATAAATTTAAAAAAAAAAAAAAATACAACACGAGGTATCAAACCCGAATCGCCCGTACGGGAACCCAGCACGCTGACCACTTAGCCACAGGGGAGCTGCAGAGCAAAAATCTCTACTAGTATATAACCTGTGTATAACACTTTAGAGCCTGTTTTCTCGGAATCTTCTGGCTAATGCGCTTTATTGCTTTACTGTGTGAATACTCTTAAGGTATACTACTAATCTGCCAAGTCTCATCCCAATCTGAATTTCCGAGACCGTAAGGTCCCCTTGTAAGTGAAAGAACTGTCCTAAAGTGTCTTTAACCCATTGACGGTCATGGGAATGGGCAAAATTCTACAGTTGTTTTCCCTGCAATAATTTTAAAATTATATTTCTAATTGAAATACATAATTTTTTTAATTACTTTTGATTTATTTAGTTTTAGATAGGTTATAAACATCGATATAGATAAACAAGTGGATAGACTGCTCCATTGTCAATGCAATGAGAAAAACGCGCCGGGGATTGCGAAGCTGGTGGGAAGATTAACCAATCACAGTTCACTTTTATAGTTGGATAGAAAAGCGAAAAACCTTGTGAAATACTAAAGTATATATTTTTTTGCACATTATTACTAATTAAGGTCTACTATTGACATTTCTGCTGTGTACAACCCAAAATTTTATTTTCAATCCTCGGCAATCCGTATTTTTTATCCCACCAACGGCATCTGGCAACGGCTTCATTTTCCCAGATTTAAGCAGTCTATCTAGTTGTTTATTTATATCGATGGTTATAAAATATCATCCTAATAAAGATATTTAAAAAATATTTTATTTTAAATTTTATTTATAAATTTTGAAATGTTGTGTATTGCTGGAAAAACTGGGAATCAAATGACGTATATATAAGTGCATGACCGTCAGTGGGTTAATTGAAATGCTATACTTGCAAGGTTACTGTTTAACAACATTGGCGGACCATATGAATGTCCTTTAACAGTTCTGGAATTGACTTCATGATTGACCTCATGATGAATTGACTTCATGAGATTTCAGACAATCTGAAACTGAACTGATGATAGTCAAAGTATTAAATTTTACTTGTTGAAATAAAAATTTAACTTCATAAAATAGCATTAACAGAGGATGAAAACAAACAGCCATTACCATTTTACAGTGCGAAACATTTCCAATACATATTTAGTTTTGACTTGCGCAATCTGAAAATTGCATCATTTTGGAAAAGCTCAGTTTTATTCTTCTGTATTCATTAGATCAGGAGGATTTGAAAGAAGAGACAATATTATCTTTTGTTACTGCTGTGCAGTGCTGCAAATCTGCAGTCACCTGATGCAGCCTATTTTGATTTTTCCTTTGCTCTAATTCTCTAGCTATAAACAAGTATCTTAAGATATTACATATCATCCATCTAAATTTTGCATAATCTTTCAGCTCTCATTCCTGTCATTAAATATTTCCTTTAGAGGAATATTCTATTTCTGCAAACTAATTCATTCTCGTAGTTTCAACTATACAGTAAAATTGCTTTGCTGTTAACTCGAACCTTCTCTTACTTTTAATGATTCATGATGTGCCTTTTACAGTGTGTTGTAGTGTTTTTTCAAAATTTAACATTCATAAATTAAAGAGTAGTTTTTATCAGTCTATCCATTGACGACAATTTAGGGTAGAAATGCATCAATAGTGGAGACAACTGAAAATTAAAAAGATATTACACTTGAAGCTCACTGAATGTTAAAAAAAAAATTAAAAAAAAAAAATAATAATAATAATAATAATAACAATAATAGTTTTTTTGTGTGTGACTTATCTCCTTTTAAGTGTTCTGTCATATTTTAAATAGAATTTTTAAAATATTTTAAACAAACGTTTTAATTAACCTAAAATATTTTTAATAATGAAAAGTAGTATCTATTCCATATTGCAATTCAACCCACAATCTCACTTTATTTCTTCAGTCAAGTGAAATATTTAAACTCTTTAACCTTCAGAATATGGCTTATTTTACCTGGTTATCTCTTAATATTTTAATGACCTGTGCCTTCTAGGCAATTTTAGGCTAAAAGTTACAAGACTAAACCGTCACTGTCATTTGTCAACTCCTGCCTATGTTTACAAGTTCCAATAATTATGAACAGTTGATCCTACAATTTGTTTCATTTAGTTTACAGTTTTATATTTCTGTTTGTGTTTAACTATTTATGTGTTTAACTGCTTATTATGTACTTATAAATAAATTTATTTTTTAAAAATTTCTGTGTAGTATTAATTTTTCAACCTCTTTTTGTGACCAACAGGACTTCAGGAAATATGTTAACTAAAACTCATGTAGTATTAATTTGAAATAAACCAGTAACATACCATATTGAACTAAACTGTTTTAAAGAATCGCTGTGATAATAAATTTGGGTTAAAAATTAAGTTTAAATTATAGATTGCACTTGATAGATTTTGGTTTTTTTGTCTCTTTATAAAGCACACTAATATATTTTATTATAAGTGTTTTGTATTAGAGAGTATTAAAGAATAAAATGTGTTGTTTAACTTCAAAACAGACAATCCTGGAAAATGTTTCGGGTAAAATCCAATTCACTTCTAGGTGATTATTTACTTTTAGAGTCCAATTTTCTTTTAAGATACAATTCATTGATGCGTTCTCAAAGCAAATTGACCCTTTTAAAGTACTGTCTCCAAATTTTGATTAGTTTGGTTAAAACAACCAACTCGTGTTAGGACGGTAGTTAGGAAAAGTTTAATTTTTGTATTATGCCATGCTATACATAAACTTATGGCTAAAACTATAGGCTTTATGTCTAAAAATAAATTATTGAAAATTTTCTTTATAGATCTCATTATTAGGAGTTTTTATTTGTTCCAATGAAGTTTGTTTTGTGTATATTTTTGTGAGGAGCTGGGACTAATGGTGATCGGAAAAAGCAGTTGAGAAGAATGAAAATTCCTATTTTCTGTGGTGAAATGAAAAACTGACTAACTTGCCTTGTCGCGTGGGGTATATATGCAATATTTCACTTATTCAGTATATTAATTGAATGTTTTTAGTTGTGGTGTCACATGGGGGCCCACCAACTCTAAAGCAACAACTCAACTCGACTCAACCAGGCAGAAAACATGAGATGACTCTGAACTCCCGGGCAACGTGCTACGAACTTAACTAACGAACTGATCAGACAATCATGACTCAACAACTTTCTAAAATTTAATTTGCACTGTTAAGAACAATTTTTATTTGCAAAAAGTAATGTCCTTTATATTTTCAAGTTAGTTATGTGCTTGTCAATGTTCATCGATGATCTCTACTTAAATAAAACCAACCGATAAGCACCTAACGTAACAGTGGTGACCTGTGTATTAACGAACATTTTAATAACTTTTGAGCGATATGGTGAGCATTACAACTGTGGTGATAAAGGATTACGACTTTAAACCTGACTTTTAAACGATTTGGAGCCGAATTAGAAATGATGAAAACCAACTTCCCAAATGGATACACGTCGTTTGAATGAATACACGTGGTGAAACCCGAAGTATCGCTGCATTGAAGTCCACGGCAGAGAGAACAAGGTAGGGATTTGACATTAATTCATTAATTCTTTCGGAGTGGTGATTGCTTTATTTCTTAATTGCATTATTTTATTTTGGTTTCGTTTTGATTTTTCCAATTACTTCTGTTTTTAAGTCAAAATGTCTGTTGCTGATAACACTGCTGAAAATGTGGAAATTAACCGCGTGCATATAAAATTACCAGTATTTCATAAGGGAAATATAAAGTTATTTTTAGCGCAACTCGATGCTGCATTTTCAATTGATCAAATTAGGAGCGAAACTTCTAAATACAACTATTTAATTAACGCGCTAGATAATGAAATTTTGGCTTTAGTTAGTGATTTGGTTCTTGAATGTCCTGATGATAAACCGTTTACTACTTTAAAAACGCGGCTTTTGGATTTGTTTCAACACTCAGCTGCCAAAGAGGCAAAAATTCTGTTGGAGGATTTACAGCTTGGAGACCAAAAACCAAGCATCTTATTACGTCGAATGAAGGAACTTTCACATGAAGGAACTTTCACAAGGCAAAGTTGGTGACGAATTTTTGAAAAATTTATGGTTGCAACGACTTCCGAAAAATATTCAAACTGTGCTAGCTATAAGTAGGGATGAGTTAGATAAGTTGGTAATTCTTGCCGATAAAGTTGCAGAATTGGCTGAACCTAGCAATTCATACGTAACTGTAGTGTCAGAAAATACTACCCTCTCTGAATTGAAAGGTCAAATCTCTGAATTGAGTCAAAAACTTGAACGACTGAGTACGAATTATGGATTAAATCATGAACGCAACCATTCACGCGGGCGTAATAACTACCGTAGAAACGCAACTTCCCGTAATCGTTCCGCAACTCCCCATAGTACACAAAACAATTTAAATGACAGAAGTATGTGCTGGTATCATTGTAAGTTTGGAGCAAGGGCTCTTAAGTGCAACTCTCCATGTTCCTTTCAAAATGCGTCGTGAAACGCGCAGGGCCAGTTTCAGTAGCGGCTTGCGATGATGGCTCTAACACCAAACATATAAGCCGTCGTTTGTTTATTTTGGATCTTAACAGTGGCATGAAATTTCTGGTTGATTCTGGTGCTGATATTTCTATTATACCTCAAACCGGAAATAATAAACCTTCGCCCATATATCTCTTTGCCGCCAATGATTCTAAAATCGCTACGTATGGAACAAAAATGATGGAATTAAATTTAAACTTGCGACGTACATTTAGGTAGGAATTTACTGTTGCCGACGTAACAAAGCCTATAATTGGATTTGATTTCTTAGAACAAGAGTTAGAAAATGACAGTCTGGGGCCATGGCGCAATGCGCAAGGGATGAGGGATGATGACGTCACCGGAAGGGGGCGTGACCGGATATGACGTCACAGGAAGTGACATCACCGGATATAACATCACCGGAAATCACGTGACCGGAAGTGGAGTGGAGTTGTTTCCTTCCTGCTGCTGTTTTAGTTTCGGTTTCATTATAAGCTGTTTGTGTATGACGTCACAGTAGGTATGACGTCATAATTTGTTTTATATTAAAGTTTAGAGCGATGGCAACACTTTCTAGTTTCGATTTACCTTTAAGATGGAGTTGAGTTGTTCTAGGACTGCTTGTAAATGAATAAGTTAGAGTGATAGGTTTTTATTGCGTGACGTCACAGTAGGTATGACGTCATAATGTGTTTTATATCAAAGTTTAGAGCGATGGCAACACTTTTTAGTGTCGATTTACCTTTCAGACTGAGTTGAGTTGTTCTAGGGCTGCTTATAAATGAATAAGTTAGAGTGATAAGTATTTTTACTAATGACGTCACAGTGGGTATGGCGTCATTCTATGTTAAGATTTACGTTTTAAGTGGTGATAACATTGGATATATACCAAATTTAGTTTTCAGGTGTTGGCAACGAGTTCTGATTGGTCAGCTAAATGCTCGCTTGTGACTGATAAGTTTTAAACATGTGACCAAAAGTTAACTCCTGATTGACTGTTTGGTTTTCTAGCGAGTTACTTACATATCCTTTAATCAAGTTAAAATACCTGCAACAAAGTTACACAAATTAAAAATGTTAAATTTGAAAAGTTAATAAAAGGAAGGCCATTTGCTAAGGGTCTAAAGAACCCTAACCCCGAGCTACACGTGATATTTCAATATTTTACCAAACAATTGTTAAAATATCGACTATCGGACGTTGCCTTCATGGTAACTTATCTACCCACCCCCCCTTCCCTAACTAATTTTGAATAAGTTAAGACTTTAGAATTACAATTAATAAATTTTGAAAAATTATTTATTAAAGGTGAGGACCCACCTCCAGCCCGATACCTCTTTTAGGAAGAATTGGTACCGCCTCACTCCACCCTATCAAAAAAAAAACTTATTCCAAAGAACGTATATTTCCTTGAAATATGAGGTCACTAACCAACCATCCAATAATATCTTTTAAGAAGACATCATTACCTTAAATCCTAAACAATTTAAAATTTTAAAAAATCTGAAAAGAAGACTTGTGAGAACGTATATTTCTCTCATGAATTAAATTTAATGATCACATACAAAATCCTGAAAAAAAAAATAACGTTAAATAAGTTTTTAAAAATTTAGTTAAAGTAATATTTTAGTTAAATTAAGGCTTAAAGAGATAAAAAAATAAAAAAAAAATTAAGAATTAAATGAATGATTTAAGGAATTTTGAAGTGACCATAGGCATAGCTGGTTATGCCATCTTCCAGCAGATACCGCTTGTCGTCATAGGCCGACAAGGCTCTCTTGGTTTGTTGGAGTGAGAAGATGTTTAAAAATTCACTTACCGAATAATCGAAACGAAATCTGCGAAGCTAAAATAACTGTGAATAACTACACAAGTACGAACAAAATCGCGATGAGAAAAAAAACACGAAGTATTAAACACGTCTTTCACACTCAGGTATCTAAGTAGAAATGGCGAGACGGCAACCGGTAGCGTCTATATATGAGGGGTGATCACGTGACTTCACCGACCAATCAGGTTTCACGGTAGAGGGTGCTACTGACTATCGACCCGTCAGAAGGGAGGGGAGCGGGACTAGGGATGTTTCAACACGCTTCAACGCGTTTGCGAGTTGAGTTGTTGTGTAACGATCTTGATTGAAACAGTTAAAGTGATAGATAATTTGTTCGTGACGTCATAGTGTAGCGAATGGGTTTTTAGCGTAGACAGTTGTTGCAATTGGAGTAATTATGAAATTTATTAAATATAAAGATAATATTTAGTAATAATTATCAGATTTTATTATTATTATTATAAAAAATAAACTTATAAAAAAAGTGAACGTGAAAATTTACTTTACGAATAAAAATCATGTCTTTAAAATGTGTACGAATATCACTAAATAAGAGAAAAAAGTAACATACTTAAACTCTTTAAAATAAATAACTTTAACATTAACGTAAAAAATTTACTTTTCACATAAAAATCACTTTAAAATGAGTAAAAATATCGCTAAATAAGAGAAAAAAAGTAACTTACTTAAAATTTCTAAGATAAATATTTAACCTTTACTCGAAAATTCCCTTCATATATAAAAATCACGACTTTAAAATATGACATGCAAGAGAAAAGTAACGTACTTAAACTTTCTACGACAAATAACTTTAACATTAACGTAACATTTTACTTTACACATAAAAATCCCGACTTTAAAATATGTAGAAATATCGCTAAATAAAAGAAGAAAAAAAAGTAACATACTTAAACTTTGTACGACAAATAACTTTGACATTAACGTAAAAAATTTTCTTCACATATAAAAATCACGACTTTAAAATGTGACGTGTAAGAAGAATTAGCATACTTAAAATTTCTACGACAAATAAATTTAACCTTTACGCGAAAATTTACTATATACATAAAAATCATGTCTTTAAAATATGTAAAAATATTGCTAAATAAAAGAAAAAAAACTAACATACTTAAACTTTGCACGACAAATAACTTTAGCATTAACGTAAAAATTTACTTCACATATAAAAATCACGACATTAAAATGTGACATGTAAGAAGAATTAGCATACTTAAAATTTCTACGATAAATAATTTTAACATTTGAGTGAAAATTTACTACATATATAAAAATCATGTATTTAAAATATCGCTGAATAAAAGAAAAAAGTAACATACTTAAACTTTCTACGACAAATAACTTTAACATTAACGCAAAAATTTACTTTACACATAAAAATCACGACTTTAAATTTGACATGCAGGAGGAAAGTATAACATACCTATAATTTCTACGACAAAGAATTCAAACATTGCCATTCATGTCTTTAAAATGTATAATGACAACTCTAACTTTTAGAAAAAAGAAACACTAAAAATTTACAAGGCAAAGAATTTAAAATTGAACGTGAAAATTAACTTCACATGTACAATCATACTCTTATATCAACGATAAATAAGATAAAAAAGAAGCTCTAAAAATTTATAAGGCAAATAATTTAAATAATACGCGAAAATTTACCACACATATAAAAATTATGTCTTTCAAATGTGTAAGAATAACGCTAAATTAGAGAAAAAGAAATACTAAAAATTTATAAGGTAAGGAATTGAAACAATATGCGAAAATTTATTTCACGCATAAAATTTTTATCTTTAAAATGTGTAAGAATAATGCTAAATTAGAGAAGAAAAGTAACTTACTTAAACTTTCTAAGATAAATATTTAACCTTTACGCGAAAATTTCGTATCATGTGTTTAAAATGTAACATATAAGAGAAAAAAAACTAACATACTTGAACTTTCTATAGCAAAGAATTTAAGCATTAGCGTAAAAATTCACTTTACATATAAAATTCACATCTTTAAATGGGAAGATAAGCAGGTGACGGTAATTAGCCAATCAGGGTAGCGGTAGGTGATACGCCATTCGCCGGCATTTTTAGATCGGAGGATGAGTCACGCTAAAACTTGTTGGAACAGGTCGGGAGATTTGTACAGCAAGAACAACAGCATCGACGCGCAAGCAGCGGGTGATGCTGTGATGTGTCAGCAGATCTTTGAGATTATCGTTTTCCTACTTTGCCGTTTTCATAATGAAATGTTTGTGAAAACTTGGAATGAATAATGTGGATTTCAAAGACATATTAGTAAGTGAAGGTAGAATTCGCATGGACTTTCTTCCAAAAAGTATGATTCACTTGGAGAATTTAAGATCATTTCTACTTGAAAACTTTTCTATTATTTAAAACATTGAATATTGTTCAAACTCAGTGGGATTATATGCTACAATACGGGTAAAACTTAACAAAATTGTTACATAGAAGAAAAATAGTAAGAGATTTAAAATAAATATTAGTTATAGATACTCCAAAGAAAAAATTTCACCTCTACTTTTCAATCGGAAAATCAATACAAGTTGGAAATTTATGTTACTTCAAGAAAGACTTAGACAATTTACTTTGTAATAATATACGTTAAGGTGTCGTATTAACTCGTGCAATACATGCTGACTAAGGTTTATTTTACTTGAAAGGTGAATTGGGGGAAAATATTAAATAAATTGTAGATATTAAATACATTGTAGATATGCATTCAAGTTTTGAAAATCACCTGCAAGACTTTTAAAACATCTTAAGATAAATTGAAAGAAACTTTTTATACTCTGAAAGGAAATCACAAGTAATTTAGTTAACTTTTTTCATGGTAACACTTATATTCAACGACATGTTTTTAAAATTTAACCTTCTTTACATGATAATAGTTATAAATTTTTTCAATCTCAGATGCGATATACTATTATTTCTAACATATATGTTACGAATTGTGTAAAGTTTTTAAAAGAGTATATGCAAATCACCAATCAGAAACATAAAAATCTAACATCAATCAAACACACTAAAATAATAAGATATTTTCCTTAGTGGAAATAGTTAACTACTCATGTGATGGAATGTACTTAGAAAATTTAAATACTGAAAAAAGTTTGCTAGGCAAACTTAAAGAATATATTTTTTTTTTCTTGTGAAAAACTAGCATAAATTTGAAAAATATAGAGTTTGTTACTACGTAAAATTGAACATCATCTGGACAAACTAAATTATACATGAATTTTTTTTTATTTGAGAGGTGCTGACAATATATCATTAATACAGAGATTTTTAACTTCCACCCATAATTTCTAAATAACTTATACATAAATTTCAGAAAACTGAAACGGAATGTGTTTTACAAGACGCTTATTTTGTAAGATGAATATTCAATATTAATATAACTGAGCAAAGTTCATTACGGAAAAAACTTGTAAAAGATACTTATATTTTGAAAATAGTTTGAAATATCCTTTTAAATTTATGAATGCTCGCTTTCGAAAGACACAAATAAAACTGATATTACACATGATAATTAACACATGCATAACATTAATCAAACAAAGTGGAATTTTTATTGCTTGTGACCGATAACTTTTCAGTGAAGTAGAACTTACATAGGAAATTTGTGCAAACTTTTTCAACTTTTAAACCAAGTATTATGTAAAATTATAAATTACGATAGGAAATAGCACACTTCAGAATCGGAACAAGTCTTCTAGTTAAGCTAAATTTATTTCTCAAGGAATTGAAAGCATACCAGACAAGTCCTTATCATTTCGCATCTTTTCTCATGTTGCAAGAAGACATACTTTGTAAAAGATCGTCGTTGCACTTAACAAAAATCAGTAAAAATAAATGTATTTTCTATGGCAAAGATAAAACTTCACAACTTAATTACTGAAATTTAGCTAAGTTGCATATGGTTTATTCACATAACTCGCATATGCTTCGAATGTTGAAATATATTTGTCATTTGAAATCAAACTAATCGAAAATAAACGCTACCTACATTTTCAAGTCGGAAATTACTATTAAATAAACTTTACATGTAAAACATTGTCATGTTAAAAAGAAAAATCTACAAAAATGTAAATGATAATTTTACTGTTGGTACATAAATGATGAATAATTTATGATTTTATTCTAGGCAAACGTTTTATTGTCTAACAGAGAACTTAAACTTTAGCAGAAAAATAAAAAAATACAATTTTTATATAATATCATGCTTGTCGAAAATTGAATTTATTAGCTGTTGTAATAGATTTTTATTGTCCAAATTTCTATAGTTTTTCTTCCCGGTGCAATAAAATTAAGTTCATGTGTAATGATTAGGTTTTTTTTTTTATGAATCTTATAAATTTAATGAAATTATTATGACCTAAGAGATTGAGTGAACTGAATAAATCAATGATGTAAATTTAAACAGTGACTTGAACTGATACATACTATAACTGTAAAGAAGTATGACAAAGTGATAGATGAAGTAAAAATAGAAGTTGAATGAAATGTGTTGAAAAAAGTTGAAGACGACAAGAAATTCGTAATTGAGAATTATCATTGACTTATATTAACTTCGTTTTCTTGCTTATGACAAGAAAATACACTCTTTCTTATTAAGAACCAACTTGATATCTTATCATAGAATGACAATGATGAAATATCTATACATTAAAAAAAAAAAAAAAAAAAAAAATACCAAACTTAGACATAGCAAATTTCTTGAAATTCATGTATAATGCGAGAAGTTTTACTGGAAATATAGAAGATACAACATTGAAAGATGTGAATGTTTCGAAATACTTTATCAGAAAAAAAAAATGCGCTGAGATTCGCTATAAAAAATTTTAGGAGAAAGTTTAAACAAAATTTAAAATCAAACATGCTTTTAAATGGGAACACAAATATTAAAACTATAGCACATTAAACAATTTATATTACGTCATCTCAGTTGTATCAAACTGAATAACATGAAAAACAACCACAAACTGAATAAACATGAAAATTATCAATATATGTGGAAAAGTTTCCTTTTTTCACATATAAAAAAAATAACACATTGACGTACGTTAAGATCACGAAACATGCATAATCATATACCGATAAGAGCAACAAATGTTGCGGGGAGATATTCACATGATGGTCAATATCCCATGAATAAATTGATTGATTGAATTTATAATGCTAATTCCAATAGTATTCCACGTAACTTCAACTTCATATGTTACACTATAGATATATTTATTTTTCAAATATATTGACTTTCGAAAAATCATCCTTCAATACAAGAATGATCATAGTAAGAATAAAAGAAAAGATACTAAGCATTGATTTAAAGTGTATTTATTTCAACTTAGCAACAAATCATATGCTTGAAACGAAAATTGCTTCGAACCAAAGTATAACCATCCAATTTCATTGATTCCTACAAGGACATTTTTCTCATCTAGTAATTGAATTTTTTTTTTCTCATACACATTATAAGTGATGTCCAATCAGGTGTAGAATAGTTGAAGATATCCGACCTCTTTCTAAATATTAATAAGTCACTGTTGAAAAACTTATAAAAATTTCAATTTACACTTAAAGTTTTTTTTTTTTTTATATATATTTCAAAGAATTTTTTCAAATCAATATGTATATTTAAATACTGAAACTTATTCACTTCAATAAATGTATGTTTAAGTTATAAAACTCTTCGTATGTATTGAAAAATTGTAACTTTTCGTCTTCTTCGTATAAATCGATAACTTATACACTAGTTCTTCATCAATTAATCTTCTAAGTAAATCTTTCAAAGCTAAAAACATACTTATAGCTTTGCATTTGTAACATGTTAAATTGTACATGTTTCTCGTGAAATTAAAATTTTATATGTTTTCCATGAAAATATCTGAAATTTTGTAACTTTCACATGAAACATGTACAATTTAACATGTTACAAATGCAAAGCTATAAGTATGTTTTTAGCTTTGAAAGATTTACTTAGAAGATTAATTGATGAAGAACTAGTGTATAAGTTATCGATTTATACGAAGAAGACGAAAAGTTACAATTTTTCAATACATACGAAGAGTTTTATAACTTAAACATACATTTATTGAAGTGAATAAGTTTCAGTATTTAAATATACATATTGATTTGAAAAAATTCTTTGAAATATATATAAAAAAAAAAAAACTTTAAGTGTAAATTGAAATTTTTATAAGTTTTTCAACAGTGACTTATTAATATTTAGAAAGAGGTCGGATATCTTCAACTATTCTACACCTGATTGGACATCACTTATAATGTGTATGAGAAAAAAAAAATTCAATTACTAGATGAGAAAAATGTCCTTGTAGGAATCAATGAAATTGGATGGTTATACTTTGGTTCGAAGCAATTTTCGTTTCAAGCATATGATTTGTTGCTAAGTTGAAATAAATACACTTTAAATCAATGCTTAGTATCTTTTCTTTTATTCTTACTATGATCATTCTTGTATTGAAGGATGATTTTTCGAAAGTCAATATATTTGAAAAATAAATATATCTATAGTGTAACATATGAAGTTGAAGTTACGTGGAATACTATTGGAATTAGCATTATAAATTCAATCAATCAATTTATTCATGGGATATTGACCATCATGTGAATATCTCCCCGCAACATTTGTTGCTCTTATCGGTATATGATTATGCATGTTTCGTGATCTTAACGTACGTCAATGTGTTATTTTTTTTATATGTGAAAAAAGGAAACTTTTCCACATATATTGATAATTTTCATGTTTATTCAGTTTGTGGTTGTTTTTCATGTTATTCAGTTTGATACAACTGAGATGACGTAATATAAATTGTTTAATGTGCTATAGTTTTAATATTTGTGTTCCCATTTAAAAGCATGTTTGATTTTAAATTTTGTTTAAACTTTCTCCTAAAATTTTTTATAGCGAATCTCAGCGCATTTTTTTTTTCTGATAAAGTACTTCGAAACATTCACATCTTTCAATGTTGTATCTTCTATATTTCCAGTAAAACTTCTCGCATTATACATGAATTTCAAGAAATTTGCTATGTCTAAGTTTGGTATTTTTTTTTTTTTTTTTTTTTTTTTAATGTATAGATATTTCATCATTGTCATTCTATGATAAGATATCAAGTTGGTTCTTAATAAGAAAGAGTGTATTTTCTTGTCATAAGCAAGAAAACGAAGTTAATATAAGTCAATGATAATTCTCAATTACGAATTTCTTGTCGTCTTCAACTTTTTTCAACACATTTCATTCAACTTCTATTTTTACTTCATCTATCACTTTGTCATACTTCTTTACAGTTATAGTATGTATCAGTTCAAGTCACTGTTTAAATTTACATCATTGATTTATTCAGTTCACTCAATCTCTTAGGTCATAATAATTTCATTAAATTTATAAGATTCATAAAAAAAAAAACCTAATCATTACACATGAACTTAATTTTATTGCACCGGGAAGAAAAACTATAGAAATTTGGACAATAAAAATCTATTACAACAGCTAATAAATTCAATTTTCGACAAGCATGATATTATATAAAAATTGTATTTTTTTATTTTTCTGCTAAAGTTTAAGTTCTCTGTTAGACAATAAAACGTTTGCCTAGAATAAAATCATAAATTATTCATCATTTATGTACCAACAGTAAAATTATCATTTACATTTTTGTAGATTTTTCTTTTTAACATGACAATGTTTTACATGTAAAGTTTATTTAATAGTAATTTCCGACTTGAAAATGTAGGTAGCGTTTATTTTCGATTAGTTTGATTTCAAATGACAAATATATTTCAACATTCGAAGCATATGCGAGTTATGTGAATAAACCATATGCAACTTAGCTAAATTTCAGTAATTAAGTTGTGAAGTTTTATCTTTGCCATAGAAAATACATTTATTTTTACTGATTTTTGTTAAGTGCAACGACGATCTTTTACAAAGTATGTCTTCTTGCAACATGAGAAAAGATGCGAAATGATAAGGACTTGTCTGGTATGCTTTCAATTCCTTGAGAAATAAATTTAGCTTAACTAGAAGACTTGTTCCGATTCTGAAGTGTGCTATTTCCTATCGTAATTTATAATTTTACATAATACTTGGTTTAAAAGTTGAAAAAGTTTGCACAAATTTCCTATGTAAGTTCTACTTCACTGAAAAGTTATCGGTCACAAGCAATAAAAATTCCACTTTGTTTGATTAATGTTATGCATGTGTTAATTATCATGTGTAATATCAGTTTTATTTGTGTCTTTCGAAAGCGAGCATTCATAAATTTAAAAGGATATTTCAAACTATTTTCAAAATATAAGTATCTTTTACAAGTTTTTTCCGTAATGAACTTTGCTCAGTTATATTAATATTGAATATTCATCTTACAAAATAAGCTTCTTGTAAAACACATTCCGTTTCAGTTTTCTGAAATTTATGTATAAGTTATTTAGAAATTATGGGTGGAAGTTAAAAATCTCTGTATTAATGATATATTGTCAGCACCTCTCAAATAAAAAAAAATTCATGTATAATTTAGTTTGTCCAGATGATGTTCAATTTTACGTAGTAACAAACTCTATATTTTTCAAATTTATGCTAGTTTTTCACAAGAAAAAAAAAATATATTCTTTAAGTTTGCCTAGCAAACTTTTTTCAGTATTTAAATTTTCTAAGTACATTCCATCACATGAGTAGTTAACTATTTCCACTAAGGAAAATATCTTATTATTTTAGTGTGTTTGATTGATGTTAGATTTTTATGTTTCTGATTGGTGATTTGCATATACTCTTTTAAAAACTTTACACAATTCGTAACATATATGTTAGAAATAATAGTATATCGCATCTGAGATTGAAAAAATTTATAACTATTATCATGTAAAGAAGGTTAAATTTTAAAAACATGTCGTTGAATATGAGTGTTACCATGAAAAAAGTTAACTAAATTACTTGTGATTTCCTTTCAGAGTATAAAAAGTTTCTTTCAATTTATCTTAAGATGTTTTAAAAGTCTTGCAGGTGATTTTCAAAACTTGAATGCATATCTACAATGTATTTAATATCTACAATTTATTTAATATTTTCCCCCAATTCACCTTTCAAGTAAAATAAACCTTAGTCAGCATGTATTGCACGAGTTAATACGACACCTTAACGTATATTATTACAAAGTAAATTGTCTAAGTCTTTCTTGAAGTAACATAAATTTCCAACTTGTATTGATTTTCCGATTGAAAAGTAGAGGTAAAATTTTTTCTTTGGAGTATCTATAACTAATATTTATTTTAAATCTCTTACTATTTTTCTTCTATGTAACAATTTTGTTAAGTTTTACCCGTATTGTAGCATATAATCCCACTGAGTTTGAACAATATTCAATGTTTTAAATAATAGAAAAGTTTTCAAGTAGAAATGATCTTAAATTCTCCAAGTGAATCATACTTTTTGGAAGAAAGTCCATGCGAATTCTACCTTCACTTACTAATATGTCTTTGAAATCCACTTTATTCATTCCAAGTTTTCACAAACATTTCATTATGAAAACGGCAAAGTAGGAAAACGATAATCTCAAAGACCTGCTGACACATCACAGCATCACCCGCTGCTTGCGCGTCGATGCTGTTGTTCTTGCTGTACAAATCTCCCGACCTGTTCCAACAAGTTTTAGCGTGACTCATCCTCCGATCTAAAAATGACGGCGAATGGCGTATCACCTACCGCTACCCTGATTGGCTAATTACCGTCACCTGCTTATCTTCCCATTTAAAGATGTGAATTTTATATGTAAAGTGAATTTTTACGCTAATGCTTAAATTCTTTGCTATAGAAAGTTCAAGTATGTTAGTTTTTTTTCTCTTATATGTTACATTTTAAACACATGATACGAAATTTTCGCGTAAAGGTTAAATATTTATCTTAGAAAGTTTAAGTAAGTTACTTTTCTTCTCTAATTTAGCATTATTCTTACACATTTTAAAGATAAAAATTTTATGCGTGAAATAAATTTTCGCATATTGTTTCAATTCCTTACCTTATAAATTTTTAGTATTTCTTTTTCTCTAATTTAGCGTTATTCTTACACATTTGAAAGACATAATTTTTATATGTGTGGTAAATTTTCGCGTATTATTTAAATTATTTGCCTTATAAATTTTTAGAGCTTCTTTTTTATCTTATTTATCGTTGATATAAGAGTATGATTGTACATGTGAAGTTAATTTTCACGTTCAATTTTAAATTCTTTGCCTTGTAAATTTTTAGTGTTTCTTTTTTCTAAAAGTTAGAGTTGTCATTATACATTTTAAAGACATGAATGGCAATGTTTGAATTCTTTGTCGTAGAAATTATAGGTATGTTATACTTTCCTCCTGCATGTCAAATTTAAAGTCGTGATTTTTATGTGTAAAGTAAATTTTTGCGTTAATGTTAAAGTTATTTGTCGTAGAAAGTTTAAGTATGTTACTTTTTTCTTTTATTCAGCGATATTTTAAATACATGATTTTTATATATGTAGTAAATTTTCACTCAAATGTTAAAATTATTTATCGTAGAAATTTTAAGTATGCTAATTCTTCTTACATGTCACATTTTAATGTCGTGATTTTTATATGTGAAGTAAATTTTTACGTTAATGCTAAAGTTATTTGTCGTGCAAAGTTTAAGTATGTTAGTTTTTTTTTCTTTTATTTAGCAATATTTTTACATATTTTAAAGACATGATTTTTATGTATATAGTAAATTTTCGCGTAAAGGTTAAATTTATTTGTCGTAGAAATTTTAAGTATGCTAATTCTTCTTACACGTCACATTTTAATGTCGTGATTTTTATATGTGAAGAAAATTTTTTACGTTAATGTCAAAGTTATATGTCGTACAAAGTTTAAGTATGTTACTTTTTTTTCTTCTTTTATTTAGCGATATTTCTACATATTTTAAAGTCGGGATTTTTATGTGTAAAGTAAAATGTTACGTTAATGTTAAAGTTATTTGTCGTAGAAAGTTTAAGTACGTTACTTTTCTCTTGCATGTCATATTTTAAAGTCGTGATTTTTATATATGAAGGGAATTTTCGAGTAAAGGTTAAATATTTATCTTAGAAATTTTAAGTAAGTTACTTTTTTTCTCTTATTTAGCGATATTTTTACTCATTTTAAAGTGATTTTTATGTGAAAAGTAAATTTTTTACGTTAATGTTAAAGTTATTTATTTTAAAGAGTTTAAGTATGTTACTTTTTTCTCTTATTTAGTGATATTCGTACACATTTTAAAGACATGATTTTTATTCGTAAAGTAAATTTTCACGTTCACTTTTTTTATAAGTTTATTTTTTATAATAATAATAATAAAATCTGATAATTATTCCCTAATAACCATGTGACGAGTATGTGACGAAAAGCGATATCGCATAGAGATCACGCGATGTCACGGCGATATCACACAGGGGTCACATAGTCGTCCAATGTCCGTTTTAGAGGGGGTTTTGCGACGTAACTTTGTGATATCGCTGCGATATCGCTTTTCGTCACATTGTGACATTGGGGACGAATTTGCGATTTTTGCGATATCGCATTGTGATCTGTATGTGATCTTAGTGATTTTGGCGACATCCGTGTGATTTATGTGATCTTCGCAACGAAAGCTTTGTCACTGCGATATCGCTTTGTGACCTAAATGTGATCTTAGTGATTTTGGCGACATCCGTGTGATTTATGCGATCTTCGCGACGAAAGTTTTGTCACTGCGATATCGCTTTGTGACCTAAATGTGATCTTAGTGATTTTGGCGACATCCATGTGATTTATGCGATTTTCGCAACGAAAGCTTTGTCGCTGCGATGTCACATTGTGATCTGTATGTGATCTTAGTGATTTTGGCGACATCCGTGTGATTTATGCGATCTTCGCAACGAAAGCTTTGTCACTGCGATATCGCTTTGTGACCTAAATGTGATCTTAGTGATTTTGGCGACATCCATGTGATTTATGCGATTTTCGCAACGAAAGCTTTGTCGCTGCGATGTCACATTGTGATCTGTATGTGATCTTAGTGATTTTAGCGACATCCGTGTGATTTATGCGATCTTCGCAACGAAAGCTTTGTCACTGCGATATCGCTTTGTGACCTAAATGTGATCTTAGTGATTTTGGCGACATCCGTGTGATTTATGTGATCTTCGCAACGAAAGCTTTATCACTGCGATATCGCTTTGTGACCTAAGTGTGATCTTAGTGATTTTGGCGACATCCGTGTGATTTATGCGATCTTCGCGACGAAAGCTTTGTCACTGCGATATCGCTTTGTGACCTAAATGTGATCTTAGTGATTTTGGCGACATCCGTGTGATTTATGCGATCTTCGCAACGAAAGCTTTGTCACTGCGATATCGCTTTGTGACCTAAATGTGATCTTAGTGATTTTGGCGACATCCATGTGATTTATGCGATTTTCGCAACGAAAGCTTTGTCGCTGCGATATCGCTTTGTGACCTAAATGTGATCTTAGTGATTTTGGCGACATCCGTGTGATTTATGCGATTTTCGCAACGAAAGCTTTGTCACTGCGATGTCACATTGTGATCTGTATGTGATCTTAGTGATTTTGGCGACATCAGTGTGATTTATGCGATTTTCGCAACGAAAGCTTTGTCACTGCGATATCGCTTTGTGACCTAAATGTGATCTTAGTGACATCCGTGTGATTTATGCGATTTTCGCAAAGAAAGCTTTGTCGCTGCGATGTCACATTGTGATCTTAGTGATTTTGGCGACATCTATGTGATTTTCACAACAAAAGCCTTGTTCCTGCAACATAATTATACAAAAAATTCACAATTAATTTTTTTTATCAACTACCTATATCTGCTTCAAGTATCTACTCTCACTATGAAGAGGCTCAGTACCTTTTCTTTACGTCAAATATTTTCTAATACTATGGTAATATAATTTATACTATCAAGGCCAATCATTACTTTAATGACTGGCCTTAATGGTATAATCATAGTATTAGAAAATATTTGAATATTTTCTAAAAGTATGAACTTTTTCTAAACTTAATATACATGAACTTAATGGTATAATAAATTAAAGAATCATAGCATTAGAAAATATTTGTTCGTCTTCAACAAGACTTTGGGAAGTAAAAACTAGTCTCTTATATTAAAAACCAATGAAACAGTTAACTACCTAATTAGCCTTTAACCAAGAGAATTTATCCATTCCAATAGATTTCTCAGCTAAATATATATCTTAAAAATAAGACAAAACATGACTAAATCTATTAAAGCACAATGTAATGTATCTCATGCATCTCAATTTTTCTTTTAAACTGATTACAATGTTGTTTTGCCATTTTGGGCAAATCTTCCATTTTATAAGTTTAGCATAAAAGAAAAATACAAAACTAAAAACAGGTTGAAGAAATCAAGCAAAAATGGAAATATGCAATTAAAATAAGAGTAAAAACATAAGAAGGTAATAAGTTTATTTTATTGAACACAAAGCAAACATATTCTTTGTTACACTAAATATTGCAGAATGTTTTTTCTTTTCGGCAAGGTATCTGTCAATCTGACTGCCAGGAATTATGCCACTTCCTTCAATGTAGTATTCTTTCTCCGTGTTTCAGAGCATTAGGTGTAGGCTTTGGACCTAGAAAATTAAAAATAGGTTATTCTTAAATTTCAGTTTAAAATACACCATTTTTAAAATTGCCATTCACAATGCAATTTTAAAAATCTAATGCAATTATAGCACAAGATGCTAGTTCATAAAAATAAAAACAGAAATTCTGTGCCAACTTTAAGTATTCATAACAAGGTTATAATAGTAATTAAAACGTGTAATGCCAACATAAATAATTGATAATTATACTCAATTCTGATATTGTTACAAGTGATTATTTACAGCTTTCATCACTGTAATCCATTAATTACTAACAAATTTATTTGGAATAGTATGACTTACTATTTTCTGATTTTTTTCTTTTAAATCCTTTTTCCCTTACCTTTGCAAAACTAAAACTGATAAATGGTATACCAATTAAAAAGCTAACACACCTCTGCGTCTAACAAATAGTTTATTTACAATTGCACATATTGCTATCTGTTTGACAATTTTTTTTTTTTTTTTTGGTTTTTAATGAATATGCAGTAGGAAATATGTTAACTCGAGCTGGAAATGATCCTCTTTTCATCTGTGAAAGTAAAAGGACAAAAAAAAAAAAAAAAAAAAAAAAATGGTTTTAAAACAGTTTTTAATTTTAACATTTCCCTCCATTATTTCTTAAAAAATATAACTTATATATTAAAAAAGTTCAATTGAACTGAATAATGGATTCACAGATACAACTTATCACTAGACGACCAGATATCCGAGCCATGCCAAGTTCTGCCTTTCGAATCAAGGTTCAATACATCTCTTAGTAAAAGAATACAATACCTAATGCTGATATTTATGTCTATCTATGACTCACTCTGATAACAGAGGTTTTATCAGACTAGTACTTCCTAATTAGTGACAAAAAATATTTGTCCATTTTTAATTATTGCTAAAAAAATTGACTTGTTACTGAAAGTTGTTACGTCCAGCAACCATTTGGGACCTCTAATTCCCCAAAATTGATATTTGAGAACACTATTATTAAAAGCAATAAATTTGGCAACAGTAAGTGATTTTAAAATAATAAGGTAATTTGAGGGGGTTCAAACGACTGTTCGAAGAAGATGCCTGCTATACCTTTTGTTACTTTTCGAGTTTTACAACAAAAGATAAAATAAAAAATTATAGCGTGCTTTTATTTTACTATCTAATTGTCTATCATTAGGAATTTTATACAAAAACTAGTTATATCACAGAATAACTAGACAACTGTTATAACTAATTATTTCACAATTTAACCTCTATGATATGTTGTTTCAAACTTTGCTTAAAGTAAGTACTCCAGTCTTTATATAGAAAAACTAATTTCACTTTCATACATAGACAATAACACACGCATAACATATATGGTCAATTAGAGAATTCAAAAGCTAAAAAAAAAAAAAAAAAAACATCCTCAGGCTTAACTTTTTCCTTAGTGGCATTATTGTATTTCTTCTAAATCAATTACATTTCATAGAAGATATATCTGAAGACTACAATTTCTTGAAATTTGAAAGAAATTAATGCTGTTATGTTCAATTAGTATTGCAAAATGTTGACAGCAGCCATACTTCACCATGGATTCTTGCTTCATGGATTACGTAAATATTTTGAGGTATATATATATACATACAAACAAAATAAAATGAAAAACAGCAGAAATTTGGAATTGTATCATGGGGCATCTTTTTAACCTATTAGCATATGTACTGGTAATTTGTTGTATTTCTATAGCTTTGATGTTTTTGATTTTACATTTGTAATTTCATTTTTTCCCTTTTGTTATGTATATACATAGGCGTAAAGTACGGGGAGCAGGGGGGGCTGGCCTCCCCATTTTTAAATTCTGGGGAGGCTGCCTACCCTGATTTTTGTAACACTATCTCCTTTTTTTCCCTCCATTCTCCAAATAAATTATAATAACTGTTTATTGTTGGTATTATATGAGAAGTTGTGTCATACCTAGATTTTCGAAAAATTAATAGATTTCGATAATTTTTCGAAAAATTTCATCTTCCGTCAAAACTTGCCCCCCCCCCCCCATGTTTTTTGAAAAGTTGACACCTATGTGTATATATATACACATATATACATATATCTATATGCATATATATACATACACATATATATATACATACACACATATATAATATATACATATACACATATATAAATACATATATAGTAATTTCAAAACTATAAAGAATTTAAATTGACATATTTTTAGTTAAAAATTAATATTGTGCATGGATAGTCAATGAAATTGAAGCTTATGACTCAAATATATTTGAACCATAAGCAATTTTTATGCACACTTTTGCTGCGCAAAAATTATAAAATGAGTAAAACTACATGAACAATAATGGCATTTTTCATTAAAAAAATTTTTAGCCAGAAAACTAGTTTTGCTATCAAAAGAGTAATTTACCTGTTGACTAACATAATCGTCTTCAGCTCTACGTCATTGACCAGGAAAGTCTTGCTTCACCCATCTGGTTTAGCAGGCTCTTGTTCCATGTCAGATCAGTGTTGGTTTGTCTTCTCCATGAACCATCAACTAAATTCTCCCCAAAGGTGCTTTTGAGAAACTTTCTTTCAAATATGGCAAGGACCTATTGACTACAAAATAGTAAAAATTAGTTGACTGACTTTTTGGATAACAGATCATTTATATGATAAAATGTTGTACCAGCGTCATAACAGCCGTATGAAACCAGGAAAGAATGCTATTAAACACAAAACTATAGATATTTTATATCTCAGGTTTTACAAATAACCTTACTTAAGAGTAATATTACACTTAAGTAGGTCTGATCCTAAAGCTTAGAAAAAGTCATACACTTTGAATTGATGATCATTAACACGAGATGAAACATTTTGAATAGTGAACTTTCATCTTCGGTCATTACAGCTTCACATGTAGCTCGGATAACCAGCAAGGCACTCTTACTAAAATAGGATGATTGCTAAGATAAATTCAAAAAGGAAATAAGATATATGTTTGAATTAAACTAGAGATGATGTCTTGACTAAGCTGCAGTACGCTTATCGGATAACAGAAGAAGAGGTAAAATTATGCCTTGTTTATGCACACAAGACATAATAATGTACAACCTCAAAAACAATTACCATATTTTTTGTGGCATCACAACGTAAAAAAACAAAAAAACAAGCTATTTCAATATGTTGCAAAAAGTTACTAATCAAAAATTGATTTTAGCAATAAGTTTTCTATAATTCAACAAGATGAGGTCTAAAGTACCCACTGGGAACAAAACCAGGTTATATTATATACAGCTTGTATATGCTACTTAGAAAAGGTATTTTGCTATGCTATTGTGTTTTATTCTATCCTTCATGATAAATCGCAGAGCATTTTTGTAACTTCCTATTAATTGAGGAGACATACCAAGAAAGCATAAAAAAATTTTCATCAACAAATTTCCTGATGGAGCAGGGCAACGTATAAACTGTCATTTTTTTGTGGCCTCTCGCGGGAAGGTACTCTAAAAAATATAGTTTATGAATTATGGTGTTATTACGGATGCAAATACCTTTGCTAAATTTATTATATCGGCGGAATTTGCCAAAAAATACAAAAGTCAATGTAATATTTTTTACAAACAAAAGGTAGAAAATGCCTTGAGGAATTGGATAAGATCTGGTGTGATGCACAACCAATTCCACTAACACGGAGAGTGCATTGTGTTGGATCAGTTTCTTCATTAACCATAAACTGCTCAGTGACTTCTAATTACCCTAAAGCTTGGCGTCCACTATTGCTGAGCAGAGCGGATTAAATTTGAGCCAATTACAAGACTGTCAACGTCCATTGTAGCACAAGGCTTGTGCTACAATCGACGTTGGCAGCCTTGTAATTGGCTCTAGTCCACTCCGCTCTGCTCAGCGATAGTGGACGCCAAGCTTCAAGGTAAAGTTGTCTATACATCAAAGAAAATGGAGAGTGATATTGTACAACAAGTAAAAAATAAAGTGATAGTCACATGATGAATATTACCTCAGGAAAGTGGTATGCTGCATATTGGAAAGAATAACTAGTTTATTGGCCGAGCACTTAACGTTAGTCTTAATGAAGACAAATTCTCATTCATCTACCAAACTAAGCCATCTAAAAATCAGTTTTAAGAGGCTTAAACTTTTATTATCCAGCCACACCTCTCAACTGTGTATTACAGCATGATTTTTAACACATAGAATCAAAAGTTTGAAATTTGTAACTGCATATAGTATTTTGTTTATTATCTTAATTTTAGTTTATTTTTCATAAATATTTAAATGCTTAAGTTTATGTTCTGTGCTTGGTCACCAGATTTATTTGATTGCAGACACATACCGTGGGCAAAAAAAGTCTCAGTACGGAAGCCACAGTTACAAATAAATTAGCATAATTTCTTCTCCTTTGCTTCATATCTTCAAACTATTGAAATTATGTTTAATTTGGTTCTTTAAAATAAGTTTAAAATAAATGTCGGTTTTTACAAAACGCAGCAAGTATTTAAATTGAAATACTTTGGAGATATTGCTTAAGTCGCACATGGGTTAAAAATTTATAAAAATATTGAAGGGACATCTCAAACGGTGAGAAATATTATTAAAATAGCGGGTCTGAATGAACTTGCAGCCCGTAAGAATCCTTAAATAAGTACCTGTAACAGAAAAAAGCGCCTTGAGTTTGCAAAAAAGCATGCAAGTTATCAGTTATCTTTCTGTGGATCAGTTCTTTTAATGATGAATTAAAATTTAATATCCAAGGGTCAGATAATCGAGTTATGGTCTGGATAAAACCAAATCAACAAATGTTAATTTAGAATTTATGTGGAACTGTCAAACACAGTGGAGGAGGCATTATGGTGTGGTGGTGTATAAGGGCTGCTGTTGTCAGCAATGTATATTTTGTAGAAGGAAGTAGGGATCGGTAAGTGTATCTTGAAATTTAAACACAAAATCTTGTAACAAATGCACAAAAATTGTCTCTTGAGAATTCTATTCAATGTTTTTTTTATCAATTTTTAAGCCATGTGTGACTTGAGGTGAACTTATTTGCGGATTATCTTGAACCTTATTATAGGATATTTCTTTTAAGCAAGCTTTTTAGCTTTGAAGATCTTCCGGATCGATCTCTATCCTCAAAAGTTTGAAGCTCATGGTGTCTTTTAATAATATATTGTACTATAGGCTTCAATATATAAAAGATTTCCCCAATTTTTTTCATAGATAATCCATAATTTCATAACTGAATCGCCAACTGACAACTAGGTTTCGAAACTCCATTTTAAGACGATCAGCTACGAGGTAAAATTAAACAATTGCTGCTATCATGTCTTCAAGGCACTTGCGTACACTTCATATTTTAAAAATTTACTGCAAATCTGTTGTGGAAGACTTCAGAATTAATTTTCATATTGCATACTGAAACATTTTTTGTATGGCAGTTAGCAACATTTCCTAAATATTTCAATTTAAATACTTGCTGCATTTTGTAAAAACAGGTATTTACTATAAAATTATTTTAAAGAATCAAATGAAACATATTTCAGTAGTTACTGGTGATATGAAGCAAAAGATTATAGAAATTATGCTAATTTATTTGCAACTTTGACTTCTGTACAGAGATTTTTTTTTTACCTACTGTATGTTAGTCCATTACTATGATTTTGTTTGTCCATTACCACTTACTCTTTCATTCTATACATCATTTATTTATTTTACATTATATAATTCACAAACTTTTAAAATTTTTGAATGAACAAAAGAACTATGTTGTTTTTCAGTTAGTCCGTTACCTTGACTTTATAACCAAATGGTGCACTCTAATTAAATGGCAACAAATTCTAATACCCAGAATAAGAATCATGTACCCTTTAAATATTTATATAAGTGCTATTTTCAGTCAAAATTAAAAATCTTTCCTTAGTGGGTTTGTATTTGTGTTAAAATAACACTAGAATGTTAGTCCGTTATCATGGAATTGCCCAAGTGTTTGAACAAATCATATGGCTTTGACCTAGCTATTTCCTGGCGTCACTTACTTGGTAAATCACAATTGGCCCGTGAATATTTCCTTCATCAATGTTTACCTTTTCGATGATAAACACTGCTTTAATTTGAATCACGATTCAGCAACTACAACCTTCTTTCAACTAAATTTATTTTTAAAATTGTGTTAATAACATTTGACGATGGCTTCGAATAGAAGTTATGTGTTCAAAAGACAACTTAAAGGCAAAACCATTAAACATCATTGTTAAAACAATTCTCAGGAATGTACTTTACAATAATATTAATATTCATGTTACTAGAGTTTCCTGTCAAAAATCTTAATCATAAATTTGTATATATAATTACTTTATTTGACCTTGAATAATTTTATTTCAGTTTTTACACATAACTTACATAAAATTAGTACATATGTTGGGTTTGCATATAAAATATTATTACATTTTTTCGAGGGGTAATATATTCTAACAATATTATAAGGTGAACCTACCAGTAATTGACTATTTAGTGCAAGTTTCTACACATTTAATTTTTTTTCTTAAAAAATTATTAACGGAATGTTATGAAAACTTCCCAAAATATAAATTGATTAATGAAGCTCAATAATAAATTAACATGGTGTTCCAGTCCTTTTTACAATTTAAAATATCATCAGAATTTCTTACCAAAAGCAATTTTGCCAGTAATTGACCCAGTAGACATTAGTAATTGACCACAGCCATGCTAGTAATTGACCACTTCCTTTTCCAGAATAAAACCAAAAGTTAATTGTTAAATTCTGTTATAAAATGCTCTAATATTCATAAATTAACTATTAAATGAATTAAAAAAAGAAAGTAAAAATAAATATAATCAATTTTAATCCACGAAAATACGGGAACATCAGTGTAAAATATAGTATGAGGGTTTTCAAAGTTAGTTATACTGGTAGATAATTATGCATATTTTATTCAAAAAATTAAAACAAGAAAATAAAAATAATATAGAAAAGACTATCCAATCCTATACTTTCAATTCTGAATAAATTTAGATGAAAAGAATCAAATGTAGAGGATATTATTTCTTGAATAATTTCAAAATCATCCGTTTTTCAAATGGAAATCATTTTCTTGCATTGGCATTTATCCAATTACACAGAAGAGTTTCTCCAGCGTAACGAGTTGTTTTCTCGCCAACGTCGAACAAGGTAATTTTGATTGCAAATTTAAAAAAAAGAAAAAGCGCATTGAGCAGAACTTTTTGTGTTTATGGCCTTTTTAAAACATTTAGAATTGAATAAAAAAATTAAAAATGCGGGAATCGTCCATTGGACATACAACAACTGCAAAAATTAAGGACTTTTAAGGACATATAAGCATTTTTAAGACCTTGAGAAAAAGTTCAAAAATATTAAGCACTTTTAATGACCTTGTTGTAGAATTGTGAAGTTCTTTTGTCCTCAGAGTTATGTTTAATTAATATTCATTTTCCAGATACCTACAGAAAATACTTAGGCCAGTAGAAGATTATTATATATTCTATATTGTGATATAAGCAAAGTTAACTTTTAGAAAATATAACATACACAGAATGTTTCAGCTTCTAGTTATGCAAGTTTCAATATTGTCCTGGTAAATAAGGAATACAATAACAGCAAACCAGGATAATGATGCTTGTTATATTATTTTAATTACAACTTGAATAAATAAGTTTAATTGACGCTTATTGACGAGTGTGATTGCTCACGTCAAATAATTTACCGAGTTAGAAAAAGTATTTTCCCACGTGTTGCATACAATATATTTTATAATTACGCGCAAGAAATATTTCCAATCCGTATATTTATTAATGTTGGCAACTCCAGTAAATGAATTTCTTCTAAAAATGTGTCATTTCAATGCAATGTCAAGACTGTATAATATTTGAGCACGAGGCGTGCAAGAAAATACTTTTTTTACACTCGTCTCATGTATTGCTTTCAACAAAAATTTAATTCTCTAAAAACAATTTATAAAAAGTTATTATAATAGCAATTTGAAGTTAAATAATAATAATAAATATGTATAAATTAACTTACCCAATTCGAAAATGCATAATATTCAAAAAATGTGTTTGTGTAGTGAACCAGAATATTGCCATTACATTTATTTAAAAGTAAGATAATTTATATTCTGACGTCATATATAGTTGCTTGGAAGACAAATTAATAAAATAAACGTTTTTGATTGGTTTAAAATTCGAATATGTTTTAAAGCTGTATTTTTCATTAGTTGTTTTGAATACATTGGAATTACCAGATGCTTCTAAAGATTTTCTTTTATCATGGAATGAAAAATTTTACTTCTTAATTAATTTACAAATATCCGATTTTACGCGCATTCCATTTCTTTTTTTCTTTCTTTTTTTCAATTATGTGTTGTATATTTTCTTTATTGAAAGGCTGAGTTATATAACAAATTGTAAAACTCGTTTCAATGGAATGCATTCACGTTCATTATTAAACGTAAATATATAATTTCGGAAATTTGCAAGTAGAACATAAGCTCACACAATGAATTTATTTTCTGAATACAGCACGATATTCTTTTAAATACTGTAGAGCAGCATTCACCTCTAACTTTTAGAGACGAGCGGTATGAGTTATATGTTGAAGTTTTTTGTGGACCGCAGATTTTTACCGAATATGCCAATACATATTACTTTTACTGTGTATGTTCAAGATCACAAATGTAATTATTGGTATAGAATAGATCCAACAATAAAAATATTTTTGAAAAATGGAAAAAATAATGAACTTTTTACTATCTCGAAAAATAGTTATTTATGCAACTATACTTGGGAATATAATACTTTTTCAATCGAGGTAAAATGCTTATTTAACGAGTGCGTTAGCGCAAGTCAAATAATTTAAAGAGTTTGAAAAAGTATATTCCCACGTGTTGCATACACTATTTTTTATAATTACGAGCAAAAAATATTTTTAATACATATATTTGTTAATACTGGCAACTCCAGTCAATGAATTTCTTCTGAAAATATATTTTTCAATACCCAAACCTATATAATATTTGAGCACTAGGCGTGCGAGAGAGTATTTTTTCACACTAGTGCGAAAAAGTGCTACTTTCGCCACGATTTTTTATTCAAAATTGTTATAAAAAGTTTTATTTTTTGCACGTTGTTATAAAAGTAATTGATATTTGATTTTTTTTTAATAATTAAAAAAATATTTTCGTTATACTATCTTAAATTAAAATCTAAAATATAAGTGAATCTTTTATTAAAACCTTGCTTGTGTGTCTTCATGTGACTTGGAATAACATTGAATAAATATATTTAAATTATACCTTCTTATATTCTGCTGATTTTGTCGATATCATCAGTTATGAGATATCAATTGTAAGTCAATATCAATTTCTCTCAGGCTCTCAAGAGAAAAAAAAAATACTATTTGTCAGACTTGCTACTACGGGCAGCGTAGTGGAGAACACTGTTCTTAATAGTTAACACATACCATTTTGGAAAAATTAATATTATGTAAAATAAAGTTCATTTCTCGAAATCTGAAATTAAAGTTCAAAGATTGAAAAAGCAGAGATGGTTCTTTAGTGAGATTATCGAGTGATCAAAATTGAAATAAGCCAAATTAAAAAAAAGAAATCTGCCACTCATTTTGAAAAATGCATTTCTCGAGTTATGCATTAAAAAAATGGTACAATAATACATTTCATTTCTTAAACTAAATTCATTTGCTTGAACTGATCTTGTCATTCATTTGCTGAAAACAAATCATGGAAGTATTTGTTAAAATTTAAGCTGACTTATGATGGATTTTAGTTGATGTAAATTTCCTCAAGTAGCAAATATTCTATATCCAAATGAATATACATGTTTGCAAATAATGTTTCTCATATTCAAGTAAATTTTGCGTTCAGTTTTCATTAGCATCATATGTCCGGAAAACGCTCAAATCTAAATATGTTATTTAAATAAATCTGGCTTGTTTAATTGCATACGAAGTGGGGAAGGGGTTTGTAATAGAAATTCCAGTATCCGTTACATCCAGAATATTTTTAAAAAAGTCAGTAATTCAAGTAATAATTCACGCAGTCATTAATACAGAATTCTAAAATCCAGAAGAAATGTACATATATTGTATCGTTTATTGCATTAAATATATATTAGTTTTCGAAATACAATGTAATTTGTTTGTCTGGAATCCATGTAAATCTATTACTTATTCTTATTATAATTATAGTCTAAAATAAAGAAACGTAATTTTATAATCGAAATTACATCTTCCACAGCAACCGGGAAACAGGGGCGTGGAGCATCGCACAACTTTTAATTACACTATAATACTAACATGTATTTGTGTTTTATATTTTCTTCATTCGCTTAGAAAAAATGGCCAGATTGGCGATAAATCTTATATGAGTCGTTAAAAAAAAAAAAAAAAAAACCTTTGCCAAAATAGTGTTTTCGATGATATACTTTTCGATAATTCTTATATTATTCTTTCTTTTAAGAGAAACTGAGGAGAGGAGAAAAACGATCGTTGATGGAGAAATCTGTGTTGAATTTTCCCCCCTTTTTTTCCCTTCCTTCAACTTTTTATGCCATTTAAGCATTTTTACGTGAATTTCGGAGGTGGGGATGTTTAGAACACCTTAAGAGGCATCACCACAGTGATTTTGATTAAAATCGTAAGAGCCGTTTTTTAGAAATCATTGAAAAACCTGAAAACTACCTTATGCGCATGCCGGGTTTGAAGAAAACCTTAATGGTAGGTCCCTTGACCCCTACCAATCCTCACATCAAATTTGAACATCGTCGGTCAATTTGTTCGGGATTTATGCTGACCATAAACAAACAGACCAAATTTTTTTTTATATCACATTTTTGAAATCAGGATGTTCCAAAACGTGGAACATCCTGGAAGTCGTTTTTCTGAGTCGTAAGTCATCGAGTTAAACTTAACTCGTTACTGAAATAATAAAAGGAAATAATGTTCGCTTCAAAATCCAGTTAAAGTATTTTAAATGTCAATATGTATTTTTCATTGTTCTCCTAAGTTAATTAACTCTTTTTAGAAATAATAATCGTGCGGTTAAAGTTGTATTATTTTTATATTTATCTACCATTTTCAACATCATTTCCAAATTGGTTGGTGCCTATCTGATGGCTGTGTGGTTTGTTCTCTGGTCACGCATGCCAAAAGGTGCCGTGTTCGAATCCTGGGTTAAGCATGGATGTTCGTTGTGGTTCGTAATCCACGTTAAGCTGTAGGTCCCGGCCTAATTAGCCGTCATTGTGCATAAAAATAGGTCGTTGAGCATATAAAACAACTAACCAGTTGGGTTGCAATTCTTCTATTTGTCCCCCCCCCCCTCCCTTTTCCTTTATAGAACAAATTCAAATTGAAAATAAATCATTATTTGCAGTTATTTATTGTTCATTTCGTTAAATTTTAAATGACAAGCGTTAGCCAATAACCACAGAATATCAAAGAAGAATTTTCAATATTATTTGGAAAGTCAGTCCAATTAATAGATAAAAATGGAAAGGAAAAAAGTCGAATCCAATAAATCATGTAAGAAAATAGAAAATCAGATTCAGTCGAGATCGAAGCAAGAGAAAGGCAACTGCGCTTTTCACTCCCCCCCCCCCCTCTTCCCCTTCGAAGACGCGACCAGTAAACTGAACAGGTGTACAACATTACTCTCCCTTAGTTCTTTGTTCCGTTCCTCGAATTTTGCAAGCGAGACAAAGAAAGTAGGGAGCGAGTGGGCTGGAGACCAGATACTAAACTGACCTAAAGGGATATCCGAGTTAAAGTGACCCCTTATAACCATTCATCACCCCGAGGGTAAATAAAGATAGTAAGAAACCGCGGGCTGTAAACGAATACTGCATGGTAGGGGGTAATTTAAATTGATCTCGTGTTGCGTCGCCTGCTGGTGTAGACGGAATCTCAAAATAAATGTGTCGCATCTATAATTTTTTGTTTCAGTTTAATAATTTTATTGTTTAGATTGGTCAATGATAGTGCAATCAATTTCAAAAGTGAATGTTTTGCTAAATGTCTAGAATTCCGTAGCGATATGCATTTCATTTCCATGTTCTATACGTTGTTACCAGTAATTTATAAAATCCAACATTCTATAGCAACGGTTCGCAATTTCTTAAGTTGTGCGGACCACCTATTTTGTAAAAAAAACTTTGCGACTCATTAAATAATACAATACGTGCGTACATCAGTAATTAGTAAAATTTTAGAATTAAAGGATTAAAAAATAGTTCTTTTTTTATAAATTGTAATGCAATTAATGCAGTTTTGGTAATAACTGGATATTTTTGCCAAACATTTATCCAAAACGAGATCAATGGTGTCGATAATTCAATTAACGAGTCTTCACTTGAAGATATTTTCTATATTTTAGTTAATCTTCTTGAAACAGAATTCACTCGTTAAACCGTCGAAGAATAGAATCGAATAATTGGATTGTTACTAATCATCGAGTGACTCGATTATTCCTTTCTCTACCCTTGAAGCTTCCGTAATATTTATCTTGGATTATTAGACTCTTGATTAGCTTCCACGGGCCAGTACCACACTACTCGCGGCCCACAATAGGTTGGGAACCGCTGTTTTATAGAACACATAGGCATTTTAAATCATGCCGAAAACGGGTCGATTTAGAAATCGCTTTATCGGACTTTTTTGTTTTTTATATTTTAAAATGCTCAATGCTTTTTTTTTTCTGAAAAGATTTTAAGTTATGAAAATGATTTAAATTTTTTTATAAATTTCACATTACCGACCGGAAGGATAAAATATAACATACGATTTGCAACTAAAAATTCCATGATAAATTTTTTTAAAGGTTCGGTTTGCGAAGATTTTAATTTTACGTTTCTTTATAGTTTAAAATGTCGCTATAATGAAAATTGGCAAAAAAAAAAAACCGTCGACTTTAAATTAAACAAAAAATTCAGTTATTCTAATTTCCCAGCATTTCCTGATGATCGGGATTTACTGCAAGAATAATATGTTGAGAAGAAATATTTTATGAAAAATAAAAGTGGTGCTCATTACCTGCCTTTAAAATAGGCTATATGAATGAAAAAAGGGTATATAATATATACACTAACTTAGAAGCGTTGCGAAAATTGCCTAAATCACACAGATGTCGCCAAAATCATTAAGATCACATACTGATCACAATGTGATATCGCCGCGACAAGACTTTCGTTGCGAAAATCGCATTTCATTCTAAAATTATTTTGGGATATCACTGGATGTCGCTGCGATATCACAAAGTAACATCGCAACTTCGTCACAGTGTGATGTCGCAGCGATATCACATGGAAGTCGAAAGTGACGTGAACTTTTGCGACATCGCTGCGATATCCCATGCAAGTCACATTGTGACCGTGATCTTTGCGACGAAAAACTTCGTTGCAGTGACGTAACTGTGACAAAGATGGTTAGTAGGGTTACTAAATATTATCTTTATATTTAATAAATTTCATAATTACTCCAATTGCAACAACTGTCTACGCTAAAAACCCATTCGCTACACTATGACGTCACGAACAAATTATCTATCACTTTAACTGTTTCAATCAAGATCGTTACACAACAACTCAACTCGCAAACGCGTTGAAGCGTGTTGAAACATCCCTAGTCTCGCTCCCCTCCCTTCTGACGGGTCGATAGTCAGTAGCACCCTCTACCGTGAAACCTGATTGGTCGGTGAAGTCACGTGATCACCCCTCATATATAGACGCTACCGGTTGCCGTCTCGCCATTTCTACTTAGATACCTGAGTGTGAAAGACGTGTTTAATACTTCGTGTTTTTTTTCTCATCGCGATTTTGTTCGTACTTGTGTAGTTATTCACAGTTATTTTAGCTTCGCAGATTTCGTTTCGATTATTCGGTAAGTGAATTTTTAAACATCTTCTCACTCCAACAAACCAAGAGAGCCTTGTCGGCCTATGACGACAAGCGGTATCTGCTGGAAGATGGCATAACCAGCTATGCCTATGGTCACTTCAAAATTCCTTAAATCATTCATTTAATTCTTAATTTTTTTTTTTTTTTTTATCTCTTTAAGCCTTAATTTAACTAAAATATTACTTTAACTAAATTTTTAAAAACTTATTTAACGTTATTTTTTTTTTCAGGATTTTGTATGTGATCATTAAATTTAATTCATGAGAGAAATATACGTTCTCACAAGTCTTCTTTTCAGATTTTTTAAAATTTTAAATTGTTTAGGATTTAAGGTAATGATGTCTTCTTAAAAGATATTATTGGATGGTTGGTTAGTGACCTCATATTTCAAGGAAATATACGTTCTTTGGAATAAGTTTTTTTTTTTGATAGGGTGGAGTGAGGCGGTACCAATTCTTCCTAAAAGAGGTATCGGGCTGGAGATGGGTCCTCACTTTTAAAATTTAACTTCAAAATAATTAACATTTTCTAAAGTCTTTCAAATGAACTTATTCAAAATTGGTTAGGGAAGGGGGGTGGGTAGATGAGTTACCATGAAGGCAACGTCCGATAGTCGATATTTTAACAATTGTTTGGTAAAATATTGAAATGTCACGTGTAGCTCGGGGTTAGGGTTCTTTAGACCCTTAGCAAATGGCCTTCCTTTTATTAACTTTTCAAATTTAACATTTTTAATTTGTGTAACTTTGTTGCAGGTATTTTAACTTGATTAAAGGATATGTAAGTAACTCGCTAGAAAACCAAACAGTCAATCAGGAGTTAACTTTTGGTCACATGTTTAAAACTTATCAGTCACAAGCGAGCATTTAGCTGACCAATCAGAACTCGTTGCCAACACCTGAAAACTAAATTTGGTATATATCCAATGTTATCACCACTTAAAACTTAAATCTTAACATAGAATGACGCCATACCCACTGTGACGTCATTAGTAAAAATACCTATCACTCTAACTTATTCATTTATAAGCAGCCCTAGAACAACTCAACTCAGTCTGAAAGGTAAATCGACACTAAAAAGTGTTGCCATCGCTCTAAACTTTGATATAAAACACATTATGACGTCATACCTACTGTGACGTCACGCAATAAAAACCTATCACTCTAACTTATTCATTTACAAGCAGTCCTAGAACAACTCAACTCCATCTTAAAGGTAAATCGAAACTAGAAAGTGTTGCCATCGCTCTAAACTTTAATATAAAACAAATTATGACGTCATACCTACTGTGACGTCATACACAAACAGCTTATAATGAAACCGAAACTAAAACAGCAGCAGGAAGGAAACAACTCCACTCCACTTCCGGTCACGTGATTTCCGGTGACGTTATATCCGGTGATGTCACTTCCTGTGACGTCATATCCGGTCACGCCCCTTCCGGTGACGTCATCATCCCTCATCCCTTGCGCATTGCGCCATGGCCCCGGACTGTCATTTTCTAACTACTTAGAACATTTTGGTCTGGTTATTGACATTAAAAGCAAAAAGCTCATTGATCCTTTAATTTCATTAACGACGTGAGGAAAATCTTATCATGGACCGCCTATATCAATTAAAACTATTGCAAGTGGTTCATGTGTACATGATATTTTAAAAGAATTCCCCAACCTTACTCGACCCCGCCCATTTGCGGGAGTATTTCCTCATAACACGAGGCATTTTATTGAAACAGAAGGTCAGCCTGTATTTTCTCGGCCACGTAGATTACATCCTGCCCAGCTTAAGATAGCAAAGCAGGAATTTCAGTATATGCTGGATCAAGGTATATATGCCGCCCTTCAAAGTCAAATTGGGCATCTCCACTGCACCTCGTTCCAAAAGGGGATAATAACTGGAGACCTACCGGCGACTATAGAGCTCTTAACAAAATCACTGTTTCTGATAACTATCCAGTACCGCATATTCAAGATTTTTCTCAGAATTTAGAGGGTTGCAAGGTTTTTTCAAAAATTGACCTCGTCCTCGCTTTTCACCACATTCCAGTTAATCCGGACGACATACCTAAAACTGCAATCACCACACTGTTTGGATTGTTTGAATTTTCGTTTCTTCTTTTTGGTCTTTCTAATGCGGCCCAGATCTTTCAAAGATTCATCAACGAAATTCTGCAAGGATTAGACTTCTGCTTTCCTTATATCGATGACATCCTGATTGCCAGTTCTGATATTGAGGAGCATCATCATCACCTCAGATTAGTCTTCAAGCGTCTGGACAAGTACGGTCTGACTATTAACACCTCTAAATGCGTCTTTGCAGCAAAAGAA
This sequence comes from Linyphia triangularis, assembly GCA_963978545.1. Taxonomy (NCBI): domain Eukaryota; kingdom Metazoa; phylum Arthropoda; class Arachnida; order Araneae; family Linyphiidae; genus Linyphia; species Linyphia triangularis. The sequence continues at coordinate 47,102,172 of OZ021726.1, read as the reverse complement.
GTTCCAGTCCTGGGATACCTCGTCAACCAGTATGGATCTGAACCTTTGCCAGATCGAGTCCAAGCCATTCAAGATTTCCCTAAGCCTGAGACTAAGAAACAACTTCGGCAATTTCTTGGAACCATCAACTTCTACAGACGTTTCCTGCCTCACACTGCACTGCCGACCAAACGGTGTAGTGGTTAGCGTGCTGGCTTCTAGACCGTGAGGTTGCGGGTTCGAGTCCCGTATTAGGCATGGGTGTTTGTAAATGTATGTTGGCTTGTCTAATGACGAAAGTTTCGGCGCATTATAGCCCTCGTGTTGCTGACGGCGCCAGATAATCTGAATACAACCAACCAACCTGCCTCACACTGCATCAACTCAAGCACCTCTTCATGAGCTTCTCAAGGATAGTCGTAGAAATGACAAAACTCCAATCCCATGGACAATATAGACAGTTCAGGCCTTCATCAAGTGTAAGACTGAGCTGGCACAAGCAACTCTTCTGCATCATCCTTCAGCGAATGCCCCCTTAGCGTTGCATGTTGATGCTTCAGACTTCGCAATCGGAGCTGCTCTTCATCAAGTCTCTCCATCAGGCGACCTGCAACCACTAGCATTTTTCTCTAAAAAACTTACACCAACTGAGAGAAATTATTCAACATATGATCCGGAACTTTTAGCAGCATATTCAGCAGTTAAATATTTCAGGTACATGCTTGAAGCCAGAGAATTTCAACTGTACACTGACCATAAACCCTTGACATTCGCCTTTAAGTAGAAGCAAGATAAATGTTCACCACGCCAGATGCGACATTTGGATTTTATAGGGCAATTCACCACCAACATCGTCCACATTAAAGGCTCTGAAAACATCCCAGCTGACACTCTGTCAAGAATTGCTACAGTCACTTTTCCTTCTCCTATTGACTACGAACAAGTTGCTAAGGACCAAACCATCGACGAAGATCTTAAAGAAATTCTCTTGTCCACATCATCAAGTCTTCAGTTGCAGAAACTTAAACTTCCTGGAACCGATGTTGAGTTACACTGCGACGTTTCTACAAAGAGAATCCGTCCCTTCTTACCAGCTGCACATCGACGACTGGCATTCGACACCCTTCATAATCTCAATCACCCTGGAATACGATCTTCAGCGAAACTCGTAAGCGAACAATTCATTTGGCCTTCCATGCAGAAAGACTGTCGAATGTGGGCTAAAGCCTGTACTTCTTGTCAACGCTCCAAGGTACAAAGACATGTATTTAGTCCCTTAGGAACATTTGCAGTCCCTGACACTAGATTTTCTCACATCCACATCGATTTAGTCGGCCCACTCATACCATCCCAAGGATTTCGATACTGTTTGACAGTGGTCGATCGCTTCACCCGTTGGCCAGAAGCTTTCCCCCTCGCAGATATCACAGCTGAAAGTGTTGCAGAGACCTTGTATTCTGGTTGGATTTCAAGATTCGGTGTTCCGGCCCACATCACCAGTGACCAGGGACGCCAATTTGAGTCGACACTTTTCAAGTCACTAGCCAAGCTTCTTGGAATAAACAAGCTGCGCACCACCGCTTATCATCCTATGTCCAATGGTTTGGTTGAACGTCTTCATCGTCCTCTGAAGAGCGCCATCATGTGTCACAACACAGAGAAATGGAGTGCAGTTCTTCCTATCCTCCTCGGCATGCGATCTTCAATTAAGGAAGATATCAACGCCACTTCAGCTGAGCTGGTATACGGCACAGGTTTACGACTTCCAGGTGAATTTTTTGTCTCCAGCAACGCAGATCCAAATCATACCATTTTCGTTGAAACGTTGAGGAACACTATGAACAGGATCAAACCAACTCCAACCTCCCATCACACGCGTCCGAAAATCTTCGTTCATAAAGAGTTGAACCTGCTCCCATGTGTTCGTCCGAGTTGGACAAGTGAGAGCATCGCTTCAGCCACCCTATGATGGTCCGTATCGAGTACTTTCTCGTGATGTCAAAACCTTCCGTCTGCTGGTCAATGGAAAGGAATCTACTGTCTCCATTGATAGACTCAAGCCAGCGTTTACAATTAGTGATTCGTCTTCGGCAGAGGAACAGCCAAGTGAACCAAGACCTTTGATTCCTCAAGATGTTGTAACAGGACAACACCAGACAACCACAAGGTCTGGAAGACGTGTCAGATTTCCCCAACACCTCCTGACTTAAACTCTGGCAGGGGGGTACTGTGGTGTCACATGCCCACCAACTCTAAAGCAACAACTCAACTCGACTCAACCAGGCAGAAAACATGAGATGACTCTGAACTCCCGGGCAACGTGCTACGAACTTAACTAACGAACTGATCAGACAATCATGACTCAACAACTTTCTAAAATTTAATTTGCACTGTTAAGAACAATTTTTATTTACAATAAGTAATGTTCTTTATATTTTCAAGTTAGTTATGTGCTTGTCAATGTTCATCGATGATCTCTACTTAAATAAAACCAACCGATAAGCACCTAACGTAACATAGTATTCACTGCTGAAGAGGGTTTTGTATGGAAACTAACAAACCTGTTATGCTGTGAAAAAAGGTTTTATGGTGATCATTTTTAAATATCTACAAGCATTCACAATTATGCAAATTTGTTTCTATAATCAATTATACTCAGCTAAAAACGTCACAAAACGAACTTTTAGCTCAAAGTCAGAACAGGGCTGACCATAGTTTGACAAATTTCTGTTCTATATTTAAAAAAAATTTAAACCATATTGGTAAAGAAAAATAAAACGAATTAAAAACCCTGATTCTCTAGTTTGGAAACGAAAAATGTAGTGTGCCGAAAAGGAGATGTGCTGGGGAGAGGCCATTATTGCACCACATTGTACATTTACTACGTTCCGCCTTTTTTTTTTTTTTTTTTCATTCTATGTGTGATATAGTTGGAGTGTATTAAAATTTGTTAAAAAACTAAAATTATAAATGTATAAGCTAGATTGTGCCTTTTATAAGTTTTATGCCACGATTTCAAAAACTATGACGTCACACTTACTTTTTATGGATCTTATACAAGCAATTATTTTGAGTATTTAATAAATTTACTTTTATCAATTTTACTAATCGCAAGGTACTTATGCATGAAATTTGTTTATTGTTCAGTTAAAATTGCGTACTTCATTTACGCAGAGCTGAGTGTAGCAGTTAATTATGTCGTCATTAATAATAGTCTTACTCATTTCAATATCCAGAACTTCTGTTAGGGTAACAACTGCAACTTCGATTTCTTTCTTTCCTAAATTTCTTGAAGGTTCTTGTGCAACCAAATGCACCCTTTCGTAAGAAAGGTAAACATAATTTTTAATATTTAAAAAATTTCAGACTGAAACAACGCATTCATTTCCATACTATGACCCTTCGCAGTGAAGCCTTCAATGTAGCGAGATCGAAAGCTTAACTGATTTGGATTTGTTGAGGTATTATGATCTTCACTCTACGTGAACTGGTAAGATGGCTGGGCTTGACTATGATCGAAATCTTATTAAATCTGGTTGCCGTGACTGTCTTCTCCGTGATGGCGACTTTCAAATTGGAAAATGTTGTCTCAATGTCTTGGTGGTCGACTTTCGTGCCCCTCTTTTTGTGTGACGGCCTTAACGCCTACTTTTGTGTGATCGTTTTCATTAGGCAGTACCTGGAAGGTCTTTACAAAGCTGCGGCCCTGAGATCGTCTTGGAGTTTTATTCAGTTGCTTCTCGTATTTCTCTTCAAACTTCTTCTCTGCCTTAAGTTGGAGGGACAAAAAAACCTTGTTTATTCCGAAGTCCTTTCGCCACTTTTTATATTGCTGATGCTTGTCATGGTTAGAGCATGTCAGTTAAATTAAAACTATTCAGGGAAGTAGAATTGTTATTTTTGGTGTTCTGTTCTTGTAAGATATGTAAATGTAAACAAGAAGCTTAAGGACTTGTCTTCAAGGACATACGATACATTCCAAAAAACATTCTTCACAAGTAGTGACTTATCTATGAACTAATTTAAAAGCAGTTGGTCATTTACTGTTGCATACTCTTCATATAGTGTGTCGTAAGACTTTCCTTGAGTCATTTCCAAGGACAAAAGCCAAATTTCAACATTCTTTTTATAAATGTTTGTGGTTTCCTATATTGAACTTAGTAAATCACTTCTGTAAACTTTATTGAGGAAGAAATTTAAATTGACTTAACTGCTTACAATGTGTCCGTTACATAGTATACTTGCATTGTTTCGTGTGGTGGATATTGGTCATAGTTGATAAACCTGCCAGTCCTAGTGAAATAAGCTTAAAGAAGTCAAAATCTTTGCTCTTTTTCACATATTAGCTTATGTATGATCAGAATTCTGTAGATCAAGTTGGCTCTTGAACATCCATATAGCACTGTATTGGTAAGAATCGCAGAATTTCTTTCTGATAAGAAGTACTGTATTTACATACACTTCCTATCAATAAGAAGAGTGAGTTCATTTTAGAGTTAACCTTTAGTATTTATCTTCAAAAGAGGTCGATTAAAGTTTGTTGTTTTAAAATATTGTACTTAACTTTGTAAAATATGGAAAGGTAATTTTAAAATGGAAAACATGCTGTAAATTATAAAAGTTTGGTAGTTTTAGAGGTTTCTTACAGGAAACAAAAGAATTTAAAGCTGCCTGTGATTTTATAAGTTTTTTTTAATTTGTAGAAAATCAAATTTTGCTGTTCAAGTCTTATTTTTAAATGCTGCATAAGATTTCTAAATGTTGTTTGGGTAAAGCATTTATTCTAATGAAACAACACACTTCATAAATTTGAACATCAATTTCACTATGTTTTCTGCTATGTTAGACAAATTAAACTTTCCATGATATGAAGTAGTAACTGTAAATACAACTTCTTATCATAATTTACATTTTATAGCATAATTTATGAAACAATAACATTCTTAACATATCCTCTCATTTCTAGATTGAACTAAAAAGCTTATCACAATGAAAATTTGGACTTCAGAACACACTTTTCACCATCCTTGGGAGACAGTGACTCAGGCAGCATGGCGAAAGTACCCCAATCCAATGAATCCAGCTGTCGAAGCAATCGACATTGTTGATCGGAAGGTCTCGAACGGGGTCTTGAAGACCCACCGTCTGATTAGCTCCCACTGGGGCCTACCCGGTTGGGCCAGTAGACTCCTCGGAGCAGACAAGACCTGCTACGCCAGCGAGCATTCTGAGGTCAACCCGCATCAGAAGGTCATGACTTTGCAGACCAAGAATCTGACCTTCTGCAATGAAGTTTCCGTTGTTGAACGCCTTACGTATTCTCCGCACCCTTCCAAGGAAGACTGTACTCTCTTAAAGCAGGAGGCTGTAGTGACTATCAAGAACATCCCATTGAGTTCGTACATCGAGGACTATCTGACCCGGACTATCTCCTCCAATGCTGGGAAGGGTCGACAAGCGATGGAATGGGTGATTGGACGAATCAATGACGAGGTTCAGGAGTTCACGCATACGGCAAAGAAGGGCATGTCTGTGGTGGAGGATATAACAACATCAGCCAAGAAGGGAATGGGCGAGCTGAACCACTTTGCGGAGGAGACGCTGCCCAAACTTCATTTTGAGAAGTGATATGCTGGTTCTTTAGGATTTTTTAATTGAAGGAAATTTTCAGGGTGGATTTCTTCAAACATATATTTGGGCACATTCAATATTTCTGTTGATTTCCTCTTGGATTATACATTGAATTTGAAGGCTGGTTAACATGAAGCCATTTAAATTTAAACAATCTTACTATTAAATTATCTTTTTAATTAAGTTGTCAGTGTTCTGTAAGAGCATTGTGCTACAAGTACATCTGTACTTAAAAAGTTTAGTTTTACCTTTAGAATTTGATCTAAATCTAATTTTAAGCTTAATACTCTATTTTTGTTTATAATATTATTTGTACAAATGACTTGACCTTTTGAAAATGTTCGAAATAGATCACCCTGAAAATTTACCCCTGAATTAGGATAATAAAATATTTACAGTCAAATGCCTGAGTCTGCCTAGGGCATGTGTTGGAAAGTTTTTTTTACTTGTAGAGAAATAATATATTGTGAGCTTTATTGAGGCTGGATATAATCAACTTTTCTCTTATGAAGTTACTGAACAATTTTAATTAAAACATATGGTACTGCTTACGAATAATTTACAGTTGAAGCTGCATTGTGATATCCACTTACATTTTCATACAAACTAGATTTTCTCATCATTGTATTAACTTTTAAAAAAGCTTTTATCATACATACTTGAGAAGATGTGTTCTATGCTTGCAAATAGTTGGGAGCATAGTTCCCTAGTTTTGTATTATTGGATTTGTAAAGTATTTAGTTAACATTATTTTACTTATTTGTATTATAAAATAATAATGTAACTAGTATGATTCTGCATTTCAAACATTTCTGTAAATTTATCGTAACTTTAGTTTATTAAATGTTTTTAATTGAATATCTGTGTTTTTCTTTATTAAAAATTCTCTTAATTTATTATTTTCCCAAATTATAATCTGATTGAATGTCTAGTTCAAATTACTTTTTTTTTTCAACAAATGCTGCAGAATTGATGTTATTTCGATGCTAAACCATGCAGCTTGAAAAGTAACCCACACAGTATTGATATTTTGTAGACTTGTATACAATATATTCTTTTGGTATTTATTTTGCCTGGTTAAATAATTTATAGAGTATTTGTGGACAATTACAAGGATTATTGAAATCAAATTGTTTTAATTATATAAAAAAATGACTAAAGTTTTAAATTAAATGTCTTACATTTCATATATGAAAAAGTGTTATATGGTGTAACTTATCCATGGTTTAGATTTTTTTAATAATTCAGTTTAAATATAATTTATATTTATGGTTTAATATGTATGTCTGAGTATTTAAGCATATAAAATTGAAGAGGGAATTTTATTATTTGAAGCCTTTGTATAAAGCTTGTCTACTTTACAAATAAAATATTTGCCAATTCTTACAAGATTTTTTTTTTAGTTCAATTAAAAGTAATTTTTGACACAGCTGTAGCAAATAAAAGTTTGTATTTAGGTTTTAATTAGAAACAGCTTGGTGAGTATAGTATCTGATCATCTGGGGTTTGTACCTCAGATTGCTTTTAAAAGTCAGTCTCGATAGCCAGTGAAGATTTGTCGATTTTCTAGGCTGCTGTTATGCATCACAAAACGATTTCTATTTCTTCAAACAAGCGAAAATATAAAAATTACTTTTGCATAAGGTTGGGAATCTATATATTTAATAAGCAAGACATTTTTGTGAGTCATTCCTCCTAAGCTACTTTAAACGATTTTTGTGTTCAAGGTTTCCTTTAAAAGGGCTTTAACTGAAGATGAATCAAAAATATTTTAATTGGTTTAATTTCAAGTGTTTTTTGATAAACTGAATATCAATGCTTCTTTGTTTGATTTCAATTTTTGTTCTTGCTGGGAGGTTGAGTGTCAACTAGTTGAATCTAAGAGGCACAGTTTTATTTATAAATAAAGATTGTAAATCTGTATAATTTAAAAAATTACTTTTTTTACTAAAAAGTTTGTGAGGTTACAACCCTACTATTACAGTTCGAAAATGGCCATTAAGTACACCTGCACACGTTTTCAAAACTTTGTATAGAAATGAAACTTGGATACTACTTGTACTTGCTATTACACTGTGTATTGAGTGACAATTGAAAAGGTTTGAAATATTATGGTATTTTTGCCTTACAAAAAATGCTGCCAAGTGGTACTGTGTTCAACTAAATATTGTCAAGATTTTAAAAGTTGATCGGAGTAGAGGTATTGTAGTGTTTAGGGGTTGGTGAGTGTCAGCAAGCAGAAGGCAGAGCCCTCTTGTCTGTTCTTAATGCAAAATCAAAAATTATTTTGAAAGTGATGTACTTAAGTAATGGCTGAATAGTTTTTAATGATATTAATGCCACTCTTAATTTTCTATGAGCAGTTTTCGAAAACTTAATAGTGGCAATGGGTGCTTTTGTTTCAAGTTGAAGAAGTATAGAGCAGTTCTGATTGCCCTTAAAAGTCTTAATTTAGGACATTTCCTTTAACTTTTAACCATCTTGTCTACATGTGAAGAGGATCATCAGAATTTTCCCTGCTTCATAAACCTAATGTTTAATTTTTTTTCATCACAATAGCTACCCAAATATGGTTTTAGCACATCATTTTTAAACTATGTATAACAATAGTAATAAAAGTTCATCAACAAAATCTAAAGTGAATAGGCTGTAGGTCTATTAAATTTAAAAATTAATAAAAACTTTTATTATATTTGATTTAAAATTCAATATTTTAAAACAATAGTTGTGGCTAAAACAATTGAGCATAAAGTATATTATAAAGGCTAACGATTCCTCTTAAAGCTTTTATCTCCTATTCACATTTATTTATTTTCCATTAAATTAGAAAGGGATTCATATATTGCAAATGTTTGTGCGATCTTGAAGCAGAAATATCAAGGCGGAAAATAATTTCGTTAAATTGATACTAATGCCATACAAGTTCTAGTCTCTTAACTGGCACTAGTAGGACTTTCAATTGAGATTTTAAGTTCCAGGTCATACAATGGTCATTTCAATTAAGTTTTTGATGGAAATGCTAATTTTTAAGGAATTCTAAATTAATATTAAATAATGTTGCTCTACCCCTGCACAACTTGACATGAATTAAAAATAAAAAAATTGCTGAAATTGAAACTTTAAAATCTTTTGTGATCAAAATACAGTAGCAATACTGCATTTGAAATGCAATAATCTTTTCTTCCCACAATCTTGACGATTTAAAAAAAAATTATAAAAAGAAGTTTTCTTATTCCATTTAGCTAAGCTACCTAGGAAATACTTGGAAGTGTATTTTAACAACCAACCATTTACAGAATAAGAAAAATGTGAGCTGAATTATTGACTATTTAGGTCAGGGGTCAGAAATTTTTTCTGCACTAAGAGCCATATATTCAGTAATCAGAATCGCAAAGTTTTTAGAGTTGCAGATAAGCAGTACTAATAAGTTTTTAACTACAATTTTTTTTTTACCATTTTATGGTATGAAAATCATGGCAGATTAAATCAATCGGTTGTGCATTTTTGTTTGGAATGAACGCAAGCAATTCAGTCCATTCTCTTTAAAAATCACATTTTCCTCTTCCTTTTGGAAGAAGCCTATGCCATGTTTTTCAATATTAGCATATCAAAAGTAAAGGCGTTTTAACAGTACACATAACTGTAAAAAGTTAACAACGAAAGGTGCTACCTACTTAAAGGGCCGCAAATATTCCTGAGAAGGGTCTGCCCATAGGCGTAACTAGAGTTGATGAATGGGAAGGGGGTTAATTTTGAAAAATATGGTCTCGCTACACCAATGAAAAAAGTAGAGGAAAGAGATTTAAAAAAAATAAAAAAATTTCATCTTATTAAAAAAAATTTCAAATAATTTTCCAAATCTGTGGCATAAGGGAAATTTTTTAAGAATTCTTTTCTTCACAAAAAAAAAAAAAAAAAAAAAAAGAGCAGGAAAATGTTTTTAAACACATAGAAATAGAAAAGGTCTGATACAGTTGTAAAATACATGAATGCAATATTTTCGGAGAAACTTTTCCAGGTGCAGCAAACAAGATAGAATAAGGGGTGCGATCCCATCGAAATATTTCAAACATACACTGCCAAAAATAAGTATTAAAGAAACTTCCATAAACACTTAAATATATTTTTTTAAATAGTTGTGTCTCTTAAATGTTTAAATTGCATTATTTTGTTTATATGCATAATGATACCAACATCGTCTGCGTCTGTAAATCTACCGATAAAATTGTTATTTTTTCTCCTTCATCAACTACGCTATCTGGGGATTCTTTCTCAACTTGAAGAGTAATTTCACCATGTATTTTTCATCTTTTGCAAAATAAAAACAGTGCCTCACTTTGAGTTTTGCGTTTGCCACCTGCACTCATTTTAATTACTTTCAATTACCCATACGTTAACATATGGTAATGCAAGTATTGTTTTCGGTTAAAAAAAACTTAAGAATTTTTTGCATTTCTCCACGTTTTGGAACATCCTGACTGAAAAAAGGAGTATAGAAAAATGTCTGCCCATGTGTCTATATGTTCATGGTCAGCATAACTGCCGAACGATTTGGAGTACAGGTTAGTGGGGGAACCTGTCATTAAGGTTTTTGTCAATATTGTGCTTGAGCAAAACACTAAAAAGAGGCTCTAACGATTTTGATCAAAATCTCTATGATAATGCTTCTTAAGATGCTCTAAAGATCCCAACCTCCAAAATTCCCGTAAAATAATATAAAGGTGTAAAAAGATGAAAAATGAGTGTCTTCAACTTAGAGTTCCTTTAAGATCGTTCATCAACGACAGTTTTTCTCCTCTCCTCTGTTTCACTAACAAAGAAGGATGTTGTAAGTATTATCGAAAAGTATATTGTCACATCCGCCATTGTTGTGGCAATGTTTTTTTTTTTTTTGGTCTTGTAAATATTATCCACAAAAATATCACTAAACTGGACATTTTTTTTAACTAAATGAAAATAGTAATAACATTATTCCATGTCAAATTTAAATGTACTGACCGGTATTATAGTGCAATTGAAAGTTGTGCGATGTTCCACTCCCCTAGTTTACATTCAGTAATTGTTTAGTATTTGGGTTTTTTATACAGCGCAATGTCCACTCAGGACTTATGTTTCCTGCGATGGAGAGTCCATTTTTCCAACCTCGGACAGGTATAGCGCGTAGTTATCATCAAATGGTACATTAAATGTCAAGTTCGCTCTTCTGGTGAAAAATCTATGTATAGTCTTGCAGTTTGGTATAGCTTTTGATTATCTTAATAAAACTCTGATCACTAACTAATCTCAAAAATGAAATTTAATGAATAATTTGAGTAATAATCAACAAAGAGTTGGTTGGTGAAAAAATGGTTGCACCTTCAAAACCTCCTTCGTTACACCTATGGTCTTGCATCAGCGGTCAATGTATAAAGCGTCATGTTCACAAGATAAAGACTCCATTTCTCCAGCCTGTATAGTACGTATAGTTGTCTGCGAATAGCATACAGTATGCAAGACGTTCAATGGTACATTAGTTGTATGAACGTCTTTCACTTTGATATAGCTTTTGATTACCTTAGTGAAACACTGAATAATTACTAGTAAGAAAATTTAATGGATACTTTGAGTGACAATTAACAAAGAGTTGGTTGCGGGAACAATGTAGTAAATTTGCTTGATTTTTCTCAACCCAATGGGGGAGCTTGGCAAACCCCCATTGTTACGCATATGGGTAAGTTCACATAATACGTACGTTCACAGCATAACAATTGTTGTGATGAAATTAAGAGGTCCCATTTGGAGAGACAAATTCGAAAAAATTATACCTCACATTTGTGTCTCAAATGGGATAAAACCCCACCAGGCAGCCAAAGATCCAATCCAACACTACCCGACACAATTACGGCCATGTCTACTTCCCTTGAAGAGTTACAGAAAGCCCCAACGAGTCTCAATCACTGGAATTCTTGTGCATCAGTTCGCATTTTGTCAGTTCGCATTGCCAAGAGTAGAGGCCATAAATAAGGCACAATACTGTTTATCAGAATAAAAGCTCTTTCTGCAAAGCCTAGCTTTGTTTGTTGCTTTGGAAACAAGATTAGCTCCATATTCCAATGGGGATTCCAGGAGGAAAACATTTACATTTGTGATATTGTAACCTTAAGTCAATTTCTCGCGTGCATCACCTTTATTTTAACATGTTGAGCGCCACACAAATTCTTAAGGAATTCCCCTTCAGGCCACGCATGCTGCTTTGAAGCACTGGTATTGTGGCTGACGCGGCCTAAACGGAAAGTCCAGTGTCAGCCACTGATGGCTGACGTGTTAAATTGAGTTTTGTTTCTATAGTAACTGCCCCAATCCAGGTTATTTAGTAAAATCTATTATCCTGATACAGATAGTACTTAATTTTTTATTATCATATTCTTCAATGTTTACTAATTCAGGTGTAGAATAACCTTATTTTTTAAAAAATTTATTGCTTTTCTCTTGTTTACATTATAACCTAAAAGTCTCAACGTGTAAAAAGTCATTATAGATCTTTGCTGTTCTCCATATGGAATTTTGATAGGATTGTCTAGATGACGATATCAAAAGAGTGTAAATTGTTTGTGTGTTTGAAGAATGAAAGAAACAAAACAATTTTTATATAAAGGAAAATACATTTAAAAATTGATAGAAATATTTAAAAAGGACAATGAATTGGGAACAAACTGTAGTTACTCACTTACAATGGAACTTGGAAATAAAAATCATGTTAAGTAATAGTGATAGTCAAAGAACAATGGAATGGGAAACTTCATTTACATACAAGTGTGTTTAAGGTATATTAAAAAATTCTAAGCACCCTAATTGTTTTTTTGTTTAACTTTGAGATCAATTTTTTTCTGAGGACTTATTTACTCTCAGAGATAAGATAACAACATGCAAGAAGCACTTTTTAAAAGTTCAAGGTGAACAGTTATAGAAACTTCATGGAGAAAAACTGCAATTCCAAAATAGGACAAAGAATAATTTTTTTATAATTAAATAAAAATCTCGTCCACATTAAAAAGGAAATGCATCAATGATTAAATGGTAAAACAGGGATGGTAACCATGGATAATATTTTATGGAGAAAATACTACTTGAATCCTTGAGGTCTATAGAAAACACAACTTTATAGTCATTTTTATGAAATGATGGCATTTCCACATCTATTTAAATATATCTGCTTCTAATAAGCATAACTTTTATTAAAACTTTAATTTCATTAAGGATATAACTAATTTTAAAATTTGGAAATATATTTAATCATAGTCAACACTTTATAAAATAGGATTTTTGCTATGATACATAAGTTGGAATGATAATTTCAAAACATTTAAAACAAGGAACATAATTAGTTTTTTTTTAATAAATTTACAGTGAATTCAGTTTCAATTATTTTTAAAAATAAAATATAAAAGCATATTTTCACTGTTTAAATTTTGGATCATCATAAAGAAATTCTTAGTTTACAAGTAATAAGGTCATCATTTGTTAAGAATATTTAAAGAAAATTAGTAGCACTTTTTAAGTTGTGATTTTAAGAATCATACAAAAAAGCTAATATGAAGTTCACATCTTCCAATGAGTTTTAAAAGAATCTATTTAAAACCGATTATTTGATTCACATGAATCTTTAAAAATTATAAAAGCTAGGTATATTAATTTGAAACAGCTACCATCCCTTTTCACTAAAAAAAATGATGATAAAAAAATAATAGTGAATGTTACTTCAATTAACTTCAAATACACGCATATATCACCTCACTCTTGCAGCATTTATCTTTTCTCCAATACTAAAATACATACGCTTGTTCTTAATGAATGGAATGATATCATACAAAAATAGTGTGAGCTAGTCAACTCCATAATAGGGTGGAATGAAAAAAAATTATATATTTTTAATGGATCAGAAATCGTGATGAAAAGTTGGCATTTGGCATATAAATAACATAAAATTTTACAAATAAAATAATCTTTTAAAGTTTTAGCTATTAGAGATAAAATCAAACTTAAGACCAAATATGAGAAGAAACACATTTAGTAAAATTTTTATACTTAATTGAGGCATCTTATGAACAAATATTAAACAACTTTTCTTCACAATGAAAACTAAAAAGCAATAATTCTTTTTTGTTCCACCACACTTCGTAAGGCTACGCAATTGACTAGATATCGAGAATTCATCAACAATTGACTAGAGTATTTATAGTTAAAATATCAGATATGGGACACCCATGAGCAAATGAAACAGCAACATTTGAAAGAGTGCTAAATGCCAGCAACAGACAACGACTCGACTTTGATAAATGGCAAGTTAACAACCTGACGCCTGAAAGAAAGCAACAGTTTGATTTCATAATCACAGTCAACATGCAGATTAGGGCTGATGAGGGTTCCTTTGGCAATTCAAGAAGGCTTAATTGCGTTTCTTCTTCTTTTTCTTGTCACTGTCAGTAAGGTCTACAAACATTGGCTTGAGTTCACGATGTGTCAGCTAGGAACAATAAGAAAGGTAAGCTTGAATTATATAACTAGCTCAAACATAACTGGGCGACATAGTTTGAAAATGTATTAAATACATTTATAATACAAACAAGCTGTATTCATCCGATTTGTAAAGCATTCTTAGAGTTAAAATATAATTACTATAACAGGATGGTAACATAATAAAAAAGAAAAAGATTCAAAGCTATTTAAAGAGTTTACATATATTTTCTTTGTTGTTACTTTATAAAAAAATATGATAATGATGACTGAATTTTTGGTGATCACAAATCAACAATTTTCTGATTTTGCAGAATTCAGAAAAATTTCATGATATTTCCATAACTAAAAAATTCCCCGTTGAATCCTTGATTCACAGGTTCTATTAGAAACCAGTAAAATTACTTTCAGTTGCAAATAAAGATTGAAACTTTGAATATTAATATGATAAAAATAGGACTTAGAACTCGGAGAAACTGAACCTGGTCTGTGCCTTTTTCAAGAAAACCATTGAAAAAATCCCAGATATTTTTATATCGATAATATAAACATAATTTTAACACCACACATGATAAGCATATTTTATTAAAAAAATACTCCAACTCCATATTCCTTCTTATCATGGTTTTTATAATTCTGAAATAAATAGGTTATCACAAAATCTAAAAGAAAATTCACGAAGAGCATTAAGAAAATTTTATTGGGGGCAGTAAAAAATGAATAAAAAACATAATTTTAAACCTCACTTGTATGATACAGAGTATCAGAAGGAAATAATTTTATATTTTCATGACAATTCGCTGCCACTATAATTTTTTCATGAAACCGAGTGGAAACTGTTTGATTGCAATAACTATTTCTATCACATTTGATTATCATATTTTAATCACATTAATTCAGTTGTTTTAACAAGGTCACATATTAGTATTGTATGCCAGTATCTCATATCATAGTCTCTTACATATTAATGATCCAAAACTAATGCGTTAATTCCCATATTCTATATACAACAAGGTAGTTCTTTGTTGTTTGTCAATGATCTTTCTATCTCATACAATACAAGAGTCATGGGATTTTTACTCATACAAATTCTGTGATTCTTTCTGAGATTGTCCTAAGTGTTACTAAATTAGGAGAATGATCAAACATAATGAAGTTCAGACTGCCCAATGCTGTATTCTGGTATCTCATATCGCAGTCAACTCTACCTGAATAAATTATGTGATTCCTATTGAGGTTGTTTATAAATGGACTGTTACTAAATTGGGAGGACAATCAAAAAAAGTGGAGTCACACTTCACAATGAGCTATAGCAACAGTAGTTATGCACTTATTTTTTTAAAGATGCATACATCTGTATTTTTAAGAATTTAATGTTCAATTAAAAATGTCATGTTATAAACTATCTTTTTATAAAATTATATTTTTTTAACACTCATTTGTATACATTAATCTTTAACAACACCATATACAAAGTATATTCTATATCTTAGCACTTTGTTGACTGGCAAACAGGGCCGCCGCTAAGAATTTCGATTGGGGGGGAGTTAGACATACTTTTGCCGACTAAAATCAAGACAAGTACGGTGTAAATGTAGAAAATATCCATTAAGGTGGTAGTCTATTATTAATGAAATTTTATGAATGCAAAATTAACGCATAATTTTTTTTTTATTAATATATGAACCTCTATCCTAATGAAGCAGAAATGAAGTTTCACAAAGTAAATTATTCTCAACTAACTACTCACTACCCTTATGAACTTCGAATTTAGCAACAAAATATTCAGATCTATAAAATAACAAACCATATTTTTCGGCACAAAAATCCAAACTAAGTAAGGAATAGTACCTGCGGAGAGTTTTTTTTTTGGGGTGGGGGAGGTATTCAAATCAATAATGTTATTATCTTGAGGAAGGAGAAGTTGCTCATATAATCTTCTAAAGAAAAGAAACATCACAGTCAACGTGAGATTTCTAAAACACCTCCCCCATTTCTCTTTCCCACCTTTAAAGGTTATGATCCTAATGTGAGATCTACTGATCCAATCTGAAATATTTTTAAAGGTATTTTGACTACGACAGTTGGCTTGACGATTTATACAATTAAATGTACTGATTTGAAATTGAAAGAAAATTATTCATTCTGTAGAGAATTTGTAGAAATTGATACTTGTGCAACAATACGGGGTACAGGAGATATGTTCATATTTAATTTCATTTATAAGCTGTCAGTGACGATATCAACTTAAATGTTCTTGCAAAAAAAGGATACACTTACTCCAATTTAAAATTGCCGACTGCCAACTTGAGCTGAATTGTGATCAGGATTTTTTAATACTATTGACGATTTTAATTCTTTATATTTTTTTCTATTCAATATGTTTTAAAACATCCATCACTTGGCACTTTTAAAGGAATTGATGAAATTTTGGAAATTTGGCGAGTGCCGTCTTTCTTTTCTAAAAACTTTGGCGGGGTGAGATAATGAAGATATCTATGATTTGTGTTCTCAAGATACCTTTTATATTTGTGTACGCAGTCCATCAATGTAGGCGGGGGAAAAGACACCGACTCCCTTATAAAAGACTTCCAGTGTAAAAATGCCGATTTGTGAAACTCGGGTCGATATTTTTATTCAAATTTTATTTTGATTCAATGCTATTTTATTGTGGATCAACTTTATAAAAAGGGCTCGATAAAATTTCGAAAATTTGCCAACTGTTCAACTTTCTAAAACTTTGGGGGGGGGGGGGGGGCGAGACGCCCCCCATTCGCGTTGTCCCTGCTGGCAAATTTAGACAGAAACTATGTCATGTCACCGGTTATAGTACAATGACGAGTTAACTTGTCATCGGTCGACAACGTTTGGGCATGAAAAGAGGAGTTAACTTGTATCTGGTCAATAATGTGTTAACCAGTTTAATTTTCATATATTGCATTATTGTGATATTGTATGATGCTACAAAAAGACAATGGAGTGCGTAAAAATGAGATAGGTTTAGGTGAGTAATTAATTGTGCAGCAATAACAGCTACTATCAACCAGGGACACTTTTGCCAATAAAACAACTTTGCCAGTTTTTGAACAAAATAATGTTAATCTCCTGAACTAACCAATACAGGCTGTCAATGTTTTGGTTGGTTCAGGAGTTTAATATTATTTTATTCAAAATCTGGCTAACTTGTCTCAGTTGATTGTATATAAAATCACTTTTTCTGCACAACTAAAACTTTGAAAACTCTCCAATTTGTTACCCTTATTTTCCTAAATTTCATGACATGTTGGTTCCAAGATTTTCCCATGTTCTATCGTCTGAAATATTTTCTGATGGTTGTATTATCCATAATATGATAACATCAACTTATTGAATGTGGATATAAATTAAATGTTTCCCCAAAATTTCCCTAATAAAAAAATCTACTGAAAAATCCCAATTTACAAGTTATGTTACCACTCTGTTCATGCATAAAAGTGGAGGGTGATCCCACCTTCTCTTCATCATCTGGAACTCTTGATATGAAGTCGAGCAACTCGTTGTTAGGCACTGCATGCGGGTTTCTCAGCTTCTTTGTGAATTTATTGATCCCTATGGACAAAAGTGGAATGAGACATTTTACATCTGCTTCAAAACAAATACAGAAAAAAAATACCCTTCCACTTATAGCAAGTGCCTTTTAAATACAATCAGCCCAGAGAAAAAGAACTTTGTATATTTATGTTAGTAAGCAATACAGTGTGATTTAAAGTTATTGAGTCAAACTTATATGAAAGTTTATAACTAGAATTTTATTTTAACTATACTAAAGTGTAAAAATATTAATACATTAAATCTTTTTTTCATACTGAAGATGCATTAATCTTTAATGTCTTCCAAAAGCTATATTTTTAAAAAGGGACTTTTGAGACCAATATTAGCAAAACAGTTTTTGCATAATCTTAGAAATATTATTATTATCATCATTCAGGGTGGCCATAAAATTCACGAAAAAAGTTCTCTGATAGATTTCTTAAAAATTCATTGATTTTAAGGCAAACTTTTTTTCAAATTTCTCTAATTTTTCCAGGTTTTGCAAATGTGTAGAAACCATGATCAAATAGAACATGTATGCTAAAGAGATAATATGCTAATTTTTTACAAACAGTTTTGGTGGTAATGAAAAGTTTAAATTATTCAGTAACATTAAACTTTCAATGGTTACCACCACAAATCTCCGAGTAAATAGAGCCAAGAATACGATGAACAGGAAAACGTGCTTTAAACAATGATGGAGAATTTCCTGATTTTCATGAAATTTTAAAAAATTCAATGAACAAAAAGCTCACTGATTTCTCTGATATCCAGGTTCTATGGTCACTCTGTTATTTTTTAAAATTTTGATTCTAGAACAGCTATTAAATTTTTGTAAAGTGTTTTCTTGTTTGGGGAATAATGGGCACATTCCATACTTTTTGGTCTTTTGATTGTTATTTATTTTTTAATGTGATTTCAAAGTTAAGCCTTATGAAATTCATAAAAAAAGGAGGAAAATGGATGCGACATCGTGGGTGCATCCAAACAAGATTCAGTTAACGAGAAGTTGTACATTTTACAGCCAATTAATGTTTTACCATACATTACATGCATGATTTCGTTCTTAAATTTTTTTTTGTATATTTATTTTCATATGGATATTCAATATCAGAATGGCCAATATTAAAAAAAAAAAGTTTTTTCAAACATTTTTAGAAAAATTTCCAGTATTGAGATCTAAAATTATGCATAGCGACTTCAAGTACAGGTGCTTTAAGTGTTTCAAATATGATCCTGTAAGGATGGTTACTGATATGTTATTCAAATTAACCTATTGATCTGAAATACTAGATTGCTTGAAGTGCAATTTTATATACTTGATTTACAAAAGGAACAGAATATTTGTAGTGAGTTGTAGATACAGAAAATAAACATGTTGCCACTCACCCCATCCCATGATAAGGTATCGAACAGGAATAAAGTACAGGACGATTGTAGCCAACACAAGGACAAGGAAAGCCAGCCATGATAGGAAGGGGACTGTGTAATTAAATGTACTGAAAAAAATAAAACATATTACTAACAATAAATCGGGTAATTTTCAAGCAAAACAAAATTCATTATCCAATTTTTTAAAGCATTCAGCACACTTTAATGTATGTGTTTTATACCTTTATAAATATTTTATAAAGATTTCAAATGTGGCAAATATTGAGCCTTACAAAAGGCATATGCTGTGTTGTACAACTCAAGTAGAAATTACAGCGTACTAAAAAAATATGCCCTTTTTAGTACAAAAGCCATATATTTTTCACTAAAAAATTATGCAACAAATATAGTATGTTAAGGGTGATGTTTTAATAGATGTCTGTAAATGAAACTAGTACAATCATCAAGTTCAGAAATAAGTTAAAAATACATACAGTTTTAGTATAGAGAATATTCCATAATTTAAGCTTTAAGAAAAATTTCAACTACAATATGCTTGCAAAAATATCATTTATTCATGAGTTTTTTAAAAGTAAAACATTCAATTTTTACTTCAAAGGGAGAGTACATTTATCTCATGTAATGTCTAACAATTTGATGATGCCAGTCGGACATCTTTGTTAGTTTAAGCACCACTGCACACTATCTTAGAGTTGAATTAGAACTTTCAGACACTGGTAGTTTCAGTCTATACTAAATCTTAGAACTTTTCAGAGAAACCAACGCCATGAATATTTGATACAACTCACTTTTTACATCTCTCCCCAAACGAGGCAAACTCTCCAAGAATGTTTTGTATCATGGATGTGGCATCCTGAACAGCCTGCAGCTTTTCTTTTAATGACTTCTTCTCCTCCTAAAAGACATTTGAGCAAACTTTGCTATCAAAAGGAGTATAATAAAGGTTTGATGTTAAGTAGAAATTATTCATTACACACCAAGTTTATCTTTATTGCTTGAAATGACTTAATTGCACTCCAAGCATTTGTATATGTTAAAAGAAGTGAAAATAAAGCATAATCCATGGTTTCTATGAAAGTATACTACCAATGTTACATGCTGTTTTGTTGACCACTTTTTGTCAGACAAACTCAAACATAATTTTTTAAACTGAAACAGAAGTAAACACTTCAAATATATAACAGAATCGGTTTTTTTTTATCAGTCTACAAATACTGTATCCTGTTTGTAAAAAATAAATCTTTTATTACATGATATTAGGAAGAAATATTGAAACAACAAACATTACATAAACTATATTAAGAGAAATGACTGGATAAATACCAGATATTATATTTTAGTAGAAAGTAAAAAAAAAAAAAAACCAAAAAAACACTTACACCCCGTTCATCTCTGTCTTCGTCATCTTCATCATCATCAATTTCTTCCAACTAAGAATACAAATTAAGTTGTGAGTGAATGGTTTACATAATTTAAATAATTAACCATGTGTATGGTGTTACAACAGATAATATAGATCAATTGTTATGTAAAATGTCTCTAATCTAAGCACAGTTACACAAATGTTACAAATAAATAACATGCAATTTTGCATTTATTTTTGGACCAACTGTACACGAATGATAAGCTAATGGTAAAACATGCTGGGCTCAAATTTAGCTTTCCAGAGTACTTTAAATTATTAGAACATACTTATTTTATTCAAGTATTTTTCCATACCAAAAATATAGAATCCCCAGATCTCATTAGAATGAAAGAGGTATTGAAAATAATCATTTTCTGTTGACCTAAGCATCAACTATTTTAAAATTGATGATACACTTTCCATAATACCTTGAAGCATAGTAAAACGTCAATAATCCGAATAGCAATCAACTGAAACTGTTCCTGTCACCACAAATTCAAAATTTCAAAAATGGACATTTTAAGCTTACTTTAATAAAGTCTTTTTGTAAGGTTATTAGTAAGATGTGTGATACTAAATAATACAGTTTTATGTTTAATATTTCTGTTTATTTGCTCCATGTTGCTCGTATGTAAATTATAATTTTTTCAAAACCATCCCACCTCATCACCAATTGTTTCACATAATTGATTTTCAACTGTAGAAGAATTTTATTCTTAACCTCCACCAATGACATTGAAAAAAGAAAGCATATTCTCATGCTGAGTATTCTGTACCTTATCATTGGGAGTGTGAGTATAGAAAGGTTTTCTTTTGCCTGTATGCTTTGTGCAAGTGGCATTCACAAGTTTTATTTTTAAAATTTTTTATTTCATTTATTTTAGAGCTTAATTTTCAGTTTTTATGTAATACCAAACACAGCACAATTGAATATTTTTGGCCCTCAAATTTAAAAAAAAAAAAAAAAATCTAAGCAAATGGTAAGCAGTTAAGATTTAATATTTTAGGTAGCTAGAATTGGAAATTAAATGTGACTTTTTTCTGCTTTTTTTAAGGTACCGCACAACTTTTTTTTGTATATAACATAAAAATAAATAAAAAAAAGTTTTTTTTTGTTTTTTTTAGCTTAAAATTCTGAAGGATATTTCAAGTCATGTCAATTTTTTGAAGGTCTGGAAAAGTTTCACTTCCAAACACTCATCAAAGATTTACTTGAACTTGCATTATGATGAACATGAATATTTTGAATGTTCAATTTTTTCCCCCCAAAGCTAATGGTCCAAAATAGCACAAATAGGTGGAATTTTTTTAAGGAGTCAAAAGTTATCGCCAGCACTTTAAATATATTAAATCATTTTTTGAGAATATATTTTTTCATAATCACCTAAATGCCATGCTCTCTTACATTAAATAATATATATTTAAAAATTTATTTTTTTTAAATGCAGAAGTAGTGATATATCATTTGGATGACGTGTCGTCGTATGGGAAAACTCATTTTTGAGCTACTTTTTCAGATAGCTTGATAATATCTAGACCTTAGAAAAAAATATTTTAGCATATTTATGCATTTAAAGACTTTTTTTTAGTATGTTTTGTAAAAATTTTCAGTTCAAATATTTTTTATTTGGCTGTTTTATGCGCAGCGTCGAATTGAATGACACTGATTGCTGAAAATCTGAAATGGTCTTTGTAAACCATATTTTTAGTACAGTTTTGAACTGCTTATCAACAGTTGAGAATGTTATTCACAAGTTCAAATGCATTTCGCTACAAATCGGCATTGAAAGGAAAATAGTGAGAAATTCAAGCAATACTTGTCAATGAACTGACGTCTCGCGTTCAAAAAATATTTACAAGGTAAATGTTTTCTATTTTTCATTTTTATTATCCTAATGTTAACTAAATATAAACCAAAGAAAAAAATAAATGGAAGCAGTTGGTAAATCGCAATAAGCTTTTGTTTTACGTTTTACTGTTTAATGCCTTAATGCTTAATTTACTGTTTAATGCCTTTTTAATGCCTTCCAAATATTTTGTTAGAAAATTTATAAATAATGTACCAGAAAATCCTCTATTATTAGTTTTGTTAAATTTAGAGAGTTTTTAAAGAAATTAAAAACATTGCACTTTTTCCCGACAAATATCGACTTTAAAAAAAAAAAAACTTTTCTAATAAAAGATACATGCATTATTTCTTATATTTTATTTATGCTATGCATAACTTCCATACTAAATAAATAAAAAAAAAAAATAAAAAAAAATGGAATCTATGATAATTTGGCTTTCAAACAGTAAATCAAATCAGCCAAATGACATTTTCTTGCAGTTGCTAAATAAAAAAAATTCAAATAAAGTATGTTACTATAAAAATACAGATCCAAATCAAATGAAATATTATTCTAGATTTATACATGGTACAGATTCTAGCATTAGATAAATAATTATCTTAGTTTTTTATTTTAAATAATAAATTATCATTTGGCCTGTTTAAAAAATCCATCCATATATTTGATCATAAAAATGTATAAAATATAATTGTAGTAAACATTATTTAAACTGAAAAAAGAAATAACCCATTGAAGTGTTAAAAATTTGAAAAAAAAAGTAACATATAAGCCTTGCACATATTTAATTTCAGTTTACAAATAAAAAAATAAAAATAAATAAAAAAAAAGCAGTGTGATATACTCCAATTAAATAGAAAGTGATAAATAATAACCTACCTCATCCTCATCACGTGTGGCAAGCTGTCTTCCAGTCAGGGCATAAATCACATAGTTTTTGACGTAAAGTATCAGCAAGGCGACAGGCAGCATGTAGAACTCAAAAGTATATGTTATCACAAGAAATACCTGTTAACAAATACACCGATTATTTACTTAGAAACTTTGAAAGGGAAATGTGGCTCATTTTTAAATTTTTGATTTTCATCAATATGTTCAAAACAGACTTACTACAAAAGCAGTAATACTACGTAGCGTGGATTCCCACAGAAAACAGCTGTTGAGAAATCTAAGCAGCTCAACTACACCGAAGAGCATCATTTTCACTCGATTTACATTCTTCACAAATATCTAGAGGGAAGAATACAATTTTTTTCTAAAGTACACTTTAAAGTATCACAGAAATGTTATTTGGTACAATACAACAAATAACACAAGATAAAAAAGTATAAAATAAGAGATTGAACTGCTCTAGAACTGAATACTAAATTGGTTTTTTAATTGAATTCCATCTCTTAAGTATTTTGAGTTTGAGATAAAACATGTTTTTTAACAAATAATTATCTTGTCAATTTATCTAACTAATTTGTGTCATATTACAATGCCTTTGTTAGAAAATTAATTGGTGTTGACTTGTTATTTTAACTCATCAAGGTATATTCAATTTTAAATAAATAACCTTGTTTTATCATTATCATTGATTTACACTAAAAAGTTGCATGGGTCAAAAATAATACTGAGCATATTTTATTTCAAATAGGTCAAAATTAGCAAACATCTAAACTTTCAAACTGACTTATTTTCTCAATAAAAATTGATGTAACATAAATTCATATACTTACAGATCTTTTGAATTTTTGTTCTTGTTGCATGTATTTTGATTCTTTTGGTGTAAAAGTTACTACACCTGCTCTAATCTAAAAAAAAAATTTGCAAATGAGATCAGACTATTTCAAAAGCATATATAACAAGCATAACAATACACATAGGACAAATGAGAAAATAAAACCACCCCAAATTTTTTAAAATGATGTTTAATAACCTGCATACTTTTTCTGGTTAATCGTTGGGAAAAATGTGCTTCTTTGTTCAATAATAATGTCCACTTCGAATTTAATTATTGTCAAATCACAATATCCTTAATTTGAAATAGATTTTGTGAGAGAGAAACAAAAGGTGCAGATATGTGGAAAAAACTTTTACTTATTACATTTTAAGTAATGCACCTCTTTTATTTAAAAAATATCAACAAAGATTATTAAAAGACAACAGTTTTCATTAAGTGTTATTAAGTGTTCAGTTTTCATTAAGTGTTAAAAAAAAAGTTTAATATTACATAGGTGACCTTGGATAATGAGTAATAAATAGAATAGATAGTTTATAAACAATCCATACATATTGGGTCTACCGAAAAGTTCTTTCCGTTTTTAGAATAAAACAAAATAAAAAAATTTCTTACCGTCAATAAACTTTATTAATTAATATAATTGTCATTATTATCAATGATTTCTTGCCAGCGTGAGGGCAATTTGTATGTCCTATTTTTGAAAAACGTTTAATCTTTTGATGCTAAAAATTGAGCTAGTGCTGGTCTAACATCTTCTTCATTTTTTGGTAAGGACAAAAACAAGTAATAGTCGGATTGTGCTAAGTCCGGGGAATATGGTGGATGCAACAGAATTTCCCAGCCTATTTCTGCAATTTTTCTATGAGTCCCCAAAGCAGCATGTGGCCTAGCGATGCAGTATGATGTCCTTCCTATTGAACATCGCCAGCTTCTTTTCTTGTGCTGCTGTCTTTAAATTATTCAGTTGTTGACAATGAATAATTCCAAATTGAGCTTTTCGTTCGGTTTTAAAAGCTCATAATGTATTGGTCTTCGAATGTACCACCACATACACAACATTCTCTTGTTCAGAGTCAAATTTGGTTTAGAGGTGGAAAGGCTAGATTTTGCAAGTTCACAATATGCCCTTTTCCTTACAATGTTTTTGTAAGTAATCCACTTTTCATCCCCAGTTATCATCTGGTTCAAGAAGGGCTTGATTTTGTTCCGAGCATGCAGAGATGTGCATGTGACGACTCGATCATCCAAATTCTTCAGACTTAATTCATGTGGCATCCCTCTTGAATATTTCCACACCAATCCTATCTTCCGAATATGGTCTGAAATGGTTTGCTGAGCTGAATTAAGCCTTTCTGCAATCATCGATGTTGTCAGAAAAAGATCTTGCCCCAACTTGGTTTTAACAACATCGTCGTCAATCAAAGATGGTCGCCCAGAAAGTGGTTTATCAAAAAGGTTAAAATCACCTGTTTCAAATTTTTCGAACTATCTTCTGTATTTCCTATCAGAAACTGTACCTTCCCCAAACACTTTCAATAAATTTCTACATGCTCCTGTAGTATTTCTTTCTTGTTGAAATTCGAATAAAATACAGTGGCGTAAATGAACTTTATCAGTAGCCATGGATACACTATTGCTTCACACTTAAGACTAATGTGAATCAACTTTGTTTTAGTTAATTTACTATGTCAGTATGTATATATTATGCGATAAAAATAGAAAGCCGAACATGCGTCAAATAACACATGTGCTTACGTGTCGAAAATTATTGCCAAAAATGGACAGAACTTTGCGGTAGACCCAATATATATAATACATTATTTCTTTGCTTTTACAGTAAATTTGCTTCGGCAAATTTTTTAAAATAAAAAAGGTACAATTATATCATCAACTTTTGAAAAAGTTGAACCAATTCAATGAATTATTTAAACATGAAACTGTTATTTCCTCTTTAAAACCTATGTTTGTACCTTTAAATGGATGAAAATCAATATTTAAGAAAATAATTACACTTACTGGGTTAAAAAAGACATAAATTTCTAAGAGTATCTGCCCTTTGGCTCTAGTTCTAAGCTTCTTGTCTTTCAACACATACCACTTCTTCTCACCATTTCTAATCTAGAAAAATGTTGAATGAAAACATACATTATAATTATATATTAACATTATATTTTTCAAGTAAAAATACCATATTATAATTTGAGAAACACAGTCTAAAATTTCCAGACTACAATTAAAAATATAAGTTTGTTTAATCGGTAATCTTTTTAATCTGAATATTTCTCAACACTTTTATGTGGAAATCATTAATGAGAAGATTAGTGGGGATTGGTTTTTCTATTACCAACATGAGAACATGAAATCTATATAATCAAGTTGAAAATGAATTTTAATTGCTTCTTACTTCCGTATAATAAACATCTTAAAATTTAACGAAAAGTGCAATATTCTTTTTAAAGAATGAATTGTGTGGAACTCAAAGGCTGGGAACATTAGCATAGACACACATTTATTGAAAATAAATTAAAATGTTCTTGTTCTGGCAAAATACTTATAAAAAAAAACTTTTAAAAAAGTCATATTAGTAAAACATGGTTGTAACATATTGTAACACATACGGTTTTAAAAAAATTATAAAGAAATGCTTAATACTATGAAGGAGATATTAGAGCTAACTCAGGCTATGTTATTTCAGTTATAAAATGAAATAAAGTACCTTTAACAGCGGAATATCAACTTTTCCTAAAAACTCGCATCTTTTATCCCTATCTTCGTCATACACTGTCACTTCCAGGACAGAATGGATATCCGTAACTTGGCTGAAAAAATAGAATACATCAATAAATATTCACAGTGGAAATACATGTGTTATTAAGCACCATAATTGGCTCACAATGCAAAGAAGCCATGCTTTCCTCTATTGTATTTTTGTACAAAAAAGTTCGGCCATTTTTATAAATTGAATGATAATAAAAAATATTGATGGATTTTGAGTAATTAAAATAAATTTCGATATAATTTAAATAAAATCAATTAAAGTGTTTAAAATAGTGAAGTGAAGTATCTTCTGTAAAGTTAAAGCTAAATGTTTTTTAATACTTCTGAAAATGTATTTTAAAGTCAGTGGGGAACTAGACATTTGTTTTGTTTTGTAAAACCTACAATTAATAAAGAAGGGATTGAAACTGTATAGTAAATGCTAGTAATTAACTATAATCTGTTTTTCTATTCTAGATATATGTATTTACAGCAGTTGTACATCTAGAATACATGTTGTCACAAATGGTATTTATGGAAAGGTGACTCTAAGCCATGTTTGGATAACTCACACAGCAAGGACAAACATTTTGAGGTTATGCCCTTTGGTCATTTGCTTCTCCCCCAAAAAAAAATCCCTATTTTCTTTCAAAACAATCGAATTTTCTAATACTATCTCTGAACAATAATAAGCATACAATTAAATCATACTGCTTATTTGGTACTCAAGTACTGACACAACTATCTTAACAAAGTTTATCAACTAATCAGCAGAACAAAGACGATTTGAGATGACTCTATCAAGTCAGTCGATGTGCCAAAATATGGATGCATTGTAGGATAAGTGGGAATCCTAAATTTTCTTCCACCTCACATAGGGAAGACATAAATAAAACAAATCATGGACATTCCTGAAGTCAGCATTTTTATGCAAGCCAAAGTTTTCAATCATAAAAGAACAGATAGAACAAATTCTGCATTTTTATGCATTTTCTTCCAAGTTTGCAGAAAACACTACAGTCTAATTCTTGTCAGTTAGCAACATATATTATTGAGAGATTAATTTCATATTTGAGAAGATAATAGTGAATGTTGTTTAGAAGTGAAAGATACATAAAATAGGAATTTAAAAGGTAGACAAAAAATACCATGTTTTAAGAGCGAAAGAGACAATGGACAATTCCCGCATTTTTTAAAAACGAGTGAAATTAGTTTAGATTTATGAAGAATTTCTTTCTGATACCAAATATTTAAATAAAGTTCTTAAAAAAAATTAGTTATTTAAATATTTAGAAAAGAAAATGCCAAAAAACTGTGCCAAAACCAGTTCGATCGAAACAGTCAACAAAATCTGTGATGTACAGGGATCCTACCGTTTCTATGGTTATCGTGAGGTTTCTGCCAAATAGTATAGTATAGGTACAGTATTGTAATATCATATACAGGTTGGTGTGATTTGCGAGAAACTTGCAAAACTGGTTTCCGCTGCCGTATTTCAGTCCAAGATGTTTGGGATCTCTTTACGTCACATTCAATGAATCATTTTCTCGCCAACATCTAACAGGGAAATTTTGATTGCAAATTTAAAAAAAAGAAAAAGCGCATTGAGCAGAAATTTTTGTGCTTATGGTCTTTTTGAAATATTCAGAATTGAATAAAAAAATGAAAAAAAAAAAAAAAATTAAAAAATTGCGGGAATTGTGCATTGTATAGGTGGTTACCTGGAAATACTAGGATAACACAGTGTGCAAGCACTCTGCGCATATGAAATAAAATGGTTTCTTATTTGAACATCCTTCGATCACAAACAATAAAAAAACTAATACTATTCCCTGAGAGCAGATGTTTAGAGTGTCTCACCCCCTGAAAACTAACATCTTAAAAATCAAAGTTTTTTCAATCGAACTGATAATTGAGCAATACTGGTATTGGGCCAACATATAACTTCATACATACACAGCATGGCTCATTAAATACACATTAAATTTATACAGTGTACCTAAAAGGTGCTAGTATAGCGTTTTCAACATTCAAACTTATTAAATTGATTCGACATCCCAAATTTTTTTAGAGTTGTTCACTTCGCAGTGTTCAAAAGTAGATCAAGGAGAAATGTCACATGGCTTTGCTAAAGAACATGTTTTAGAATTTCAGCAGAAGCAGAGTTCTAATAGAATTCAATTCAGCCTTAAAATGTGCATTCTTCAGAGTCAAGCTGACTTCTTAAACCCAGATGATAATGAGGGGAAATAATCTAAACGATGCTGAAGTTTGTTTTTATAGCCATCACCTTAATTTCAGAGAATACAAAATAAAAAAAAACATCTGGTTATATTACAATCAATGTACCAGAAATACTTAATCTTGAATCCATCTGCAAATTACAATTTGTTCAGAAAAAATAGATATCATAATAAAGCAAAGATGTAATGGATTTGGAAAGGCCAATGGCATCAAAAATATAAATCAACATCAAGCGGATCCAACATATTTTTAATGTCTTATAGAAGCAGTCTCCACTATAGTTGCTCGCTAAAATTCAAATCGACACAATGCATGTCACATACAAATTAATCAAAAAACACAAAGCAAGACAAGCATAAAAAAATATTGGAAATATTTTAAATTGTCAATTAAGACTTATCGACTCTTAAACTTTGTATGAGCATCTCCGTTCCTTGAACTAAGTTTAATTGTTTTTAATCTGTTAATCTGTTTTTAAAAATTGCAAAAATCCTGCATAATCTACAAATCCCACTCACAATGTGAATATCTTGTTCCACTCTGGTGTGAGTGTCTTGTACTCTGTGTGCGTTTGCAGTCGTGCGTTCACAAGTTCCACCACGCAGAATGGGTCGCTCTTCCCACAGAGATCGGCCGCAGCAAGCCCTTGTGCTTTGAACACTGAAATACACCACATTTACTAAAAGTACTTTGTAATGAGTACCCTGATACATATGAAAAAGATCGATGATTTTAATGCATGAGCAATAGTATGAAATATAATATAACAAAAAATATGTTACCATGTAGTTATATGTTATCAAAAAATATGTTATCATGTAGTTTTTATGTTACAAAAATGCAAGTGTCAAAGTTATAAATTACTTTATTTCAGACATATTCCTAAAGCAAAGTTAAAAGTATCATCATAAAATTTTTGTTTCATTAAAACATTCTTTTAAAATCGATACGCTAAGTTTTTTTTAGTGATCTTGCATAATCCTCTTAAAAAAGAATATTTTGTTAGTCCCCTTTACACAATCTTTTTATTATATATCTGTTCACTAGTAACCCTTCCTTATATTGTGCCTCAATATATCGCACATTCGGATATATCGCACTTTTACTATGTCTCCCATCCCCCCCCCCCCCACCAAACTGATGTGTTTGGCGGGCCTCAGACAAGGTAGACTGATGCATGGATGATGCGTTTCTTTTGATTAAGGCAGAATTTACACAGAATTTTTTTTTTAATTAAAGAGGTTTTTTTAATTTTTTATACAAAATTGTGATTGATTAATCATTTTATCCAAGCGGAATTTTATGCAAAAGTAAGAAGTCCGGTTAATGTTTCCTGATGTTTATATTGCCATAAATTTATAAATACTTTTTCAAATATATTCATTAGATACCAGCACATATGTAAAAAGATGTTACGTTATTAGAAAACAAATTGCATCCTGGCTAATGCTACAAATGTGGGTTTTCTTTTGTTCGAAATGCAACTATAGTATGGGGCAGTTTGCTTTTGAAATAACACTTGGAAAGCGTTAGATTATTTGTCAAGATTTCGGATGCAGTTGATTCATTTCCATAAAATGATATTTTCTGAAAAGCAAAGTGGTGAAAGAAAAATCCTAAGCAGCTGACATTAAACACATCCTTTGTGAGAAAATGAAGTGTTTACAATAAATTAACTTGTATGTGCTTTGGACAGAAAATTAAATGGTAATGGAACTGTTTTTAGTTTTTAAATGATTCGATTTCTATTATTGCACATACTTTTGTTCCTAAGCTACTTTATAAAGCACATATGTTCATAAATTAAATTTTTTACACTTTATCATATAGCTCAATCGGATATATTGGATGAAAGTTGTGCAATGTTACACACCTTTAGTTTTTATTTAACCACAGTTTCGTAAGTAATGTTTACTAGGGTGCATCAAATGCCCAATGTTTAAAAAAATTTCATGGAAATGGTCTGTCCCTAAGTTATTTTTTTTCAAAATGCTAAAAATATATCATACATAAAAGTTTTTAAAAATTGAATAACATTTATGTCGGCCACCTGCCCTTAGAATATACAATAAAAATGAAAATCCAGAAAAAAATGCTTCACGATTAAAAAATAAATTTAAACGTATATTCTAATGAAATAATGCTATTAGATTATTTTGTGATATAATAAGAGGATATATAATCATATACCACTAATTTTCTAATTTTAATTTAATTCACACCAGTACATTTGTTTAGTCAATTTTGACCGTTTTCGAAGATTTCTCTACTTTTGTCGATTTTGTAACGAGTTGTATTTAGAGTGAGGTTTTTTGGAAATTTTGATTTTTTTTCCCAAAATATACATCATATCTATCTTGCAATTTAAAAACACTATCAGTGGAATTTGGTTTATAGCTAACATTGCATGAGCGATGGCTTTTCGATCTTGTGGGAAAACTTTATTGCTCCAAAGGGCCAATGGCACAATTTCTTCTGTAACATACCAGTTAAAGATTTTTAAAGGCACTGATTGCACTCTCATTTAATGTAGTGGACAGTTTAGTGTATAAATGAAAGAGAATGAAGCATTTGTTGGTCATTCAAAGAGGCATTTATGGTAGAATCACAGGTTACCCACCAGGTGCTGTAGATGAGAGTAACAAAGTTAGCAAAGTCACATGAATTGGCAACCTATCATTTTGAAGTTATTGTGCCAGCTGATAATTACTATATTTGCTTCTCAAGAAGACAAATTTTAACTGCGCACAACGTTTATCATCCAATGTAATTTGATCATCCAAAGTGCTTTGTGCAAGGCTTTTAGTCGATTTAATTTTGCTGCTTGAGTAATATTGGGAAAGTCTAAGTATACTAGGCGAATCTTTATGAACTCCATATGGTCATCTCACTTTTTTCCAGAATCTATGCCAGATTTGGCTGTCTGCTCTAACCGTTGCACTGGCTCTAAGAATATCAATTATACTTTTTGCTTGTACATTCACTGACTTAGAGTCAAAAGATTTCACTATCAAAATATTTAAGATGATTTAAATTGTCGTGAAATTGTTTAAACAAGGTCATACCTGGTGACTTGGAAGACTCGATCTTTAAGTCATCAAACACATGAGACAAAATGACTTCTTCAACATGATGACATCAAGCTGACCAAAGAAACACATGTTCCAATTTCTTTTTCATACTGATGCAGGCAGCAATAACTGGCCTGTGTTCTAAGAAGGTGTGTCAAACATCATGTTCAAAATTATTTGTATGCATTGCCAAGATGTGAGTTGCTCATATATTAATTCAGCAATGATTCAGCCTCATTAACGATTAGTTTCATGGGGATATGCTGATATACCAAGAATCTTTTGCTGGTGAACGTTTCCAATGACAATGGTGGAATTTTCTTCTTTTTTCTACTCATTGAGTACTGATGTTGAAAGTTTTGCATCTCAATGCAGAATCGTATATTTAGGGATGCCCACTGCTTCTTGCAGGTAGTTGAATTCACCATTTCAACTTGGCTTCTTGATCTATTTGTGGTTGTGCAAGATACAATCAATTAAGGGGTAGCAACCTTAATTTTGCATTATCAATAATAAGTTTAATAATTTTTTGCAAGATTTTCATTCACTAATTATTCTGGGATATTTACTTTTTCATATAACAGCTTTGCTTATGAAAGAACTAGTTTTGCAGACTCCCATATAGATCAATTTTCTTGAACACCTTCTTCAGTATGATGTCATACACCTTAATACTTGCAAATTAATTGGAATTATGGAGCCATTTACTTTTTAATCATCACAAGTTATCTTGTTGCGAAGACCAGACATATTTTGAAAAAAGAATGGCAGAGTAAAAAAAAAAAAAAGTAGAGTGAATCAATGCTGTGGTAATAAACATTGTTTAGGTTGTTGTACAAAAATGTTAATGACCTAAATATTAAAATGTATTGTAATGTAATTGAACTACTTAAATATTCAAATTCCCACTTCAACATGATTTAAGGGTGTTGCAGGCTCCTCCATTTGTTAATAAAATATGAAAATAATGTAGTATGAAAAAATACCCCCTAAAATTGTTTGGAAAACAAAAAGAATTGGTATGGTAACTTTTTACAGGTAATGGAACATTTTGAGATGGGGACAATGTGATTTGTTTCTAGAGGGGCGTTTGATGCACCCAAATGTTTACTACCTTGGAAAGGCATGTTTAATACAACAGATGTTTTGCATGTTTGATTAGATTTGAGAAAATACATCAAATGACAAATTCCTTAGACCACACTAATAATACCACTCAGACCAATAGTCAAGTGAACTATGAGTAATACAAATTCTGAAGTCTGCTCACAAATAGTTTAGAACAAAACATGTCACCTTGTATAAAAACAATAAAAATTGAAATTTAAAAAAGCAGTACAGGAAGTAAACAAGTGAAACAAAATCTGAAAAATATTAATGAAACATTATAAAAGAGACTTTCCTTAAGGAAAACTTACATACCTTTCACTATAAGATGACCAATGTCATAAAGATCTTTGAATGTTTGATAAAGACCCTAAAAAAGGAAACACAGAAGCAAAACATTAGTTTGAAAGTTTTAAGAAGTCATTAGATTAAACGACATTTTAAATTTTTCTGGAAGGAGAGGAGTTTGAATCTCCTTTTTTATTTCCTTGATGATTCTCTGTCATCGCAATTACTTAATATTAAAATATTAAATAAAGCAAGTTCAGAAAAATAGATGAACCTTTAAAATCTAATTTAATTCAACTT
Organism: Linyphia triangularis; assembly: GCA_963978545.1. Lineage (NCBI taxonomy): Eukaryota > Metazoa > Arthropoda > Arachnida > Araneae > Linyphiidae > Linyphia > Linyphia triangularis. Next base: position 47,068,362 of record OZ021726.1, on the reverse strand, counting down.
AAAGCTACATAAAGGAGGATAAAGAAAAAATAATAATAAAAAGAAAAACAAGAGATTTGGAATGATTCTATGAAGATAGATCAAAAGTAGTACTTTATAATTTAGGAATTTACAAACTAGTAATTACAATTAATACTATATGACCTTTTAAAAATTGAATCTATTCCAATTAGCCACAATGACTGATTATTACCTGATATTTTCCAATTTGCTTGAAGATAGAGACACATCCCACCCATAATATAGAAATCTCATGGGCTGTTGTTTGCTGATGGAATGGTATGCTATATTAAAGAATTGATCTTCCACTTTGATGGAAGTGATGACCATTTTAGGGTAAATGGATTTATATTTCAGACTTTTAGATACTATTCTAATCAATGCAGAGGTAATGAATCGTTTTTTGAGTTTAAATAAAATAAAATTAATGAGAAGTTACAGCCAACAGCGTGTGTATACATTTTGAAAGTGACATTTAAGGATGTTAAAAAAAAAATTAAAAAAATCAAGGACTCATTTTACCGTTGTAAAGTCGATACAAAATTTCCTACCTTTTATAGTGGGTGTAGATCCTCCCCCTCCCCTCATCATAAGTATACCTTTTACAGTTTTAAAATATGTATATATATATATATATATATATATATATATTAATGAAGTAATAAAAATATAATAACACATTGAACAGCTGCAAAACTTTTTTTTGACATCGTAATTCTAATAAAACGGATAATTTTTCAGTTTTAGAATTGAAAATGGGAAATTCAAGGATATTCCAGATCTTTTAAGAAATAATTAAATTTTCCAAGCTATTCCCAGGCCTTGAAAAAAAATTCAAGAATTTTCTAGGCTTTCCAGAGAACATACACATCCTCTGATCAAAAAATGGATTCCAATGTTATAATACAAGCTGCCGGCAGTTCATCATAAAATTTAGGGATAACTGACCTTTGAAGGGGAGTGAGAAGATTCTTATATTTATGGTCACCTACCAACCATAAAGTGTAAAGATGAGAGTACTCACATATTTAGCCATAAGGCTTCTCTGTGTGGCCGTGTCAAAATTGTACGAGGCAAGGTCAGAGATGGTCTCATTGCCCATTGTCCCGGAGATGGTGATGAGGAGGAAAGAGAGCCAGCCCCATCCTCCAGATCTTTCCATACAGAGTGGGTGCGCTCTTCTTCGAATCCACTCAGATCAAGGTTGCACTGGTGAGAGAAAGAGTTATATTGTGAAACCTACTTCACTCTAATAATATCATATCAACACTTTATTTAAAAACAATGGTAGTTAATGCATCAATTATGCTGCACATAAAACTGAAGTAATAAAGGGTGATCTAATATAGCTTTTAACCCATTAACTGCTGGCGTTGCGTTCACGCAAAGCTTAGAAAACATAACTAAAATAAATATTTAATCAATTTTAAACTAATATTTGGAGGTTTATGTTCATTGGTAATGTTACACACTTTTATTTCGAACAATAAAAATTATTCTAAACCTTATTGTTTTCTCGTAGTAATAATTTAAACATTTCCAAAATTCGCTCAGTTAGACTGACATTGCTAAATCGATTCCGAAAAAAAAAAGGAAAGGGAAATAATTTTTATTAGACATAACATTTCATATCTCCTTAGTTCACTTGAAGGTCACACGCAAATAAAAAATGTTTTGATGAATTCATCTTTGAGCTACGATGTTGGAAATACTAGTGTTGTGCTTGCGCATTGTCAGCGGAAAAGAGGGTAAAAATTCTCTGAACTTTTTTCTCACAGCGTATGATTACAACTGCTTCCTTTTGATTTGAAATATCTCGTAAGCACTATCTTACGCTTAGTGAATCTCTGGATACTTTTTACACCACTGATTCAGATGACAATGAAACCATCATTGTTATTATTTCACCAGAATTTGGCAAAGTTACTAACAAGGAAGAAGGGGACAAAACAGTAATAAGTGACTCAAACGTTTTATTAAATGATATTACTGGTGAGGCTGAATTACATTCAAATAGGAAAGATAAGGACCAAAATAATATGGATAATGAAAAGACAAAGAAAAAAAAAGAGCCTTTGAAATGGAAGAAAATAGATCGAATTTATACATCGATACCAAAAAATGAAGAAACATCACCAAGTTGAAAAACTGAAAAGAGAGTTAGAAAATTTAAGTTGTGAGGAAATTTTTGTTAAGTTTTTTTGACTCTGATATTTATGCATTGCTCATTAATCAAACTAATATATATGCTCAGCAAAATAATCACACTGACTTTTTTCCTTCTGAGAGTTACCTAAAAAGGTTTATTGGTTTGCTTCTTCTTACTGGATACCATACATTGCCACAAGAAGAAATGTATTGGTCATTAGATAAAGATGTATCGGTCCCGTTTGTTAGGGAGTCATTGTCACGTATTCAGCACAGGAATATAAAACAAAATTTGCATATGGCAGATAACATCAATATTGACAAAAATGACAAATTGTGCAAAGTGAGAGTACAAGAGTGAAGTTTGTTGAATAAGAAATTTTAATAGTTTCAAATATTTGCACACGGCCTAAGAATAGATGAACAAATGATTCCTTATAGAGGAAAACATTCTGCAAAAATTTTCCTAAAAGGAAAACCTGTATGATTTGGTTATAAAATTTGGACCCTTGCATCACGTGATGGTTTTTGTGTTGATGGATTTAGTTAGATCAACTATTGGTAGACCAAGCAATTAAGTCTTTCTTTGGCAGTACAAAATCAAAAAGGACATTTTCTTATACGATCAATTGATTTTCTCTCAAGATAAGTAAAATATTCCAACTTTTTTTTTAAGTATGTTATATATAACCCTAAAATCACAAATGTTATAAATACTGATCATGTTTTTTAAGGATTTCGAGTTTTGGAGGTTAATGGGTTAACTTTGTAGTGTGTTTTTTGACAACTTAATTATTTTTTAATGAAAGGTTATGCATTTTTTTCTCACCTTCTTCAATGGTGAGAGTAAGTTAAATTTGAATCTATACATTTAATTGGGTAAGTCTTGGATTTCAAACATGTACACTCACAACACTTATTATTCTAATGATTATCGAAACACCTTTCATAAAATAAAAGAATGCGATTTGTGTTGAGCAGTAAATATTTTTTATCTTATTTAGAAGACAATAGCCTTTAAAAAGTTGTTAATGATAAAATATTTCATATGAATAGAGATTTAGGAAGTAAAATTACCATAAATTTAACTTAATAAACGTATAGAAGCCAGTTGTCAACTAAATGAGCACATTTACTGAGAAAAAAAAATCAAGTTTTGGGAGGTAGTGAACAAAAAAATCTAGTCATTCCTAATTGACATATGTAGCAAACTCTGAGTGGCTAGTTTTAAGATGTAAAGTCCAAATTTTAAACAGAAATTTTTTCTCTTGATGTCAAAATCAAGATTATGTTGTCATATTTCAAATATATTTTATAGGGACAATGACTCAGTGAAACATTTATTAAATTCATGTGTAAAGTTGTGTATCTAAATTCCAGAAATTGTTCACAGCTTATTACAACCATAAAACTTGTGCCTGCATAAGGTGAGAATCAAATCCTACCATAGCAGGAGTTCACTCTAAGTTACTTCAGTAATAAAAACAGAATTAAGTACTTTAAATGAGCAATATGTGTGTGTGTACATATTTAAAAAAGAAAAAAATATTTTTAACAGTAATATTATTAAAAAAGCAAATGAGTTTAAAATTTTAAGTCAGTTATGGCTGCTCTCCTGTTTATTAAATTGGTAGTAACTCCAACTAACCTGCCCATAAAGTCATCCTTCCCATGGAAATCTTTGTCATATACAGAAATTTCCAGAACCTTTGGTTGGTCAGCAAACATGTGGAGGTTGAACTGTTCTAGCCACTGAGGATCCAATGTCTTGAACATCACCTGAAAGAATTCCTTATTAATAAAAAGAAATAGCAAAAATTATTTCAACTTGATCAAACAATATTATATGATGAGACAATTGCGTCATTATGCTCTGCATGAAAATGAGTCTGAAGTTTTGTCTAATTGACCCAAACATTTTTAGTGTATAGCTTTACTGCTAATAGGCATAAAAAAATTTATGAAGAAAATCCAAACCCGGATGGATAAACTATACACATGCTAGGTTGTAACATTTCATGGTACATAAATGTTTGCGTTTGAATATTATACTTACAAGACAAACACTTTTTTTTTTGAAGTTGCAGAAACTAAATGCATTTGAAGTAATGAAGCTTACTGAATTTTAACGAGTCTTTTTAATAAAAATCTTATAGACATAGTTGGAGATGGCCTATACCTTGGACTTGTACCTCTCGTTGCCTAGGTTGAACTTAACGTAGGGGTCTGATGTTCCGTTCTCGTCCATGGCCAGCAGGTTCTTCCCTTCCACCAGTACGATGGTCACCACAGAGTCCCACATCTGTGTTTTTTGTCTTTTGATGGCAGGACTGGTGGAGGGAGTGTTGAAGCCCAACCGGAGGAGGGAGCCCTTGTTGAAGAACTGAGAGAGACATTAAATTTAAAGACAGAAATGGTATGGCTTAGAAATCTTTGTAAACATTTTGATGTCAAAAACTTAATAATGTTTGATGAAAACACAGACAGAAAAAAAAAAAAGATAATACGTGGAACTTTGGTTGTTCGTCGTAAATTTGTGTGTTGTCATCGACAATAGCTTTGTTTCAAGAGTTGGTGATATTTTTTATAACGTTTTTCAAATAATTTTACTCAATAACTAAATTGCAGAATTATATTTTACATACATACAAATTTAATAGTGCAAACAAGTACTGATTTAAAATTTAGAAGGAAATTGGTTAAGTTCTTATTTATTTCAACATCCTTTTAAAAAATATTTTTTAAACGAAAATATTTAGGGAAAATTTTTTTTTTTTGGAGAAGCATCCAATTTTTTCATTGAAAAAGACTTATTTTTTGGCATATTGTAATTTTTTGTAAATATGTTCTAGAGATTTTTATTAAGAAAACTATTTTAAGTATTTTGAAAAATGTATTTTTTTTCTTTGGTTCTTCCAAAAACTTACTTTAGTTTAAAAAAAAAAAAAAAAAAAAAAAAAAAAAAAAAAAAAAAATAACTATATTAACATTTTCTGTAAAAATATTAATTTCTTTAATTTTAAATATTCAGGGAACACAGATATTTTAATAAAATTAAAGTTATTACTGATTTTTCTAAACATTTGATATTTTTTATTTTCTTTGACAGAAAATATGATTTATAATAAAAAAGCAAAATTACCTTGAAAATCAAAAGAACATTACGAGATAGGAGCATAAAATTTAAGGAGGTTTTAAGATTTGCTACATTTTCCAAGCAGCCCTTTCCAAGGACTCATATTCGAGGTATTAAAGAAATATATAATTTATGTAAAAAACCTTATAAAAATAAATTATTTCATTTTAGGATTACATTAAAAGCAATTGTTATCAAAAATGTTTAGAAATAGCAAATACATGTTATTAAAAAATTAGAACACAATATATTTAATTTAGAAAAAATTAAAAAGTGGACAATATGCACACATTTAAATATTTATGATGAACGTTTTGGGGTATGATTAGGTGATTCTGAGAATTATTTTTATTGGGAAAATTTTTCTCACCTGTTCTTTCTCTTCCTGGTTCTTAGGGATGAGAGTGAAGGTGACATAGATTTGGCCCCATGATGGACTGGTAACATCTGCTTTCCCAGACTCAGTCAAGGTAATGGCAAGGTCAGTGGGCCTAGAAAGAGAGAGCATAGTAAGACAGCAGTTGCAATTCATTCAGATTCTGGGTCATCGTTCATTCATAAGAAATAATAATGAATTAAGAACTCTGTGCACAAAATAATTAAACACTTCTTGTGTGAATTATCTTACAAAACACTTTCAACACAAGGCATAATTCTATAAAAAAATGCACAATTATACTTTAATATCAGAAATATAATATCAATAAAAACAAGATATCTGTGAGAGAATTATTTTGTCTCAACAGTCTTTTATGTTGCTAATTCTTTTTTTCTTCTTCTGAAAACTGGCATAATTTGAAGAATTCTTTAATGAACTTTTCTATTAGATAATTAATGCTAAATACAGGGTTTCTGTCAAAATAAAATATCAAAAATCCATGACATTCCAAGACTGAAGAAAATAATTTTCCATGACTCAAGGCATCAAATCACAATAATAATAATAATCTATACGAATTTTACTAACACGAACATAGTAAGTAAATCAATGTACTATAAAATGATTTTTATAAAGTTTTATTTTGAATTAAGTAAAAAATTCAGGAACTTCCAAATTAAAAGAAAAAATAATTTTCTATTCTTTGATATTTCAGTGTTGAGAAAGCTAATCAATCTTTAATAATAAAGAAATATTTGAAGAAAGAATAAGTTAACAATAATAATAAGTTATATCATCAAAAATCAAATGTTTTGATATTTGATATCAACAATATAAAACAGAAGAAAAAAGACAGAGAAAAAAACTTAAAAAAAACCAAAAAACACATAAACACAAGCTTATCAAAACTGTTCATTTCAGTTCTCATATTATGATATTTTTTTCACCTATGAGGTCTTACTTGTGTGATGTCACAAATGTTTTCATGGGACGCGGTTTTTAACTGTGCCCGCTGTTTTCGTCAAAATGTAAATAAAAACATAGATGAATTTTCGATGAACTTAATAGCGATCATGGCATTTATGATATCACAGTTACGTGATTTTACTTAAAATGTTTAGAAATCCATGAAATTCACTGTATCTCTATGAGTTATGGCAATTTTTGTGCTCAAAATCATGACTTTCCATGACAAAATTTAACAACGTCCAAATTTATGACTTTCCATACACGCGTAAACCCTGTAAATAATAGATCATATAAATGAGTTCAGATCACAATTGCGAATAATTCAAAATTGAATTCAATGCAGGGCAATTTATGAAGATCTATTCTGAAAGGGTGTATTATATGTCAGGAGTTTCTGCTAATAGAATATACTACTATACACACTTTTTATCAGCAAATACCAATTTTACACTCTTCCAGTGTTTAAGACAATCACTTCATTGATAAAAAAAATTAAAACTGTATATTAGTAACTTTAAAAGTTACAGTTACTTAAAGATTTCAATGAGGGGGAAAAGCTGTTTTGCTTTATCGTCAAAAACACATCAGGTGAATAGCAAATTTTGAAATCAAGGTGGCTCTCAATAAATTTCACTTGAAGTAATAAGAAATCAACAATGTAGAAAACAGCAAGATAGTCCCACCTGTTGAGTTCGAATTGTGTGAGGTCCACCTGTGCAGATCCCATGTAGTCATCCTGAAATGCAAAGTCATAGTCATAGACACGGATATGCAGTGGCTCAAAGACATCTTCCACGGGGATCGTGAAGAATTCATCCCAGTATGGTTCCAGAGTTCGATTGACGGTGCGACTCTTGTAAAGCTGCTTACCGCTCATCTTGAACTTCACATAGGGATCGCTTGTTCCTAAAAAAAGAGAGAAGAGTTGTAAAATGGGTTTTATTATGTTTAATTCAATGAAAACAAATTTATATTGTCCTAATATTTTTATTTTGGACCCAGATTGTTAAAGAAAGTCCATAAAACTTTAAATACTATTTTGTAAATTAATATTACTTTATAAAACTCTTTAATATGGTTCCAAATTTAGCTTTAAATAGAATGGCATGCACTTTGCTGCTTCAAATTTTTAAATTGATTTTATGTTCGAGTGTAATTTGAAAGAGCTTGAACTGCAAATGTACTAAAATGTACCAAAAGTTGTAAAATGTCTTTTTTCAATAACCTAAGTAGCAACATCTAATATGATTTGTGCTGTTAATACATTTAAGACTTGACTGGCTATTTTTTAGATGCAAATAACCACTTTTTGCCTGATTGATTTCCATTGATTGTTGTTAGAAATAATTATTGTTCATATTGGGAGAGTGTTGATTGGTTCAACATTTGATCACAGGGTCTATATTCTTGCTAACATCATCTTTGGCACGGGAGGAATATCACACATGAAACTATCAAACTATTGAGACACTGACATTTCTCATTCTCATGTAATGAATGCATGGCACAGTATAGCCTTCTTGTTACTTGTGTGCCATAAATCTCGAAACAACCAACTAACTTCATATTATTTAGATAAGATATGGCAATTTTAATTTTTTTTTTTAAAGAAACTGCTGTTGGAACTGTTTCTAGTTACTAGGACGGATAAGACTATGTATGTTTCTAGTCACTAGTATGGAACTAGTACGATAAGTATGGCAGAGCTGCCATACTAACTTTAACCATATTACTTGTTTTTTTTTAAAGTTATTGTAGATAAAAAAATATACATTTTTAATTTAAATAAAAAGTTTTGGCTTTAAAGTGAACTTTTCTGTAAATTTTGACAATAGAGTAATTAATAAAATTTGTTTATTTGATTGGTGATATCATAAATCAGGATGCAGGTTTTCTGCTAAACTAGAAGATGTTGATGTAAGGGGGGATGGGGAAGGGGGGGGGGTTGAGGGGACCACATGGAATTATCATGGATAATGCAATAATTTCATTTATGGGGTCTTAGAGGTCATTGCTTATCGGTTTGTTGACAAAACCTTTTAGATTTCTACTTGACAAATGTGTAATGAGCATTAATTTTCAAAATTATTCTGTTGTTGTTTTAAAAAATAGAAAAAATCATTATTTTTGATACATAGAAAGTTTATGTGCACTTGTCTATATGTATCTTATAATTTTAAACACTGCAATACAGTGGTATGATAATTTTTTGCTCAGAAGTTTCCTAAAAAGTAGTTCTTTTCTTCTGTGTAGTTTAACCCTATCTTTATATAGTAATTGACAATTAATAAATTGAGAATTCTCACCACACGCATCCCGCGCTTGAAGGTCCTTTCCAAATCGGAGATGAACCTCGAGTAAATAGAATGCATGCTGACGCAGGGCAACAAGTTTCTGTTTCACCAGACTATCTTCCTGTGAAAGAAAAGAAAATTCTTCCAGTAAACTGATAAAGGCTCAAAGAACATTAATAAAAAAAATCAGCAGCATTTTTAATTAACAGTAAATTTTCAAAGTGCATAATACAATACTGTATAGAAGTATATTATTGTAGATAAATTATTGTCGTTTAAATCAATTTTTGGTTTTTAGACACATAAAAAATTTTATACGAATCTATACTTTTTTTGCATAAATTTCCACTTTCAGTAGTAAAAGTGGTACTATTGTGCTCTCAATTTACTTCATTAAATTTGATATATATCTGCAACTCAAGAGTAAAAATGTTGCAAGGAAACTGTTCTTAGCATAGTAAAAATAGGTGCAGAAATATATAGTCCTTTATTTCACATAAGTTTTTCAATTATTAGTTTCATGTTGTTTTTGTGGATTTCACATGCTTAAAATTTTGCTATACCCCCCTCCCCCCCAACTCTGGCGACTTTGTAAAATGCTCCCAGTTGAATTGACACTGCTCTGAATTGAAGTACAGGTTTGCCAAAATGGATGTCAAGTTGTAATGGAACCATATAGGTGCCGGGTTACCATATTTAGCACAAAATCACCACAAAAAGAAGGGGGGGGGGGGAGGCGGTGCATAACGCATCCTAACCTTCCACATTTCACATACAAGTTCATTTTGATTTAACATAAGAACATGATGATCTTTTGCAACAAAAGATAAACCCCATCAAACGTTTCAGCTAAAGAGCTATTTATACAATACTTTAAAATAAATCGTCGTAAAATGCCTTATTTTATTGAATCTACAATGTGTGTTCAGTCATGTGTTTAACATTTTATGCAAATCATAAAATTGGTAAGAGGCATTATGGTTTTTTAGTCTCTTGCCTTCATTTTCGAAAATCCTCTTTGAAGATATTAATTCTGTAAATTCAAATAACATTAATTCTTAACCAGGAAAGAAGTTGAGGAATTAAAGACGTTTACTTTGAATACATTATCAAAAATTTGAACAAGCAGGTTTAATCCATTATTCAATCCAATCAACTTTCCCTCCGTTTCGTTTTGGTTATTTGGTTATTTGGTTTGACGCTGGATTCTTGCTCCGCAAGGTGCGTGCTTGTTCCAGTCTTCTTCCACAAAGAAATTTTATTATGCACTTTTTTTTTTTTTTGAGGGAGAGATTATATTATTTCCACTTTTTTCCTTTCTTTTTCCTAAGATTACACATTTCTTGTTTGGAGTTTCTGCTTAAATTAATTTTTCAGCCTTCTCTAGAAATTTGCAGAGTGCATCAATTTTCTTTTGTCCTTGATCGGACCAGTCCATGATCCAATCGTAGCACAAAGGGATGCAACCAAGCCTTTTTCTCATGTTTTGCCGTTGGGTAATGTATTTGTCACATTCCAAGATGAAATGTTCTGGGGTTTCTGGTTTATTGCAAGAGTTGCAGAGAGGAGAAGTGGCAAGGTTGAAACGGTGGAGAGATGCATTGAGGGTGGTGGACTTGGTTTTTAGGCGAGCAAGTTGAACGTCCATAAGTCTGTTGGGGGAGTACTTTTCTAACCAATTGGATGATGGTTTGATCCAGGGAAATCTTTTAGAATAAATATTCTGGTTCCAGTTGTGGATTTGTGCAAGGTTATTTTTGCGTTTTATTTCTTTGATGATATCTTCCGGGGAGATGAGGGAACAAATAAAGTCTTTTGAGGTCGCTTGTCGTGCAGTTTGGTCTGCGAATTCATTTTCAGGAATTCCGATATGAGCTGGGATCCAAACTAACTCACATATGTGTCTATTGTTGACGATAAGTTATAGAAGGAGTTAGCGAGGAGAAGGCTGACTTTGGGTGATTTGAGATTAAGGTGTTGAAGGGCGAGAACGTTCGATTTGCTATCTGTGAGAATAATTATTTTTTTTGCTTTATCTTTAAAGTGTTTCAGGGCAAGATCAATTGCCAGAGCTTCAGCGGTGTAAATAGAATTGAGGTTTGGAATTCTTCCCGAAGCGGTGATTTTTGTATTGAGGTTAGCCGCTGCGATAGCAGTTGAGTCGGCGGTTTTAGATGCATCTGTGGAGATGATAAAAAAATCACCCCAGTGATCCTTTTTATGCTCTTCGAATAAGGTGCGAATATTGTTTGGTGGAAGATCTGATCGTTGGAAAATGAGGTTGTCAGCATGAAAGATGATATTTGGGGGTAGCGTTTTAGGGAAGATGGCTGTTATTATGTTTTTGTTGTCAATATTGAAGCTATTAAGAAGTGACAGTAGTCTTTCCGATAGTGTTTTTTGATTGCTGTTATGTGTGTTGAGATTTCTAATGTTTCCGAAGATAATGTTAAGTGGGGAAAGTTTTCCTAAAGCAAAGGTGCGGATGCAAAAGATGTCGGTGAGGAGGTTATGCCGAGCCAGCAGGGAGGAAGCGCCAGCCTCCATCAGCAGGATAGGAATGGGCGTCCAGCGCGGTAGTCCCGTTGCGGCACGAAGTGCTGCGTAATAGGAGGTTTCAATGGATTTTTTATCAGTTTGGCTTGCCGAGATCCATGTTTGGCAACCAAAGTCGAAAATACTTCTAATTGTGCTATTTACAATTTTGACTAAGTGGTGGGAACGGGCTCCCCAACGCTTCCCGGAAATAACTTTAAGGATGCTAGTTCTGTTAAAAGCTTTCTTTTTCAGAACTTGGAAGTGAGTTTGGAAGGATAAGTTGCTCGTTAGGTGGATGCCAAGGAACTTGATAGAGGTTGTCCAAGGGATGATACAGCTGTTATAGGTTAAATTAAAATTCGGTGGGGTGCGCCTTCGAGAAAAGTTAATCAACTCGCTCTTTTCGGGAGAGATGACCATCTTCCACTCGTTACACCATCTGTGGATGAAATGGAGAGCGGTTTGAAGTTTCCTTTGGATTATGTCCCAGTTGTTGCCATGGTAGTACAGAATAATGTCATCTGCAAATATGAGGCATTTAATTCCAAATGGGAGGATTTTGAAAATGTCAGCTATATAAATGAGGAACAGGGTTGGTGACAAAACGCTCCCCTGCGGGAGTCCTCTGAAACTAGAAAGAGGGGTCGAGAGGGTTCCTCTCCATTTTACTTGGATTTCCCTTCCGAACAGGAAATCTTTGATCCAAAGGGCTGGGTGGCCGCTAATACCGATTTGTGTGAGTTTTAAAATGAGGCCGTCAATCCATACGTGGTCGTAGGCGGCTTTGAGATCCAGGACAACTGCTGCAATAAACTCTTTTTTACTTCTTGCTTTTTGTATATCGTTTATGAGAATGGAGTGGTTGGCTTCACAACCTCGAAATGGGAGAAAACCAGAATGGCGCTGTTGAATTTTGGGGGAGTTAAGGATGATCGGGATGATGCGTTGAAGGATCATACGTTCTAGCACTTTCACTAAAACTTGAGTTAGGGCGATGGGTCTGTAAGAAGTGGGGGAGTCATGGGGTTTATTCTTTTTGTGAATCGGGATGATGATAGATTGTTTCCAACGTTCGGGGACGCAACCGGAGGTCCAGCTGCGGTTGTATATGTTAAGCAGGTTTTGAAGGAGGTGGGAGGGGAGAGATTTAATAAGTTTGGCAGAGATTCCATCTGGTCCAGGGGTTGTGTTATTAGTTTTATTTATCCCGTTCAAGAGTTCTTTGTAGGTAAAGGGGTTATCAAGGGGGATTTGCACCGTACCACTCAAGTCTATAGGAATGCATTCTTTGACTCTTGCCTTGATCAAGGTGGTTACCAGGCAATTTGCTTGAGCCAGTGGTGAAGTAATGCTCATGCCTCCAACTTGGAGGGTGTTGATGGAGGGTGGAGAGTTTGATTCTCTCTTAGTAATGGCTTTAAGGATACGATAGATCGACCCGGTATTGCCTGCCTCGTCACAGACCTTGTCCCAGAATTCCCTTTTCAAATTTGAAATAATGTTTTTCAGTTCGGCACAGATTTTTTTATAAGTAATAAATGCATTTTTGGAGAATTTGCTTCGTGCGATTTTAAGGAATCTCCGCTTTTTTTGTAGGAGGTGGGTGCATTTAGATGTCCACCAAGGGCAGTTTTGATTTGGATGATTTTTTTGTATTCTGATGTTTTTTTCCATGGTTGATTTGCAGATTTCTACCAGTTGGTTTAGAGTCAAATTTGACTCGATTGGTTCGGATTGTAGGTCTCGTTCAATTGCGGGCCAGTTGTAACGAGTTCTCGAGTTATTTCTTTTAGATTGATCCCCGAGGGAGATGGAGATCGGGAAGTGATCGCTGTCGAAGAGGTCGTTAAAGACAGACACAGATACATCCTGCGATATATTCGTAGAGCATAAAGTTAGGTCGATTAGGGTTTGGTTGCCCCTGGGAGAGATGTGAGTTGGTATTTCAGAATTCATGAGGATAATGTCATGATTTTCAATCCATTCGACCAGGGTGCACGAGCTTTGGGAATTTCTCTCTGCACCCCAGAGGGTGTGGGAGGCGTTAAAGTCCCCTAATATAATTAGGGGGGTGGGTGCAACCCGCAATATGTTCCTTAGCCATTCTTTACCGAAGATTCCCCTCGGCGCATATAAATTGACAATGGCGATTACTTTATTTTTATATTGGGTTCTGATACCCATAATTTCGTTTTCATGGGATGGTAGGGTTGAGAAGTCAATGAGGGAGGCTTGGATTTTGTTGCTGACTGCAAGCAGAAGGCCACCGCCTGGTTGAAGCCCTGGTCGATCTTTCCGGAAAATGGTTTTGTCAGGTAAATGAAAAGTTCTTGGGTGTTTCAGATACGTTTCCTGACAAGCTAAAATATCATATGATGGAAAGGAGGGATGCAAGAGCCAATGCCTCTTGTTGTTGATGCTCCTACAATTCCATTGGATAATGTTTAAAGATTCGAACATGGGGAAGAAAAAGGAAAAAAAGGTTGAAAAATACAAGCCGAGGCAGGTCATAAGGAAGGTAAAAGCTAGGAGTTTGTAATGGGATTCTGCGGGATTTGAGTGTCCATAGTCTGATCGGGGGTGGTTTCCATGTAGCATTCTTCTTCAGGAGGGGAAGTAAAGCTTGAGTGTTTTACATTTGATGTTTTTGAGAGTGTCGGACTATTCTTGAGAGCAACTCTTATTTTTTTTATTGGATTTGTGCTGATTGTAGTTTGTGTTTTGTCTTTATTCGCTGGGGTAGGGGCCGTGCCACGAAGTGCCGTGGATGTTGCAGTACTTGCAAGTTGAGATGCAATGTATCCTACTTGCGTTAGGAGAATAGTGAGTGCTTCTGCCGTCTTTTGTTGTTGTTCGGCAAGGGATGATATAGCTGTTGTTAGATCATTTAGTGTTTGTCCGACTCTGTTATCGATTGCTTTTTTTACTTCTGAGTCAAAATCAGGTTTACTAGGTGATTCCCTTATTTTTGAAACTTCAGCGAAAGATCGCTTGGCTTTGGAGTTTTTGGTGCGGTTTCTAGCCTCCGCGAATGACAGGTTGTACCGTTCTTTGAATTCTAAAAATGCAACTTCATCCAAACGGGATTTACAGTTTTTGTAATCTGCGGGGTGTTGCTCGTTGCAGTTGGTGCATCTGGTAGGTTCAGTGCATACCTCGTGCTTACCCTCAGTACCACAAACAACACAAATCTGGTTTCGAGTACAGAATTTTGTGGGGTGGTCAAAATGAAAACATCGACCGCATTGGCGTGGTCTATCTATAAAGGAGGTTATTTTATGATTAGCGTACCAAAGCTTGATGCTATCTGGTAGTTTGGTCCCGAGCGTGCTGATTAGTACCGATTCGGTCGGGGTAATAATGTCCCCGATTTTCTTAGTGAAACGACGCACTTCAGTAACCACAATATTGTTGGAGTCTTGGATCTCCTCTTCTATTTCGTCAAGCGTTAATTCGATTGGGATATTTTTTAGGAGAAACCGTTTGGTGATGCTGTCTCGTTGGATGTTCGCCGTGATTGGGATACCGAGCAGTTCTACAACTTCACAAATTTCTGTAGCGCAGTCTTTACTTGGGGTCACGATCAAAATTTTATTTTGTCTGGTAAAAGTGAGGTTCTCAATTGCTTTGTGGTGTTTTATTTTAGTTTGAATCTCCTCTTTTAATTGTTTGGGTTTGTTTTTTGGGATACCAGATGAATTTCCAGAAAGGAAAATAACAAACTTTTCGCAGCCATTATCAGCGGCATTCCTAATTGCTTCTATATTATCAATAGGTTTTGTTCGCGTGTAAATCATATTTGCTGTATCATAGTTAATCCTTACAACATTTAGTTTAGGTGGCCGAAGAATGTCGGCAGCCAGCGCAGTATTGCGTGGGTCCTGGGAGAAAATTAAAGTGTCTACTTACAATTTCTTGGTTCGGCTTGAACCGTGGTTGAAGTCCCACGGAGGGAAGGCAAAAAGAGAAAGAAAAAAAAAAAACTTATACCACAGCCTGGTATAGTTTAATAAGCGACTTGCTTCTTTAGACAAAAAAAAGGAAGAAAAGACAAACTCGATACGTATGCACGACAACGGAAAATCAAAAAATAGAGCGCACGCGACTCCCGTTTCGTTTTCCAATCATATTTGCTTACAAATGTAAATAAGGTAGTTAAAGTAGAAGTACATAATTTAGATGTATATAAAACTGCTAACTACATTAAAACTGTGATGAATTATAAGGTTTGACGTCAAAGACTTTATATTTTTACGATTGTTTGTTAAATTGTGTGTGTTTTTTTCTTTTTTTTTCTTTTCTTTTTTGTATACTACTTAAATTATAATATTCAAATTATTGCATAGTTATTGAAAAAACGCATGTTTAACGTTAAATTCAAAAGATAATACTTTATTCCAGGAAAATACAAAACTTTATTTATTAACTTAATTTTGAAGGATACAATTTTTTTCGTATAAAAATATGAATGAATAGTTTTTTTGAAGCACATGATAAACTGATTTTTTGGGGGAGAGGGAAAAGAGTTAAAATGGTGAAGTTGAAAAAAAGCTGTACCCATTCTGGAGTTAAGAGATGGATTTCTCATTGATCCTGTTGAAATTTTTTTCATGTTTAGAGTTGTAAACACTTCCGGTTGAATTTTCGTTTTGTGGTTTAGTTTGAGCAAGTTTAGAAGTAGGTGAAGTTGCAATCTCTTTCTTTATAAAAATGAAATGAAATGAAGAGCTAAAATTTACCAAGGCTAAACTCGATTCAAGGGGGAATAAGGCTTTGACAATGGCTCATTTCGCGACGACCAACCTACGAGATAAATTTTCTACTTGGACAGCGCCAATCCGGGGTAGTGGCGAAAATCGTAACCAATTTCCAAAACAAACAAATCATAAAACGAAACATAGCATATTTACATAACTTTATGCAAATAGAAAAATGATTTAATTCATTAGTTTGTTAATACTAGGGTGAACCTACCAGTAATTGACCATTTAGTGCAAGTTTCTACACATTTAATTTTTTTTCTTGAAAAATTATTAACGGAATGAAAACTTCCCAAAATATCAATTGATTAATAAATAAATAAATAAATAAATAAATAAATAAATAAATTAACATGATGTTTCAGTCCTTTTTACAATTTCATATATCATCAGAATTTCTTACCAAAAGCAATTTTGCCATTAATTGACCAAGTAGTAATTAACCATTTCTTTTCCAGAATAAAACCCAAAGTTAATTGTTAAATTTTTTTATAAAATGCTCTAATATTCATAAATTAACTATTAAATGAATTAAAAAAAGGAAGTAAAAATAAATATAATCAATTTTAATTAATGAAAATATTGGAACATCATAAAATATAGTGTGATGATATAGATATCTTACTCAAAAAATTAAAACAAGAAAATCGAAATAATATAGAAAAGACTATGTAATCCTATATTTTCAATTCTGAATAAATTTAGATGACAAGAATTGATTTTAAAGGATATTATTTCTTGAACAGTATCAAAAAGCATCAGTTTATCTAAAGGAACACGTTTTAGTTCTAATAAATCAGCTGGGAATTCGTGAAAATATATTTTATCGACCGTGCTATTTGACTTAGATAAAGGTACACAGCAATAGACCGTCATTTTATAATGTTTTGGGAATTAAAAGAGTAAATAATTACAAAAATCACTTACCAAACGATAGCAACATCCTATTGAAGCATGGTATTCAAAGCGAAATTATTCAAAACTATCCTACTAGACCAGCGCCATCTAGTGGTAAACGGTCAAACTAAGGTGGTATTTGAAATCCTTTGATCTTTACCGCACTGTCATAGCCGCGATGAATCAAGTTTAGCCGTGAATTTACAGAAAATAGAAGGCGAGGGTGAATGACATTTCCATATCTCACAAACATCTCTTAGAAGTTCAAATCACACATATACGACGTCCCTGAGATGTTTCAATACCGCAAACTATGCTGTCTAGATTGTAACTGTTTGTAATAATAATAGGAAATCCAATAAAAAAAATTGAAAAATCAGGTTTAAGAAGAAAAAAAATTAGCCGTCTTGTATTTCCTCTCCCTGATTGTGTTCGCAATCTCCCTGCAAGCAATCTAATGCAGAGCCTTATTTAGTTTTCTAGTGTTTCCAGTCTTTCAGTTTGAGAAATGTAACGCAATTAATTAGTTATTTAAGAGGAATTCCCAGTGAGGATCTTTCCCTACCTTCGCTATGTTACAACTTTCAAGCCCAATGCATTTAGAAACTACTTTGAATAAAACCTTGACATTTGGTGAGTATATGTATACGAAAATTATCACTTAATGAAATGACAAAAATTGTTTTAATTTAATGTGTATAAAAATGAAAATAGCAAAAGACCAAACCAGATGGAGCCACTGCAAATGCATTGACGTAAGGTTTCCAAATATAAAAAAATATATACTAGAAGCTATTTATGAGTTTTTAATTTATGTCATTTCATTAACTACTCACCAAATTTTTAGATTTTGTACAAAATAGTTTTTAAATGCACTAGGCTAGTAGATTGTAACATATAGCGAGTATAGGGAATGATCTTGACTAGGACTTCCTCTTAAGATAGGATTAATTTAAAAAACCCTTAGACGAAATAAAAACTTGAAACCCGAACATTCTCTCCTGATTATGAAGAAGTACTACTCGTCTTTTGAATTCAAAAAAGATCGTTGGCGTGTATTATAAATGTATTTGTGTTTTGTAATGCTGTTTTGAAATTTTGATGCTTAGATTTTGAAATTTCAAAAGAAATAGTAGTGGATTTGGACTATTTTATAGTAAATTCAGCTGAAATTATACATTTTTGGAAGAGAATAATAATTTTTTTTTTTATTTCAATTAGGTTTGTTAAATAGTTATGTCTATTTGATTTTCAATAATATCTAACTTGTAAAAATTTAGGTAGAAATCTCTTTGTATTCTGGATATCCGCTTCAAACCACAAAAACGTCCACATTATGCTTAATCCTTCCAATAAAAATATCTGATCCCGACTATCTTCTTCTTTAAAAAAATATGGCTCGATTCGGAACATATGCTTGGGCGATCCATGCTCAAAGAGATCTTGAATTTGACACATATCACGGTGCGTGCATACATGCAGTTTTGGAAGGAATAATGTTGACTTTAGAAAGGCAGAATATTTGTATTATAGCTTCTCATGTCAACGTTATCAGACAATAAACTACAAACACTATACATAAAAAATTTCAATTTGTCAAATGCTGATCGAGTTTGAGACATGTCTCCGTATCAAAACTCCTCAAGCGCAAGTTCCAGAAATAGTAAATGCAGGGGCGTACTGGGACATAAAACCGGCCCGGTGATTTTAGATTTATGCCGGCCCAAATTATAATCATCAAATTTTAACTTTTTTTGTTAATAAAATTCCACTAATTAATTAATTTTAATAATGAAATATTTTGAATAACTAATAAATTTTATTATTTAAATATTTATAATGAATAATTAATTTCGATAATTATATAAATTTATTTATAAATTTTTATAATTGAATTGTTTGAATAATTAGTTTAATTAACTAAATTTTTCTCTGTTTTTAATCCTTATATCCCCTTTGAGTGAACTTGGTTTAATAAACTATTGATAGTTTGTTACAAAATAAAACAATATCTAAATGGTAAAATAAAGAATGCTTAGGTTTATAAAAAATGTTTATAAGAAAATGACTTTCGAAATTATACTATATACTTAACTTTAAAAGGTATAAAATAAATAAAGAGTTGTAATACTAGAGATCTTTGTCATTTGAACAAATATCATTGCTGTTTGGTTCTGTATCTGCACACGTAGATGAAACTTCTAAAGTTTTGTTTAAATGATTATTAATCTCAGTAGTGTCGATTGCTACGTTATGATTTGTAACAATATTTTTATCCGTTGATCCAAAGAATATATCTTTTATAGATAAACATTGCTTTGCAAGACATTTTCTTTTTTTACCGTCCATTTTACCAAATTAGACAAAAATCTGAATAAATAAAAACTGTCGTCGTTAAAAAAAACTTTAAAATCCATTTTGTTACAAAATTAATCGAAAACTTGGAACTTCGAACTTTGAAAAATTACGTGATGGCGTAAAGTTAGGCGTAAATTATTCAAAAATATTAAGGAGAACAGGGAAGGAAAGAAGAACGGCAGAGATCAGACATAGAAAAATATGTGATGGATCCAACATTCACAAATTCGTGACAATACTGTTATAATTAAACGTATACATAAATTGAGAAACTTGCATATATAAAAAGGTTTATCAAGTTTTAATGCTTTGACATTTCAGTTAGGTTTTTAGCAAACATATCTTAACTTTCTAATTTCTTCAACAGATAACTTTGATTTCTACGAAATCTATATATTTAATAGGCAATACGTTTTTTGGGGTTAGTCCGTCCGCCTAAACTACTCAACCAATTTCAATGATCAAGGTGTCATTTTAAAGGAAATAAGCTGTAGATTTGCCAAAACGTGCCAAAATAATTTATTAACACTTTATTAATTAGTTAAATTTCAATATTTTTCATCATTAAGCTACTACAAAGCCTCAATGATTTTGAATATAAGAATGGCAACATCCTTAAGTAAACAAACCCGCTGCTCGGGGGTTCAACCAACCAACCAACCAACTGTTGCTAATTTTAAAGCCATCCTTACGTATGTTAACAACAAACCCGTTGCTAATTTTAAAGCTCTTTTTAAACTCTTCGTTTCAAAGTAGATTTTTTCTGATTTTCTGAAGCATTTTTGTATTAGAGTAATTATTATTTTGAAGTATTTCTATCCAGAAAATGCCTCGCGTTGGACGTCGTTCTCTAACGGGGCGACTTATCAGAATAAATAAGAGATATTGGGACTTCAATGTAAGGGCATAACTAATGAAGTTTTAAGTCAGAATGTTGGCGGATAGTATATTTAACTTTCTATTATGAAACTTGCAATTTGGGTGTTTTCTCTATTAGGCCTTACATTAAAGTTATAAAAATTTGGTTACATTTTTTATGGCTGGCAAACCTATTCGAGAGCAGCAAGATGTTTTAACCACAAATTCGAGAGGCAAAGCGGGGTGTTTGGGGGCTGGCGAGCGTTAGCGAGCAGGGGGCGAAGCCCCCTAGTATATTTTAACGTGTTATCGGCTAAACTCATGAATTTCTATTAAGATTTTTTTTTTTTTTAAATTTACCACTACTTAATTTCTTTTTTTAATAATTATTTTTAAACAGTTCATAATGGAAGATTGTTTGGCACATACCCAATTGTCATTCAATTCTATTTAAATAATTTTAGACAAAATGAAATTGCATTACAACACAAAATTAAATAATTACCCCTTGCCTATAGAGTGAATCAAATTATCTACATAAAATCGTATACTTATGATTATAATAAGAGATGTATCTCTTATTATTTATAAAAATGGTTTAATAATTTTTATTTACAACTAGCTAAATACCCGTGCTTCGCTACGAAATTTTAACATGTGCAATATTTTAGCTAGCTGTGAGGCCTCGCATTGCGGAAATCTGTCATTCGTGTATAAAACCCAGTTTTTGCCGCTTCGCTCGCAAGAAGGTTCATCGCTACGCAAAATCTAGCTCACTTCGTTCGCTGAAAAGTTCATGGACACATAAACACAGGCTTATTTCACTCGTTAAAAGGTTTATTGCTATGCAAGCATAAGCTCGCTTCACTCACTAAAATCTAATTGCTACGTAAAGACTTAATATTGGAAGCCTCTTCTTTGCCAAGAAAAAAAAAATCCCCTTTAATACAATACTACAACACCCCTTTAAGATTATTTTAACACGTGTTTGTGGAAAGCAAAATTAGAGGCTAAAACTAGTTATGTTGAAACTTTCAGAGATCTAGGCCTATTCGAAGTCGCTTTTTGTGAAAAAAATTAATTGAAAAACAAATTAAAATTTTAACATTCTTTTTGTCAGTTCAATTAGAAGGCCAAAACTACTTGTGCTGAAAATTTCAGAAATGTAGCCCAATTACAAATCATTTTGTAAAATATTTGTTAATTAATTAAAAAAAAAATTATGTTTTTCAAAAATCCAATTAGAAGGCCACAACTATTTCAAATTTCAATGCCGTAGCCCTATTTGAAATCGTTTTGTAATATATAAATTAATTAATTAAAAAAATTAATTAAGAAAGAACAAAATAAAAATTTAAAATTCTGTTACTTTAAAGTCCAATTAAAAAGTCAAAACTACTTATGTTGAAAATTTCAGATCTGTAGCTTTATTAGATATCGTTTTGTAACATATTTATTAATTAATTAAAAAAATTAATTAAAAAAGAATTAATTAAAATTTTAACGTTTGTTTGTGATGTATACAATTAGAAGGCCAAAACTACTTATGCTGAAAATTTCAGAGCTGTAGCCCTATTAGTAGTCGTTTTGCAAAATGTTTATTAATTAATAAAAAAAATTAATTAAAAAATAACAAAATAAAAATTTAAAATTCTGTTTTATAAAAGTCCAATTAAAAGACCAAAACTACTTATGTTGAAAATTTCAGAGCCGTAGCCCTATTAGTAATCGTTTTGTAACATATTTATTAATTAATTAAAAAATAACTAATTAAAATTTTAACATTGTGTTTGTGATGTATAAAATTAGAAGCCCAAAACTACTTATGCTGAAAATTTCAGAGCTGTAGCCCTATTAATAGTCGTTTTGTAAAATGTTTATTAATTAATAAAAAAAATTAATTAAAAAATAACAAAATAAAAATTTAAAATTCTGTTTTTTAAAAGTCCAATTAAAAGACGAAAACTACTTATGTTGAAAATTTCAGAGCCGTAGCCCTATTAGTAGTCGTTTTGTAACATATTTATTAATTAATTAAAAAAATTAATTAAAAAATAACTAATTAAAATTTTAACATTCTGCTTGTGATGTATAAAATTAGAAGGCCAAAACTACTTATGCCGAAAATTTCGGAGTTCTACTCCAATTTTAAGTAGGTTTCTATAGATCCACAGAGCCACAGACAGACAGACAGACAGACAGACAGACAGACAGACAGACAGACAGACAGACAGACAGACAGACAGACACACAGCTTGTTTTATTATTATAGATTAAATCACTCTCAATAAAATCTTAAATAATAGTACTACATTTTTTTTTTAAAAAGATTATACGGACTTCAAAAAATAACTATGAATGGAAAATGTGTAATACAGAAAATTTAATTTTTCTGATTTCGAAAACAAAACGTATAAAAAGCTTAGATTTTGAATTGTACTCTAAACCCACAATGTCAGGCAGATCACTAACACAATGCAATGTTAAATACGTGTTTATATTCGTATTAAAAAGTTATAAATCGATACAAACATGATCCAAATTGGTTCAGTTAATCTGGAGTTATAGGCGTAAAGAAACATAGATAAACGTTGAATTTTATACGTATATGGAGAGATAAAATTTAAATAAAAATCTTTTCTCTCGTAAACGTAATTTTACGCATGAATTAGATTAATTCATTTCAAGTTTTTAAGAATTAAGAACCATTATATATAAATAATTTAAAATAAAGACACTTACTTGAAATGTATATTTGAAGTTTTATGTAATCAGTTGCAACATTTTCGTTTGGTATTGACTATAGTATGTAATTGCTACCAGCTAAGCTTCACATGGAACCATACCAATTTGTGAAATGGAAATGGCCTCTAACAAAACAACGACCACTCTTTTCTTTGTGTTGTGAGTTGTGACTTGTGTTTCATCATTTGTCAATTCCGTTCGACTAGTAATGTAATTAGAGCTAGAGTCTTTACCGCCTCGAAAAATTGACCCCCCGAGAAGCTTTACTTAAAGTTTCTGCTTTTAAGATGTCCGAACAATAAGCTGTCGCCAACAATCTTGGGGGGCCATTATAGTAATGAGTTAATAGCCCATCCACGACTGGACCATGCGGGTAGTCTCAGATCTCCTTGGTCCTTTCCTCACCTCGGGCGTTAAGTAGCAGTCATCGGTCGCTTTTCCACAATACCCCATACTTTTCTTAAAATACCTTATCTCCCCGACTAACCAAAAAAGGGAGCGAACGATGGAAACAATTGGGATTCAAATGCAATGGGTTAGAAAAAAGAAGAAAGAAAAAAAGTTCAAGAAGACGATTACTTATATTGAAAAAACGAACGAACTTCCATACCGGACCGGCCCATTTTTTTCAGACACTGACCGGCCCGGTGATTGCACCGGACAACCCTATGGCCAGTACGCCCCTGGTAAATAGACATTCACCCTGTAACTCATTCAGGAAGGATCGGTTAGATTAAATGTATTTTGATTTTTTATTGTGCTGAATACCTTTCGATTGTAGTGTAATACCATTTCGATGTGGTATACTTTATGCATATATATTTATATGTGATTACGAGGTAGTCAGAGGTTAAGTCTTACGAAAAGGGACTAAGCTGAACATCGTGCTTAGAGAGATACAAAGATGAAGAATTTCCATTTACTAAAAGGGATTAAGCTGAACAACTGGTTTAGAGAGATGCGAAGATGAAGAGTTTCCATTTGAGGAAGAAAATGTCAAAATTGGTTATCTACTTCTGAGAGACTGAAATGTAATGAGCCCTTTACTGCGTATGATGTTATCCGAGAAAGGGGATATTCATCTATTCAAGCACCAGTTATACTATTTTTGGGGGAGATTGTCCTATTTCAGCATTGCAAGAAATAATAGGGGGGAAGGGGGAAAAAAACTCATCTTATTAGCCACGAAGAACAATTTTTATAACAATCTCATAAAACGATCAACAAGTTTAAGTTACCTTACCGTCGGTTTCGGCGTTACTTTCCGCGGTCTTTGGAAGAACTTCTTGAAGCGACCGACGTCCCCCATAACGGGAGAGTCACTAAAGTCGCATCGTTTATTGTTATTATTATTAATATGCGTGTCGTCAAGGGTAGCCACGCCCGAAGAGTGGAAGTAACTTTCACGATGACAAGGCAGAATCAATATTAACTCTATATTCCGTTACTCAGAATGAAATATTCCCCCATCAGGGTGTAAAAATCTACCTAGTGAATTGTTGTAGCTATAAAAACATTTCCTTATCAAAATAATTGAAACTCTTATTTGGACATGATCTTAATTTGTTTTAATATGAGTCCAAATTACATTTATCTTTCTA
Organism: Linyphia triangularis; assembly: GCA_963978545.1. Classification (NCBI taxonomy): domain Eukaryota; kingdom Metazoa; phylum Arthropoda; class Arachnida; order Araneae; family Linyphiidae; genus Linyphia; species Linyphia triangularis. The sequence continues at coordinate 47,043,679 of OZ021726.1, read as the reverse complement.
ATTTTCATGCTAAGCGTCTTATAAAGTGACATACACAGTGATATTGTATATACCCTAAAATACTTTTTTTTAATAATAAAGTCCGATCTTGTTCAGAGATTAATAGACTTTATTAGCCTTTTTATTTATCGCTGATTTTACCTTCTTCACCGGAAAACATGCAAACCTGCGTGACAAGTCATGTTTCTAAAATATAATTCGTCTTTTGGGTTTGTTTGGTTTGTACGTGCGCTCAACGACCTTTTTTTGTGCACAATAACGGCTAATCAGACCGGGAACAACAGCTTAACTCGTCTTTTGGGAAATATGTGTAAGCTCATTAGGGGGAAATGGTAACATTCGTTTGATTTTAAATGAGTCATAAGCAAGCATAGTCTATGCATCAACAAATTCGTTAAATAGCTTGTTCGATTTTGGTTGGCGGAAAGCTTTGTGAAACTACTATAATATGTATATGGTAATTTATTAAGTAAGGAGTTTATAGAATGTGGTTTTGGGTAATTGTGAGGAAAATAACACTTACCGTAAGGAGTAAATTTTTTATAGAATACATTTTTTGTGACTCAGAATTAAAATTAGGATTTACCATTAAATTATATGTATTTTCTACCCACGCTTTCCGTGATATTATGCAACCAACATTACTTTTAGCTTCAATAAATAATTATTACTGCAAATCTGAATACATTAATATATTCTCGTCAAGTCTTTTCCTTTTTAAAATGTCAAGGAATCCGTTGACTTTGATGAAGTCCAAGACCAAGAGGGGAGAAGAATGAATCTCCTCCCAGATTAGTCCCAGACAGTTCAAGATGTGATCAGGCGATGCCTGATGTCGCTGGCATTTAGGGAAAAGTGGGTAGATCTTGTTGCCCTGAAAATATGTAAGGCATTTTAGGTGGCTACTGGCAAGTCGAGAGAGACATGTACGGGACTGCCTGTCGCAAGGAAGGGACAGGGAGAGTCCCGGCTTTCTTCTTTATACCAGTGGTGAGTGGGAGGCGTCAGCCACTTCGAGTTTAATTTGGTCTTTTTTCTACGAAAAAAGTTATTGAAAAGTAGTATCTAAAGAGGAGGGGGATGGGATGACTTGAGCCCTCCTTTGCAAGATTGTCGGCCAATTCATTTCCGGGAATATCGACATGCGAGTGAATCCATTGAATATGTACATCATGCTGAGAGGAGATGATCTTTAATTTTTGTAAGATGGATGAACTTGTTTTATCCCCTATATAAGTTCTTTTTTTGAGATGTTGAATGGAGCTGCGGTTGTCAGTAAGAATTCAGATGTCTCCAAAGTTGCTTTCGCTGATGATGGTCTCTAGTCGCACATCGATTGCCAGAAGTTCGCTCCGGAAAACAGAGCAGAAATCAGGGTTACTTTGTTTAATGGAGTATTTATCCCTAGGGTTTTCAATGTAGATTCCACTACCTGTCTGATAGTCAGTTTTGCTGCCATCAGTAAAAATTTTGATGTCATTTAGAGGAATGTTGTTTATGATTTCCAAGGTCAATTGCTTAAGAAAGTCAGGTACACAATCTTTCTTATTATATGCGGTAGAGAGGTTGTAGTGCAGCGTTCGCCACTAACTTTTAGAGACGGGCCGCATAACTTATGTTGGAACATTCCGCGGGCCACAGATTTATTCCGAATACGCCAATAAATATATAGTGCTTTACTGCATATGATCAATGTTAGAAATGTGATAATTGCTGAAAATTCAACAATATAAAACAATTTTGAAACCTGAAACAATAATTTAACTTTTTTATATTAATAAAATAATAATTGATATTTGATTCTTGTTTCAAATAATCAAAAAAATAATTTTCTTTACATCGTAAATCAAATTCATAAAAAAAGTTAATCTTTTGTGACAATATTACAATGTGACTTGACATAAACTCATAATCAATAAGGATATTTAAAGCATACCTCCTAAATTTTCCATTTTAGTCGATGTTAATTGCGAGACGATGACGGCCAGTTCGCTTTTCACTATCTACTTTGCGTTTAAAACTAGTCTTCGAAGCCATTATTGCACTGGAATCATAGAGATCACGATACTTCTTTTCACGTCAAAACAAAAGAGGCCAGTATGCATTAAATCACCCAATTCCTGCCCATCGCATTCAGAAAAGCAGAAATCGAATTGTGCCATCCACGAATCAAGGGGATAGGGTACAAAACTAAGCAATGCGAAAGAATGCGTCATTGGTAATAATTCAAACTATTGCTTTTTTTTAAAAAAAAAAAAATTCTCGTTGGCAGTCTCAGAAAAAAAAAAAGGGAATTTTCAGACTTACTGACTCGGGCCACTTAATGGAAAACACGGTTTTTGGTAGTAAACACATACTATTGTAGATAAATTAAAATTATTTCCGCAAAATTTGATTTGTGCTCTTCTGTACTGCCGGCGGTCCGGATCCGGCCCATGGGCCGCCTAGTGGCTGACGCTGTATGTAGTGGAAGAAAACCCTGGAAGATTCAACAAGCGAATTCAGATTGCAAAGAAGAGAATGTGGTTCGAAATTGTCCGCGATAATGTGCTGTGATTTAACCTGACTGAAAGGACTGTTTTTCTTTAGTTTTTGATAGTTAGTCCAGTTGTAATAATAGTGGTAAGCAATTAAAAGTAGATATATAAATTACCTTCTCATACAGTTTTGTATAGGAAACATTTGTTAGCATTTTAGATTTGCCGAGTATCTATCGACCAAAAACATCTAGTTAGTAAACATCTAAAAAGTTATAGCGTTATGAGTAATTTGAGAAGAGTTATACTTCACGTAACACTTCTCCATGCCTGTCCACTTATCAACATGTATCCATCACTGTCATTTCTCTATGATACGCAAAGATAAATCGTTTACCTTATAGAATTTGAGGAGCTCTACTACAGTGCATCCTCTAGAAATATAGCAGAATAAGAATGTGTTACTCACTACAGGCACGTCCACCGTGATGCCGCTGTCTCTCATGTCGTCGTCGGGGTCGAGGTGTGTCGCGGGGGGTCGCGGCGACCCCTTTCCGACTCGGGCGGGGGAGGAGGAGGCGGAGGTTGAGTTCCGGTGGATGGTGGGGTCAGAGTAGGAGGCGCCTTCCGCCAGCATCACGCTTCCCCCGTGAAGCACATGGCTGGCCGCCACACTGGCGAGGTCGCTGGTCGACACGTTAGGGTGGCTGGCACACAGCCGCTGCTGGGCACGGAGGGAAGCCTTCCTGCAACACACATATCAAGGAGAGGATATTATAATGACGAAAATCGAATGTATATTTTGAGGTTATCGAAAAAATAGTTAGTTATACGGTGTGTTTAACAATGGGCCAATGGCCTATTAGACGAGGGGGCTAGTTTTATATAGTGAGCTAACTTGATAAATGGCTAACCTGTACTTCATTCTGCGATTTATTTTAGGAGGACATTGGTATACGAGTTCTATAGTACTTATGGGACACGAATTTCCCCACTTTCGGTACATATACGTTTGTCTTTCAACGTTATATTGTTATAGAGTGGGTAGAACCTCATGAATGTAATTTGTTAAGGCTAAACATCGTATGTATGCATTAAGCCTATTTTATTATTATCGGCTTGACACTGGCCAATCCCGATGTGGACCGTTGTATACTGGCCGTTGCTACGGTTAGTCAATCGCTCACGGTGCTGGGTAAAATAGATTGGGAGTATTGAAATGTTGATGTATAGTTTGAAAATTGAAATATAGTGTTATAAGAAAGGACGGAGGAGTATAAAATATGTTTGGCGATGGTTTTGGAATGTTTATTTAAAAAATAAAAAAATCGTGTATTTTGGAACGATGCTCGAGATTCGGCATGGACTGGCCAATCTTCCCCGAACTTGTTTCCGACATTAACCAATATCACTGTGTGACTTGAGAAGTAAGAATGGAAAATTCATACAGGACAAACTTAATAACTGAAATATATAAATAATATAATAAATGTATGCACATTTAAATATACTAGGGGGCTTCGCCCCCTGCTCGCTAACGCTCGCCAACCCCCAAACGCCTCGCTGCGCTCGGATTGAGCGGCTTTGCCGCTCGAATTTGCGGTTAAAACATCTTGCTGCGCTCGAATAGGTTTGCCAGCCATAAAAAATGTAACCAAATTTTTATAAATTTAATGTAAGGCCTAATAGAGAAAACACCCAAATTGCAAGTTTCATAATAGAAAGTTAAATATACTATCCGCCAACATTCTGACTTAAAACTTCATTAGCTATGCCCTTACATTGAAGTCCTACTATTTTTTATTTATTCTGATAAGTCGCCCCGTTAGAGAACGACGTCCAACGCGAAGCATTTTCTGGATAGAAATACTTCAAAATAATAATTACTCTAATACAAAAATGCTTCAGAAAAACAGAAAAAATCAACTTTGAAAAGAAGAGTTTAAAAAGAGCTTTAAAATTAGCAATGGGTTTGTTGTTTACATACGTAAGGGAGAACGGCGTCCTACGCGAGGCATTTTCTGGATAGAAATACTTCAAAATAATAATTACTCAAATACAAAAATGCTTCAGAAAAACAGAAAAAGTCAACTTTGAAACGAAGAGTTTAAAAAGAGCTTTAAAATTAGCAACGGGTTTGTTGTTTACATACGTAAGGATAGCTTAACGGTTGGTTGGTTGAACCCCCGAGCAGCCGGTTTGTTGTTTACATACTTAAGGATGTTGCCAATCATATATTCAAAATCATTGAGGCTTTGTAGTAGCTTAATGATGAAAAATATTGAAATTTAACTAATTAATAAAGTGTTAATAAATTATTTTGGCACGTTCTGGCAAATCTACAGCTTATTTCCTTTAAAATGACACCTTGATCATTGAAATTGGTTGAGCAGTTTAGGCGGACGGACTAACCCCAAAAAACGTATTGCCTATTAAATATATAGATACGCCATTAAGTAAGATAGAAAACAAAACAGTAGAAACGTCAAATGATTTTTTTTAATTGCAGAAAAGACGTTTATTTTTTTTTAGCAGGGTAGTATATAGTACTAATAAGCCATCACCATTTTTGTTAGATTGAACTCAAACAGAGATTCATTCCCGAAATTTTTCTCCCTATCCAAACGAATGTACACCGACTCCAAATGAATCCACACTCTTCCCCATCAAAGCAAACTAAATTCAATTTTACTCTTCATCAAAAAGTTCTTCTCAAAGGTCTAATCGATAATTCTCATTATCTATCTACCGAAAACCCACCAACGCATCTTCTTAAAGTATCAAAATAAAACATTACGCTAGAGCATATCGGTCTAGATTAGATATTCCGCATCATGAGAGTGCAATTTCGAGCACGGAGGAGCAGGTTTTTGAGATAAGTCAATAACTTCAAAGGTTCAACGAAGATGCTTTTATTCGTTCAATGTCTCAGTTGGGTATTGCCCCGTTTTCTTGTCTGTTGTGTGGTAAAGGAAATAATTATTGCGGTTTATGTGAAACGCGACTGTAATAATGGCTCGCCCACGCAAGCTCGGGTGGGTTAAGAGATCGAAATCGAGTTTCTCGCTTCCGGGCAACAATGTAGTAAGCATTTATATGTCCCTTGAAATACTGAATCCTGAATTTTCTTTGTTTTAAGGGGACTTTGGTACACTTAAAATTATTTCTCTAATTTAAGGCTTTAAAATTATAAATTTTACATATTTGGATGTATTATTAGGCAAATAACAAATTTTAATGAAAAAAAAAAAAAATCGCACAGTGCTTTAAATTTGCAAAATTAAAAAAAATAAAAAAAAAAATAAAAAAAAATCAAAAAAAAAAAAATCATCAAATTTCAAATTCTATCTTCATTTTCATTTTTCAATATTTTTTCCAGATTTTTAAAATAAAATTTTCAAAAAATATGAACTGAGTAAAATGCGTTCGAAACATTGAAGGAGCTATTGCAGCTATGCTACATTCTCCATTAAAAATGTAATTTTTTTTTTTGCAATTGCAGTTATCGGATCAGCTCAAAAACTCGCCAGAATAAGGAGAAGGTCTTAAAGATTACAAACAGGCAAAAAAATAGAAAATAGATAGTTTTATAATTTTTTGTGAAAACAAGGGATATTGTAACGTATTGTAATTGTTAATTGCTGTTGTAAAATATAGAGGGCGCCACAAAACAGTTATTTGAAGATTGTATTTTGTTATGTTGTATTTTTGATTAGTCTCCTATGAGAGACGAAAGAGGTCAGACGATGCAGAGATGGAACACTAACACCTGCTCCTTGTGAAGTTCTTAAAATAAATGTGTTTTGTTTTCGTTCAAAATGAAATTTTTACTCGACCACGATACCACAGCTAAGATTGGTTCCAGCGGTGCGATTTTTGAACCTGAAACAACCGTTGTTTTGAAAAAGAACTGTAAGTTTTATTTTAACGACGAAATGAATAACGACCGTTATTTTGGCGCGAAGAGTACCTGATGGACATCCATCGTGTGGAATATTAAGCAAGCCTTGCTTATATATTTCTTGTGTTTGCTGAAACCTTTAAATGTCCGAGTATGGACACTCGTCGTGTAGAATGGTAAGCATTGCAATTTGCTTATTAAATTAACTGAAAAGCCTCGATTCAGTGTGGACATCCGGTCTACAGATTTTGATGGACATCCGTCCAGATTGATAATTTTTCTTCGTCCTGAAGATCACCAGTGACATCCTGTCCTGAGAAAAGAAGAACCCTCTTCAACCTGAAGATATTGTGTTTTTTCTTTTAAGAGTGGTGTTTGTGTTTCGCTGTCAGCATTAGTGAATGACAAGTTTCTGTTTCTACAGATTTTGATGGACATCCGTCCAGATTGATAAGTTTTCTTCGTCCTGAAGATCGCCAGTGACATCCTGTCCTGAGAAGAGAAAAGAATACTTCATTTTGAAGATTTTGTTGTGTTTTGATTCAAGAGTGGTGTTCGTGTGTAGTGCTTCGTGAATCATAAGTTCTGTTTTCTAAGTGGTTAAATGGAGTGCAATACTTCAAGATTGGTGATACGTTGCGAGTTTCAATGTTTGTAATTCAAGTGTAATTTATCGAAAGTGCTAATTTGTGGTTGGTATTTAGTGCTTGAGTTATTCAAGAGGTGTTTAGTTTCGATTCCGAGCAAGGTTCTAGTTTCATTTGTGTGCAATATTTCAAATGAAAATAATGTAATGATTACTTGTGGAGTGTGTACATATATCATTTGTGTGCAGTATTCAAGTGATTAATTTGCCTCATCTGACGTGAGTTATAATTATTTACTCGTCGTAGAGCAAGAGTGATTTTAAAACTGGTGGTGGAGCAAGTCCATTTTCTGGTGAAGAAAATAAAAGGAATTATCCGGCCCTCGGATATAATTACAATTAAAGTGAAAATAATTGTATTTTATGATTTTCAGCTTCATAGTTGATTTTAAGTTCTTTGAAATTTATTTAAAACTAGTTTTGATTAGTATCTGGTACATGCATTTAAATTATGATAGTATTTGAATTTATATCTTTTGAAGGTCTTCTTTTAACATGGTATGAATTTAATGCTATATTTGATTATTTGTGCTACTATAATTATATATATACCATAATATAATATCTGGTAAGATTCTTGTAACAAGAACACTTATTTAGGTACCAGTTATAACAAATGCTTTGGGTTTGTGCTAACGTTTCGAAGAATTGGAAATTACTAAAACAAAAGTAATTTGAATCTAATTTTAGTTAAAGTTGTAAAAGAGTTAGTTTTAAGTGAAATCTAGTTCTAGATATTTTTTGTTCTTGATCTGAAGTTTATTTCTGAATATTCTATTTCATGTTCTCTTTTTAAAAAAAAAAAAAAATGTGAGTGCTATATACTTAAATTAGATGCAATTAATTTGATTTGAGTTTTAAAAATTACAATTGCTGAAATTAAGTGCTAAAAATTTTGAATTCTTTTTGAAAGCATTTATGTTCCTATTCTATGATAAAATTTCATACTTGAATATTTTGTAGTGGTTAAGTGGTATAAAATTTATATTATATTTACAAGAATAATTATAAATTTGAGGGTGTTCTGTGTTGGGTGAAGAATATAAATTCTCCAGTAAATTATTACATTTAAAAATGTCTTTTTTGGGTCGTGCTAAGAAAGAAGATTTGAGGGTGTTAGCAGAAGAGTTAGGTGAAAGAGTAACACCTGGTCTTAAACTGGTAGATCTTAAGAAATTAATCACTACAAGTGTTAATTATGACGAAGATTACGTTAAGGAACAGATAATTGTAGTAATGGAGAGTAGGAAAGAACAAGAGAGCCTGAAATTGCAACGTGAACTTGAAAAAGAAAGATTCGAACAAGAACAAGAGAGACTGAAATTGCAACGTGAACTTGAAAAAGAAAAGTTTGAACAAGAACAAGAAAGATTAAAACTACAACAAGAATACGAGCTGCAAAAACTCCAGTTGGAATCGGAAAGAGGACCTATAGTTATGCAAAATGATCCGCAAAGATCAAGAGTTGAGCTTCGACACCTCATGCAAAAGTTTGATGATAAACAAACCGACATCAGTCTGTATTTGTTACTCTTCGAAAGGCAAGCAGAATGGGCTGGGATCCCATCGACGGATTGGGTATCTCATCTGATAGGACTGTTACCATCTGACATAACCCAATTGATTGCCCGTGAGCCATCTGAATTGGCAAAAGAATATGACCATGTTAAAAAGCTGCTTCTTAAGAGATTTAAGTTAAGTCCAGAGAGATTTAGGCAGATGTTTGTTCGACACCAAAAAAATGCAGAATCTACATGGAGTGACTTTGCATATGAACTCCACAATTACTGTCAAGAATGGGTGACTGGCTTAGAAATAACTACTTACGAACAACTTTTGGGTCTTATGGTGGTGGACCAGTTGAAGCGTCGTGTGCCTAACGAAGTGAAGGATCATTTCGTGGAAGAATGGGGAAACATAACTTCTCCTATAGAATTAGCTTCAAAACTTGATGCTTATGACAACGTTCATGGGAACTTTAAGAGAAAAATTCCCGAGAGAAATGGGGAAAAGAATATTCCTAAGTGGCGAACAAAACTTCCAGTTGATTCCAAAGCCAGAATAGAAAACTCTACTCCCTTCAGAAATCAAGCTCAAGGTAGACCAGAGATTAAAAGAAATTCCAGGAATGAACAAAATTTGGAAACACGAAGGCAGCTACGTTGTTATGAATGCGACTCAACTCAGCATTTGAGACCAAATTGTCCTGAATTAAAGAAGAAATCAACCACAACTGCTTCTATAAATAGAATAACTTTCAGTTCAGAGGACAAGTTATTGAATCCTTTTATCATGTCTGGAAAAGTGAATGGGACAGACATGTCTATTCTCCGAGACACTGGTTCAACTATTGATGTGATCTGCCAGAAGTATGTTACTTCAGATATGATGACTGGAGAACAAGTTTGGGTGCGGCATCTTCTGGATGAAAGTATGTCCTGCCTACCGATTGCTGAAGTAGAGATAGAATGTGAGTTGGGGAATATTCTCACAAAAGCAGCTGTGATTCAGAACCCATTGGATCAAGGCAGATATCTGTTAGGAAATCGAACTGCTGCATTGCTTGAAGGTAGAAGGAAAGAAATTGGAATTAATCCTGAAGAAGTTAACGCCATCCAAACCAGAGCTCAGCGAAGGTTGAAGGAAATCGCCGACCGAGAGAAAGAAGCTGAAGCTGATCTAGGAAAAGGAGAAGACGCCGAAGCAGATGAAGTTTCTACACCGGAAAGTTCAGTGCTAAATCTTAGTAAGGATAACGAGATCATGTTACCCCCAGTTCAAGTTCAACAGGAACCTGCACTTTCACTCCTGGAAGTGAAACCTTCTGATTTTGCTATGGCTCAAAGAGAAAGCCCAGAGTTACAGCCATTTTGGGAAGAAACTTCTAAAACCAATAAAGAAGGATCGTCAAGTGATATACTCATCAGTAAGAATAATCTTTTGATAAAAAGGAGGACTGATAAAACAGGAAATGAGAGGTTTTTGCTGCTTGTTCCAGAAAAATTTAAAGAACGTTTAAAGGCTCTATGCCATGAGGGTACATCAGGTCATTTAGGAGTTACAAAGACCAAAGATATTCTTTCCAGATATTTTTTTTGGCCTAACTGTTATAAAGAAATTGAAGACTACGTTCGCAGCTGTGATAAGCCAGCTGTGATAAGTGTGGGGAAGCCAAATGACAGAAAGAAGGCTCCTATGAAATTAGTTCCAGTTATACAAGAAGTTTTCTCCAAAATTAATGTTGATGCGGTTGGACCCCTTCCAGTATCCACAGGTGGAAAACGTTACCTAATCACTGCTATGTGCCTATCATCAAAGTACCCTGATGCCATTCCTGTGACCGATATCACTTCTACATCAGTAATTGATGCTTTGATGCAAATTTTCAGTAGAATGGGGTTTCCTAAACAACTTCAATGTGATCAAGGGACTTCATTTATGAGTGAACTTACCACAACCTTTCTAGAAAACACTGAGATTAAAGTAGTACACAGTTCAGTGTATCAACCACAGCGCAACCCTGTCGAAAGATTCCACAGAACAATCAAACGAATTCTGAGAGTTTTGTGCCTTGAAGCCGAAGCAGATTGGGAACAGATGATCTGTCCTGCACTCTTTGCTCTTCGAACTGTAACACATGCAGCTACAGGATTTACTCCTGCTGAACTCGTTCATGGGAAAAACTTACGAACACTGTTAACCTTACTGTTCGAACACTGGATGGATCCTGACGAGGAAGAGAGCCCTGTGACTGAATATGTATTTTCTTTAATCAACAGATTGAAGCAATGTCAAGAAGTAGCAGTAGAAAACATGGAAGCTGCACAGCTCAAGAACAAGACATGGTATGATGAAAGAGCAATCAAGAGGGAATTTCAAGAAGAAGATTTGGTTCTCGTAGTGACCACTTCCAAGGCAAACAAGATCGCTCCTCATTGGCCTGGTCCAGGAACTATTTCAGGAAAAATTTCTGAAACAAACTACCTTGTAGAATTACATGGAAAGAAAGATGAAACTCAAATTCATCAAGTGGGAGTTGCTGGTTACTATAGCCGCTATATTCCTATGTTTTCAGTTATAGCTGCACCTTTGACTGATGCACTTAAAGGAAAAGTAAGAAAACGGGAGATCATCTGGACTCCTGAATGTTACAAAGTGCTAAAAAAATTGAATTATTATTATTTGGATGGACAGAAATTTGTGGTGAAAACTGATCATAACCCATTAACATGGTTACGAACAAATGCTAGTTCAGATTCACGTTTAATGCGTTGGGCCTTAGCACTTCAACCATTTAATTTTGATGTCCATCACCGTGCAGGCAAGCTAAACAAAAATGCTGATGGGCTAAGCAGAATAGTTTTAAATTAAACGTATTCCTTTTATTAGTATTTTTTTGTACATTTGGTTTATTGATCATGTTTATATTTTTACATATTCTTTATGCTATTATGTTTATGTTCTTTTGTTGTAAATATATTACAAACTTTTCTCCTTTTTCTCTTGGAGAAAAGTTTTCTGTGAGGGGAGGAATTAATAGCTGTAACGTATTGTAATTGTTAATTGCTGTTGTAAAATATAGAGGGCGCCACAAAACAGTTATTTGAAGATTGTATTTTGTTATGTTGTATTTTTGATTAGTCTCCTATGAGAGACGAAAGAGGTCAGACGATGCAGAGATGGAACACTAACACCTGCTCCTTGTGAAGTTCTTAAAATAAATGTGTTTTGTTTTCGTTCAAAATGAAATTTTTACTCGACCACGATACCACAATATCAAGTCCCCTTAAATGACTTTGGATAATTTATTTAAAAAGTAATTATAATTTTTTTACTTATTTATTTTATATTGTACTATTATAATTTTGCTTACATTTAGTCGTGGAATTAAAGAACGGACGTAATTTTAAATTGCGTTAATCTGTATATTCCAGCATATATAATGATTAGCATATATAAAACAGTCACTTTGAACGAGACCTATCTAACCCAACCTTAATAGACCAAGAGACAATTGCAATTTTAGATATCCTACTATCGAGCAACATTCTAATTTTTGTTTTCTAGAATGTTAAATGGTAGTAGATAGTGAATATACTGGTCTTTCGGGGTAATGAGTAGAATGAAAATCGATTGCCACATACAGGGTGTGGTAATTAATATCCAGGACTGATCTAACAAATCTGGAAAAAATTATTTCAATTTCACACCCATTTACATGTTCCGAAGTAATCTTTATCCGCGGTAATATATTTCTGTGCTTGGCTGTAAAAGTGAAACAACTTTTAAAGTCCTCTTTCGGAATGTTCTTCAATTCTGACGTCACGGTTTTCTTGATGCCTTCGATATCCTCAAACTTTGTTCTCTTCCTCAAATTTTTCACTTTCGAAAACAAGAAAATGTATGAGGCTGCTAAATCCGAAGAGTATGGAGCATGATTCATCTCCACGACCTCATGCTGAGCCAAAAATCACCTTACAAGTAAAGCAATATGGGATCAAGCATTGTCATGCAAAAAAAAAAAAAAAAAAAAAAAAAAAACTTTCTTTCTGGCGAAAATAAAGTCTTAGAGAATTCTTTGTTGAAGTCGGGAAAGAACTTCTGCATAAAACTTCCCTGTGATAATCTTGACAGATGGAACAAATTCATAAATACTGAGCCAAGTTTGAAATGTGACGAACACATGAAGAGTATTCCGAAAGAGGACTTAAAAAGCTGTTTCTGAAACTTTTATAGCCGAACATAGAAGTGCAGACAAAGGTTTCTTCCAAACATATTAATTGAGTATGTAATTCATTTAATATTTTCGAGAGTTATTAGATCATCCCTGGAAATTAATAGCCGCATCTTGTATGTCATAACTAGCCAAATAATAAGCATTTTTTTATTTGGTGACTCACCGTTCTTTAATTTTCGATAAGAAGGCGTGCAGACGATTTCAGATCTCTGGGACCAAATACTTGCATCTTTTAAAAATGAGCCAAGATGATGATGACTTTGTTATTAAGAGCGGTTGGTAACCAATTAAAAAACAATGCTTATTATTTTGACAAGTTAGACATATTTGGCAATCGGATTTAGTTTCACACGTTCAAATTCGATATTGGAACAGTTTTGGCAATTCTTTCTCGATCCGTATATTCCTAATCTCCTAGCAGAATTCCATCTGTATATTCCTAATACAGAATGATGTTCCATAAGGTACCTAAACTTCCAGTCGCCTCTCAGTCTGTAAGCTAAGTAATCTCACTAACTCTGTCATACTATCCACATTCCTATATTTCAGCCCTTCTGATTGTTTTATAAGATGTCAAACAACTACGGTGTCTTGGGAAAGGAAGACGGATGAAGAAGGATTATTCTCACGAAGAAGCAAGATTATGATGATTCGTTCTGGATTATTCATCTAATGTTTTTCAAGCAATCTCTCTCTCTCCATGGTTGAGGTGAAAAATTAGTTATACAACACACGAACACACGAATAATAATAATAATAATAATAATAATAATAATAATAATAATAATAATAATAATAATAAATAATAATAATATTCAGCATGCAATGAAGAATCGAACTAGCAGTTATAATCTTACAAAATCTAAGCCATTATAAACTGGAATAAATTTATTCTGTAGTGTATGTTTGACTAATGATATAATTTTTTTTAGGGCATTGGTCACTTTTTTTGCCATATTTTAAGGAAAAATGTGTGACTACCGATACATTACAATATATAGGTCACTTCAAATTATTTCTTACTAGCTGAATACCCGTGCTTCGTTACGAAATTTTAACATGTGCAATATTTTAGCTAGTTGTGTGACGCCTCGCGTTGAGGAAATCTGTCATTCGTGTATAGGTTCCAGTTATTGGCGCTTCGCTCGCAGGAAGGTTCATCGCTACGAAGAATCGAGCTCGCTGAAAAGTTAATTGACAAAAAAACACAGGCTTACTTCACTTGTTGAAAGGTTTATTACTATGCAAGAATAGGCTCGCTTCACTCACTAAAATCTAATTGCTACGTAAAGACTTAATATTGGGAGCCTAATCCCTTGTCGAGCAAAAAAAATTCCCCGTTAATACAATAATGCAACACCCCTTTAAGATTACTTTAACAAGCATTTGTGGAAAGCAAACTTAGAGGCCAAAACTACTATGCTGAAACTTTCAGAGCTCTAGACCTATTAGAAGACGTTTTTTGTGAGAAAATTAATTAAAAAATTAATTAAAAAACAAATTAAGATTTTAACATTCTTTTTGTCAGTCCAATTTGAAGGCCAAAGCTACTTGTGTTGAAAATTTCAGAACTGTAGCCCAATTACAAATTATTTTGTAAAATATTTGTTAATTAATTAAAAAATAAAAAATTAAAAAACAAATAAAATAAATTCTGTTTTTCAAAAGTCCAATTAGAAGGCCACAACTAATTATGTTGAAAATTTCAAAGTTGCAGCCCTATTTGAAATCGTTTTGTAAAATATATATATATTAATTAATTAAAAAAATTAATTAATAACGAATTAAACAAAAATTTAAAATTCTATTTTTCTAAAGTCCAATTAGAAGGCCAAAACTACTTATGTTGAAAATTTCAAAGCTGTAGCCCTATTAGAAATCGTTTTGAAATATATTTATTAATTAATTAAAAAAATAAAAAAATAAATAAAATTTTTAAATTCTGTTTTTCAAAAGTCCAATTAGATGGCCAAAACTACTTATGTGGAATATTTCAGAGCTGTAGCCCTATTAGAAGTTGTATTGTAAAAAAATGTGTTAATTAATTAAAAAAAACTAATCAAAATTTTAAAATTTTGTTTTTCAAAACTGCAATTAGAAGGATAAAACTACTTAAGTGGAAAATTTCGGAGCTGTATCTCTGTTTGAAGTCGCTTTGTAAAAAAAAAAAAAAAAAAAAAAAAAAAATTATTAAAAAAGAACTAATTAAAATTTTAACACTCTGTTTAACAAGTATACAATTAGTAGGCCAAAACTACTTATGTTGAAAATTTCAGAGCTCTACTCCAATTTTAAGTTGGTTTCTATAGATCCACAGACAGATACACAGCTTGTTTTATTATTATAGATAGGCCATTGGGTAATTTTTAAAGTAGCGGGGTTTTAGGCACATTGAGAAAGATAATCTTAAAACATACTACTAATTTTGCTTTTACATTTTCAGTAATTTATGTGAAGGATAAAGAGAGTTATTGATTCGTAATGAGGCCGAGCGTAACCTGCGCGTTTGAGATTGCTTAGATGAATTATTTTTTTGGAAGATTTTGGGGTTAGATATTGTATTCTATTGTTTAAATATATAAGATTCCTTAGCTTTTCTCAAAGTGCTTAAATTGCAATTTTCTCTATTCTATCGTGGTGGCTTCGACTGGATACTATCAGAACTTTCCAAAAATTTTGAGCTGTTTCGGATTTTTTTTACTTCGATTTTGAAACAAATAACACAATGTGTAATCTTCAAATACACTACTCAACAAAAGCGGAGGTCTTAGTCTTTAAATTAGTATCAGACGAAACGGTCGTTTCGCCGCCAACCTTAAAAAAGGCAGAAACGACAGTAAGTATCTATTCTCTGCACAACTTCCAGCGAAAAAGCCGAAATTGACTATTTTCTAGCGCGCTTACGAAACTTCACATAATTATACAAAAAATACCATAGATTTGTCTCGGTGATATCTTTCAAAGAAAAAAAAATTGAGTACCTAGGACAAAAGACAAGAAAAAAAATATTGAAAATTCCAAAACGAAATAAAAAAACGAGTTCTAGCCCGATTTTGATGTAAAAATTTAGACAAACGTACAGCCCTAACTAATCTATAGATCTTCAAACGGATTGAATTATAGGATGCGGAATGTTTCAACTTAAAATCCTACGCTGGTTTGAACTTCATTAAATAATTCTTTCTATTTTTAATTAATTTATAACTACTTTTTTTCATTTCATAATTTGGCGACAGATAAAGGCGATCAGCTTGTAATTGAGGTTCAGATATATATGCCAAAAGTTGCCAAACAGGTTTGCTATCATTTGGAAGTTAGTTTTTCCGACATGTTAGGCTTAAGTGAGTTTTAGCCTAATGTTAAAGTATAGGAGAACGAATTGGACTATAATTATATGGCTTATAACATCTTTAAAATTTAAATAATTTAATTTTTGAAGAGACAGAATTAAAGAGAAATATTTGTTCATTAAGTTGCATGTGTTATTTGAACTGTATGACAATTTAGAGAGAGTTAACTTTCAAAAACATTTTAATTTCGGGAAATCTCCATTGAAAAATGAAAACAATCACATTTTGTTGCAAGACACTATGGGCTAAATACAAAGTATAAATGTGGAGGTTATGCGAGCTGACGTCACAGTCAACTCATTACAGAGGACTAAATGAACCACGCATTGCGATTGGCTAATGGAATTTGCAAAAATGTCATTCGTTTTTAAAGATGTGTTGATTTTTACTTTCCGTTGTAAAATGAAATTTTAGAATCATATATCATCAAAATTGTAATTTCATAGTGTATTTTAAAATTGTTGTTAAGAGAATATTTTAAATTTTGTCAAATATCAATGGGTTATTATGTGAACCAAAATAATGCTTGGTATAATAAAAATAATTTATATTGCAATATTTATTAGACTGTAAAAAACTTTTAATATTTATTTGTAACAATTTATTAGTATAAACTTTCAATGGGATGCACGCTCTGGCCTTGTAAGTTAAAGATGCCGGATTTTATTCCTGTGTTAGGTGTGGATGTTCGTTGTGATTCGGAATCCACGTTAAGCTGTGGGTCCCGGACTGATTAGTCGTTATTATGCACTAAAATAGGTCGTTGTGCGTACAAACTAACCAATCGAGCTGAAACTTGGCAGACAGGATCTTTGTCAATGGCAACGTATTTCTTTAAGTTTTGGGAGTTGAGTTGCCATACACAAGTTTCTAGTACTCGTTAGTGGTAGATTTTGATGGTTACTGCCGTCCGCATTCAACCAATTTGTCAATTTTCAAGTAGATTTTGGCATGCAAGATATCATTGAACTTAACTTGAAGAATTATGAATATTCATGGTACCAGGTGTACCATAGGTGGTACTACTTCTGGTTTATCAATTTTGAAGATAAATATGACATGTTGGGTGTCGTTAGGCTTGTCTTGAAAAATTATGAATGTTTAAGGTACCAGGTATAGCATAGGTAGTACCACTTTCGGTTTATCAATTTCCAAGATAAATATGGCATGTTGGACTTTTGTTTTGATGAATTATGAATGTTTAAAGTACCAGGTATGCTATTGGTACCACTTTCGGTTTATCAATTTTAAAGATAATTATTGCATGTAAGGTATCGTCGAACTCAGTTTGAAGAATTATGAATATCCCTGGTACCAGGTTTACCATAGGGGATAAATAGAAAAACGATGAAACGGACAAATTCAAAAAAGAGAAGTCGTCAGTGTTTATAAAAAATTTATGATATCCCCCCAAAAAACACTTTTGAAAAGTAGAAGAACCACCAACCTCAAAAACACAAAAAACTTTCTTACAATAAAAAAATCATAAACATGATGAAAATTTTCAGCCACAAACACAGTGATATAAAAAAAAATGGCCAACCTCTGATTAGAACTCTCAGTTGTGACTCGCTTACGAATGTATGCTTACTTAATTTATTTTTAACATTTAAGTTCCGCTCCCATAAAAATTTACGCTGCTTGAGGTTGGCGCCCGTCTTAATTACTAACCTTTAAAACCCCCCCACACATAAAAACTTTCCAAAATGTATGTATCAACCAAACAAAAGCTTACCAGAAACACTTTAGTTTCCTACTTAAAAAATTCTTAATAACGATTCAAATGCAAGCGTTTGAGCACAGTTTCTCTATACTATTTTGAAAATTACACGAGCATGAATATTTAGACCACTTTGTATTTCCTACCCATCCAAATGAAATCATAAACTCAAATATTCGTGCAAACATCCATAAATTAGTTTAAACGCAAGCATTGTTAATATTCCTATGACGGGCGCCAACCTCAAGCAGCGTAAATTTTTATGGGAGCGGAACTTAAATGTTAAAAATAAATTAAGTAAGCATACATTCGTAAGCGAGTCACAACCGAGAGTTCTAATCAGAGGTTGGCCATTTTTTTTATATCACTGTGTTTGTGGCTGAAAATTTTCATCATGTTTATGATTTTTTTATTGTAAGAAAGTTTTTTGTGTTTTTGAGGTTGGTGGTTCTTCTACTTTTCAAAAGTATTTTTTTGGGGGATATCATTTATCAATTTTGATTTTGTATAAAGAGAGAAACGGCAGTAAAAACAAACACAAAACTAGGGTGTGGAACATCGCACAACTTTCAATTACACTGTAACATTGAAGTGGATTTGTGTCATTTACCGTATTTATATTTTCATCAATTTTCAAAATTCATTTAGAGGAAATGGCCAGTCTGGCGGTATTTTTTTGCGATAATTCTTGTAGGAGCCTTGATGAGGTGTACTCAAGGCAAGAGAGCTCTGTGTTAAAGGCATTCGTTTTTCAACTTTTTACTCCACTAAAACATTTTTAAGGGAATTTCGGAGATGGGGATGTTTAGATCACCTTAAGAGTCATTACCACAGCGATTTTTATCAAAATCGTGCAGTCGTTTTTTTGCAATCATTGAAAAACATGATTTGTTCAATGGCAGCTACCTTATGCGCATGCGCGATTTTGAGGGAAACCTTAATGGTAGGTCCCATGGCCGCCACTAACCCTCATACCAAATTTAAACATCGTAGGTCAATTTGTTCTGGGGTTATACTGACCACAGACACACACATACACACAGACAGACACTTTTTCTAGATCTTTTTTTTTTAAATCAAGATGTTCCAAAACGTGGTGAAATGCAAATATATATATATATATTTTGACCGAATGCTATACTTTCATTATCCTATGTATACATATGGGTAATTGAAAGTAATAAAACACCTACAATAAGATCTTCCGCAGTAACATGAGAAATTTACAAGTAACCAACTCATTTCGAATAAAAATAACGAGGGTTACGTTAATACTTTCGAGGTGTTTAAGTGTAAAAAGAGAAAAATAAAACGACCTGATGTTGCCTCAGGCACGATGCATTTAAAATTTTTAATACTGTTACACAATTGTTCTGTATATAACTGCAAATAGTGTTCAAATTTCTTTTTAAAGTTCTATTTTCTGAAATTTATTTGTTAAAAGCTATAATCGGGGCCTGAAAATGTGTTTCAATACTCGAGTTAATCAAGAAATTTCGAGATGTTTTCAGCAGGTGTTGATTGTCAGATCATTAGACGATTCCCGCAATTTAATTTTTTTTTTCTATTTTTTAATTTTTTTATTTTTTATTATTCAATTCTAAACGTTTTGAAAGGCCACAAACACAACAATTTCTGCTCAATGCGCTTTTTTTTTTTTTTTTTTTAAATTTGCAATCAAAGTTCTCCAGTTAGATTTTGGCGAGAAAACGATTCTTTCAGGTTGAAGCTATTATGACGTCAAAGGATCTGAAATAGCTTAGCTTGAAACGCAGCAGCGGAAACCAGTTTTGAAAGTTCTCCCAAATCGAGCCAACCGGTATGGGATATTCAATTGTCTACTAAACACCGATGCCAAAAACACACCAATTATTTGGCAGGAACTTCACGATAACCATATAAACAAAAGGATATTTTGACGTCATAACTATAGATGAGTGTTTTGATCTGACTGGTTTTGTCTCAGTTTTGGGGCATTTTCTTTTCTTAATATTTAAATAACTAATTTTTTTAAAAAACTTTTGTTTGAATATTTGGAATCAGAAAGAAATTCTTCATAAATATAAACTAATTTCACTCAAATAAAAAGTTACGAACATAAAATATGTATACGAGTTCAGTCGTACTGTTCATTTTTAAAAAGAATTTTCTAAGAATAAATTTGCATCATTTACCAGAATTAGCTAAGAATGAGTTAATAATACAAAGGGAGACATTATGATGTAATATTTTGGTGATATCCAATCATAGGCCAAAAAGCTATTTAATTTTTTCCCTGCAAAAATACCTTAAGGGAAGTTTATGGTCTCATTATATCCAAGCACAGTTGTACGTTCCTAAAAAAACTCCCACACTATACACGAAGAAATTATCCTGGCTTTTATAGAAAATACCTATGCACTTTGAAAACATACTAATTTATTTTAGACTTAAATGGAGTGTTTCTAGAAATCTCCAAAGTTTCCACAAACACGCGAGAATGTAATTTAGTTAAATATAACATTTTAATGTGTTTTTAGAGTTTCTTTTGTCATTTGCTTAAACTGCAATAAGAACTTAATTTATGATCAGAGGACAACAATTTTATAAACATTTTTTTTATATATATAGTTTTATATATAATTCAGTGTGAAAATTATTGAGTAAAAAATATCAAATTGTAATTAACAATTAGATCAGCATAATGCATATATTTTAACAAAATTGTATATAAAAAGTTTATATTTATAACAAAAGTTTACTATTATAAGACAAACTTAAAAATTTCATAAATTGTTTGAAGATAAAAGAGTGAGAGATAAATGTTTTCTATGGTTTCCTTAACATGCTTAAATTGCGATTTTCTCTTATGTGCAGTGCTGGCATCTACTGCAAAGTTTAAATTTTTTTAAACTCAAATTTCAAACAAATAATACAATGTGCAATAGTAAATAAACTGTATGTCAAAAGTGAAGTTCTTTGCCTTTAAATAATTGCTGAATTAATCATAAATTTTGGTTCGGCATAAGAGAAAAAAATAAAAAAATAAATCGTCACAAAAAAAAAAAAAAAAAAAAAAAAAAAAAAAATATTGCTCAGAAAT
The DNA here is from genome assembly GCA_963978545.1 of Linyphia triangularis. Taxonomy (NCBI): domain Eukaryota; kingdom Metazoa; phylum Arthropoda; class Arachnida; order Araneae; family Linyphiidae; genus Linyphia; species Linyphia triangularis. The sequence goes on along the minus strand of OZ021726.1, from coordinate 47,022,766 downwards.
AATAAATAGAATTTATGTAAATATATAATTATACTTAATCAATTTTTTAAAAACTTGTATAGAAAATTATTGTTTTTTTAATGTCAAGTAAAAGACGGCTAGAAGAAATTGGATTAGGAAATATTGTCAGTTTTCCGCACTCTCGTCGACGCGTCGGTAAAATTCAAATTTAATAAAATGTTGTCCAACTTCCACAAATGAGGAAAAACTATTCCTGCATTTGTACATCCTACACCTAGTGACTTTCACAGCACCTAAATTGATAGCTTACTAGTAGGGTCCACGATTATTTGCAGTTAAACAATTATCCCAATTCGTATTTGGCAATAATTTTATTACAATAATTTTTTTATGTTTTAAATAATTTTTTAAGTCAGTTCTACTTATTTTTATCTAAAAAATACCATTTTAAAAAGGTTCCATAAAAAATACATTTAACAGAACTTTTAACCAATGGCCATTTGAACTCACTGAGATTGCATGGCGGAAGAAATATGGAAAATACCATCTGACAGTTTAGAAGGCAGTACAGGACCTTAACACAAGTACTATAGTGTCTACCGGTTTTTAAAAGTATATTTATGGCAGACTCCTGTTCTTCCTTAGACTTAGATTTTAGGGTCACTCTCACTGGTGTTTCACAATTTACAATTTTCTAACTGTTTATTAAATCTCGCAGTAAGAAAGATGGCAACGATGTTGAAAAGCGAGAGATGCACCTGAATCGCGAGCGTATTTGTTTACGATGCTTGTTCGGTGAACGACGCCATTTTTAAATCCTTTATATTAAATTCGATTTTGTGTGTATGTTGGTCAATGTGAGCGGAATCTGCGGAGGCTTAATTAACCCCTATGCCGTCATCCAATCGGGCTGAAACTTGGCAGATAGGTTCTATGTCGTTGACAATGCATTCTATCATTTTTGGGGCTGTTACCGTCATTAAAAATTCGCTTTTACACGGAAAACCAACTTACCGTCATCCAATTGCGTTAAAATAGCATTGAACCGATCATTATTGAAACTCTTTCTTGTTGCCAATTTTTTTTTTAATAAATAAATAATAAAATGACTTTAAACAGAATAAATAAATGATATTTGCATGTGAGAGCAAAAATTCACGTGCTATTTTAATAAATAAATTTTGAAACATAATTTGCCGCACATTTTGCTGATAGAAATGTTTTTGATATCGACGCTATATTAATGAGTATAAAAACTGACAATACATATAAAGGATTTTTTAAAATCATCTTTATGAGTTATATTATTATGTGGCTTTTGAACTGGATTTTCGTAATGAAAGAAGTCAGTTTCGTAAGCGCTCTTTTGTAATTATTATCTTTAGTAAATGTATAATGTAACTCTCTAAATTTCATCTTTAATATTCATCAAATATGTTTTTAATTATTTGAAGTCAGCGTTTTAATTTATCTTTTAGCAATAACTTTTAATCTATCCACATAGTACACTTTGTTTCTCCGAAACAAAACACTGGTAATATCACCATTGAAATTCGCATTAAACAACTTGATTAATTATTGGCACTGAATATATTGGACAACTTTTGTATTGATACATAGATTCCACACAAAAGTTGTCTGATATCTTCAGATTTATGGTCAAGCACTGGCTACTCCCAACACAATTGATTTTAAGCGCATCATCGAAAAATGAAATCATTTCTCAAAACAAAGTTTAGTAAGAAAACTTGGCACACAAGATCTCGTATGTCTCTTCTGATGTTTCAGATTTATCCGCTATAAATTATAAAGCACCTCAAGCGATATTATAATTTTTTTTTTCTTTGGGGCTTGTCGTGTTTTGGATTTTTTCCCCACACTAAATTGAACATCTTGTGGAGATGTGCCAGATGGGTGGAAAAATATTCATTGAATAAACTACGACCGAAGCATTTCCTCCAAGAGGCACGTATTTCTAACTATTTGTGATTTCTGTAACATTTTAAACTTTTATTTGTTTGTTTTTCTCTTCAAAAATATCGATTTATCAGAAAAAAGCGCAAGGTCTTTGCTATTTTGATGCTTTTAGTAAAAAAGTTATCAAACAAAGAAATTAATTTACATAAATTGTCATGTGAAATAATACTTAACTTCGACGAGTGGCTATCTTTCTTCAGTATCTAGTAATATTATCAATTGAAAATTTCAGAGCTGTAGCCTTATTAGAAATCGTTTTGTAAAATATTAATTAATTAATTAAAGACCAATTAGAAGGTCAAAGCTACTTATGTTGAAAATTTCAGAACTTTAGCCCTATTAGAAACCGTTTTGTAAAATATTAATTAATTAACAAAATTAATTAAAAAATTAGTTAAAAAAAACTAACAAAAAATTTAAAATTCTGTTTCTCAATAGTTCAATAAGAAGGCCAAAATTACTTATGTTGAAAATTTCAAAGCTGTATCCCTATTAGTAGTTGTTTTGTAAAAAAAAAAAAATTGTTAATTAATTAAGAAAATTAATTAAAAAAGAACTAATTAAAATTTTAACATTCTGTTTTTCAAAAGTCCAATTAGAAGGCTAAAACTACTTATGTTGAAAATTTCAGAGTTTTAAAAAATTAATTAAAAAATAAATAATTAAAATTTTAACATTCTGTTTGACATACATAAAATTAGAAGGCCTAATCTTCTTATGTTGAAAATTTCAGAGCTCTACTCCAATTTTAAGTAGGTTTCTATAGATCCACAGACAGACGCACAGCTTGTTGTACTATTATAGATGTAGGCGGCTCAACTTTTTGTACGTATACCATATTCAATTGATTAGAAATTTATAAGATGAATTTTATATTATGGAAAATATCTATTCCAATATGTCATTTTAAGACTTAATATTTTGCTTCTGAAAAAAAATAAAAAAATAAATAACAACCTCATAATTTCAAAGCAGCAAGTACTATTCGAATTCTTAAGTAGAGGCTCCTAACCCTTGCCGGAGATCGATATGAAAAGATATCTTGATACAAAGTGAAACACGTTAATTAAAAAATTGTGAAATGTGAGGCTTCGAAAAATAAAAGGTGCCACAAACTCATTTCAGTCATTAAATGTCGCCAAATTGTACATGCTGGTACCTGAGTATATCGCCTAAGAAACGTGTGTAGAAGATGCGTTTTGGTGACCAATTTGTTTGAGAAACACACGTAATAATTTTCTGTATTGAATTGAAAATATTAATGCTCTGAACTACAGGTTTTGATTACAGAACCTTCAATTTTCAGCTTGTACTTTCAGCCCTTCCACCTCCCACCCGATTTTTGGAAAACGTTTATTCCACATCAAAATAGCAGAAAACACTATTTTTCGAATATGAAGAGAATATCTTTTTATGCAGACGTTACGGTATAAATTATTTTAAAACTGAATAAGAGAAAGTTTATGATATACATTTTTATTAATGATATTCATTTTTATTGAAGTATATAATATTAGAAACCAAATAATATGTGATGTTTCGTTTTAAGTTAGAAGAATGCTTGTATTTTTAAGTATGTCCCAACTCGTTTTTGAAAAAAAATTCTCAAACTGAACACGTGAATTTAATTTTTCATTATAACTTTTTCCCCTAGTAGATGTTAGCTTACTCGTTCAAGTCCCCAATCCCAATGCCGTTTCGCCTGACGTAGTCACGTCAAAATGTTAAAGACCCATGTTCTAAAGAATAACTTATCTTATTCGGTTGGTTACCCGATTCCTCGCGTTTGACACATTGGCCAATACTTCACTGCCTACACCCAAGGTATTGACAGATATTTTTTCAATGATTTGATTGAATGCCATTGGCCATACCCACCAAAATGTATCCACTGGAATATATCATGCAGAGAGTCTTTTTACGTATTCAGATCACGTGGCTCGCGAAGGGAACATTATTCTGAGTGAGCAATAAAAACGAATTTCAAACACGCTAATGGAAGGCACGGAAGTGAATGTTTTACCCCAATTTCGCTTATTTATTCCTCCACCCATTCCCATTTAATGGCTTCGCGCTCCAATGTTACGTTTACTTGGGTGGCAGCACTCCCCCGCTTTCTTTCCTGTTTCCTGATTGGTTTCCTCGGTCCTTCTTTTCAAGAAACAAAGCGTTGTATAGGTAGTTTACGGAACTTATTTTTTTTTAGGGTGGGACATAAAAGTGAAGCTATTTCTTAAGTGAAAAGATTTCGAAAAGGTGGAGAAGGTACTAGATGATTTGTTTTACTTTTTTAAACGCGGACGTGTTTACGGGTGACCTTAGTTAAATATTTATGTGCGAAGTTCAGTTCGGAAAAGAAGAAATTGATTGGCGTGTGAGCGAAAATTAACAATTCGGTTTCTTCTTCTAAAATAAACCTCGGAGGTTACCAGGGTAAAATACAAGTTCGTTATTTGGTGACTTATGAAAGATTTGGTTAAAGATTCGCTAATCAATTCCTTTGGATTGGACACTTCCTCTAAAATTCATCCTTGCAGATCAAGATATTCTTAAACTACTAGCTTTTCTCTACATTTTACAAACAATTGTAGTAACAAAACCTGCAAGCGCTCCTGTTTAATTTCCTAAAAATGTCCGCATACCTAGAGACGACTTAGTGCGCTCTAACCTTAATAACAATTTGCAATTTTTTCCCAGTCTCGCATATTATGACCCTACAATCACAACCAAATGAAAACCAACTCACCCTGGCGAGGATGTGGACGACGTGTCTCCATATGTCTTGGACCTCGGGTGTCGGAACTTGAACTTCCTGAGCGTGGAGAAGACGTTGTGTATTTTCTTCCCCGACTTGAACCCGAGGATCTTCTTGTAAGGGGACGAGGGTGGTTGTGGGGAAGGGGAAGGAGAGAGCTCGTCCTCGTCTTCTGTCGTCGTGTTATGGTGGGTGGCGAGATCGGTCTGGCTTCGGGCCCGGGGACGAAGGAACCGCTTGCGCTTGCGGACGCCGTCGTCCGGAGGACTGCGGTCGGAGTCGCCTGTAAGAGAAGAAACTTATTTTTAAGTCTTTTATATTAACTTCTATTTTGTTTGTCTGAGTGTTTGTTTGAGGCTGTCGGGCAAATCTGCAGAAGCCTCACTAACCCACCTGCCGTCATCTGATCTGGTTGATACTTGACAGATATATTCGATGACAATGCCTTCTATCAAGTTTTGGAGCTGTCACTTACGTTAAAAGGTCGCTTTTGCACACTTTTCTATAATCGCTTTGGAATACTAATAAATCCCATTCAACCGATCGTTGTTGAAGCCCTTTCCTGTTGCCAAAACTGGTTTAATCAGAATAAATAAAAGATATTTGGGCGTGAATGCGTTTCACGTTCATTTTTAATAAATAAATTTTGAAACTTAGTTTTCACATATTTTGCCGATACAGATATTTTTAAAATTTAAAGTTAGATACAAACACCAAGCACACGCTAAAGTACAGTAATGTTAGATGGACAGTTGTTGTTTTGAGAAGTTCAAATTCTTATAAAGTTTGTAGTTGAGTTTTATGATTATTTCCTTCGACTAATATTTTACATACTTCAAGCATACTTCATACTTCAAGAAGACTTAGATAAAATTTACACAAAGAATACGAAAATATAACTTAGCAGGATGACGCCGATGAAATATAGACCATTTCTCTTAACGAAAATAATTTTCAATCTATATAAATCCTTTTAAAATCTTGATAAATAAAATAAAAAACCCATAAATGTAATCTTTCAAAGTTAGCCATAGCGTCATGCTAACACAATGAAGTCATATATAAGACAAAATTTACGTTTGAAGTTCACACAGAAATATCGTGCCAGGTTTTGTATCTTAGAAATATAAGTTAACCCAAACTTCAGCAATTTATCCTTAACGACTTTCTTTGGATCGTTTCCTTTGGTGGATTCCCGGAGACATCAAATAAAAAAAAAAAAAAAAAAAAAAAAAATAGCCGGACTGCCATCGATTAAGACAGTTCCCCAAAAAAATATATGCACTGTATAAATATCCAGAATAATAGCACTCTAAAACGCTTTTTAAAATGGAAAATCGATTCCAAGCCATTTCTCATACACGAACAAACCCTGAAAAAATTTGACAGAAAACTTGGATTGCAGCCAGGTGCGCCCTGGGCGGTGGTTTGACGACTCCCTATCCCAGAATTAAGTATGAGAAGAGTTGTCATCTGGAGTAAGTTAATTTCTTTTACAATTAAGTCACACATTTCCATCATTCACCTTAAGTGGTGATTTTGAGAGAAAAGCGAAAAGCGATTTCTCTTTCGTTGAGTTATGGAATTAACGTAACTTTTAAGAATTCAAAATTGACGCTCAAAATTTCGTACTGAATACTTTTTATGAGATACTCATCGAAAGCTCTTTCATGTGCCAGGGATTTATCACATGAGATCTTAAATTTTCTTGTTATCGGTGGTACATATTCACTAAAGTAGTTTCCATGTGTTTAATTTTAAATTATAAGACATATTATGTAATGATTTCTATATTATATGTTACTCAACACCATAACAATCTTCAATCCATAACAAAAAAACTTCGAATCGTTACAATAAAAAACCAATATCCATAACATATACCAATATTCACAATATATTGTTACGAATTTTTGTATATTTGTAAATATTTCGTAGTGCTAATTTTGTAAATAGTGAAATTTATGTTCATCTCGCGTAAGGCAGTGCAATGGTTCGTCTTGGTTTGTTTCCCTGCACTGAATCTCTCAATGCTTGATAACGGGTTTTACAGAGGTAACTTTGGGAAGCGAGTTTCAAGGGGCAGGGCATTTAACATTATGGTAATGGGAATCTCGCCAAATTGTCGAGATAGAGCCAAGTTGGCGACGGTTTTGGCGACTAATTTTTTGTCGCCAAATTTGGCGACATTTTCGGTACATGTATCTCATGTACATGTATAAGGACTTTTCGACTACAATCTGGAAAGTTCTCCAAATGTCTTTCTCTGGAATATTCACGAAAGTTCCCCACTCCTATATGAGGACGGCCGTGAGTAGGGTTAGTTAGTTGACTGATTTTGAGTCACGGAGCTAGTTGTTAGCTGAGTCCGATAGTTGACTGAAGTTAGTTCTTGGATTTTGAGTCACTGAATTAGTTGACTGGATATACTGAGCGAACTGTATTGCATTGTCTTTTGCGGCGATTTAGCAGTTGTTGTCAAGTTTTTAACTGCTGTTTTGTGCTCTATTGAGGTGAAAAGAGCTGTATTGTGTCTACTAGAACGAGAAGTTCTGGAACTGTAAGAGAACTGTGAAGATTTATTTTGGAATAAATTTCTGCAAGTTTTGATCTGATTTTGGCTTCAAATCTTTCGAACCCGTCCACGCAACAATATGTACTAATATATAAGAATATATATTCACTTAAAAAGATTTTAAGACAAAATTATGTTTTTCTAATTTTTTTTTATCGTGTGAAAATTATAAACGACATTTATTTGGTTTTAATTTCCAAGTGAAAAAATTTTAAGTCATATTTTTTATTTTACTATATATTATGCTGTAAAATAAAATTCACTAATTTGACAATCAATCAGTGTCACATAGTTAACATTAATTATGATCAAACAGTAGATTTAAATGTTATAAAGAATATAAGTGAAGTTACTTTACTTTTTGAAAAATTGAGGCTTTTCTTCTTAACGTGTATAACACCGTCAAGTTCTTACATTCCTGCGATGCCACCAAACTGCAGTTGCCTTCTGTTTGTGGCAATTCAACACTTGATAATTTATCACGTATTTAATCCGTTTCATTTTAAATAATATAATTTATGAAAGTAAAAATGAAAAACTGCGATATCTGCTGGCGCTATAGGCAGCATGTATCAAAGGAAATATATGTAGCAGATGCAACTTTTAAAATCGTAAATAAATAAAAGTGACATTCTAATTGATTTAAAATAAAAGTATATAGCCCAAAACCTTTCAATTTTTGCTCTATTAAAATTTCATTCACGTTCTATGTTCTATGTTACAAAAAAAGAAAGAAAAAAAGGGGGGGGGGGGAAGAAAGAAAAAAAAAAAAAAAAAAAGAAGAAGAAGAAAAAAAAGGGGGAAAGGAAAAAAAAAAAACCTCATAAAAATACATTTTTGTTAGAATAGTCTGTGAGAAAAGATGAAACATAATTTCTGGCAAAAACAATGCGTTAGTGGAAACGTGACGAATCTGTTCAGAAATGAAACGGATATCAGAGCGGTGATTCGACGACGGGCTGAAGAAAAGAACAATACTATCCCATCAATTCTCGGCGTCGATCGACCGCAGTCAAATAAATTTGACCATCATGAAAGAGAAGCCGAGATAGTTAAACCTTTTCCTCTTTCCAATTTGGAGGTATCTTTTCTGTACCTAGGATTCTTACTCATTTCGCAAAAGATATTTTTTTTTTTTCGTGAACCATCAAACAAATGTAACTTTTTGAAAACGCGATCAAATTTAGGGGTCTTTATACCATCATGGTAGTTTACGTCGTTAAAACGATAAATTCATTTTAGTAGAAATAAAGAATTTATAAGGTTAAATATAAAAGTGATAAAGATAAAATAAACGAATTCTTGAAAAATGCTGCTTTTTTTCGATTAGCATTATGAAGTAAAACAAGATTTCACTGTAAGCTTATATCTTAAGAATGGATTTTAACTCAAAAGTATAGATAAAAAAGGATATAAGTTTGAGTTCATGAAAAATTAGTACCTTCTTGCACAAAACGTTCTTTTAACACATAATTATTTAACTCTTACAATTATGAATATCAATCCTAACTGGATGTATTCTTTGAAACTTGAAACCAGCGTTAGCCACTACATGGTTTTTCTGCGACACGCCAGCACACACCGCAGAAGATAAAAAATAATCACATTTCACAAAATAATCACTTGGCGAGATTGCTATTAACCATAATGTTAAATGGCCTTCTCTTTGTAAAACTCGCTTCCCAGCATTATTTCTGTAAAAATCGTTTTCGAGCATTAAGAGACACATTGCAGGAAAGCGAAGACAAAGAACTCTTGCACTGCCTTATGCGAAGTGTACATAATTTTTCCTTTTTACATAATTAATACTACAAAATATTTACAAATATACAGAAATTAGTAACAATATTTTGGTGTATCCGGTCAGCGAAAAGGTTCAACATAAGTCATACGGCCCGCCTCTAAAAGTGTGTGGCGAACGCTGCTTTAAACTCACATCATTCCAAAACGTGACCAATTCAAGACAACAACACATATCAAACACATTTTCCGAACACACAGTACCCAGGAAACTAAACTAAACAGAACTCAACTAAACTACCGTCAAGTACCATTGATTAATTCAGCCACTTTTGGGAAAACGTGAACTTCTAACGAAATTGTCTAAATTCCATTCTTTAAGCGAAAAGAGACGACAGGCTAGCTATAAATGCTAGCAACAATCCTTTCCATATTAACAGAGCGATTAGATGATAAATCAGCTGCGATGAAACTTTGGAACACTAATTATCAGGAATGAATGTGTTCAATCGGATATAAGTCGAGGCAATTTGCATAAATTCCGTGATGTGCTGCTTCATACGGATTAGTTTCGCACCTTATTAGGATGGTTGATTGGAGGCTATTTTCAGTGTCGAGCGCAAGCATGCATGGTATGCACTATTAAACATAGAGTCTGTATTTCAAGTAATGCAGTTTCAACATTTTAATCCAGATGTTTACGTGTCTAGGATAAGAGAACGAATAGTTTCATTATTTTGCGTTCTAAGCATGTTATCCTAAATTGGCAATTTGGGAATGTTCACTAATTTTATATCTTGATGGTATTACTCGGCGTTGCTCTATAATTGTACAATCTACCGATAATATCATATTTTTTAAATGTATTCTACGCGTATTCAAGACAATAATGAAATATTAGAGAAATTACAAAATAGTATTTTAAGTGAAACACTTAGAAATATTGATGAGGTATCATTTGAAAGAGAATGGAATAACTCTCTTGGATGAGGAATTTACTTTTTTCCCCATTTATTACTGTAAGAATTTTTTTTATTAGCGTTTGAACTCAAACTTGAAAAGATAAAATTTTGAGAAAACATAAATATTCTTCAATAAAATATAAAGCATGATAATACTTTAATCATATAGAAAATTTTGAATTTTTTTATGGCGAAAAATAATTCGAATATCTTAAAATCCTTTAGCATAATGTTTTAAATATCTCTCTCGGTGGGAATCTTCTATATTTTAGAACTGAGATTCAGAATGTAGATGGTGTATCGATAACAGCCTTAACCCTGCCTGGTAGTATCATAAGACATAAAGACTAACAACTAATATTTTCCTAAAACTTTTTCAGCTAAATTAAAATTAAAATTAATGAAAAATTAAAATTATTATTAAAATCGCTAGTTACTCCTTTTTCCGTTACCTAAATCTTCCTCCTCCTCTTTAAACCTCAAAGATTCTCTGTCATAATCCCACCCATCAATTTTATCGTTTTCTAATTTTTTTCTTTCTAAATATATCTTTCTCTTCCATTACCATCTCTTAAATGGTTATTACTTTTCCTCCGCATGATTTATATGGCACTAAATGATTTGTATAAAAGCCAACAACAAGCATTGACTGCAAAAACAATTATAATTGCGTATGAGATAAAAGGAATAGACCACACTACTTATTTGTTAAAACTGTTGTATGAGATAAAATGAATCGGTCATACTGCACATTTGTTAAAATTGTTATAAAATCAGTTCTTTGTTATCTAAGATTAGCGTGGAAGAACTGACTCTAAATAACACTTTCATGTAAAAGAAATTCATGTACAAACACTTTGAAATGTTTTCGAACATAAAGCATTTGTTAAGGATTAACAAAGTAAAATGCATATGCGAGTGTACATTTATAAAACGACGCTTTTTCTATGAAAGCAATTGCATACATAAAAATTATAGAAGTGTTTTGGATTTTTAAACATTTTTACCGAAAAACTAAGAAATGCATTCCTAAATTCAAATAATTTCGCGCTCAGATTTTCAATACAGTAATTTACTTTAGAAGTTAAATTTATTTTCATTAGATAGATTTAAATGTATATGATTATTACTATTATGACTATCATCATTATTATTATTATTTGTTTATTTTTATTGCTATTATTTAGAATCGATATATTTTTTTGGCAAGGTTTTCATTCAAATTTCTTTAATCACGAAATTATTGTCAGGCTCAAATGAAACGAACGTTCTTTTTTTTTTTTCTTCTTTTTTTTTCGGTCTTATGACGAATTTTTATTACATCTTATTTTAAATATCTTGAATTTTAATATGTCATCGTTTGGATTATATATATTGTGTTATCGTTAGATGATATATTCATCATTATATGATATATTCATCATTATATAATATATTCATCGTTATAACATACATTGTGTCATTGTCAGTGTCAACGTTTGAATAATATATTATACACGTGTAATTTTTTTTTTTTTTTTTTTTTTTTTTTTAACAGAAGATGTGATTTTTTAAGATTTGATTAGAGAAATAACAAAGTTTCTTTGTTATATATAAAAAGCGTCTCTCAAAAGCGATGGCACACCTTTCCAGAAAGAAAACATCGTTTTATTAAAGACAATTTTGGAATTTATATAAATTCTTATTCAGTAATAATAATACACTAGTGAATTTTAAAAATATTATTCTTGTTTTTTTGCTACTATATTTGTGTAAAAAGTTACCATGGACCTTAAAAATCTCGCAATAATAGAATTGGAGTATTTATACATTTTCTTCTATAATCTTGGAAATCAAATCAAAAACTTTTTAGGTCTGAAAAAAGCGAATACTCTCAGCGTCCGCTTTTTTTATTCTAAAGATTATTATTAATTTTTAAAAATTTAGTTGCACTTTCATTTGGTATGTGTAACAGTTGAATAGAACAGTAAGTAGTAAAAAGGTAAATCTATTTAAAAATATTTCTGTATCTAAGTTTGCAACAAATTTTGTTGTAAAAAATAAATTTAAATGTGTTTTTGCCATGCACTAATTACTGACATGGAATGCACTGAATATTCGCATGACTATTAATAAACGACTACTTGTCCATTAATAGTAAACATGATTTTTAGCAATATAACCTTCTCTCATGATCGATTTCTCCCCAACTATAAGATGATTATCTCTAAAAATAAACTCGTTGTGGTGGTCTCATGTATAAATAACAGATACAACATCTAGGCACTAGAGGCCACTTTGCCTAACGGTAAGCACGCTTGTCTACTACCCAAGGAGACCTGGATTTGACTCCCGTTAGCGCACATTCGCTCCAAAAGTGGTGACTACCGGACAATTGAATCATGCTGCCATCTATCGGCGCCTTCTGAAAAAGGCTCCACTCTACTAACTCAGCAAGCAATATCTGGCAACTCTCTCTCACGCAACCACTCAACTCACATTCAAAGCACTCAACTCAAACGCAAGCAACTCAATCGATCACCCCTTTCGCGATTAACTGGAAAGGGGCTATGTGCTGGTATCATGTACAAATGACAGATACAACACCTAGGCACTAGTGGTCACTTTTGCCTATCGGTTATCACGCCTTTCTACTGACCTAGAAGTCTTGTGTTCGACTCCCGTTAGCGCACGTTCGCTCTAAAACGTGATTTTTCGAAAAGTATAGCTTCTTACATAATATATGCTAAGTAACATGGTAAAAGTCTCACAAACAAAACCAGAATTGATAAGGCACTCTAATTGACGATATAGGTGAAGGTTCTCGGAAACAATCACTTGCATACGTTTTCACAAACAAAATTTGGGATACAGGCATGAAAGTACAGTTTATGTAAAGGCACTCCTTCGAACAATCCAGAAGTGTTTTCGAATGACAACAGCAACGGGATAATTTACAGCTTTGTTAATAAGTTCAGAGAACAAATGCAAGTAAAAAAGGCTTTTGTCTCTAAGTTCTTAATTTAATTAAACACACAAAAGACCATTGTAAGGACGTGCAACCAACAATGTTTCTAAGAATGGATGTTAAAGTTGGGAAAGATTGTTGAAGTTTGAAAAAAAAAAACTTATCTCTCGGAGACTAATGAATTTAAGAGTGGAATTTGATGATATAATTAAAACTACAAAGAGAGTCTGTTAATTTATGTTCTATAATTATCGGGAAAGTGATAATTAGACATCAGGTTTTCTACCACAACTATCTATAAATTTGAATGTGCAGAAGTACTTTTTTTTTTTTTTGCTAATTGCTTTTTTACTCACTTAATATATTTCTAGATTGTTTGTGTTTATCATTTTCTGATTAAATAATCAGGAATTTTAAAAGAAAAACGAATAAAAATAATTACTATTTGGTATTCCAAATACGTATTGGTGAAATTAAGCAACGAATAATCCTAGTTTTATTCGTTCCCTCTAATCAATTACTTACACAAATATATGATGACCAGCATTCACTATCGATGAGGACTAAGCTACAATTTAAGGGCCGGCTTATACTTCATTTAACCATGAGTTGTCTCCCTGGGGTATCGAAAAGGTAAGAGCGTGGCAATTTGGACCGTCATCTGTTTACAGGAGTGTCAACTTGTCAAGGTTAGTGCAATTCCCTTCTCATATTACTCGGCACGACACAAGAAGAAATTGAGTCGTTACGTCTAGTTCTTCCTGTTATTAGACTTCGTCAGGATATACTGGCGTAAATATATGTACAGCGTTTTGTCAATGAGAAGTTTCGTGTTGTTATTGTTATTATTGTTGTTCTTGTTCTCGTTGTAGTTACAATAATAATAATAATAATAATAATAGTTATTGTTTTTGTTATTATTATTATTTTACCTTATGAGCAGTTTTGAAATCCATACAGATGCTTTATCTCAAATAATAAAAGAAATAAACCTCTTTTTGAGACACGATGCGCTAAAATTAATAATTTAGTCAATTAAAATGTATTTGAAATTTGAACAAATGTTATGTTTTTTTTAGACAATATTTTTAACACTTCAATTTAATTAAAATTTATAAGGATGAAATAGAGTATCAATATAAAAATTGTAAAAATTCAAAGATAAATCTGCTGACCATACAAATATCGAAAATTCAAAATTATTTGTTGATATAAATAATAGATAATGATTGAAAATTTTCCACTAATGTATAGCGGTTGTCACTTTTGTGTCAAAATAATATATTTCTGCAATTAGAATTAATTGCTTTTCAAAGATGCGAAATAAAAAACTTTACTTTAAAGGTTCTTCAAAATTATAAAGTTTAATTATGCCAAACAGTTTTTCGTAATACACATTCGTTTTCTCTAAAGAAAAGATAAATTCTTTGGTTCACTGATTGCATTTAAAATGGAATGTCATACATTTATCTAATTCTGCTTATTTTACTATATATTTAAAATTAAGCGTTATTTTGGTAGAGATTACATTTCATACTATTTATTAAAATCAATTGAACTTTAATAATATTAGATAATTACCCGATATATCATCCATACAATTCATATTCTCATTACATTTTATACCTTTCTAACTTTACTTTTAGAAAAGTTAAAAAGTTTTAAATAAATTTTTAAAATAAATTTCAAGCACCAGAGTAAAATTTGCTGCTTAATATTTGCGAAAACAAGTTTTCTACTTGGAGTTAAAATAAATATAATCCGTGTATTAACTAGATTCTAATAACAACAGGTGGTACGCTTTCCATCGGCAGTCAACACTAGACAACTTTTGACGCCAAACAAGTAAAGGAAATAGAAAATGTCCATTTGTAAAATGCGAGAATAGAAGGAAGTGATTATTTGACAGTGAAAGATAACATATGTTCGAAAATGTAACTGTATAAAGACAGTGACAGATCTGCACTTGTTAAATCAAAACTAGCCTTTTAGTTACTAGTCGTCAAGTTATAGGTATGTAATTCGTAGATAAATTTTTAGCAGACGATTTTGGATTTAAAGTTTATTTTGTACTGAAAAGAAGGGTTTCTGAAACCTATCTATATTACTGTTGGATACTCATTGAGGGACATAGACGTTTGTATTTGAGAATTAGTTTTGTATACTTTGAAACTAATTAGAACACTTCATGTATTATGTTTTAAAACCACGCATGCGCAAAGCTGGTTTACAGAGTGAATGGACAGTAAAAATATGGAATTATTACAATAAGATTCAACCGTTTGTCGGACAGAAGATTTTAAATAATAATAAGAAAAACAAGGGGTAACATTTGAATAACTTTTGTTTTCATTTTGCTATGTTAAAAAAATGTCGTGGTCAATCCAAGTATTATTGTTTTTACGTGCCATTAAATTTTAAAACAAAAACATAAATTTTCATCGAATTTCAAAGTTGCTCTCAACCATCACGATGTACTATGTGCTAGCTGTGTACCGAATTTCGTCCATCTGGTAAAAAACTGTGGATTTGTGTAGGCGATTTTTTTTTGAGGGGGGGGGGGGGAGGTGTATACAGTTCTTGCGGATTGAAGAATTCATAATATTCATTGCGCTACGCAAAACAATATGGATCGCCACTGCAGTTTCTACGAGCTTAAACTTTGAGGAAATTGCCCAGATAATCCCATCACCATAATCAGCAAATCCCATATTCATATATTGCTTAATTTTGTTATGCATTTGTGAAATAATAAATGCTTAACTTAAGACACAGCCTTTTCTTTGAATATTAAATCAAACTTTGCATGCTACAATTTTCTTTACCAGGCTATTATTTAAAAAAGTAAATATTTAAACTATCTAGTAAAGCAAAGTAATTAAAATAATCTCCTCAGACATCAATCATTCATTTATAATTTTCTTGCTTCAGAGGTACAGGGCATTGAATTTGTAAAGATTTGTTATAAAAAGCCTTTTGTTGAAAAGTAAGCTATAACAATTTCAATGAGGGACTCAAAAAATGGTTAAAAAAAAAAAAAAAAAGAGGGAAATGACGTTAGAAATAAGTTATATCTAAATACTACACTTTCAACACAACCAGAAACATGAAAAATGTCAAACTGATTTATGGATTGATGTAAATGGAAAAGTAAGCTATCGGAAAAAAAAGTAAGTTGGACGGCTACTAAAACAGTTCAAAAGTCAAAAAAATTTAAAGTTGCTTTACACGAGGGAAGAAAAGTTAACACTTTTTTCTTAACTATAGAAGAATAAATTTTACTATGCATTAAAACTATTTTTTTCCAACAATATTAAATAAAAAATAAATGTAGTTGGAGATAAGGAGTGTTAAAATAAGCGGCTTATTCCATTTCGAACATCCCATTACTTAAGCAAACAAGCTGCACGATCTTGAAAGACCCATAAAACTTTGTCCCTCGAGTATTTGCTTGATCAATATCTGCCTTACTTTAAGCAACTAGGTCTCATAGAAAAACGTGTTTGGCAATGGACTCCAGAGATCTTTTAGGGAGCCATGTTTTGTGGTTAAATAGAGCAGGGTGTCTCGCACTCCTAACGCCTTCTTTCAGGATTAAAGAACGCTTCAGGAAAATGTTATTTAAAATAAACGTTTGTTAACACTACGCAAAACTGAAAGAAAATCTATAAATTATTTTTCAAATTGGTTTAGAAATTCACTAGCGCTCTATAAATCCGTCGTATAATATACCGTGAATGCGGGCTACATTGGCCCTGGGGTACTTCTTTGACCCAAACTGAGAAAAGAATATAACGTTCTATGCTAACCTTCATGAAGCAGTTTTTAAAATAATTTCGACAGTTTCCACTATGGAGCAGCATCCGTAGCAGAAACTGTCGAAATTAATTTAAAACTGCTTCCTGAAAGTTAGCAGAGAAAGTTATATTTTTTTCTCAGTTTGGGGTACCAAAGAAGGACCTCAGGGCCAAAGTAGCCCACATTCATGGTAACTAAGATTCTAAATAATACTAAAAATAACTACGTAAAATGATAGATACTTATAAACCTATTAAATAAAAGGAACTTAATGTAGATTACCCAATGGTTGTGCAAAAATATATCTCCTTATTTACTTTACTTTGAAAACTTCTGAATAATATTTCTGATCTTATTATTTACATCAATGTTTTATAGTTGTTAGTAGGTATAAGCTGGTTAGCTATGGTGGGAGCATGTGATTGGGAGATCATGAGATGGAGTTAGGAACGCAACTTCTGATCAAAGACTGGCGTGTGAAATGAAGGAGGCAGGGGATGATGAAGTTAAATCCATCGTGGCCTCATTGCCATCAAGTTGGTGTGGATGTGGAGATTGATAAGATAGCTCAGGTATGATGGGTTTTGTCATCTGACTGAGTTTTAAATAAAATGTTGTAATAGAAAATGTTATTAATGTGTTTTAGAGCAATACAGCTCCAAGAAGATCTGGCACCATAAAAATTCCAATACAATTAATCGGTTCGTAATTATATATTTAGACGGTCATGCTTTTAGTAACCTGACCAATATTGGCGTATCAACTTTTTTTAAATAGTCTATATTTCATAAGTAACAAATACAATAAAATTGGCCGTAATTAAATTGCTTACGTTTAAAGGGAAAACAAAAACAAAAAAATTAAAAAAAAAAAAAAAAAAAAAGCTGCCTGGGCGGTCATTTTATGAGACATAGCAGTTTCAATTTAATTTTTTTTCACAGTAGTTGAATCTTTTACACTAAAAAGCAAATTAAAAATTGTAATTGGATTGTACACTCTACGCAAACCAAATAATAATAACAATAATAACAACAACAGCAACAACAACAAAAGATTTATAAAAAAAAACTTGAGATACATTTGGAAAATATTAATTTAAATATTTTTATTAATTTATATACTTTTAATAACTTTTTTAAGTTCAAATTTGAATTATGCTTTCTGTGTGATTGATAAAAAGTAACGTTGAAAATAATTCAAAACCTTTTTCAATGATGGTGGAGGTGATGCATTATAAAAAAGTGGGTTGTGGTTGATCAACTTTCTAAAAAGCTGGGTCCCGACTTTTAAAACTTGAGAACCGCTGATGGTCAGTAAGCTGCTGAAGGATCACATCTTTCATTTTTTAATTTTCATCAAGATGATTGCATTTGCTTAAGAGTTTGTATTATTAAAACTGCTTTGCAGATTTTACAGACACATTAATGTTTTTACAGATGTATCAACTACTATTTGGATTTGAATGATAAGGCCTTCTTAGTGTTCACAGTTATGTAAGTTTACCCATGATTTACACATGGCTCAACTATGAACTTCACCTTGTCATTTGGGGTTCAATAATGATTTGCGATTTTAAAAAGAAATTAAATAAATTTTTAGAAAATCGGTCATTTAATTATAAAACCTTTTACTTAAATGCAATAACCACAATTTTTACACCGCTTTATAATTTGTTGATACGAATATTTCTCCTCGGAAATCGTAGTTACGTAACTTTCGAGCCATCTATCAATTTTAGGAGCCATTTAACAATAAATGTTTTATTTTACATTCCAATCAAAAGAAAACAATAGCAGACGATTACTCCGAAATGGTCAAATTTAATCCTAAAATATTAACGAGAAAAATAAATTACAAAATCGTTTCCATAAAGTGCGACGACCTTCTATATTCAAAAAAATATTTCCCCGTTTGAGAAAATAAGAACTATTTTTTTTAAATTACTTTAATTATTATTTCACCCCATTTATAAAGTTACAAGAACAACTGTTGATTTCTACAGAATGTATGTATGTGATAAATTTTGAATTACGAATATAGAATTAAAGTAAGTAAATTCTATTTAAGTAAATTTCTATTTTTTTACTGACTCCTGTTTCTTTTAAGAATCATTTAGACACGAGGAAGTTACATATGCTATGATTTAAAATTATGCTATGTTTTATTCAAACTTGATGACATTTTAAAGGGAACTAAATAATATATCAGTTTCACAATGCGTCACAGCACACTGAGAACAAAATTGAAGAATGCAAATAGAAATTAAGGTCGTAGGTAAGAGGAAACTGATTTAACTACTTGTTCATTTTTAAAAAACAACGCATTTTGTTTTCCCTCTTTCCTAGAATTTCAATGTTTATAATTAAGTATAGTACAATTCACTATAATCAAGAACTAAATTTAAAGGACTATTAGGAATACCTTTTTATAATAAAGTGAATATTATTTCGAAACACGATGCGTTAGAACAGAAACATATGATGATAAAAATTTGTCTAACAATACCCCAGGTTTGGATTAAAATCATTATTTTAATTCAAAATCTGAAAAATATGCATTTTAAATTTTGTAATCATAATAATAATACAGAATTTTTTAAATTAGTTTTTAAATAATAAATATATAGTAAATTGATTTAAAGGTAAACAGATAAAAGGAAAATTGAAATTTATTTTAAAACTTTTCTGAGGAGTGAATATTTATCAGGATTACATAATTTCGTTCAATTTTTCAAAAGAATTTTTTATAATTGTTGCATTATTTTGATCTAATTTTTAAATGAATGTAAAAATTCAGTTTGAGGTAAGTTTTTACACTTGAATTATGGTTCAATGGTTTCACTTAAATGGACTAACTGCGGGAAATGGAATTTTGTAAAGACGGCAGTTGTTTACATTGAAAAAGCAAGAACTCAAGAGATATTACTTGAAATATCAGACACAAATGCATTTTTCCAGGAGCAAAGAATGAAATCTGGAGATCGCCCTGCAAATGTAGGCGAATGGTTATCTTTTTTAATAAAAATTATTTGTTGAAAAATCAAGTACTTGACCACAAAGGATCTTTCTTCACGTATCCCGACATTATATATACTAGGACCGTGAAAAGTAGTTCGTAGTTGTTACGATTTTATTTCCTAGAGAAAGGACAGAGGGGTAAAAAATATACTTTGTGATGGTTTTGAAGTGTGTACTTAAAAATCGTTTATTTTGGAACGATGCTCTAGATTCAGCATGGACTGATCAATCTTTCCAGAATCCCTTTTTCCGACATTGGCCATCTCCGCTGTTCTACCTGGGTATTCATTATAGAAGTATATATGAGGTTTCATATAAATTCCGCCACAATATTTACCATAGAAGTATATAAGGGCTGTTCTCTAACTTTAAATTCGAGAATTGGCAAGGCAGAAGGGGAAAAAAAAAAAAAGAAAGAAATGTCAATGTGTCAGAACCATTGAGAATATAAACCCACCCTTTTTGTGGTTAGCCAGGAAGTTGTTTTTTCAACTCAGCCAAAGCAAAACTGAAATATTTTCAATTCGTTGGAGAAAAAAATTCAGGAAACTTAAGCTATTTGTCACCGACAGGAACCCACCAGATCATATTTCCACAGTTGCCGCAGAGATACGCCCCTGAGAGGATTTAGAAAGATAGCGACCCCTGGTTTATAAAATTGAAAGTGTATCAAACACGAACAGAAACAAAAAGAGGAACGGTTTCCTCTTTTATTTTTCACCCCTTTGCGATTAGATGTGTAAAAGATAGGAAGAGGATTCAATTTGAGAGAAAGTAGCGGGTCTCTTTGGCCGAGGTCCAACACACGGCAGATGCGAATCTGTCAATTCTTTTTCATCCTCCCGCCCAACAAATGTTGTTTTGTTTCTAAAGAAAATGAAATGGATCAAAGGGTGCGTGTCGCTGTCTTCTTTAAGATCGATTGTTGAAGAAAAAAAGGAGCGAGAAGGCGTATAGTTTATTAGAAATGATTCTCAATTCGATTATCTGTCGTAATGTCAACGTCAGGCATTGCTGGTCTTCTTTTTCGAAATGTTTGAAAATTTAGTTTATATCACTCATAATACAGGAATTTTTGGCTATTGATGTGGAATCTTACAATCTTAAATTTATATAAAAATATCGATAAAAGAATTTATAAGAACGTTTTATGTAAAATATTTCTGGTGAGAGAATATTTCAGTTACTAAAATGTTTCATTGAAAATTTGTGAAGATGCATTTTGGAAGTCCCCCTTCACTGTCACTGTTAATCACTTACAGAGTCTTTCAAAAAAGGAATCATTAACTTTGAAATAGAAAAATTGTGAAACAATTAAAGACAGAAAGGAGAGACCAGTGGTCAGCTGGATAGACAAGTAGGGAATTTGAAAGACATCGGTTTGCGAAATTAGTTACAATATTGAAATGTGGCAATAAATTGCTGTAAAATCTGAATACATAGTGGAAAGAGTTTATTGTTTCACTCAGGAAAAAGGGCCCTGTGTTCCATTTACTGGATAGTGCAGCACAAATGCAAAATGCGGTGGTTTTGCAATACATACAGATGGGTTTTCAGTAACCCACGTTCACCAATATGGTATATCGATAAATTCTCCCAAATGAAAATGGGTCGCATCAGAAAATCATATGCAGCTGACATCAAATTTACTCCCATCAACCAATTTTGCAATTGTCTCTCACTGTTAAGCAGTTATGTCTTTTCAAACTTGGATAGTTATTTCTGAAAGACCCTGTATATATTCTACCAAAAACTAAACTACCATATTTAATAAAATTTAAATTATGAATCGGAAAAATTATTGTTTTCAACTAACAACAGGTAAATCCAGGAAATATCTAAAATTATTCATAGGTTTTTATTGTCTGGTGAACAACTTCGAAAAGTGCATATTAGGCATTTCAACAAAAAGCGATTCGTGAAACAGAAGGTTTTTTTTTCAACTAATTTAAAGCATAGTTTCTTTAAAAAATTAAGTTACGCACATTAAAAAAAAATAACTCCATTAAAAGCTTTTATTCGTGGAGTTTAAAAAAAAAAAAAAACTTTCAGCATTGTTTCTCGACGGGGTTTAAACAATACGTGATACAATTTGCAACGAGAAATATCCTTTGAAGCATTTCATCTTTTCATTTAAGAGCTTTCATCCATCATTTCTCAACGGCTTCTCGGCTGAAGCCTCGTTAACTCTAAATGATTTCTTCGTCAAGTTAATGAATACAAATTGAGCTGCACCTTATTATACACGGATTTAATTGCTCTTGTAACGGAAGGATACCGTAAGGTTTATGGAATAAAAGATATCATCTTCCAAGAGTGAGGTGCTTTGTTTATTATCAGGTTTCTATACGAAAAAAAGTTGAGCTTATATGATGATTTTAATTTTTATTCTTTCGATGCCAAATGGCATAAAAAATGTTGTCTTCTTACCGTAAAGTGAAGGTGACTTTATTACAATTGTTTTCTTTATTATATTTGTTGTAGTTCAGTAAATATTAGTCTTTTTGAATGAAAAAGTTATTGTTTTATGTAATTGATTTGTTTAACAACATTTTGAGAACACTGCAAAAATTTTAATGTCCAACAACATAGCAAATAACAACGCATTAAAGTGAAAATTGGTGATCATCTCCCTACCCCCTCTGAAGTCAAAAGGTCTTAAAGCGAAGATCGTTTATTTTTGGGAAAATGCATATAAAACTGTTTCGGAGTGTACACTATTATCAGGAGTCGCTTTACTGTTCTATAAATAATTCATTAAATAATTTATATACTGGAGTGAAATTATTATAGTCAAGTATCGATGAACTTAATTTAAAGAGATAAAAAAATAAACATGAACATTTTTCTGCTTAACTGCCAGACCTGTCTTAAAGCCGTATAATATACTACTTGAAAAGTCATTTGCGAGAATTTGAATTGTTTTTTAATATTTTATTATTATTATTGTTATATTTTAATGACTATTTACCTATAATCTTAGTAAGTACATATTTTAAATTAAGTATGTAATTTAAATCAGTAAGTACGTAATATGAACAAAATGTTATGAAAATTTGTTGTTTTTTGCAGGCTTTATATTGCTATAAATATAACATTAGTTAAAACAAGGTCGTCTTTTACAATTAGGTTTGAGAAACGTTCAAATAATTTTAACAACATTTTAGTGCATACATATTAACTTAGCAGGCTTTTAAATAATTTAGAAACTCACAAATTGATAAGTGTTGGTTGTTTTGGTATTACAAGTTTTTAAAAAGAGTATTTGGTGCGCGCACGCACGCTCACAAGCACGCACACACACACACACACACACATAATTTACTCATTACTTGCTCTTATCTTAGCATGATATGAAAATTTGTATTTGTGTCTGATTTGAAAAAATACGCATTTGTAGTATTTAGGGTGCTACAAAATGTAGGGATCATCAGTGCAAACTAAAAAAATGATAAAAATTATGTAAGAAATCATAAAAAACTAGTGTTATTTTCACGCTTAATTTAATTTAAAAATGAACATAATCTTTTTTTGTGTCCTTATAAGGCAAAACTTTCATTCATAAAAGTATATTCCTAAGGTCAAATCCAGTTTATTAAACAAATAATAATGTCTATAAAATAATCTAATTATAACTATTTTAAAATAGAATCTGCGTATTTTTATTCAGAAAAGTAAGTTCAAGTGCCATTGATAGAAATGTTTAAAAAAAAAAAAAAAAAAAAAAAAAAAAAAAATTTAAAAAAAAAAAAAAAAAAACATTTTTTTTACAACCTGTTTCAAAATATCAATTAAAACTTGCTATTGAATAATAATAAAAATATTTCTAAACATGCTTTCTTGGAAGCAAATAATTTACATTTTTCGGAATAACTTGGCTCTGAAAAGTAAACCAATTTTGGTGCTCATTCCTATATTTCTTCAATTCAAGCCTATTATATCTAATAGCAAAAGAAATAAGTTCAACAATATGAACCCTGAAGAATTTGAAGTTTTCCTTCTACACATTTTAGCTGGCAGAACCAGGCTTGTATTTTCAGATATCTTCAGGAGGGCTCTTTTGTATAGATTATATGAGTTATCCATTCTTAAACATTCTTATCAAACTAAATACAAAGTCCGGCTATTAATTTCCAGGACTGACGTAACTGTAGGAGAACGAAAAGCCGGAAGATGGCGCTAATGATTGCATATTGAAGAGCATTTTCTTGAGCATGTGCAGTGCAATCGGCGCCATTCTGAAGTAAGTGGTTCTCGTGGAAAGGCGCATTAAAACGTAGCTCTTAAATTCCTGTTGTCGAAGTGAAAATGGAGCAAAGAGGCTTTTCGTTCTCCTACAGTTACGTCAGTCCTGGAAATTAATAGCCGGACCTTGTATTTTACGCAGCACGAAAAGACTGTCCATATCCAGAAATTTCATTCAGCACAACTGAACAATTCACACTTTGTCAGAAAAAATGTCTCTCTTTCAGATGAGAAAAACAAACATCATTGGCAGACAGCATGTCCGTGTATAGAATATAGTTCTCTATAAATAATAAAGTGCACGTAAATGCCCTGTCTTTTCTCAGCAAGAGAAAACACGTGTAGCGGGCTCTTAATAGAAAGAAAAAAGTCCAGTGAAGCGTCCAATAGTAGAAGCGTCTACTGCATAAAAGATAAGATATTTTTACACTCACGAAAACTGTCCGATCTGTTCGCCTGAAGAGTGAAGGCGAAAATAGAAATTGTAGATATTAGGAGGAGGAATGACGCAGATGGAAGAATCAAAATGTTTTGGGGAATTTCATAATTTGAGTTACCTTTTTCAGCATATTAAATGTCCATCAATTTCTGACTGGTTTTGGATCGTCACTACGCAACGAGGATGAAACCATTACAACATGGTCCGAATTACTCAGAACTGCCATGCTGTAAAGTGTGCCAATTGTTAAACTCCCATCGAGTTGCCCTGCAATCGGCGACTCGTCTCTCATTCTTTAAAGAAAAAAAAAAAAGAAAAAAAAAGAAAAAAAAAGGAAGAGATTTTCAATACATCGAACCGATTACAAGCCTTCTTCAATGCTGTGCGAGAAATATGACTCCGATCCATGAGTTCAGTGAGTTTGATAAAACATTTTGTATATTTAAAGAAATAGTCTTAAATATTTAAACTGAATGCGAAAACTAGGGCGTGAAATATCTCACAACTTTCAATTACATTTAATACTGCATTTAAATTTTTCATGTGTTGGTGCAATTTACCGTTTTCATACTTTCATTTTTTAAAACTAGCTGAATACCCGTGCTTCTCCACGAAATTTTACTATGTGATATATTTTAGCCAGCTGTGAGGCCCCGCGTTGCGAAAATCCGTTATTGGTGTATAGGCCCCAATTTTTGGCGCTTCGCTTGCAAGAAGGTTCATCGCAACGCAAAATCGAACTAGCTTCGCTTGTTGAAAAAGTCATTGACACATAAGCACAGGCTTACTTAACTCGTTGAAAGTTCGTTGACTCGTTGATGTAAACATGAGCTCGCTTTGCTCGATGAAAGGTTCATTGCTGCGCAAGCATAAGGTCGCTTCACACACTAAAAACTAATTGCTACGTAAAGCCTTTATATTAGAAGCCCCTCCCTTGTCGAGAAACAATAAAAATATTCCCCGTTAATAACTATAATACAACACCCCTTTAAGAATATTTTAACACGTGATGTTTGTAAAAAGCAAAATAAGAAGGTCAAAACTACTTATTTTGAAACTTTCAGAGCTCTAGGCCTATTAGAAGTCGCTTTTTGCGAAAATATTAATTAAAAATTCATTAAAAAAACAAATTAAAATGTTAACGTTCAAAAGTCCAATTAGAAGGCCAAAATTATTTGTGTTAAAAATTTCAGAAATGTAGCCCAATTAGAAATCGTTTTGTAAATTTTTTTTTAAATTAAATAATTAAAAAATAAATAAAATTTAATATTCTGTTTTTCAAAAGTCCAATTAAAAGGCTAAAATTACTTTTGTTGAAATTTGCAGAGTTGTAGCCCTATTAGAAATCGTTTTGTAAAATATTTATTAATTAATTAAAAAAATTAATTAAAAAAAAGAACTAAATTAAAATTTAAAATTCTGTTTTTTAAAAGTCCAATTAGTAGGCCAAAACTACTTATATTGAAAATTTCAGAACTGTAGCCCTATTAGAAGCCGTTTTGTAAAAAAATTATTAATTAGTTAAGAAAATTAATTAAAAAATAACTAATTAAAATTTTAACATTCTGTTTCTCAAAAGTCCAATTAGATGGCTAAAACTACTTATGTTGAAAATTTCAGAGCTGTATGTCTATTTGAAGTCACTTTGTAAAATATAAATTAATTAAAAAAATTAATTAAAAAAAAACTAATTAAAATTTTAACATTCTGTTTGACCTACATAAAATTAGAAAGCCAAAACTTCTTATGTTGAGAATTTCAGAGCTCTAGTCCAATTTTAAGTAGGTTTCTATAGATCGACAGAGCCACAGACAGACACACAGCTTGTTTTATTATTACAGATAAAATGGCCAGTTTGGTGTTATTTTTAGCAATAATTATTGTATTTGGAAAAAAAAAAAAAAAAAAAAAAAAAAAAAAAAAAAACGCCAAGACGACGAACTTAGCGATATCTCTATATATATAAGGCAAAGCCCTCACTCACTCACTCACTCACTCACTCACTGACTCACTGACTCACTCATCACTAATTCTCCCACTTCCCACATAGTCACAACTCTGAAAATCGGCACAAATATCAACAATGGTAAAAATAGAAAAAGTAAACTATTCCGATCTCGATTAACACACTTTAAGGGGTCGAAAAGGGGTCAAATGTTCCAAACGGGGGACATTCGAAAATCCTACTTCCCACATAGTCACAACTCTGAAAATCGGCACAAATATCAACAATGGTAAAAATAGAAAAAGTAAACTATTCCGATCTCGATTAACACACTTTAAGGGGTCGAAAAGGGGTCAAACGTTCCAAACGGGGGACATTCGAAAATCCTACTTCCCACATAGTCACAACTCTGAAAATCGGCACAAATATCAACAATGGTAAAAATAGAAAAAGTAAACTATTCCGATCTCGATTAACACACTTTAAGGGGTCGAAAAGGGGTCAAATGTTCCAAACGGGGGACATTCGAAAATCCTACTTCCCACATAGTCACAACTCTGAAAATCGGCACAAATATCAACAATGGTAAAAATAGAAAAAGTAAACTATTCCGATCTCGATTAACACACTTTAAGGGGTCGAAAAGGGGTCAAACGTTCCAAACGGGGGACATTCGAAAATCCTACTTCCCACATAGTCACAACTCTGAAAATCGGCACAAATATCAACAATGGTAAAAATAGAAAAAGTAAACTATTCCGATCTCGATTAACACACTTTAAGGGGTCGAAAAGGGGTCAAACGTTCCAAACGGGGGACATTCGAAAATCCTACTTCCCACATAGTCACAACTCTGAAAATCGGCACAAATATCAACAATGGTAAAAATAGAAAAAGTAAACTATTCCGATCTCGATTAACACACTTTAAGGGGTCGAAAAGGGGTCAAACGTTCCAAACGGGGGACATTCGAAAATCCTACTTCCCACATAGTCACAACTCTGAAAATTGGCACAAATATCAACAATGGTAAAAATAGAAAAAGTAAACTATTCCGATCTCGATTAACACACTTTAAGGGGTCGAAAAGGGGTCAAATGTTCCAAACGGGGGACATTCGAAAATCCTACTTCCCACATAGTCACAACTCTGAAAATCGGCACAAATATCAACAATGGTAAAAATAGAAAAAGTAAACTATTCCGATCTCGATTAACACACTTTAAGGGGTCGAAAAGGGGTCAAACGTTCCAAACGGGGGACATTCGAAAATCCTACTTCCCACATAGTCACAACTCTGAAAATCGGCACAAATATCAACAATGGTAAAAATAGAAAAAGTAAACTATTCCGATCTCGATTAACACACTTTAAGGGGTCGAAAAGGGGTCAAATGTTCCAAACGGGGGACATTCGAAAATCCTACTTCCCACATAGTCACAATTCTGAAAATCGGCACAAATATCAACAATGGTAAAAATAGAAAAAGTAAACTATTCCGATCTCGATTAACACACTTTAAGGGGTCGAAAAGGGGTTAAACGTTCCAAACGGGGGACATTCGAAAATCCTACTTCCCACATAGTCACAACTCTGAAAATCGGCACAAATATCAACAATGGTAAACATAGAAAAAGTAAGCTATTCAGATCTCGATTAACCCACTTTAAGAGGTCAAAAAGGGGTTAAACGTTCCAAACGAGCGATATATTCGAATGTCCTACTTCTCATATTTTCACAATTCTGAAAACTGGTGTGAATATCAATAAAGACAAACGCAGAAAAAGTAAACTATTCCGATCTCCGGTGGATCAAGGGGTGGAAAAGGGGTTAAACGTTCCAAACGAGGAATATTCGAATGTACCACTTCCCATATGGTCACAACTCGGAAATTTGGTACAAATGTCAAAAAAGATTAAACATAGAAAAAGTAAGCTATTCTGTTCTCGATTAACCAACTTTAAGGGGTCGAAAAGGGGTTAAATGTTCCAAACGAGGGATATCCGAATGTTCCTCTTCCAATGTAGTCATTTTTCTGATATTTTTTTGCAAATGGTAAAAAAATAAGTCATTCCAATATCGATTAACGAATTTTTAAGGGATGAAAAAACGACGCAACATTGAAACTATACGAGGATTAACTTAATGTCTAATTAACTTAATTCCAATACAGCTACTACTTTGAAATTTAGAACTAAGAGCAAACATAAACACAATAAACTATTCCAGTTTACTATTCACAATTATAAATTTCGTTTAAAATGTCAACAAAGGAAAGTTCCTATTTTGATAAATCAATTTGTCGGGATCGAAAAGGGAGCAAACGTCTGAAGTGTAGAATACATGAATGTCTTTTGATCGCTAAAATGCTAATGGTAAAATTTCGTAGCGCAGCACGGGTATTCAGCTAGTGTTTTTATATATTTCGTTAAATATTGCATTATCCTTTCTTGCAAGTGAAACAGTCGTCCTGATGGTGATAGACGATACTCATGGGAAGAAAACTCTGTGTTAAAGACATTTGTTTTTCAACTTTTTACTCCTTTATCGCAATTTTACTAAGATTTCGGAGGTGTGAATGTTTAGAGCACCTTAGAAGGCATTATCACAGCGATTTTTGATCAAAAGCATTAGAGTCTTTTTTGGCAATTGCTGAAAACATATTTTTTTCAATGATATCGACCTTATAGGTATGCAAAATTTTGACGCAAACCTTAATTACAGGTCCAATGGCCACCACTATCCTGTACACAAAATTTGAACATCGTAGGTCAATCCGTTTAGGTGTTATTTTGATCACACACACACCATTTTTCTAGACCACCTTCTTTTTTTTTTTAACTCAGCAAGTTCAAAACGTGTAGAAATGCGGGAGAGGGTGGGGAGAGAGAGAGAGAGAGAGAGATCGAAACTTTTTTTGATCGAATACAATACTTTTTCTACCTTATGTTAACATATGGGTAGTTGAAAGAGTATTTATAAATGTACGAGTACCATCATCTCATTAAACACGCCATGAAATATCATCACTCTTCTATAAAAGCAAATTCTATCAACCCTCGTCAAAAACCTTAAACTTTTACAAAGTTAAACAATCATATTTCACCACAAATCTTCAATAAAAAAAATCCTAAACCTCTTAAAAGGATCTCGCATTGAATATTTGTCTTCGTAGCGAATCAATTCCCAAATCGGATACTAAAAACCGCTTATGGCTGGCATCCCCCTTTACAGCGTCATTAAATTTCGATTCTTTCATCAACCCAAGAGCGAACTCCGGGGACCATTTATTAACGCGTCTCACACAGTCGAGGGATACGCCTCCAAAGAATCGATTATCTGGTTAAAGATTCACGATCTCATTTAGCAGAGATGCATCACCGACTGACAATGAGATTAGAAAGTTTGAGAATCAGTCCATCGAATCTTGACCGATAGTCCCACGCTCCCATTCAAAGAATCAATGGGATCAAATCGAACTTAAAGGGTATAAAGCATCCGATTTGCGTTTTAGAATAAAATACAGGCTATTCGAATAAAATATTCCTAAGTGTAACAGTCTATTTAAAAAAAAATCTATCAGGGAAATATTAGCGGTATCAGGCAAAATTGACTG
Organism: Linyphia triangularis; assembly: GCA_963978545.1. Classification (NCBI taxonomy): domain Eukaryota; kingdom Metazoa; phylum Arthropoda; class Arachnida; order Araneae; family Linyphiidae; genus Linyphia; species Linyphia triangularis. The sequence goes on along the minus strand of OZ021726.1, from coordinate 46,992,789 downwards.
CTAAAATCTAAGATATCAACGATAAATTTATTTTCTGGTAGACAGTACTTCAGCCCGGGTTTCTGGACGCCACTCTAATAGATTTTTTTTTCTCAATTTTTTTTTGCGGGCGAAAGGGGGGAGGGGGGGGGGGGAGAGGCTAAATCAAAGACAGAGGACCCAATAACAACCGCTATTGTTATTGTGACAACTGAAAGACAACAGCAAACATGACTGAGACTGGACTACCGAATGGATATCCTCTGTGTTATTAATATAGCCCGCGAGAAAGTGCACTGGTTTAAAAAAAAAAAAAAAAAAAAAAATACTCTGTAAAGTTTCTTGTCTAATTTTACGTTTTTCTTATGCTTTTTAACCTTTAACTGCTGTGGTTAGGTGGTTTGATGTTTTGAGCGAAAGGGCAACAAGTTGTCCATACTGCGCCAAACAAATTGGTGAACATCATTTCAAAGTTTAAAAAACATATATCAGAAAAATTTATATAAAAGTGAAAGATGAAATATTTTATTGAGTGGAAGCATTCCACAAAAAATGACTCGCTGTCTATCAGACCGCATACAGCAGTTAAAAGTTAACTTTCTGTAAAGTATAGCGACCTCTCCAAATTAGGGACATTTGATTCATACACCTTGCACTTTCCTAAGTATCATTGATATACTATGTGTGAAATTTTACCAATCATAATCATTTCTTGTGCTGCAATCGTAATAGTCTTAAATGAAAAAAATTTAAATTGCGTACCTAACAAAAGAATAAACAAAGAAAGAGAATTAAAACGGAAATTCTATTAACACTCAATACACACATTATTTACAAAGCATCAAAAGCACAATTACATGTTTTACACAATTACATAGCTTCATAGCATCAAATATGACCAAATGCCTAAAGAATTAGCATCACGTTTTAACATAACACTAAAGCTAATTTGAGTTACAACTTCAACATTCTTAATAATGAAAAACAAAAACCACTTGTAATCACCTACATTTACTTAATGACTAGTAATACCGAAGGTATTACTAGTCATTAAGTAATACCTTCGGTATACCTCGTATATATTTGGTATATACTAGGTAAACCGGTTCTAGTAATACCGAAGGTATTGCTAGATATACGCTAGAAGTTAAAAAATGTAAGTAGGGAAATTGGTAGGAACATTGCCTTATTTATGAGAGCATAATCTCCCATTCCTTCTCTCCATGGCACATTAACTTGTACTCGTACACTATTGTTCTACATCAAAAATATTTCGATGGCTACAGATAGGTGAGTAGGCGTATGGCATGGTTCTGCATTATATATTAGTCATCCTCGGACCCGAGTACGTCAACTCCCAAATAAGTGTAAAAAGTTCTGGGTGGAGAATTAAAGAAAAAAAATACATTATTTAAATCGATATTCATATATTTTTAACCATCAAATACCAAGTGTTATATCCTCAAAAAAGCCGATTTCCGTTTCAAAATTAAAAAAGCATTTTTAATTTTTATATTAAAACTTATTTATTTTTGTTTTGCCAACTCTTTATATTAATTTCGATTTTGTTTATATCGGGTAAAATTTTCGGAGGTATAATTCGCCCACTTGCCGTCATTCAGTCGATCTGAAACTTGGTAGATAGACTCATTGTCTATGACAAGGCTTTCTATCAAGTTTTTTAGGGGGGGGGGGGATTTTATTCAATGACATGGAATGGATGTTGTCTTCGTAGTGGTCAAATACTATGAAAACTCGATCTGAACTCAAAATTGCTTAAATAATTTTACACAGTCAAGTTGACAATACATATAAAAGATTTTTAATTAAAACTTTGTTTTTATGGGATAGTTTTTGGAAGCAGTTAAATTAAATCTTTGACTTTGTGTCAAATTAACTACAACGACTGGTTGTAATTATTGTTCCGCGCCCAAATATCGTTAAAGATTTTGAATCTCAAGAAAGAATAACTTTCCGGAAGTTTTTCGATCCGAAATAATTTGCCGCCAATATTTGAGTCTCGAATGGGGGAAAACCCGGAAAACTGCCACCAGACAATCGAGACGAGACTATACCTACTGATGTATTGAACGACTAACTGAAATTGAAAACAGTGGCCTCAATTTTATTGAACCCAATCAAATTTGCTAAAATTTAAAAAGCGAATTTTAAATTTACCATAACCTTATTTCACGTTATTTGTGTAGTTAGAAAAAGATCAATCTATTATAGCTTTATATTATCTATCTTGCTATGAGATCGTATGCTCCACTGACGGTAAAAGCCGAGGGGAAATATTTTTACCAAAAACAACTCTGTCCATAAGCCCCCAACCATAAAACTCAATAAAATAAAAGGCGGCATCCAAGGGTGTTCCATTTGTTTACTGTGGCGGATCATAAGATTAGAGTGCTGCTCCCACAGCGAGGTAAATTACAGCTGGACCTAAAGCTTTGTATGAAGTTTTCACTCTTAATACTTTTCTTGTATTCTCAGCAGAGAGGGGAAATGAAAACAGTACGGGGTAAATAATGTATAGCTTTCTTAGTATTCCAAAATATAACTACCACTTAAATTTCTGAAACATTGTAACAGCAGTTGTGAATATTGATTCTCTTAGAATATAGCATTGGTGAAGATCTTAAACTCATTTTAAGGTATTTTCGACGTTATCTTTTAATTGATTAAAATTGTAAACCTGGCAAAAAATTCATACCGATTTCTCATGGAAAATAATAAATATCTCTGAATTTCAATTTAACAGCTGTTAGTTAAATATTTAATCGATTACATTGGTTTATATATATAAATATTGAATATTTGTAAATTGTTACATGTATATTGTAAATGTATTAACCCTTTGAAGCATAGTAAATCCACACAGAAACCACTAAAATTTTTATTTCTATACGCAGACTGGTTTTACAGCGAAACCACATAACATATCGTAAATAATCTATGTAATTTTTCAATTTTGCATGACCTGAATTTTTATGCGAAACAATTTGATTAGGTGTGTCATTTGTGTTCACTGTTACTTGCATTGTAGTTTGATAACGTAACCCCTTACAAAAGTTAAAACAAATACTTTTTTGCAAAATGGAAGAATTCTCCATTTTTCTGTATTACACATAAAGGCGGCCCATACCAAATGCCATTACAATCGAAAATAAAATCAAAATTCATACTTCAAAAGGTTAAAGTGAATAATAATAAGTCAATAGTTAAATATTTGCTTGAAGCTTTGACATCACATGAAAACGATTCCAGTTTCACACAAAAATACATTTCTTTAACTTTATCGAATAATTTTCAAGTTCTTTTCCTTCTATTATTGTAAATCATAAATCATTCATTACTTCCTTGATTTCTCATTCATCAGATATAGAAAGTATTGTAATCATCCAAAAAATCAAAGTCGGTTTTTAAGCAGATCTGTTTAATACGCGGTCAACATTCTCTGCTAAAGCTGAAATTTGATAACTATTTTGGTCATCAAAAATGCCATTAATATTGCCTTTTAAATTGGCGATGTGTGCCTTTCTATTATATCCAAATTCTCCAATCCTCTATCGATGTATCCCTTAATGAACTAGGGGTGTAGAATATCGCACAACTTTCAATTACACTATAATATGGCGTGGATTCTTGTATGGGTCTTTAAAAAAAAAAAAAAAATAATTAAAAATGGTGTTTTTGGCGATATACCTTTCGATAATTCTTATATTGTTCTTTCTTATAAGTGAAACTGAGGAAAGAAGAAAAAACGATCGTTGATGAGTTATGTTAAGGCAAAGAGAACTCTGTGTTAAAAGCATTCGTTTTTCAACTTTTTACGCCGTTAAAGCATTTTTATGGAAATTTCGGAGGTAGGGATGTTTAGAACACCTTAAGAGGCATTACCACAGCGACTTTTATCAAAATCGTTAGAGTCGTTTTCTAGAAATCATTGAAACACATAATTCTTTCAATGGCAGCTACCTTATGCGCAAGCGTGATTTTGACGAAAACCTTAATGGCAGGTCCCATGGCTACCACCAACCCGCACAGAAAATTTGAACATCGTAGATCAATTTGTTCGGGAGTTATGCTGACGACAGACACAAATTTTTCTAGATCACTTTTTTGAAATCAGAATGTTCCAAAACGTGGAGAAATGCAAAAAAAAAATTTAAAAAAAAAAAAAAAAAAAAAAAAAAAAAAAAAAAAATCGATTTTTTTTTTTATTATTATTATTTTTTATTTTTTATTTTTTTATAGCATGCTTTACTTTTATTATCCTAGTATTACAAATGGGTAATTGAAAGTAATAAGCATTTTACTTCGTTTTAAAAAATATTACTTTCCCCACTATTTGCACAAATAACTATTATTTAAATTGTTTTACGTATGTCCGTGTTATTTAGTTTTTATTATTTCAAACGGACAAACATCGAAATGATTTTTTAATTGTTTCTTTTTTGACCTTTGGGTATAAAACTATGAAAATCGAAATATCAGCTATATCTTTTAAATAATCTTCAAATTATATTGAAAGAATTATTTTTAGTACAATTGTATTAAAAGAAAGGAATTTTGAACGTAATTCGATTGGAAGAAAAATACATCAAATTTCCTCACTAACAATAAAAGCATTAAAAAAACACAGCGGAAATCTTCTCTTCCATGCGAAATTAATTGAAAGGAAAAGGATGTTTTTTGAATAATCCCAAATACAAATATCTTATAGAATATGGTCGCTATAAGAAAGAAATAAGTAGCTATCAGTATTCTAGATTACTTGGAGAATTAGACAAATTGACAATAGTCTAAATATACTTATAAAAAGTACTTTGTATTCCTCATTACTAGTATCTAGTCAATTGATAAGGCTTTCGTATAATAGTACCAGATAAATTGAGATCATAAAAGGTAGACAATAGTAATAAAAACTCTTATCAAATATCATCATACCATGAATATTTATTTGAATTTAAATTTGCGATGAAGGGAACTGCCCGATACATATTATCAAAAAGTTAGGAAAGTTATACTTAACATTATTATAAAGTTATACTAAAACATTATTAAACATTAAACTACAGTAAGTAAGTTTTAAAAGGTAATAATTATATAAACTGGGCCTAAAAAGTTTTCTAGAATTGCCATAAACAAACTTTTTCAAAGTATTCGTTTTGTTTTGTTTTGAAACCACCACTGTCTATTTCTGCCACTTATAAAGTGCTTAACGCAGCCAAATACGTCTCGTAATTTTGAGCATCTAGAAGAATACGAGATCGAAATCTTCTAGTGTAAACCCCTTTCTCCGACCCCACCACACCAACTAGAGGACATTGAGGCCACGGCAGATTTAATGTGCACCAGCCCCCATTAGGTACACACCGATATTTGGCGGACCGAGGACAGAACCCACAACCCTCCGGTTATGAGCTCGATACTCTACCGCTAGGATATCGGGAGCCTCAAGTATTCGTTGTGTAGTACTCTGAGCCACCAATAAACAAAACGAGTTGAATCATGATTGTCACTCATAGGATGTTTCTAAGCAAGTTTCAATTACAGTTAATCAAAAATCAAGATGTTAAGCATCTATAGTGTTGTTATTATGTAAAGAGTGAATTCTCACTTTGATAAGGTTGATGGCATATGACAACAAAAATTCTGCCAATTTGGAATTTTTAATTCTAAAAAAATTATCACCAAGCTGGAACGTTTTGTCACAAATTTGGCAAACTCGTTTTGTGACAGTTTTGTCTGGAAATGTTGATATTAGACAGATGGGTCATCACTACATTAGTGTAAGAAGAAGCTAAATCTGACATTTTGAATGGCTGTTGGTGTAGACGTTTAACAAACTAGGGGTATGGAACATCGTACAACTTTTAATGGCATTATAATACTGGTCACTGCATTTAAATTTGCCGTAGTACAGTTTTCATATTTTCAATCATTGGGGGGAAAAATGGTCAATTTGATGATACTTCCGGCGATAATTCTTACATCAAGTGGCAAAAAGAAATAACGAGCCAAAATGGGGAATTTTGCAATATACTTTTCGATAAATATTACATGATCCCTTTTTGTAAGTGAAACAAGTAACAGATAAGAAAAGTCGTAGACGGAAATGAAGAGTGAGTGAATGAATAATCAAAATCGAATCGAATTTGCACAACTTTTTGACCGAAAACAATACTTTCATTATCCTACGTTAGCATATGGGTTATTTAAAGTAAAAATTAAATCTCGACACTTCAATTTATAGAAAATTTACAACTTAATTGAAAATTTACAACTTAATTGAAAATCTAAATGCATAATCTAATCAATCACTTACCTTAAGATAAAACTGTATTTGACAATGCCAACAAAGATAACATGAGTACTAATTTAGTCCAAAAACATTTTTAAAACAGCCATCCAATCCAAAGCCAGGATTTTCATACACGACACGTGCATTTAAATAAGAAAGACATTTCATCTGATATGCATTCAACTGAGTACATAGGGAAGGCAAACAGCATCATGAGATAAGTGACAGGCAGTGATAAGTTGGAAAGCTTTATTTCTGATGGGACAACACTACTTGGTATCATGGCTTATCTCTCCACTGCAACATTAGCTCGTAATCTATCTTCCTTTTTTTGCTATTGAGCTATCCTACGCATATTTTTCATAGTTTTTACAGTCTGCTAGTCGGTAAAGAAATTTATGTGTCTGATAAATAAAGTGGAACTAATATTATTATTAGTATTAAGCAAAACCAATAAAAGGCACTGCTAAATATTAAGTAGGTGGGAGAAGGGTGAAGGGGGGGGGGGAAGAGAGAGAGGGGGGGGGGAGACTTAGGCATAAGAACATTTACCTTTTTTAGAGCAACTGCTGTTGCATTTGACGGATACAGAACCTTTTTGTGGAATTGGGGTTCAAATGTCCTTTAATATTCATTAGGGGAACTGTTTTATTCTAAACCTAAGGAAGACATAGCTACACCATGCAAGAACTGTAAAACATCTGAAACATAATGTGTAGTTTTTTTTTTGTGTGAACAAAAGCGTTAGATCAAGAAAAATGGCGGGAAAAGTTGCTCTATACTGAGAAGGAAAATGCGTTGCTAAAAGCTTTTTGTTGACACCATGCCTGTAACGCCAGTATCCTTCAATTCCGTTCTGAGTGAGAAAATTTTCAATTTTTAACAAAAAGACCCATTTTTATTTTTAACTAAGAACGATTAAAGTTGTTTACTTTTGTATAATTAGTACAGAATTTTCAAAGCAAAATGATTACTCGATAATCAGATCTTTACGTAACATCGTAAAAACGTCTGACTACTGGGGTTACTCCAAAATTCACTGAGGTTTATTAATTTCAGAAGATTTTTTTAGTAGAAGTATTCCATATTTACGTTTCAAATGAAAGAAAACTACAAAAGCTCTTACTATAAGGTAACAAGCTAACGAGTCTGTACAATGCCATCAAAAGTTATCGCGTCTTTTAATTTTTGGTAAGAACACGGAAAGAAATCGTACTTGTGTACTCAAGCACCAGAGTAATTTACATTTATAGAATAGTCAATTTACTATTTCCGTTTTAAATTAGTAACATTTCATTCCTTTACAGAAAGATCCGTTTTATGTTGTTGTTTTTTTAAAAAAACGAGTTGAAATTCTTGACTTAGTTAAATGATTTCGGAATTTTCAGGGTTCAAGAGCTATCAATCGAGATTATTTTAATTCTATAAGATTCTATTTGTTTTCTGTTAAATTAGCAATTTAGACAATTTCTCTACGTTCTTTAAAACTCCAAACTAAATATCTTGCTGTGTATAGGGATAAGCAGTGTGTGTGTGTGTGGGTGGGTGTGATGTCCCATAATAAGAAAATTACCTTTTCCACATGGTAGATTATTTGCTAATGGTCAGTAGCATTTGTATTAGGATTTTCCATTTATATTTTCTCAAGCACGTCTGTTTATAAAAGGTGAGATCTTTCGCAACTTTAGCCGTCAGTTATACCATTGAAATTTTTTTTAAACTGGGAACATATATTTATAAGCTACTCAATGTACAAACCTATCGAAAGAATTAAATATACCTTATATAGGTATATCGTACAAAAATAATTTAATGGTGTTCTATGTTAACAAATACTGCTATCCTATATTTCATTTCATATTAAAATTGCTAAAGAAATACTATTTCTGTAATAGTTAGAAGCTTTCGTGGGAAGAAGCACATACACGTTGTAATCCCCATCTATACAAATCCATCAAGGTATTGGAGAAATCGCATCTTCCCACGAGATTAGCGAAAAGCTCTAGTATAAATTCCTCACACGTACTACGATGCGTTGTATTTAGCACATTATTTTTCAACCGGCTGGATTTTATCCCTCTGAGGCGGAGGCGTTGCTGAGATATAAAAAAAAGAGAGTGAGAAATCCATTTCAAATTGAAGTTGAAAAAAACACCACCAGATATAAAGAAGGTTTTTTTTCGCCAATTGAGATCAGACATTTATTTTTACTGTCCAAACTGCACTGAAAACTTTAATTGATTTTTCTTCTCTAAAATTCTCCAACAAAACCAGTGGTGTTATGTTTTCCTTATGTTTAATTTTAAAGTAAGAGTAAAAGGTTGTTAAATAAAATTATATTCCTACCACGTCACAAAAGGTAATGAAAAAGCCAAATTATTTTTCGTTTCAAAATCAGCTCAAATGTTTGTATTTATAAATTATACAAATAACTACCAACTAATAAAACTATTTCATAAGAAAATGTTTAAATCCTTAAATTGAAAACACAATTTGACATTATTACTCGAAAAGCATACAGTAGGAAAAAGTACACAAAAGTAGTGGTGCATATTGAAACACTACCTTACGCAATTCCCTGCGTTTTAAGATAGATGAAGCCCACACTCAAATTTGTGAAAAATGCAAAAGTATATCTATTTTGCCTATAGCTATTAATCAGGTAGTTTCACACACGACTTATCCATTAAGGAGTCTTCATAAATATTCCCACAAGCGAAAAACAACGAGAAAGAAAAATAAACTGCACATCCTACGCTATAAAAGCTTTTCAGATAAAAGCCCAATATTTGATGCGATGAAAAGCAAAGTAGAGTAAGTCAAAATTCTGATTATTCTCGATCGAAGGGTATTGGAAGCTGTATGAATATTACGGAAAATCGTTATAAGTTCTTGCGTGTTATTTTACGAAATCTATAAGTCAGTATTTTGTCTTTTTTATCTATGATAAGTCAACAGATACAAATTTCAATCAGTTCGTATTATCCGAGCCTTATGTTAATGTACGTATACCACTTAGCCTAACAACCCTCCATTCCGGCTATTATTTTTCTGTAGACTTTGCAGAGTGGTTCATTGATTTGGAAGTACTTTTATTGGAATTATTCGAAGAATTTTTCACGGTTCATTTACTTAACAAATATTTATATTGTTTTTTTTGTTTGTTTTTTTGTGTTTTGTTTTTTTTTCATTTGTTTTTTTATTCCTTGACATCAGCTTTGCGCAATTCACTTCATTTTCCTTCTTTATGGACAAGCGTAAGAATTCTTTTTAGTTCGTTGTTTGCACACATTTCAATACTCTCGCCAACTTCACAGAATTTTGCCTTTTGAACCTAATTTTGACTCTTAAGCTCGTCCCTCAGAAGTTCATAATTGGTTTTAGAGTAGTCAGTTTTCAGAGATAGGCAAATATGTGGTCGAAATTTTACAAAACTTGATAGAAATTATTTCACAGATCTTACAGGGCATTTCCAACGACAGCACATTTATATCTTTAATAGTTTATGTTTTATAGCTGATCAACCGGAATTATTGTGTAATGCATAAATAGAAGTAAAGCCTTCAAACAACTTTTCATTTATAATCAGGCTTGCTTAAACCTTTTTTACGACACTGATGAAATGTTTTACTGTTTGTTGCGAAGAGTTTTCATTGATCTCGGTCTCTAAATCTATCATAGAATTTTTTTTAGCCCATTGAAAGATTCTTGCACAACGTTGAAATATTTTATAATACCATTCACTGTTCACAAATCTTTTACTTCGCTGAACAGACTATAAACAAAAATGAACCATAATCACATTTTTAAATCAACACCGATGCTATTTCTTTTGCGTAGTTTTTGCATCATTAAAATCCTATAAAACCAGAACGATTAAAATCAATAATCAATTACTAATGTATAAATTTTCTCGAAATCTTTTTTTAAATACTAACAAGTTTCTCTTCAAAAAAAAAAAAAAAAAGTCTTTTAATAATCAAATATCTCTTATTAATCAAATATATCTTATTAAGAAATTATTTCTTAGTATAACTAATATACAAAATCAACTCGCGAGTTCATCAAACTGGAGAATGTCCATGTCCTAAATTATGTGAGCTATAAAATAGGCATCGAAACTCTATTAAAAGCATTCCAGCTTTTTAAAATCGAATTTATCAAACCGGTGAATAATTTACGTGTTATTCTTGCCAGTGGTAGTTTTCCGAAACCCCTTCGTTAACAGTGAAGATCAGCATTACTATTTAGTCGTAGTCAATTTGCATCTTCGCTTTCGGCATCGATGCTGCAGTGCTGAAAGCGACGGAAGATTTGCTTGCCATCTACGATTCCAATCCTCATGCGTTATTCAGGAGGCGGATTTTGTCGCGGATTCCCATCTTATGTATGGCGGTAACTTGTTTCTGGTGGAACGTTCTTTCTCCTCCCAAGAGGAGGTGGGATTTGGTTCCGGCATTGATGCGGTCCATCTCTAGGAATCGTGTTTTATTTTGGATTTGGAATTTCTCTGTCGACGTAATTTAAGTAGTTATTCGTCAGATTTTGCATCTCGTAAGTTAGTCGGACTTTTGTAAAGTACCTATTCCTCCTCTAGGATCACAGAGGTTTTTTTTTTTTACAATAGAGTACGAACTAAGTAGTTAGGTTAGGCTGTTACTAACCAATAAAAAGTTTTCATTCGACTCCTCAAATAAATCGCCGCGATGAGTTATGGAAATAATATCCAGTAATTTTTAAGTGATGGTTTAAGATGAGAGAGCGAGACGAGGTGTATTTTCAAGAGGCGAAGAGGTGGTGATAAAATTATTTTAGTCACATTCTTTAGAATTCTCATCTCTCCCAGAAAGCATAACATTATTTAATAACAAATGAACTTTTTGTTATTAAGAACTTGTTAATATGCAAGTTTAGATATTAACCAGAAAGCAAAAACTCATCATAGACTGTAGAATGGTCATTTGAACTTTGCTTTAATGGGAAATGGTGCCAATTATGTTATGAAAATCTCTCATCATCGAAGCTATTTTTTCCTAGGCACAATATCATTAACATTTTAGTCTTAAGTTGTCTTGTGACCTTTTTTAGTTAGCAAGGCAAAGCAAATAAATTAAAAGGAAAGAGTTACAATTTTTCAATGTGTGTGTAAGTGACTTTTCATATACTATTAACAAAACAAACATTTATTGTTAAATGTGCTTTAACTGAACTTAATTTAGAAGACTTATTGATGACAGTTCATATTAGCTTCGTAAACTTCTTTCACTCTAATAGCTAGGTAAACCAGGAAAAAAGGCCTGGATAACAGGTCCATGGCTTCGAAAGGGAAAACTGTGACATACATATGTATATTTTATTGCATAGATCTTAATTCTCTATCTAATATTTATTCATAGCCGTGTACATGGAAATGCATCTAGTTCATTACATAATTATTGCTTCGGAAATATACTGCTCATCATATAACATTTGAGTATAAATAATCAACTACTTCCACTTGATTATAAACCGTTGACATGGAGAAGGATTTGAATATTTAACTATATCCACTGCAATCAATGCAAATTACCCTTGCACGCAGCAAGCACCTTTCAAGCATTGTCAGATAGTACAGACTTTGTAAATTAAGTTGCAGAGATAGTTTATGAGAATTAGATTGTGGGAACAAACTACGAAAATGTAGATTTTACTGAAGATTTCATTTGGAATGTGTAGTAGTTTTCCTATTATTTTAATAGAGACATAAAAATGAAAAAGAAGATATTAAAAATGGACGTAAAATTTAAAAGAGAAAAATTGCCATTAATTAGAAATACATTATGTGTTACTAACACCTTGATTTAGGTGATAACTTGCAAGAAAGGAAAACATTTTAACGGTTACGTTAAGTTGCGTTGTTAAGCTAAGAAAGGTATCAAAAACTACATGACCGTGTAAGCTTAATACTGGATAAGTTATAGTCCTCAAGTTTTATCTATTTTCAAGTCATGATTGCGATGTTATGTGTATTGAGTATTTCGTATTCTTTCAAAAGTAGTGCCTACCTACAAGGAGAGTAGTATGGTTTCAAAAGTAGTGCCTGAAACAGATGGTTCACGAAGAAGTGATAAAGTGGTCCGTAGATCTACAAAGATTTCAATACTAAAATATTCTTAGTTTAGATTGTATCGGTCCATTTCTTTTGAAACGAGTAGAACTTGCATTAATCTTAAATGTCTTATTTTGTAATCGATATGTTTTCACTATCAAATCATGTTGCGGAAGAAAATTATTTAACTCGTTGTATTCTTCATTTAAATGGCACGCTCTATTATATCAGAAATAGCATTTTTTATGTAAGTGTTCATGTTTGTGAACAGTTTCCCTTTAAGAAATTTTAATTAGATAAACAATTTATAAAATATCTATCTCAATGCGGGCGTCCAAAGACTTCACAGGATTAATTATAACAGAGAAAGTGAAAAGGAATCCATTATATTTGGAGAAAATTCATTTAATTTTATTTTATTTTATGCTATAGTATGTTTTTAATTTTCCATACGATTAATTCACCTGTTAGGTAATAAATGTGAAAAAAAGCATTTTCACAATTCCTTTAATGATCACGTGGAGGAATGGGAGGGGGGGGGGGGGACCGACCCTGCGACATATATCTTTTGGAGGTGTAAAATCTTGTAGAGGTCTAATACGACTCTTTATATTGAAGATACTCATTTTTTTTTTTAAATATGAGAGAAGAATATCAGTTTCTCAACAGTGTTAAGTTGTCTTGTAAAATTGTTGAAAATGTAGGCAATGTCATTTACTTCTGAAGTACAAATTTGAATTATTAATGATTTTTAGACAACAGTTTGCGAAGAATGCTTTTCGGTGTTGATTACAATTTACTGTACCGAATAACTTATGAGTAAAATAGTAAAATGCTCTAATGAAAAGTTATTACTTTATTTAAGAAAAATTATAGTCGAGTTGTAAAATTGTTGTAAATGTAGGCAGTGTCATTTACTTTTGTAGTACAAATTTGAATTACTAACGATTTTTAGACAACAGTTTGCTAGGAATGCTTTTTGGAGTTGATTACATTTTATTGTACCGAGTAACTTATGAGTAAAATAGTAAAATGTTCTAATGAAAAATTAATACTTTATTTAAGAAAAATTCTGAAAACAAATTGTGCCTGTTTTTATGACCCTCCACATCAAATTTGAGCTTCAAAGCAATTATGAAACATTTTATGACAAACTTGCTTTTTCGTTGGGTATTGCACTGTATTACAACGATTTGATAGAACTACAAAAACTCAATTTTCAAATAAAATAAAAAAAAAAAAAAAAAAAAAATTAAAAAAAAAAAAAAAAACATTTAGTTAAAATATGATACAAACACAAATTAATTCGTTAATACAAATAAAAAGCGTAATAATTAAAAAAAATAAAAAAATCAGGACCTAATTCAACTACTCTAAGCATAGTGCTTGTGTATAAAAAAAATGTCTTATCATCACGTATATCGAAAATCACGAGACAGGAAAAATCTTGTCTTGAAAGGCGCTACAAGGAAAGATGGACCGGTTTATGATACTCATGGGGGGTTACAAAAAATGACCTTCAGGATGGCCAATCTGTCAAAGAGATTTTTACCGATACCACCAAAGGATCCATAAAAGAAAATCCTCGACAAATTGACTGTATAAAACATAAAATATTAAGGTATAACATGTAGTTGTGAGCAGTAATCTCTCTTCTATAAAGGTAAATATAAGATTGAATCCAGAGAAATAAATCTTAATTGAAAAATTTCATATTTTATGAACGCATTTTGCCCAAAGATACAAAAACTAATCATTCGTGAAATACCTTTATTCATGATGTTGATGTTATACATTAATATCAAAAAATGAATAAATAAATGACGTTGAGAGAGTGGAGATAACTGAGAAAACTGAGAATCATTATTTTAATATTTAAGTATAATAGTATTATAATTAAAAAATTTCAACATGATGATTTAAATAAAAAAATTGTTTTTTAGGTATTTGAAAGTCATTACAATCTCTATAGATGAAATAATTTATAAGAAAAACGTCATATCGGGGACCTGTAATTGTATCCCGCTTAACTTCTATTTAGAGATGAATAGGACACTATGGGTGATGAAAAGAACAGATTAAGCAAACACTACAAAATTCATTATTCTTTTAAATTAAATAAGGATTTAAACTTTAATATTGCGCATTTTATCACTAATAACAAAAACTATCAATACATTCTTGAAACATTATTAAATAGTTTTTTATTTTGTATTAATTAAGTTATTTACTTACAAAAATAGGTTAGTAAAGCAAGTTGAACGTTATTTATGTATAAATTTTCTTATTTCAATCTATTTTATTCACTAATAGCTAAATAACCGTGCTTCGCTACAAATTTTTAACATGTGCAATATTTTAGTTAGCTATGAAGCATCGCGTTGTGGAAATCTGTCATTCATGTATAGGTCCCAGGTTTTGGCGCTTCGCTCGTAGGAAGGTTTATCGCTACGCAAAATCGAACTCGCTTCGTTCGCTGAAAAGTTCATGGACACATAAACTCGTTAAAAGGTTCATTGCAATGCAAGCATAGGCTCGCTTCACTCGCGGAAAGGTTCATTGATGCGTAAGCATAAGCTCGCTTCACTCACTAAAATCTAATTGCTACGTAAAGACTTAATATTGAAAGTCTCCCACTTGCCAAGAAAAAAAAAATTCCCCATTAACACAATAATACAACACCCCTTTAAGATTATTTTAACACGTGTTTGTGGAAAGCAAACTTAGAGGCTAAAACTATTTATGTTGAAACTTTCAGAAGTCTAGGCCTATTCAAAGTCTCTTTTTGTGAAAAAATTAATTGAAAAACAAATTAAAATTTTAACATTCTTTTTGTCAGTCCAATTAGAAGGCCAAAACTACTTGTGTTGAAAATTTCAGAAATGTAGCCCTATTTGAAATCGTTTTGTATTATATATATTAATTAATCAAAAAAATTAATTAATAACGAATTAAAAAAAAATTTAAAATTCATTTTTTCTAAAGTCCAATTAGAAGGCCAAAACTACTTATGTTGAAAATTTTAAGGCTGTAGCCCTATTAGAAATCGTCTTGTAAAATATTAATTAATTAATTAATTAAAAATAAACTAAATAAAAATTTAAAATTTGTTTTTTAAAAGTCCAATTAGAAGGCCAAAGCTACTTACGTTGAAAATTTCAGATCTGTAGTCCTATTAGTAGTCGTTTTGTAAAATGTTTATTAATTAATTAAAAAAATTAATTAAAAAGAACAAAATAAAAACTTAAAATTCTGTTTTTTAAAAGTCCAATTAAAAGGCCAAAAATACTTATGTTGCAAATTTCTGAGCTGTAGCCCTATTAGATATCGTTTTGTAACATATTTATTAATTAATTAAAAAAATTAATTAAAAAAGAAATAATTAAAATTTTAACATTCTGTTTGTGATGTATAAGTTAGAAGGCCAAAAAAACTACTTATGTTGAAAATTTCAGAGTTGTAGCCCTATCAGTAGTCGTTTTGTAAAATGTTTATTAATTAATTAAAAAAATTAATTAAAAAAGAACAAAATAAAAATTTGAAATTCTGTTTTTTAGAAGTCCAATTAAAAGGCCAAAACTACTTATGTTGAAAATTTCAAAGCTGTAGCTCTATTAGTAATCGTTTGGTAAAATGTTTATTAATTATTTAAAAAATTTAATTATAAAAGAACAAAATAAAAATGTAAAATTCTGTTTTTTAAAAGTCCGATTAAAAGGTCAAAACTACTTATGTTGAAAATTTCAGAGCTGTAGTCCTATTAGATATAGTTTTGTAACATATTTATTAATTAATTAAAAAAAAAATTAAAAAATAACTAATTAAAATTTTAACATTCTGTTTGAGATGCATACAATTAGAAGGCCAAAACTACTTATGCTGAAAATTTCAGAGCTCTACTCCAATTTTAAGTAGGTTTCTATAGATCCACAGAGCCACAGACACACAGCTTGTTTTTTTATTATTATAGATTATGAAATTAATATATTAAAACAAATCTCATTTATACCTATAAGTATTTTTTCATCATTGATGCACAACTTCAAGTAAATATTCGGCTAGCTCCGAGTTGGATAAAAAAAAAATATCCCTTGTTGAGAAAAAAAAAGTATATTATTTTTTCTTAGTAACATAAACCCTGCATACATATATATGTAGTGGCTATAATTTAAATTATGTCTGCAAAGATGAACCTTGATTACATTCTAATGAGAATATCTTCATGATATATGGTGTACATACTGATTAGACTTGGTATTTTGAAACTTTCTGATTTTTTTTAATAAGTAGATTTTCTATGATCCACTTTTTCTATGCCCCTCTTCCCAATCACTGTGAACACATTTGATGACTAAACATTTTTAAGATACTTATTAACAATGAAATTTCTAAAAGCAGTTAATAATAAAGGAAAGTGCAAACATTTTATACTCATCTCAAGTTTTAAAAAATAATACTTTGCATCAGAGTTGAAATTAAAACTATTATCCAATAGAAAATTGTTTTCCTCCCCATTCGAGTAACAAATGAGTGGAAGTTTTCGCTTGAAAAACTTTTTGGAATACATTTTTTTTCCGTTACAAAGATGCTGATCTTACCATCTTAGTAACACTTTCGTGTAACTCTTTTACCATAAAATATCCAAAGCATCTAACCAATGAAATTTTTTTTTATTATAAGCGATGAAGTTAGAAACTTACAAAATAACGGTGAACGACTACTTTTTGTTTTAAAATTGCTATCTCTGTTAAAAAAGCCGCTAAACATTATTGCTACTATTTTCTATTATTTGCTATTCACTTTTGATTTTTTATTTGTAAACTTCAACACACGTTAAATTACTTATTGTGACCCACCGAAAATTGATTCACCACCAATTTTTGATGGATTTTCCTACAGTTTTTGAACCTCTGATTTAGATCATGGGAAAATTACATTTGAAGAAAAAAATAAACTTCAGTTCATATTTAGAACTAGATGGAAATGGAACATTTTAAGGATTTCTACAGAACTTAATTTTACCAAGTCTGAACCTTATCGGAAAAGTTTGAAATGGCGTGTTAGACCGAAAAGCATCTAATAAAGTTTTAAATATCTGTCATACGCTTGCAGTCCTTGAAGAGTCATTTTCCAAAATGTAAACAATTTTTACATATTCTAATTGTTTTATTTGCAAGGATTATTTTCTCTTGATCCCAATATGCAAATTGCTTTGATTTGTTGATTACTACAAGTTCTGGACAGTTCTAAACGTTCTTTATTTAATTATAACCACAATATGAAGTGCAATACATAATTAACATAGAAAAGCTGGATACACTGATGTGCTTTGATTACTTTTAAGAAAAAAAAATCTTTTCATCCTGAGAAAACTAAAAGGCCATCTTCAAAGTTGATAACCTTCAATGAACTATTTTGGATACACTTTTAACCTGCCTTTGAAATTTATTTTCACGCATTTATTACACAAACAGGAAACCATTTACTTTGAAAAACAGATGCCTTTGACTCAAACTTATTTTTAAAAATTGAATATAAATGTCAATAAAGTGTACTGCAAAATAAATGACGCTGACAATAAATTAAATAAAAAGTTCTGAAGAAACCTTATAGCAGTGGAAAAGCTGAATTTTCGATTGATACACATTTATTTTGACAGAAAGAAGAAGAAAAAGCGTCCATTTCCCTGATTCACTTCAACCTTCAAAATCAATTATGAGTGTCTTTTTACTTTAATGTCAATTTTTTCTTAGTAGCTCTCAGTCTCAATTAGATGCTTTTAGATCTTTAATAGGATGTTGACAATGACGTACCAATGTCTAAAAGGTCATCCATCAATAACAACTCTTGAGCATTTTAAATAACAAAAACAACACTTACAAGGAAAATAAAAAAAAAAAAGTAATAATAATAAAAAAAAAAAAAATCACTTTCTAGAACACAAAAACATGATGGATTAGTTTTTAAAATAAATTAAAATCAAATAACTGCGGCACGTGTCTCCAATATAGCACTGTTATACATCAATGGTTCCCTAACTTTTTAAGTGTGAATAACTAAACTTTCCCAAGATGGATCCTCTGCCTCCTCTATAAATAATTATAAATTATTCATGGGTAAAATAAGTTTCTCATAACTAAGTAGACCGTACTCATTTTCAAGTAAATTGAATATTATCATAAAATATTTCTCTCATTCTTATACATGACAAGTACTCATTTTTAAAAAAAAATTTTTTTAATTAAATATAAAATACTAATACGCCGATTGCTTGGATTGGAATCGTTGACTTGCCGTCAAACAGAGTGCTATCTTACAGACAAGATTACATTAGTCGTTTTGATTGTTTTTTAGAATAGAAGGGAAAATTATATTTTGAATTTAAATTGAGAATCGTTTTGAATACATTAATTTTTGTATCCAGAAAAAAAATTTACCATAAATTCGAAGGAATAAACTTATTATTACCAAATACGTCTATAAAATATTTTAGAAATGAAAAAGCAAGATAATGATACGACTTTAATTTGTTTATAATCTCAGTATGCGGTGTTTTATTTTAAAGTAAGACGAGTTTTTACGTAACTGTCATTACTAAGTCTGTCCTTGTCCGTTAGACCTAATGCCTCATTTGAAAGTTTATATAAGTTTAGTTTATAAAAACTTCATAGAGCCTGATAAATTAACCCTTAGGTATTTTCTTTTCAGTTTTTTTAATTAGTTTTTACTTTTAGAGTTATACTTGGGAAAATAATTTACACGTTTTAACAATGCTTTAGAGTCATATAAAGAGGTCCTTAAAATGAGGCATTCGGTCTATCGAACAAGGATAGACTGAAGAAGGTTCATTTTAATTGAATCGTTGAATGTAAAAAAGGAACATGTCAATAGCTATTTAATTGGACATGATTTTTTTTACTTTCAACTATCCATATGTTTACATAGGGTAATGAAAGTATAGCCTTCAGTCAAACAAAAAAGTTGAAGATCAGATTTCAAAAAAGTGGTCTAGAAAAATTGTGTGTCTGTATGTCTATGCGTACGTGGTCAGCATAACTCCCGAAAAAATTGAACAACGATGCTCAAATTTTGTGTGCTGGATAGTGGTGGCCCTGGGACCTACTTTATTGGTTTTCGTCAAAATTGCGCATGCGCATAAGGCTGAAATCATGAAAAAATCACGTTTTTCAGCAATTCAGCTAAAAAACAGCTCTAACGATTTTGATTACCCATTAACGACAGTTGGCAAGAAATATTGTCAATGGTAATTTTAGTTTTTTCTTTGCTAATAAATTGCGATTGTGGTTCTACTTAGTGTTTTTTAAAAATGACAAAAATAATTTCCTTTAAAAATCTGAAAAATTCAAAATATACCTTAAAGGATCTGAATAAACAAGGTACAGATTAAAAACAATGACTGTTTATCCATTTCAAAGTCGTATTTAAAGGATTAAAATCTCTGTAGTAATGCCTCTTAGGTGTTTTGTAGAAATGTGATTCAGGCGTAAAAAGATAAAAACCGAGTGCCTTTAACACAGCGCTTTCTGTCCTTGGGCATCGTTCATAAACGATTGATTTTTTCTCTGTTTCACGCAGAAAAAATACAATGTAATGTCTATTGAAAAACATCGCTAATTTCACCAGGTTTTTTTTTTTTTTTTTTTTTTTTTTTTTTTTTTTTGTAAGCCCATGTGTAAAAATTATTATTGAAAACATTGCCAAACTGGCCATTTTTATCTAAATAAGTGAAAATATGAAAACGGTAAATCATCATAAATTTTAATGCAATGACCAATATTATAGTGTAACTGAAAATTGTGCGATGCTCCACACCCCTAGTTTACATTTAGATATTCGATTTAAGAGAAATCACCGCCCTACAATAAAAAACACCATTTACTTCTAATTATTTTGTCAATGATATTTCATTAATTGCTATGAATTCATATGTTTGAAAGCAATATGTTAGTAAACTTTTATGTATAGAGAAGAGCAAAGGATTTGTCAGATAGTGAGATAAATAAAAAAAAATCAGTGAATATTTAAGGTGCTTTTTCAAAATTAAATAAAAAATATTAAAATTAATCCAAAAATTAAGAAAAAAATATGTTACATTCTACTAACCCCATATTATAGGCTCCATAGCAAAGTTTTACTCCTTAGATAAAAACAAAAGTTGAAGATGGTTTCTGTAAGTTCAAACTTTCACCTCTCACAACTACACCGAAAACTTCATAAAGCAGCTAAAAAGTATGGAACCAGATGCTCAAGATACTCTTTAACAAAACCATGTGGTTTAAATAGGAAAATTGAAAAAAAAAAAAAAGGAGGGGGGGTGGTGTGGAATCAGTTTTGGCCAGATTTTTCGACATCCTGCCCCACTGTGCAGCGTGGGGAATAAAAATATAAATTGTAACAGAAATCTCTCTAATATCGGTATGAAATGCTTATAAATTATATTTCTGTACTTAGTAACCAGAACAACCAATGTTTTTATTTTGTTAATATGAGTTGCGTATAGGGTTGTAAAATTCTGATTTTAAAACTTTGGTTAAAAAGAACTCTTGATTTTATCATTTTGATTAGATAGCTCTGATTTTGAACTTATAGTTGCGAAAGTCTGACTTTATAATGTTTAAGATTTAAACAAAATATATTAAACATTTATAATTTTCTGAGTTATTTGAATTTATTTAGCATTATAACTTGTTTAACACCGACACAAATAGTTATTTCCTTTTTCCGTTGTTTGTTTCCTAAAACCCGAGTATTTTCGTATCGAGATACTGATTTTACTTTGATCCATTTCAGGAAGAAAAACAGTTATCAAAAATCTAATTACAACAATATTAAACTTTCAAGAAAAGCGAAACAAGTTTTTTGTTGCTAATCGTGTTTCCAACGTTAGATACCAAGAATGCAGTTAACCCCTTGGCTTACAAATAAAATTGCCTGGTGTCGAAACATAACGTCATATTAGATCATGATGCGACCCTAACCAGAACATAGGGTCAGCATGAATTTATTAAAAACAAATACTTAATTAATTTCTTGTCTTTTATCATGATTGTCTTCTGACTTCAATTAAATCAAGAAAATTAAATATGGAGATGTTCTCATTTATAGTTTTAAGTTTATACAGTGAATATACACGAATTATTTAAAGAGATCACTGCTATACTGACTATCGCTTTCATTGCGCTCTTTCTGTTTACTTGTTTGCCGATGCGATTTTTTTTATCGGTACTATTGAGAGGGGCATAGCATCTTCAACAGTCTAAACAAAACAGCATCGATGCACGACCGAAAAAGATAATCTATACAGCCTGGTTGTAAAGACAGTTCTTGATGTCTCGGAGACGTCAAAGTCTACAATGACACATGAAATAAATGACGTCTCCAAGACGTCATTGTATGTCAAGGGGTTAAATAACTTCATGAATACAGGAACAAACATTTATAACGCTCTAAATTATAACTTTTTTTTTATCGTGTGTGTTATTTTGCTATGCCGGTAATGAACTTTTGAAAAATAATGTGTGTAGATAGACAGCTGAATGTATGTGTGTAGATAGACAGCTTTTGAATGTATATGTACCTAAATTCCATACACAGTGGTATAAGGGAGAAGAAATGCGGTTCAACAAGGTTTCATGTTGTCTTTCCTTTATAAGAGGATTTAAATTCAAATATTTCAGATTAGATTTCTAGTTTGATTTTTTATATTTGTTGATAGCGTCATGCTACTATACTTTAATGCACATTAAACCACAGTTTAAAATCATGCATGATATATAACCAGTCTAAAATTTATTTACGTTATAAAAGCCATTTTTAATTTTACTTGTTCTGTTAAATTATAAATTGTGTTTTTTCCGTGGTATGATTTCATTGTTTGTGGTTTTCCTTATTTAACTACATTTTCAACAATTAATTGTTAAAATCAGAAAGTTCTACGTATATAATTTCTTAAATGCACTTAATAAAATCGATTTCTACAGGCTTTATTACTTAGAAATGCTTCTTGGATTGTCAGACAAAACCTGTTTTGATCCTTTAGTCAATTATTTCTAAATACTTGACGTTGAAACTAATTGTAGTTGTTAACTACGTTACGAATGACAATTAGACATTATAATCATTGCACTAAATAGATAATGATGTATCGTTAGATATGTAATGGCTTAATTTAATTCCATTTTTATGCAGAAGAAGAAGAGAAATTATTTCTTTTGGCGATTATTATCTCCCGTTTGTGATTTTATTTATTTCTAGTAGAATAAAAGATAAGTTCCTAGTAGCGCTATTGCCTTTTGCTATTGCGCTATTCTCAGTTTTTTTATTTATTTTTTTATTTATTTTTTTAAACCCTTTATATTAATTTCAATTTTGTTTGTTTCTGTGTGACTGGCTGCGAAACCTAATTAACCCACTTTCCGTCATCTGATCAGGTTAAAATTTGGCAGATTGATTAGATGTCAATGGCAATGCATTCTATAAAATTTGGGGGGCTGTCACTGTCATTAAAAGGTATCTATTACGTACGTTTCTATAATAATTTTGAAATACTAATAAATCTCATTTAAAAGATCATTGTTAAAACTTACTTGTTTCCAAGATTATTTTAATCAGAATAAATAAAAGAGGACGTGAATGCATAAATTTATTATGAACTGTGGTCCTAACAATCGAACGTTGCATTGCATAGTAAAATAAATAAAAGATATTTGGACGTGTGAATGCATAAATTGACATTTATTTTTAATAAATAAATGTTGAAACGTAGTTTGACGAATATTTTACCGATAGAGATATTTTCATATTTAAAATTAAATGCAATCACAAAGCACACGTTAACAGCAGAAACGGCGCTTTGTTAATAATAGAAAAATTGACAATGCATATAAAGAATAACCCTTTTGCTACCCTTCTCCGATAGATACTCCTTTGTATGTTGGTAGCATAAATCCCACTATAATATCATCGATTGAAACTACCAGAGTTGCATTAATACTGTTAGCAGATATTACTTGCAAATATCCAATAATGAAATATAGCGTTTTATCAAGCAGGCGCCTATCAAAGATCACAACCTGAATCATTACATGGCATAGAAGCCAATTGGCGACGAATACAGACAAGGCTGGCGTGCCAGATCCATTAGTTGCGCATGAATCATCAATAACGGTCGCCACAACTCCCATATCAATATGCAGTACGATACTACGTTTGTAGACAGTTTGAATAACAATTAAGTTGTTAATGTTGCAAAAGGTTTTTCCCTGCACATTAATGAACAAGTATGTTACTGGAAGTTAGAAGTATTTTTACGATTAGCACGGATATCGCGCAGTGTTGCACGAGAGAGTTTATTAAGTTGTAATCATGGATTGGACCTAGTCGTGTTAATAACACAAGGGTTTTAATATTTGATATTTATCAAAAACTTAACGCAAGTTCTCATGTTTGTTAAATTTCTTAGACTGGAGGATCAGAAATATCCTTCAGAGTGTAGAATTTTACTTTTGTTAAGGAGAAAAATAAATAAATAATTAGTAAATACTGATACATGCGACTGATTTCTTAAAAGAATCGAACATCACTTTGAAAGTCACATGAAAAGTAAAGAAATACATTAAAATTAAAAATATCTTAGATCTTCTTGATCTTTTTTGGATGGAAGCATCCTATAATCCAATATCATAAATTAGACGTATTTAATACGACACTGAAAAAGTAAACTGATTTAACTAAACGTTTAAAAGATTGGCGTTTTGTTAAACTAATAATTTTTTTTTAATTATACTTTTAAATTGTACTCTCTTTAAAAAAAAAAAAAAAAACGTGCATTGTTATTATTTACCTATAGTTTAACCAGGTATAAAATATCTGGTTTATGGTGTGAATTAAATTATTGAACTGTTTTTCTGGACACTTTTGGATATTTTTTAATTTCCGAAAAATTCTTTAAAATACCAGTTGCTTCTTGACCTTAAACTATCAGATAAATAAATTTAGTTAGACCTATCCAAGTAATTTCTTTCACTTCATTTAAAAGAAAGTTGTTGTTTAAATTAAATAAGTTTATCTCAATAAACATCAACAATTTCTATTTGAGTATGAAATGATCTCCAAATGTATTAAGAATAATATTACCAAATTAACTTCATAGAAAACAAGGCCCTTATTCATTATTCATATATATAATTAATCGTCTCCGTTTGAGCTTATGAATAGATCTCATTCAAATTTCAGCTTACAGAGTGATAAGTGATAAAGTTTAGTCGTTTTTCAACTTCCAAAAATATTTTATTTTTGACAGCTCAATTATGGCTTCAACTGCAAGGAAAATATGATGCACTTCTTCACAGTCATACACAAAGAAACCAGTTCTATCTTTGGTTTTACTTCATTTTCAAACCTCATTTTGTTGAATAATACTCATTTATAGAACACTCTAAATGCAATTGCATGCATTGCAGTGACACTCATTGCAGTGTGAGGAGGATTGAAAAATAAAAATACAGTGAAAAATAAAATGACAGCTATATGTTATTATTTAGATATTTCTCAATCTTTTCAAGTCATTAAAACCTGACGTTCATTTAACCAATGAATGGATTCAGCATGAAAAATAACCAAACGATTTTGGAGTTTCTTCCTTTACTAATGAGATCGTTCTTGGAAAATGGCAACTAGGCAGAACAAAGGGGAAATCGAATGTTAAAATAAAAGGCATTATTCTCGGGACCGTTTTCGTTCAATAGAGTTCGCTGTTCGCTCTATTGGATATTGGAATTTCAAAGCTAGACAATGCAATGGAGACGTATGTGTAGATGGGTTAACATTTGCTTATTTTTTAAGCAAATGGCTTCGAGAAACATGATAATGATGTTATCCCATTTCCTTCGGAAAGGTAAAAGAATTTTAAAAGGAACAAAAACGTTACAATGTAAAATATGCAGAAGCAACTGAAATGGCCATAAGTTTCCTTAAAGGCTTATTTATTCAAAACATTTTACGAATTGTGAATTTGATCTTGCATTGGCTCGACAGTTCTTCGTTTCTTTCCGCGCTTATAATTTCAAATGTAACTAAGAAGTTTTTATTAAGTGAATTTGAATTGTTTACTCGTTAGAAAAGTTTGAAATAAAAGCAGTTTCAAGTTTACCATTTGAAAGGATTATTCAAGTGCATTTCAGTTTTTAATGCATAACAAAATTGATACTGTGAATATATTATGTAATAAAACTAAAAATTAAACTGGTGCTATGGTGTTGTAAGGCACTTAAGTACTTTTTAATACAATAGAAATACGAATAAAATTATTTCAATCAATATTGTAAAACTAACTTTAAAAAAAAATTCTTCAACATGGCTAGGCAGCATTGAATACAGCATCTTGTAATAAGCGATTTATGAGTTGATTTTTTTATAGTTTTTTATCGAAGAAAAAAAAAGAGATCTTTTATAGTAAGTATTTTCATCGAATGCCATGTTATTTAAAAAAAAATCATTATAAATATTTTATTAATTAGTAAGTCATTTATCCCAAATAAGTGCGTTATTTTTATTTTGGTCAAGATATTTAAAGTAATTTTTTTTTTAAATCAAACAAACTATCATTTTAGAAACGTTTAAGAATTGTTATTTATAAAATCATCACGATGAATTCAAAATTAAAAAAATTGTAAGAATAAAAATACTTAACACATATACCAATGGCACAAACATTTACCATGTCACATACCTCATTCAATATGTTCAATGATTCCAATTAAAAAATAAGAACAATCTTCCAAAAGTCAAATGCTTTTTAAAATTGTCATACTTCAAATGCATTTGTCCATGAGAAAGAGAACGATATCAGTACATACCTGCAAAAAAATTATAGAAATCAGTATGATTCGTGACATTAAAATATCAAACTTAAAGATTTAAATAAAAAATAGGAAATGTTTAAAAATATAAAAATCACCATGATTACATAAGTTTCACGTTGAAATTAAAATATATTTTTTTTTAAACGTATTTAATGACTCTTCGTCAACGTATTTAATGAGTCAACATACTAAATGGCACATTTAATTAATATAATTAACAATTGTTAGTTTGACGTGAAAGTAATTTGACGTATGCATATAAATAGAAAATTGAAATTAAATAACTACAATAACACTTTTTCAAAACCAATTTACAAAAATCAGTAACATAAAATATTTAATTGAATTTACGCTTACTTAGAGCATTAATGTGAAACATTTTAATAGCAAACCTTACATAAGTCTTTTTCTATTATATATATATTTTTAAATTATGATTCTTTTTAAGTGTGATAATGTGTTTATATCGCAACAAAACCAGTTTAAATAAACATTTAAAAAAAGTTTTTGACAAGATAAAATCTTGGAAAGATGCATAAAACATTTTTGTTGAATTAAACAGATGTTGCTTTTCTTAACTTTGTTACATATTTCCCATCCAGAGCGGTTATGATGAAAAAGACATGGTTGGTTGATTATGTTTTATTGCGTAAGGGCAACTCTTGGACCATACTGCGCCAGAAAAAGGCGTGAAAAGTGCTAGAAATCAATTTTAGTGCATGCCAGAGTTGAAAAAGAAAATAGCAACATAGATTTACAACTAAACCCATTAAATTTATTTTATTAAACAGTGAACTTTGATGGAAAAAACTATTTTAAAACGCGAGAATAAAGTAGCACCACAAATTTGCATTAAACATAAATTTCGAATGTTTTAGATTATGTTGCATAATAAAAACTTAACGTGATATATTTTAGACTTAATATATATACCCACTATTTTACATATGACGTTTCTGACATTTCTAAATCTGTACATTAAAAAAAAGTTATACTATTAATTAATGTTACCAAATCTGTAGTACCTTTATTACCTTATCACGAAGTTACAATACATCTGTACGCATTTCGAATTATTAATAGATGGTTGTACTTAATATCCATTCAAATTTCCGTTGTGTGAGGTAGAATTATCCTTTTCACAAATATGATATTATCAAAAGCAATTATAAGTACATAAGTCTAGAGTGGATTTCAAACACCTATGAACATTCAAGCCTATTTGAGATGTAAACATATAAACCTTTATTAGCAGTCATTTAATTGGCCACTCGATTTTAAGACGATCAATGTACATTTAGACTTGGGAAGAAAAAAAAACTTATTGCGACACAAGTCTTATTCGAAAAAGAAATCTGAATAGATCCCGTAAGGCACGAAGGAATACATTTAGTTAATAATATAAAATGCATTTTAATTCTAAAAGGGTAATTTTATTGTATGAAAAATATATGGGAATTAGGAACGGATTAGAAGCAGCTTTCAAGGTTTTCTAAGAAGATCTGCCTATCAAGCTAAAGCAGTTCTTCGATTCGCTTTTGGACCGGTTATTCGAATGGCTTCTCTGCAATAGAAAGACTCTTACAGGCAAACTGGTTTTAAAGAAGACGCATTGCCAGGTTATAAAAAATTAAAAAAGCAACTGATTTTGAACGCGGAAATGACATTTCTTTCGTTTTTTGCGTTTAAGGAGACAAAGTACCCTGAAAATAGAAAAATTTCCATTTGTTTTTAGTTGCTATAATTATTGTTTGGAATTGTCTATGCAAAATTTCTGTATGCAAAATTTTAAAACTGTGGTTGTTTAACATTTTATGCTGGATTATCAGCACGTTTAAAATATATCTATTTTTAAAAATGACATTTTAATTAACAACATATGTTGTAGTTTCTATTCTTTTTTTTTTTTTTAACATTACAGTAAAACGATTGTAGATATATAGAAATGTGTTGTATTATTATTAATAAACATGCTTGGCGATATATTTACGCGTCATTTAAACGAGTAAACATTTAGACTTGGGGATTTGCACCAACGTAACGTCTAATGGAAGAGTATCAAAAATTTAAAAATTTTGAATTTTTTAAAAAATGAGCAAAAAATTTAATTTTTTTGTTTACGAAATTGTGTTTTTTTTACAAAAATTAAAATAATAAACATTATTTAAATCATCATTTTCATTTTTTTATTTAAAAAATCAATAATAATAATAAAAAAAAAAAGTTTAGATGCTATTGTGTCCTCTTAAAAACATACAGATTTAAAACTTATTTTTTCTTATTTTTTCGAAATTTAAAAAAAAAAAAATTAGTAAATTATTTTGCCTTTTTATTTTATAATATAATCTTAATTTTATATTTCCTTTGATTGAGAGCCAAATGAAAGTTAAGAAGAAGTAAATTTATGTACATGATGAGTTTCAAAAGTTTCTTTTATCAGCATTCGTAAAATTTTAACTTGAACAATAACTTCTTTCTGGTACGAAATGTATCACCTGATCGATATTACATTACAGCAAAAAGAAGTATAGAAAAAAATATTCACTAAAAACGAAAAGAAGAAAATATGTTTCTTTTTTCAAAATTCAATGAAATTTACTGTCACAACAAAATAGTCTACAAACGCGCTACGAGAACTCCACTTGAAAACACTGATCTTTTGTCCCTTCTTTCAAAATGTCTTAGATAATTTTTCCTCTCTCTCTCTCTTCTTTATTTCTTATTTGGTATTGAGAGTTTTTTAGGGCGTAAAAACAATTACTATAGTATTGATAAATTTAAAACAAAATTAATGAAAGTTAAAGAAAAATAATAATCACAAAAATTTGAATTAAAAATTATATAAAATAAACTTGATTTTTAAACTAGTACTCTTTACAGCAACCATTAAAAATATTGAGAGTTTTTAACAAGTAAAGCAATTAGTAAAGTACTAATATATTTTTTAAAAAAATAGATGAAAGTTAAAGAAAAATAATAATTAGCCAAACTTTGAATCAAAAAATTATCCAAAATGTACTTGATTTTTAAACTGTTATTTTAAATGGCTGCATTCGATAATTTGAAATTATGTGAAGCGAACAAAATTCAATTTAATTATGAACTTCATACAAAATAATTACTGCATTTCATGCCCACTGCATGAAATACAATACCTTTTTATCAGTCTGCTACAAAATATATTGACAATGATCTGTCAATTGTGTCAAAGAGTACTATGAAGATTTTTTTTTTTTTTTTTTTTTTTTTTTTTTACTAATGGGCCTTTTTTTTACACAAATTTTTTTTTTAATCATTTTCCTAAAATGTACAGATCGTGAAAAAAATATTTACTATCATTGAGAAAAATTCATTTAGTATATTTCCACTATTAATTTATTTAGAAGATTATATGAAAAATCTAGAAACTGTTACCTAATCTTCAGGATTATTGACTTTTTTATTTAATCATGTATCGCTGAAACATGAATGTTTTGTATAAATTTTCTGACTTTAAAAAGATAAAGTTTTATAAACTGAAACCAAAAATTTAGTCCACTTTTTTTCATAGGCACAACCCTTTTAAACCAGCTTTTAAAGTATAAAAATATATATACAAAAATATCAATCTCACCATAATTACTAATATTACTCTTACTAATTATTATTATTCGAGAAATTTTACACGTTTAGTATCTGGACTCGATACAGAGTAATACAAATGTGTAAAGAAACAACCTCTTAGTTGTAGTGACCATTTTAATTCAACTTTCGTATGGTACAACCTATATTTTTATGCTTCAATATTTATTCGTTAGCCAATTTTCTTAAATACCCCTCAAATTAAAAACCTCAAAGAATTAATTCAAAGATACATAAACTTCCTTTATAATCCCAAAGGTTTAATTTCGCCACATAACAACAGCCCAACAAATTAGAACATCACAATCCTTCACATGAAGCCTTAACATCCTATTCTCTAAGGATTCTACAATAAATTGCCAAACGAAACGGTTTTACAGTTCGCTAACTTCCCTGGATGAAATCGTTATAGAATTAGGTAATTAAATCTTAACCTGTCCTAGATTCAATCTCTTACCACATGATGAACGAGTCATGTCAAATATCACTATCTAATTACGGAATTAATCCTTTTCTATCCGGGACTTTGTTTTTCCTGGTGAGGATTTTTTGGTACTCCTACACGGAATCGATGGGAATTCCTTTTTTTATCCCCCCCCCCCCCCCCCTTCTCCCTTGCAAAGTAGTACACAGGTGTTACGAGGTAGATGTGTCACTTGTGAGGAAGGATCTTCTTGATACATAATAAGGATTGTATGTTGCGTGTATGCGTATCATTTAAAGTTGAAGAAAGACCACCGAATAAACGATTTCAATGTGTTTCATTCAAAGAAAGTAAATGAATATCTAAAAACTGATGATGGCAAACACTTTACTTTAACACTTTTTTTTAAAATTACATTAAAAAAATGAATTTTTGTTGGAATCATGAAGTGGTATCAAATAAAAGCTACTTATAAAGGGATTTCAAGAGTCGGTTAAGAATGAAATTTGTTTATAATGGGTTTGACAGAATAGAAAATGCCACCTTATTTCAATCCCCAGGGTTTATAATATAAACGAAGAAAATAAAAAAAAAGAGAAGTTCCTTCGTTTCAAGAAAACTAGATTAGGCTGAAATTATACATATTACAGCAATATAATTTTTTTGTTTAAAGAAATTATTTTATACGTGCTTAATATACCATCCTTCAAAAATTTTTAGTAATTATTGCATAAAACATAAAATTTTATTTACCGTTCTTCTGTTGAAGAATGTTGCAAGTCCTCTGCATTACATGTTGTAAATTATTCATGTAATTTATCCAATTGTTATTATTGAAATATAATATTGATTAAAGAATTTATGGGAAATCCCTCACTAATTCTGAAGTAACATTTTAGTATTTAGTAGTTTGTCTCAGCAAGCTTCAAAATATTCTCCCTTCACACAAACCTAACGATGTTTCAGTGTATAGCTTTTGCTTTAGAAAATTCTCAAAACAATCAAACAACTAGTCAATAGCAATACTGTTGCACAAATTGTCTGTATATAGTGTAAATAGTGACGTATTATTTTAAAATTCTATTGTAATTTATTTTTATCTTATTTATTAACAGCGATTATACAAGTTAGAAAAAAGGTGGCAACACCTAAAGCAATCGAGAAGTTTCGAGATATTTCTTTTCCGATGAATTGGCTGGAAATTTCGCGAATGTCTCACGCGCTTGTATATAAAAGACTGGAGAACGGGAAAGTTTTGAGATTGACTTCGGACTTCGTTGAAGCAAGCTGCAAACATGGAGAGGCGAAGTTCCTTTGCACGATCTAGACATGAAAGAGCTGTGCGTATATCGGATTATGGCTCATGAAGACAATGTCATAGAGAATGCTGAAGAGTCCACATCTATGAAAAGTACCTCTCCAGCCTCGGAAAGAGAACCGAAGAAAGCGACGTTGATAAAACCCTCCCAGGAAGTGGTTCATGTGGAAATGGACAAAGTTAGTGAAGAGGGAATCGACATCCGTGCTCCTGTTACAAGCATCGAACGGAGGTCGCGGGATCTATCAGCTGCACCCGCGGATGATTCGGACGCAATCTCAAAATCATGTAACCAGCAAGATGGGGATCAGAAACTTTCACCGCTTCTGTTGGCATACGGGAGTGCAACTCACGAGACCACCGGATTTTCTCCATCTCTAAAGATGTTTGGAAGAGACCTTAAGCTCCCCTGCAACCTCCTCTTTGGACAACCACCGGACACTCCTTCCTCGCCTGTCCAGTATCTAGATGATCTGCAGGCACGTTTGGAAGCCGTACATCGGTTCGCTAGAGAGAGAAACAACATCATGACGGAGCGCATGAAGATCCGGTACTATGCCAAGGCCACGGACCGTTCATTCCAGGAAGGTGACAAGGTGTGGTTATGGAACCCTAAACGTCGGAAAGGACTCTCCCCTAAGCTCCAGACGAACTGGGAAGGGCCGTATGGGGTCCTTAAGAAGATCAACGACATCGTGGTAAGGATTCAACGGACACCCTCCTGTAAACCTAGAGTTGTACATAGCAATAGACTAGCCCCACATTATAATAGAAGTGATTGAATTGCCTCTCCTCTTAAGGACTTCACTGTCCGGGACGTGCAGTCTTTAAGAAGGGGGAAATGTTGCACAAATTGTCTGTATATAGTGTACATAGTGACGTATTATTTTAAAATTCTATTGTAATTTATTTTTATCTTATTTATTAACAGCGATTATACAAGTTAGAAAAAAGGTGGCAACACCTAAAGCAATCGAGAAGTTTCGAGATATTTCTTTTCCGATGAATTGGCTGGAAATTTCGCGAATGTCTCACGCGCTTGTATATAAAAGACTGGAGAACGGGAAAGTTTTGAGATTGACTTCGGACTTCGTTGAAAGCTGATCGCTTTGTTTACCTATTGGAGTGAGCTTGTATAATCGCTGAATTCGAAGTTATTTTTGTTGAAGCTTGTGTTGAAGCTTGAGAGTAATTAAACTGTTGCCTGTGAATAAATTTTATGAGTTTCTGAAGAGAGAATAAATATTTTTAAACCGTGAAAACTGTGCCATCATTGCCTCAGTGGAAAAATTCATAACAATACTTTAGTTGACTTGACGATTATCGAATAGCTATATTCTGTTCAAAAGATGTTTTTTTCTTTTTTTTCTTTCTTTCTTTTTTTTTCTTCTTCTTCTTTTTTTTTTTTTTTTTTTCAATTCTTCCAGCTCTTTTTAACATTGATGAGATTTAAAATTACGGAAATAGTAAATGGTTTTACGATTTCAAATGAAATTAAAAATTTAAATTTTTCAAGCAATATACGGGAATAAATGCCAGCTTAAGAAAAAGCGTCATAGCTTCAGAAATATTGGAGTGGAAGTATTATTTAAATAGAAATATTTGGAAAGAGTAGATACGGCATAAGGATATATAATTGAAATATATTCAAGAGTATTCGGAACTAAGAACTCTTTGATAAGATGCAATCTGATACAAATGAGGTAAATATGCCAATGTATGAGTTTCATTTATAGCGGGCGTTTATCTAAAACACTGCAAACAAGGTATTTATATATAGAAATTTTCTAAGAGATTTTCGTAAAAATTGAGTCTTTAACAATAGACGTTTCATATGTGGTCAAGATCTCATGTTATGCAAAAAGTTTACAAGGTCAGACATCTATTAACATCGTAAATGCTTATATGTACGACTGTTTCGTGCACGACAGATAGAAAAGAGTAATCGACCGTTCTTAGACCTGAAAGACTGCATCATTAGAAGTTACAACTTTTGGAGAAAATACATTCGATTGCATAACTTAATTAACGACGCAAGAGAAAGGCCATGAAATGGACATTGTCGTTTCCTAACAACCCAGAGTAACTGGTGATTAAGAACTTTCATACTATTTTTTTTTCTGCTATCGATGGGTAAAATAGCAACCCATCGTTTATCCATTTCTTGGCACCAATGAGAAATTATTAATCAATATTAAGTGCAGATCTTTTCTCGTACACAAATATATTATATGCCCTTTTCAAATAATTTTACCACACCCACTTTCCCTAAAGTTCGAAATCTTTTTAGGTTTTCCAAAATTTCATAAAAGTGGATATACAAGGATTGTGCGAGATAGTTTAAGTTGCAAAACCAATACCGCCTGATTTATGCCCACCTACCTTCTTCTCTTACTATATATATATTTATCCATAACCAGTCAATTTATATTAAAACTAATTTATGAAGAGCTTTGAAATTGTGGATTGAAAGAATTTTTGGGCAAAATATTATTCTAAAAATAAAAGTTAAATTATATTATATTTATCAAATATACGAACAGGACATCTAATTAACAAAATATAAACTAAAAGCCTTCCGAAATATTTTAGAGTTTGAGAAAAACTTCACACAGAGAGTTAAACCAGTTTAACTTAAAACTGAGACTTCTGTATTATTACATATGCTTAAAACTCTCAGTAGATACATTACTAAAAGAACATTTTGGTGACAATACAAATGATCCATCCCTTCAACCTAAGAAGGGTTATTGTCTGGTTGTATTTCAAGTAAATTTAACTTCCTACTAATCAAAATTAAAAACTTTCCATTCAATTCTATTCTATTTGAAAAGATAACCCTAAAAATTAAGTTTTCATACATGTATAGAAATTTAAAAAATCAATAGAAATTCATTTAGAAAAGTTTTACACAAAACTATTGAAAAATTTGTGACGAATTAATCCTGACGGAAAAATGAAATTATTTTTTGTCAAGGTGTGCTTAAAATAACGTGACGAGAGTATAGTTTATGAAAGACTAGGAATTGTTTCAAGTGATTCACTTAGTGTGTTCCACTCAAAATACTTTTTTACGTAAGAAACTGTAAAATCTGATTAGATAAAAGTAATTTTCCCTGCTGAAGTATAAAGCAAAAAAAAAAAAAAAAAAAGCATTAAAAAAAATAATAATAATTCATTCTGAACTTGTAACTAAATAATATTCGAAAGTTCTATATTAGTTTAATAATTATAAATGTTTCACTATCGATCGATAAATGGTATGTAAAAAATCAAGCAGAAAGTGTTGATAAAAATTTCTTTTGCTGAGGAGATGTGATGTAGCACCAATTTATTTTTTTAAATCACTAATTGCAGGTAAGAAAATTTGGCAAAGTCTGTCCCTCCTCCAATTATGTTATCCTAAAAGATAATTTCTGCTACATAAATGTGTGTCCACTATCCACGAGTCCTTCTATCAGCTTTTGATGTGGTACTATCACATAAACACCAAGGTTCAATTGCGAACTATATAAAGTAACTTTAGTCGAATTTCTACCTTATTATCTAACTTTTTCATTTCGCAAACGTATACTTCAATTACTAAATGGCAACATTTGAATTAAAAATTCCAACTTTGACCACCACTTAGAAGATGCTTTTTAACGGCCAATAACTCTCGAGGAACTATTATATAAATACGTAATACGTTTGAATATATCCTTAGAAAAAATCAGGAAACTCCAACTAACCAACCAACAAAGTTCATGGCGGCAATCACCATCGTTTCTCGCATCTACCCAACTATGTGTCGAAAGAAAATTGTGCAAAGAAAAGGCTTATAAAGGTCAGTGGTTTAACAATAAATATCTCAATAAGGAGAATAAAAACGGACACGAAAACATTTGCTATTTTATCACAGACAGGGTCCATAGATAACGTTGAAAGCGAACAATGGGTGCGACCTTCCGTAAAACAATGCCTTCCACTATTTATAGTTGTCATGTCTACATTCACACAAATGACTTGGATACACTGAGTTGAATATTCTTTCACGCTAATGAAATATGCATGTCCTTTCGCACACATATAGCATATTATGTGCGCACGTCACTGGAAAGAAATGTGAAATGGAGTACACAGAAAATGAAAGTACAGTTATATACCGGTTTACAGTCATCTACATTCTGTTCTTATGGATATATCTATATAAAATAGGGTGTGCAAATACATCCTATTTAGAGCACCTGGCTATTGTATCCAAAAAAAAAAAAAAAATATTAAAAATAAGATTAAAATTTTGGCCACCAAGCGCTAAATGACACTAGTACTTTACAAGCTGAACGTTAACAGGAAAGTTGTGAATGAAGTTTTAGATTAAAACTGGAATTAAGTTTTAATATATATATATATATATATATATATATATATATATATATATATATATATATATATATATATATATATATTGCATAAATTTAAAGCATCCTATTTTGTTTATTTTTTATTTGTCAAAGTTTCGGCAGTACAAAACAATATTTTATTGTTGATTTTTACTGGCAAAAGACTGCTCCAAGCTGCATCCTTCCAATGCGGCCTCCCTATACATTGAAAAATATTGCAATCATAATGGTAGTTGTTTTATGAATTTACGTACTAATTGATAAATGAATGAGAATTCTCAGCAAAATCCTGCTATAATTTGTAGCATTTTATGAAAAAGGTAATTATTACATCATTCTTTAAATGTACATGAAGTATTTTAAACGGCAAAAATGAAGCATTTTCAATTAGCTTCCAAAGCATTTTCCAGTTCATTCCATTGCATTGATTTTAGTGAAGAATGGATTCGGATGAATAAAAGTGCTTAAAATCCTATTTGAAAAATTGTCAACAATTCCAGAATAGTTTTACAGGGACGATAGTTTTTATAGTTTTCAGAATACTCTAAAATTAGTATTAAATGAAAGTATGTGTCTTGGAGTGTTAACTAAAGATTTAATGTCAATTTGATTCCTTTAACATGTCTTCTTCATCTAAAACTATTTGTTACCCAATTTAGATAATAAAAATATAACCACTTCGGAAAACGTTATTCCTGTAGGCTAGTTACTGTAAGTTTATCATTGCTATTTTTTTTAATTGTAGGAAAAAGCATGAGTATCCTGGTCTCCGCCATGAATTGCAATAGTTCTTTAAGTTTATCTTTTGGACTTGGTTTTACGATATCCTGTTTGTAGAGACAAGCTTGACTGAAATATAAAAAAATCTCACCTTGTCATAATTTTCCTTCTGCTCTTAATTTCCTTCAAATGAACAAATTATAGCGGCGACAATCGATGGGTTTTAGCTGAATATTCTTTTTCATTCAGAGTCTACGCGACAAAGCAGCATTGCACTCACTGTATTAAAAATAGTTGAAAAGAAATCTTTGTTTGAGAAACACATCTTGTATTATGTTTAAACATGATGTACTATGTGTCTTGTGTTATGTGTGTGAGATAACTACACAAGTTGCAATACCAAAAAAAAAAGGCTCCGGCTCTGGTCAAAGTAGAGTTGTTTACCTTACTTTGTCAAAACTAACTTCCTGCTTGATTTCTAGAGATTTATAAACCACTTTCCCTAGTGAAATATCCAACGAATATAGCTGCACGTGTTTAACTAGCGGCCATAAAACCTCATTGATCTATTTACATCACTGTCCACTCACTTTTGTCCATATGATGTAAACGCGCGTCAAAAGTGATGCAATTCCCACAGCTCCAATGTCAATATCATCAGAATGTAATTAAACAACTCGCATAACACACGGCACTTTCCTTGTTCACGCGTTCCTCCGGACAAAAGAGCGGGGGCAAAGAGAAAAGCGCGCGAAACAAACACGTGATGCCAACTGGGAGGTGAGGAAAACCTTGAAATAATTCACCGGTTTATTTACATCTAGCACGAGGAGGAAAAGTAGCTGCTTTTGACGCTGTCACATGGGAATGGGAGACAAAGGAGAATGCTTTCTTTATCTTTTGTTGCAATTTTATAATTGCCAAGACGTAATTGCGAATGGGGAAATTACGTATGCTATGGTTTCTTCCCAGATATAACATAAAGACACAAGGAAGTGAAACAGTTGACCAAACACATATATATCCTTTTCATTGTACTACTTCATATTTAGAAATTTATGGTTTTAAAACAGAAAAGTTAGTACAGTGCTTCCTGAACATTCTGGTGTCGTGCGTTTACGTCAGTTAACAAAACCGGTTGAGCTTTAATGTTCTTCAAGAAATTTTTTATCACAAGTTGGATTATGACATATATTTTACACATAGATTAAACTCATTTTTAATTAATCACAGTTGTTTACATTTGAGCACGATGGTGTAGTAATATACAAAGGAATACTTATGCAGCATCAGATTTTATATGGCTGATGCGAACGCACGCATCCCAAAATTTGAAATTGAGGAAATGAATGTTTTATATTGCAGAAATCGATACGTTATGATTTAATATTATGTGGTGAGTTAACGATCTGTTAATTAGGTAATGAGTTATTTAAAACTTCTTAATTAGAAACGATGGTTTGAAAAGAGATAAACTTAGGAAAATCATTGCCGTTATTCTAAATTTTACATTAGCATATGCAGTTGAAACAACCCAGTGTATGTAAATTAAATATGATTTCAGCATTTTGGAAATGGGAAAATTTCCATTTAATTATTATAATATCAACTGATGAATAATGATCTAACTAAATTGCAGGAGGGATATCTAATTTTAAGATATATGAAACCTATTTGTGTCCTATTTAATATAAAGTAAGCATCTAAAGTCCTTATACATGTGGATCTGTATAATTATTATTAACTATGATAGACTAAATAAATGAACTTTAAATAGAAGCAGATAATGGTTATCTAGTATAATAAAAATTTTGATATTTCTGATCTAGGTAAAAAAAAACTATATAAAAATGCCATACAAAGTTATTGTTCTTCGACGTTACATTTGTTTTATTTATCTACTGATTTCAAATTAGAATAGTTGAATACATAATTTGAACACCAAATTGCAGATTTCGATTTTGTAATGCATGTTATGCGGTGGTAAATAGGTAATTATTCGTTGCATTGTACATACGTTTGGAAGAAATCGAAGAATCTTTGAAATTTGAAAAAGTTTTTTAAACAACTAGAGTTTTTTTTTTAATTCCTAATTTAGCAGCCCTTTTCAAAACTAATTAACTACTTGAAAGCCAACAAACATTTAACGTTATAATCAACAAACTCAAAATATTTCAGTTGAGTGGGAGAACTTGAGAACATACAGGTTGGAAGATTTTTAAGTTAAATCAAATTGAGGAAAATAATTGTGTAATTAGTTTTTGCTTTTAATAAACCAAACACTTGCCAAATTAAAACTATAACTTTCATAAATACTAAAAAATATGAGGTGGGGGGGGGGGGTACTATATATAACTCCCCAAAAATGAATTTCATCTTTATGCCAGATCTTATCATTATTTTCTCAACAGGAAATGCAGAATCTGATATATTTGCAGGAAACTAGTCATCAGTTAGTCCATTAAAAGACCAGGATATTTTAGGGAAACAATTTAATGTCACAGATAATCTAAAGTTAAACCCAAGAAATGTCCAGATAACAGATAGTCTACAAATATGTCTAGCATTAACAATGCAGTATTGTCTCTGTCTGTTCCGTCTTTTCGATGTTTTGCATCGATGAAAAAATAACCATCGCTTTTATCTTGATGGAAATTCTTATCGAGTTCATCTTCTTTATCATTCTCAGTCATCGTTCACTAATCTAAACACACTGATATCTCTATTAAAAGAAAGGGTTTTCTCAAATATTTTTTGTTAGATTTTTG
Organism: Linyphia triangularis; assembly: GCA_963978545.1. Lineage (NCBI taxonomy): Eukaryota > Metazoa > Arthropoda > Arachnida > Araneae > Linyphiidae > Linyphia > Linyphia triangularis. The sequence goes on along the minus strand of OZ021726.1, from coordinate 46,953,296 downwards.
CCATATTAGTATTACAACATTCACTAAAATAGATTTATTGCGTTTTAGGAATTTATCGAAGAGTTTGAATTTCGCCATCTTCAAATAGGATATTAGTAGACTTGCCTACGTCTTAGTTGGTTGTATGAACTTTCATGGGGAAAGATTTACAGATATAAATCAAGATCTCGACGGACGATATCCTGTCAAGACGACAACAATCTCGACAAGCAATAATCCCGATGTGTCCTATAACGGGATATCTGCCATCGGGATTGTGTCTGTCAAAATTGTGTCCAAATTCAAAGATGTACACAAGGGTTACACTGGGCCACAATGTCTTAACAAGATCCGTGTGGTATTCCGATGTGCAAGATCCGATGTGCTGGTATTTCAAATGGATTACATTTGGGATAGGAGAAAATACATATAAGTTTCACAAGGCCAGATGAAAATCAATATGAAACCATTTATCACAATTTTAGTCGTGTCTACTTATTTTGGAAACCTTGAGTGAGTCGATTAGTTGTAAATCTATGCATATTTTTTACATGAACAGTCCCAAAATAAATTGTAATTTTCTGCTTGCTGCAGAAGATCTTGACTTAAGAGAGACTTCATCACATTGACTTGAGGGTTTTTAACCACATTTGGAATGTTTTTCGACTGAATATTTCTGTTAGTCACGAAGACCCATCAACCACATTCAAATGGACATCATACAGGGTGACGTTGCATGCAACTGCTCATTCGCAATGTATGATGAGATAAAATTAAACATGCGTATGTGATTAGCCACAAGTTTTTGTTAAGGAGACGATGACAAAAAAAAAAAACTATAATTATTGAGTATGAAATCCATATCCATGTACAAAAAATTCATATAAAATCCATTTTTTGAATAACGATTATTGGACACAGGTCTTAAGAACCTCTCTAAGCAAACTTCCACACAGTGCCATGCCTAAGTCATGTTAACGATACTAAATTCAAGTTTCAACTTCGATTCACATGTCATTAGTTATAAACGTATTCCAACCGCATCACAATAGTTGCCCTTAATTATTTTATTTTTCAGTTACGAATTTTTTTTTAACTACTTAAGAGAATGCACTGAGGTCGAATGAAATTTTTTCGTTACGTCGTCGGTCAGGTGATTTTTGAATGGCATAAAACTCTCCAGAAAACCTTTAAGAATTTACAAGGAACTTCAGAATGCACAAGTACCATTTGAACAGAAGTGCCAAGTGCACTTATGCACAATTTAAAGCATCAATTCAAGCTTCATATCAAGATTCTTGAAATTACCAAACGACTTTCAAAGAAACGAAATAAACACAAGTAGAACTTTTTTAAAAAAAGCGCTGAAAAGTAAAACATAAATTTCATGGTTAAATACACATTTTCGAAGTAACAACTAGATTAAAGCACCTACGATAAGGTTAGAAGTTTCTTAAGAGCTTATCAGACAGGTGCGAATAAATTCTTTTGCAAACATAAATTTTATATTTATATTAAGTATAAAATATATGTTTCGTACGTAATTTATTTATAACGTAGGTCAATTATTGTAGGTTACAGTTAAATGGTGTTAACGTTGCTCCGAGTGTATAATTTTGAATTTGATAAATCATACATTTTTGTAAAAAAATGTGCTTTTTAAGCCAGTTCCACTTCTTTTTATTACGCTTATTTGAAGACTTTTATAAAGTTTATTTAAATTTTTCGCTATTTTTTCAAACTGGTATAAATTAAATATTCATCAAACTCACATGTGAAGCTTAGGGGATTTTTGTAACATATCTCCATATTTGACACAAAATTATCAAACTTATATTGTTAAGAACCCAATTTGGCAAAAAAAAAAAAAATCACATCGTAAAAATATTGCGCTTGTATAATGGGACAGATTTAAAACAAAGAGTTTATCCAAATCGATCCACGAGTTTCAAATAAGTTTGAAAGGCTTAGAAACTTTTAAATATCTACATGTAAAATTTTATTGTTTTGTCTGAAACAAAATCTACAAAAAGTCACCTCGTTTTGTTCTTCCCTTACAAAGCTAGGTTCAGACATAATAAAACGCACATACAAGGGTCAACTTGATAACCTCCGTCTTTGTTGAAATCGGTTATAAAGTACTAAGATATTCTTAATCTGGTCGAAGAAGAATCCATCAATGGAGATAAGATATGTTGTTAAAGTAAATGAGGAATGTTCGCACTCACCGTAAATATTGTGCACAAGCAACTTGTTGAGCAGAAATGCCGACATGGTGTGCTCAGCTCCGGAGAGCACCCAAGACTGCATCTTCACGATCTCTAACAATGTGCGTGGCGGCAGGCCAAATACACTAACACACACGCGCAACCTTGAGAAGTAAAGCAGTCGAGATGCGAAATCCACACACAGACCACCTCTTACGTTAACTACCTGTCGCGTTTTCCTGGCGGTTTTTGTTCGATGTTACCCCTCCAGATGAGAGAGTGAGGTAATCTCCATTTGACCACTTGCTTTTTATTCGGTGCCTCCAGACATTTTCCTCGTGATTTCTTTTTGTGCGAGTTGAAAGAGGTCCCTCGTTTTTGACCGACCTTCAAGGATTGCATTTTTGTATTGACGTAACTGGAGATTGAAAAGGTTGTTGCCGTTTCGGAGACAGTGACACGTGTAAAGATTGTTGTTATTAGTGATTCAGTTTTTGATGGTCAGTTCTTATGTGTGTGTATGTCAGTTTTTGTTGGTATATACAGTTCTGCCATGTTACATCAAGATGGCGTGTTACGATTGAGCAGAGTTTTGATGTGACAGGTGAAACGTATTTATATTGATGGTATGAAATAGTAAAGATACGTGTTTAACTTTATACTGAAGCAATTCAATAGCATAGCATCTGTTTAACCTTTTCAGTTCTGAGGTTATTTGGATGAAGTTTTTTTTTCCAAGTATTATTTTTTAAAGAAACCATCAAATAACGAACATACATTTTTACTTGTTCCCTTATGCTGTTTTTGGAACAAAATTTAAATTAGAAAAAAAAAAAAAAAAATTAACAAAAAATTGGAAATTTGGATGATGCCATTTAACTTCAATGATCTCGAAAGAGTTAAGGTCGCAACCTTATAAGGTACTTTCACTTAAGCATAATTCCGAACACCCAATGATGGATTATGAGGCAGATTGATTGGTTGGTTTGCAAGCTCAATGACCTATTTTTGTGTGCAATAACGGCTAACAACGTTGGTACCTAGAGCTTGACATGGAATCTGAACTACAAAGAAAACCCATGCCTAGCCCAGGATTCGAACCCGGCAACTTTAGCATGCAAGGTCAGAGCGATAACCCCACAGCTATCAAGTGGGCACAAGGCAGATTGATCGCTTATAATTAAAATGGTTTCAATATCGAGCCTCACTCGGCTGTTTGCAATCTCTGTTTTTTAAATGAGTAGACTATGCGATGATTGTGACAGAAATTTCGTATCAGTAGTTGAGTTTGGCGGAGAGAGTTCTCCTGATCCCTCGTTAGAGACCCAAAATTCGTGGCAGTTACCACTTGAAAGACCTCCTATCTGAAGACATTCATATCTTAACAATGGACAATTCCCGCATTCTTTAAAAACGAGTGAAATTAGTTTATATTTATGAAGAATTTCTTTCTGATTCCAAATATTTAAACAAATGTTCTTTAAAAAAATTAGTTATTTAAATATTAAGAAAAGAAAATGCCTCAAAACCAGTCCGATAAAAACAAACAACAAAATCTGTGACCCCGTCAAGCGTTCCTAGTGTTTCTATGGTTTTCGTGAGGTTTCTGCCAAATAGTTGGCTTTGAAATAGTTGGCGCTGGTAGATCATTGCCATACCACGTACAGGTTGGCACGATTTGCGAGAAACTTGCAAATCTGGTTTCCGCTGCCGCATTTCAAGCCAAGATGTTTGGAAAGCCTGATATCACATTCAATTCGAGCCGAATGAATATTTTCTCGCCAACGTTTAAAATTTTCAAAATTAAAAAAAGAAGAAAAAGCGCATTGAGCAGCGTTACAGGCTAGAAGTTAAGACAGGAGAGAGAGAATAAAAATAGTTCGTAAGAAGCATTGTCTTTGCCCCGAACTAACTGTATTTCTAAAACATTGTCATAAAAAACTAATTTACAATGTTATTAACTAAAACGAGTGAATACTGTGTTTCCATTGTGGTTCATGTAAGACTAAAATTCGATGGCCAATATTCATATTCTTTGGAAAGTGAGTTAAAATGGAGCAACAAAATGTGACGATACAGTGAATTAATTGTAAATAATTGTTGGGGGTACTTCCACTATTTTATAAAACTGGGTGTATTTCTTTGTTCAAAAATGTTTCCAAAAGAAAATTACAATGGAAAGTTTATGATGATACAAAAAAAAAAAAAAAAAAAAAAAAAAATTATTTAAACGTTTTTGATCGAAATTTCTCCACAGAATAATGCTCAACTATGTTTTGAAGTGTATCCCAACTTTTCTACAATTTTAACCAGTAAAATGCCCTGTGCTAATTAGTTTTTGTTGTTTAACAGAAAAATAGCATTTTAAAGCATTTGGAAAACTTGTATGCCACAAAGGAATGTACAAGAGGAAGTTATTCCAAAAGAATACGACTGGGCGTTATTTTGAAAGGAGCAAGTTAGGGCTCCTTATTAATGGACCAAAGAAATCACTTAATGTGAGAGTGCGTTTTATCATAATAAGCATGACAATTCCCCCTAAGTAATGAAAGTATGTTACTTTCATTTTGTTTGCCCGTCTAAAGTAATTATTGTAATAGAATTTCTTCATAAAAGAGCGAAGTTATTTTTTTATTTACAGAGTTTATACACGTCGTTTTTTTTTCTTTCTTTTTTTAAAGTAAAATATGACGTTTCAGTCAATTTTTAATTTCTAAGTATGTTTCTAATATCGAATTTTTAATGGTCTGAAAAACATTATCTTTATTGAATCTTAATAAGCAAATCATTCTTTAATATGATTTAAATAAAGATATTTTGAAGAATACGAAAAATATACTCTACCATCTAAACTTTTTTTTTATTATTGTATTTTTAAATTAAAAAAAAAAGATGGTTCCTTATTCAAATTTATATAAAAAACAGTATTTCACACAAAAATTTAAATTAATTTTCATTTCTAAAAAATTAAATTAAAAAAATTAAATTTTTATACACATTTTTTTAAATGCTAAGGCTTTTTTTTTTTTTTTTTTTTTTTTTTTTTTTTTTTAATATCAAAATTTTTTACTACAATTTTTTCTAAAAAATTTCTTTAAACTATATTATATAAGAATTGGCATTCAAATATGAAATACTCATAGTAATTAATTAAATTATAATATAAAGGTTTATTCATCAGGACAAAAAAAAAAAAAACTCTATATATCTGCAATAATTTTACTTTAGCTTTGAAAAAAAAAAGTTACAACATATTTTGTTATTTAGAATGCCAATTTATAAAATAGGCATAATAGTGTCCCCTTAAGTAGGCAAGGAAATAAACTTTACTTTGTGTACAGTATGCTAAATGTTGTCGAAACATTTAAACTTTAAAATGGTGTATAGCAATAGTAATATTTTTAATCCTTTGAATATATATATAAAAAAAAATCATGCCATATATTAAATTGTATGTCTAATAGATGCTTTGCTGAGTGATTAGGAAGAACATTTATATCGAATCTCCATATTTGAATCCTCGTTAAGATTAAAAAATTAATGTGATATTCAAAACACTTTAATAAATGGCGTAACTATTTCAGATGTTTGTCCTCCTACATTTTTAAATTGATAAAAGTTTTATTTCGCAATGCATTAAAAAAAATTCACCGTAATTTTTCTTTACAGTATATGTATTCTGATTGAAGATTTCTCCATAGTGCACATGGGCGTAGAAAATTTATAGTATGGTCTTGCACGTAAATGGTCTATATTATATTTTTGGTTTATACTCACAACTATGATGCCATATGGATGTATTAGGGCCTATGCCCGTTTAGAATAAAGCCCACAGGCTGTAAAATAAAATATTTGATATTTATGTAGAAAATTTATCTATAGCATGATCTTGCAGGTAAATGAAATAAATTGCACTTTTGGTTCTTAAGCATAACTATGAAGTCCCATGGATGTATAATTAGGACCCTTGCCTATTTAAAGTAATGCGCTATCTGTAAAACTTATCTATCATTTGATATTTGTAAAAAAATATGTATATTGTATATTTTCACTATATTTATACAAAAAAATAACAATACTTACTTGACGAATGCGTTGCCTTTAGTCAAATAATGTACCGAGTTTGAAAAAGTAATTTCCCTCATATTGCATGCCAACCAAACGGTATAGTGGTTAGCATACTAGCTTCTAGACCGCGAGGTTGCGGGTTCGAGTCCCGTGTAAGGCATGCTTGTTTGTAAATGTATGTTAGCTTGTCAAATGACGAATGTTTCGGCGCATTATAGCCCTTATGTTGCTGACGGTGCCAGATAATCTGAAAACAACCAACCCTCATGTTGCATACAATATATTTTAAATTATTACGAGCAGAAAGTATTTTTTAAAACAACGTGCGAAAAAAAATAATAATAATAATAATAATAATACTCGTGCGTCAAATAAGCGTTTTACCTCGTTTGAAAAGGTATTACTTTAACCTATAGTTGCATAAGTAACTATTAATACGTATATATTAATGTTGGCAAATATATATTAATGACCCATATATATTAGAGTTGGCAAATGTAGGCAATGAATTTTTTCTGTGAAAATATGTTATTTCTATATCAAGACTATATAAAATTTGAGCACGAAGCGTGTGGTAAAGTAATTTGCCCCATTCGGGTGAAGGTATTTGTTTATGCAACTAATTAGGAAAGTATTACTTTTTCAAAGGATACAAAATGCTTATTGGACGAGTGCGATAGCACGAGTTAAATAATTTGTCGAGTTTGAAAAAGGGATTTCCCACATGTTACATACAATTTTTTTTTTTAATCACGTGTAAAAATATCTTTAGTACATTTATCAACTAACATTGGTAACTCCATTCAATGATTCTCTTCTAAAAATGTCATTTTTATATCAAAGCTGTATAAAATTTGAGCACGAGCCGTGCGGGAAGGTAACTTTTCACACTAGGGCGGTAAAGTTACTTTCCCGCACTACTAGCAGTAAAATGCTACTTTCACCACAATTTCTGTTTTAACTGTTAAAAATTATAAAATAATGCTTAATTTTTTGCACGCTGTTATAAAAAGTTACTTTGCCGCACTCCTCGTGATAAAGTACTAATTTCGCCATGAATTTGAAATAAAAAAGCTTAAATGTTTGCACTTTATTATAAAAAAAATATTTACTCGTAAAATTTAAAAATCTTTTGGAATACTCTGCTGTGCTAAACACAAAAGCTGTATCTGGATCCAAGGTCAAAAGGAAAAATGAAGGTTTTGAAGTTTAACAATTACATGCACTTTAAGCTAACTTATTGACTAACTTGTTAACTTTTTTAATATTTCCCATGAAAACAAGATCATAACTTTACCATTCAATGTCATTTAATTAACATAAGTTTAAAATTTCAAATTTTACCATTATGTATAAAAAATTACAGAGAAAAACCTGGTAACAATAACTTAATTTGGTAAAAAAAAAAATTGCAGTTAAGATCCTTAGACTTAGCACGGCGGTATCATAGAAAAATTAGCCGATTCAAGCGGAAACATTTCCAGGTAAGTTACTTTTAGCATTTTGGACGGGAAACTATCTAAATACACAAAGTACTTTATTCATGTATTTTTTTATATTCATATATTTACATAGTGTAATGAAAGTATATAGCATTCGGTAATTTTTTTCTTTTTTTTCTTTCTTTTTTGTATTTCTCCACATTTTGAAAACCCTGATTTCAAAAAAACGGTCTAGAAAAAATGTCTGTCTGTAAGTACGTGGTTAGCATAACTCAAGTATAAATTGACCTACGATGTTCAAATTTGGTGTGCGGATTAGTGGTGGCCATGCGACCTATCATTAACGTTTTCGTTAAAATTGAGAATGCGCATAAGGCTGAAATCCTAAAAAGTCATGAAAAAAATCATGTTTTTCAGCAATTGCTAAAAAACGACTCTATCGATTTTGGAAAAAAAAAATAAAAAATCTTTGTGCTCATATGCTTAAGGTTCTCTAATCGTCCCCACTTTCGAAATTCTCGTAGAAGTTGAAAGTGCATTTAACACAGAGCTCTCTTCCCTTGAGAACCGTCCATCAACGATTGATTGTTTTTCTGTTTTACGCACAAGATAGAACAATGTAATGTCTACCGAATGACATAGCCAATTTCGCCATCTTGGCATAAGTGTTTTTTTTTTTTTTTTTTTTTTTTTTTTGCCCATGCAAAAATTATTGACAAAAATATCGTAAAACTGGCCATTTTTATTTAAATGAGTGAAAATATGAAAACGGTAAATAACACCATGAATTTTAAAGCAATGACCAATATTATAGTGCAATTGAAAGTTATGCGATCTTCCACACCCCTAGTTTTTTATAATACCATGCAATGTTATTTTTGCTAATGCAAAACATATTTATTATTTACATTGAATTCTGCAGAGAATTCACATTCTGAAAGCGCCTTTTTTCAAAAACGTGCTTTTTATGCTTCCCGAAAGGTAAAAAAATGGATTTTTAATATGCATACCCATCTATCGATCGAGAGGATGATGCGAAAATCGCTTATTTTTTAACAACTCGTAAAATGAGTCGCTTGATGTTGTTTATCATAATTAGGAGGTGGCTTGGGTTGACTCTCAGTCATTTAAGCTCTCCACTGATTTAATTACACCGTTACGCCCTGAGAGAGAAAATTTCCATTTTTTCTCTTCCACTTATGTTATCATATGTCCCCTTATTAGTAAAGAACAAGTGACATTAATTATTGGAAGTGATGCCTTATTGCTTCGATTTAACGTGGATATTGTTTACGAAAACTATGAAAATATTTTTCGCCTCCTCATAAATAGTTTTGAATTAAATATTAAAACTATTCAATGCTTTTAAGGTTGTATTAAGCTGTTTTATTATTATTATTTGCGATTTTTGTTAAAAGGGATCCGTCAACGAGTCCCTGTTCCGTAGAACTAATGCTTTTTTTTTTTTTTTTTTTTTTTTTGTACCACAATATCTGCATAAGTAATGCTTTAAGACCAGTATTACTTTTTCATGTATAACAAGAGTAAGTAGGAGTGTGGAACCTCGCACAACTTTCAATTACACTATAATACTGACATGTATTTGTGATGTGCCATTTACCGTTTTTATATTTTCATCATTCATTTAGCATAAATGGCCAGTTTGGCAATACTTTTGGCGATAATTCTTATGTGGGACTTCAAAAAAATAATAAAAAAAGTAGCCAAAATCATGATTTTGGTGATATATTTTTCGATAATTCTTATATCATCCTTTCTTATAAATGAAACTGGGGAGAGAAGAAAAAACGATCGTTGATGAGGTATGATCAAGGGAAGAGAACTCTGTGTTAAAGGCATTCGTTTTTCAACTTTTTACGCCATTAAGGCATTTTTAAGGGAATTTCGGAGGTGGGGATGTTTAGAGCACCTTTAGAGGCATTACCACAGAAATTTTGAACAAAATTTTTAAAGAAGTTTCTTAGCAATTACTAAAAATATGATTTTTTTTCAATGGCAGCTACCTTATGCACAGGCGCGATTTTGACGAAAACCTTAGTAGAAGATGCTTGTACCACCACCAACCAAATTTGAACATCGTAGGTCAATATGTTTGGGAGTTATGCTGACCACATACACACATACATACATTTTTTTCTAGATAACTTTTTTAAAATCAGGATGTTCCAAAACGTGGAGAAAAGCAAAAAAAATGTATATATATGGATAATTGAAAGTAATTAAGTATCATTAATAAAATTGAAAAGAAAAGGGTAATGAAAATATTGCAATCGATACAAAAATACAATCGATTTTTTTTCCTACACGTTTTGAAACACCCTGAGTTCTAAAAAGTGGTCTATAAAAATAATGTATGTTTGTGATCAGCATAACTCCCGAAAAAATTGATCTACGAAGTTAAATTTTTGAGTACTAATTAGTGGTGGCCATGGGATCTGTCGTAAGGGTATTCGTCAAAATTGAGCATGTGCATAAGGTAACCATCATTGGAAAAATCAGGTTTTTCAGCAATTGCTAAAAAAACCAGATATAACGATTTTGATCAAATCTACCGTGGTAATGCCTCTTAAGGTGTTTAAAACATCCCACCGCCGAAAAACTCGTAGAAATGCGATAACGGTGTAAAAAGTTGAAAAACGAATCTTTTAACACAGAGTTATCTTCCCTTGTACCGGCCATCAATGACCAACGATTTTTCTCTTGTGTTTCGCTTACAAGAAAGAATAACGTAGAGATTGAGAGGCGACTGCAATTTTTGGACCCCATCGAACATCATTCTGAGTTTTTTTTATAGAAATTGGAGAAAAGTGAGTAGATTACGAATTCACTGGTCTGTTGTGGCAAAAATGGCCGAAACTGGTCAAAAATCGACTTTTAATATGTTGAACTAAATCCAATTGCCGAATGCGCCACAACTTGCCAAATAATGAGTAATTTTTTTTTTTTTATGTGGTAACCCTCACTCTTTAATTTTTAATTCAGAAGGTTGAAGATGATTCGTATGTGTGACTATGACTTACTTGCATCTTTCACAAATGAGCCAAATTGGCAATAAACATTACGTCGCTGATGACGTAACTGATATCGCCAATTTGGCTTACTTTTAAAAGATACAAGTTTTCCGAGCCAGAGATCAGAAATCATTTGCACTTTTTCTCATTGTAAAAAATCAAAATACAGTGGGTTGCCAGACTAAAAAGTTTGTTCTCTTTTCGGCAAGTTATGACATATTTGGCAATCGGATTTTAGTTCAAATCATTCCAAGTCGATTTTTGATCAGTTTCAGCCATTTTTGCCACGGTCGAGCAGTGGATTCATAATCTGCACACTTGTCTCCAATTTCTATAAAAAATTTAGAATGATGTTCGATGGTGTCCAAATATTGCAGTTGCCTCTCGGACAAGTAAGAATTATTGAAAAGTATGATGCTAAATTCACTGTTTTGGCGATAGTTAGTAAAAGTATCGTCAAACTGGAGATTTTTATCAAATTAATGAAAATATAAAACCACGCACCTAGTTTTATAATTCATTGTTCGAAAAATTTTATACAAGCCAGCTTTCACATTTTTTTTTAAATGTATTAAATAAACAACTATTTATTTTCCTTTCAAATTTGGTTCATCATATTTTATAACTGTGGCCGATATAAAAATTCCATATTTTAAAGCAATACATTGTACATATTGCAGTAAAAATCAATAAAGCGTTAAGTCTATTGGACAGAGACAGAACTATAATCTCTCTTAAACTGCATAAAAAATTTTTAGAACGAATATGTTCAGTAAAAAAACATTTCTGAAGAATCGTAAGTTTTTTAATGATTATTGGTCGTATTATTCGATATATTATAGATTTGATTTTTACATAAGAAGTATAAAAAGTACACCTATACCCATTATAGTATGAACCTGTTTATTGAGATTTGATCAAATACCCCAACTAGTTGTGATGGTAAAAAACGACAAAAAATAACTATACTTACATTATTTTAAACCATTAATCACTGTAATCAATGAGGAACCACTTTTGCTATCGCCATGTTATTGTATAGTATATTGTTAACATGAGCTGTCGTTTTTATATTCTATTTTACCAAACTAATTTTACACTTAAAATAGAAAACTTGGAATTAAGCAGAAAACAGACGATGATGCTTATTATTGTGCACAATTTAATTCATGGTTTCAATTTTGAAAGCGATTTCTTACAAATAGAGAATTAAACGAACTTATATTTGCATCATTCCTGTGATTTAACTTGAATTTTTCTAGTACATAGTAGTCAAACAATGAAGCTACGTAGGTAATGGGGGCTCCCGATAACTTTGCGGTAGAGTATCGAGCTCATAACCGGAGGGTTGCTGGTTCGGGCCTCTGTCCGCTAAATTTCGGTGTGTACCTAATGCGGCCTGGTGCACATTAAATCTGTCGTGGCCTCAATGTCCTCTCGTTGATGTGGTGGGGTCGGAGAGAGGGGTTTACACTAGAAGATTTCGATCTCGTATTCTTCTAGATGCTCAAAATTACGAGACGTATTTGGCTGTGTTAAGCATTTTATAAGTGGCAGAAATAGACAGTCGGTGGTTTCAAAACAAAACAAACAAAACAATACGTAGGAAATTTCTCCTTAAAATATAGTCTTTTTCGCAACTTTTATAATTTCCTACACAAATAGAGCATTAAAGTTCTCTTTTTTTTTTTTTGAAATACTTGTATAAAATATTTTCAAAATAAAATTTAAATTTGCAGGGAAATTGTGGCTGATAGTTTAAATATAGGCTGTAGTTTGTAATTGAATTCGAATGTTAACTACAATATTTTTTTTTTTTTTTTTTTTTTTTTTGTAGAATGCTAATTTAATTTTGAATGAAACCTAACATTTTTAAAAGAGTATTGAATCGTTTTAGTTTTATAAAAATCTAAATTCATAGAACCAGATAAAAAAAAATTCCACAAATGTGTTCGTACACTATAACATTTTCTGATAATTTCATTAATAATTTTTTTTTTTTTTTTCATTTTAGTGACTTTAAAAAAATTGATTGCCTGTAATATTTGCCTTTTATATTTATTATAGTTATTATTTGAAATGGTTTGTAGTCGTAAAGAATTAACAAACAGCAGTCTGAAATTGATCATATTTGATCTTAATATTAGTCAATGTATGGCTAATATATTAAATTTATTCCACTTAACTATTTAATATGTAATAAATTGATTTAAACAGGAAAATAGAATTCAAAACCAGCCAAGAAGAGATTGGCCAACATAGTTATATGAATGTGAAAAGAGACTTATTGAAAGAAAATTTGAGGAAAAGTCCACGTTTGTACTCTATTAAAGTTTCTTCAAAATGTAAGGAAAATTTTTTGACATCAATTTTATATGAAACTGTTTGAAAAGTAGTTAGATCAGCTGGACTACATGGATGTTCTACCCGAAGAAAAATTGTGTAAATGCTAAAAATACAAAGTTTATCCTTTTCTTTAAAAATTAATGATAAATAAGCCAGAAACATGTTGGAATCATGTCTTATTTGAAGATAAAAACAAATTTAACAACTTTGGTTTCGATGGCCGCATTATTATATGGAAAAGAAAAAATTATGAACTTAATCCTAGGAACTTTGTGGGAACATTAAGTATGGAGGTGAAAATCTCCTAGTGTATGGGTACTTATCAGCATTAGAACTAGGTAAATTGGTATTTAATGATGGAATAATGAATCATGAACTCTATTGGAATATTTTGAATAATAAATTAAATTTGTCAACCCAAAATTTGATTATTACAAATAACTCTATTTTTAGCAAGGTAGCACACCATTCGAGCACACAGCATTTAATTATCGCCTCTGTTGCCTCTATAATTGTTCACAAAATCTAAAAACACTACCTTAGTCGACAGATTTGAACTCGAAAAAGCAAATTTGGAGAAAATTGGAAGCCAAAGTAAGAAGACACGACATTAAAACGAAAAGCCAGCTAAAAGCAGTAATGATCGAAGAATGGAGGAACATTGATACAGAAATTACAAAAAAAAATAAAAATATATATATATATATAATTTATACTCAGATGCATTAAAGTTGTTCTGATTGGTAAAAGGTATCTTATGAATTAATAGTTTAGCAAAATATTACGGTTAATACTAATACGTAAAGCGAAATGTTAAGTGTACGCAGACTTTTGGGAGATTTTTTTTTTTTTTTGCTTTTATGTTAATAATTTTTCTAAAAAACTGTTTTACTATTCCTGAAATATATTTTATGTAGTTTTATTAAGTTGAAATTATAGATAATATTAAAAAAAAATCCTATTCTGAAATATTACAATTTCAGAGACATAATGTAGTATTTGATTAAAATTTGAACAAAGACTTTAGGGAGCAACCGAATGTTATTTTTTGGTGCAACGGATTTTTAAGTAAGTATGTTACTTATATTAAGATATATAATACGTTAATATATATTCATATATTAATATATGAATATATATAGTTATATAGTTATAATAATTCATTCGTTCGTATTTTAGTTTTTTTTTTTTTTTTTTTTTTTTTTTTTTTTTTTTACTGTCACATTGATTCAATATATTAAAAAAAAAAAAAATATCACTTTTAACGTATCTCCTTATCATAAACTATTTTTGGTATATTAGAGCGTTAAGTATTAGCCTAAAAGATATTTTAAAACCATGGATAATACAAAAGAAAGAAATCTAAAACCTCAGTGAATATTTGAAATACAAATATTTGAAAACAATAAAAATTGGAATTTACACTATCTTGACCAATTAAAACTAAATTTATTCTGTGAAATTTCGTAAAATAAGGGGACTGAAACGTGTAGTATCAGAAACAACTAATAAAAATTCCCTCTAATTTTTTTTCACACCGAAACATGAAAAAGAAAGATACAAATCTGCATAAAGCCATTTCTTTCAACTTTTCCTCTTCGATAAATTCAATTTATTCTCTCTCTTTCTTTTACCAATCAGACAAAGTGAAGAACTTTTTATCGAAGCGAAGACTGACTTCAATTTATAGAGAGAAACATATTATTTTAGAGGTGTGACTAAAGCAAGATTCTATTATTTATTCCTGTCACATTTTATCTCTCTTCTTTTAAATGAAGTTATTCGAAACGAATTTTAAAAAAATTTGAACTTTCAAAATTATTGGGGTGTTTTTTAATTCATGCTTATTTCATTCTTCGTAATAAAAAATTTTAGGAAATCTTTATTTGATTTTTTTTCTACACATTGGAAAAAAAAATTAAATTTCCAGAATCACCTTCTGAAATCAAATACGCATGTTTTTTATTCAAATACTATTATTTTAATTTTCAATGTGTTTTTAATAATGAACTCAAGCGTTTATTGTTTTTTTGTTGTTGTTGTTTTTTTCACTTTTTTCTTTTTCCAAAGTGAATGTCAATTTTGCAAAAATTATTTCTATTGAGCGTTTTCAATGATATTGGATGCTTATGTATAATACCGTTCTATGAATTGAAAAAAAATTCTGAATGATGGCTATATTCTGTATTCTAATTGAAGAAACAAAAAAAAAAAAAAAAAAGGAGAGTGTAATTCTGGAAGGTTTTTAATAATTATATATTTTTTCTCATGAGAGGTCATCTACTTATTAAAACTAAACCAAACTTTAAAAAGCTGAATGACTATTTATATTCAGCATTTGAAAAAAAAAAAAAAAGAAAAAAAAATATTAAATGCCAAATTTCATACTTTTCCAACGAGTTGTTAGAAATTTGAATGATGACAAGGGAATGACAAATTAATTTTAACAAGATTTTTTTTTTTTTTTTTTAAGCTACGCGTTGTTGAATAATTAATTTATTTTAAGAAGATTTGTTTCAAATGATAGTTTGTTAAAGGCAAAACATAAATAACATGATTTTTTTAATAATTAATCTTTAATTAATAAAATAATTTCTAAATATATTTTTTGCTATCATTATATTTATCATAGTCAAACCCCACCCCCTTTACCCTGCAAACATTGTTTTTTTTTCACATTTTGACGTTTGAATTTTAATTTTTAAAGTTTCATTGAGGTAAAAAAAGTCGATGTAAAAATGTTAATCCTTTCTTTTATCTTTTCGAAGTGTTAGAAACATAGGTAGGAAACTTTATATTTTTCGTTATTAGATTCAGATAGTCACGCACGAATATCGAATTATGAAATCCATTTTGCAACTCGGAACTTTTGGGAGGTATACATCAAATTTATTTATTTCTAAGTTCTCTCCGGTGATCGAATCAAATTCCTAGATCAAAAGCAACAACCGCTCCTAACACGTGAGACGACTCCGATTCAATTCCCAACTTAAATGCTATGTACTCTTTGTTTTCAAAAATAGACAAACGGAAATTACGTTTTTAAAGTAGGTATTTTCCAAATTCGAAGCTTCTCCCATTCAATAGATAAAATACAAAGAAGTTTTCCTTAAAAGATCATTCTTTAAGGCCTTTTCACTTGAAATTTCGACAGTTCAATAGTTTAGATGTTAAGAAATTCTTGCGCGGTTATAGCCTGTATATAAATCTTTTTGCATCATGAAAAGAAAAATGGGGTTGCAAACAAATTGTGTTTGAAACTATAATAAGGTTACAAAAAAATTTATTTCGAAAGTCACAGGGAAATTTATGAGCACTTCAAAAAGACGAAAAAACGTACATATTAGACAATTACTTAATATATTACAATCTTATGTAAAAAATATAAAGAGCTTCCAAAACGATAGGAATATTTACAAAAAACTTTTCATAATTTTCTGATAATATAGGGATTTAACAAGCTTGTATTCGTATTCAATGTTCCATTACATTGAAAAATATTCCCCAAGTTTAAAAAAGTAGGTTTTATTAATTAAATAACAAATGTAATATTTTCTTCTTTAGCTTAGTGAAACATATAAGAAATAAGTGGGACCTAATTAGCACAATTTACATCGAGAATGAATTTTATCAATGTTAGATAAAACCATAACGGTACACTTTTAAATGTGTCACTAATATATGTTAATTTATGTTTCCGGTCTTAATTAGACTACTTATGAAGTGGTCCCATCTTCAACTATTTTAATTGAGGTACATTAAAATTAATTTCTGACTGAGATTTTTTTACTAATTTCGCATTAACCTATTGTTAAACATGACACAATAAATGTAAGTAGTTTCCGAGTAATTTTAGATTATTACATGTAACGTCCTGAAACTAGGCTTGGGCGATGTTAACATTTCTGCATCGCTATATATCAGGAAGCAAACATCACGATGTCACGATATATCGCGATGTTAACTATATATATTATAAAATTTTATTAAATTCGTGTATGGAAGGTTATTTTAAATAACATGAGCAGCGACAAAATTATTTTCAGGGGGATACACAAAGCACACGAGGAGTATAAACCGGTTATTTTTTATTTTGGTTTAATCTGGATTTTTCAATTTCTCTATCTTAAGGAAACTTTACTTCGTTATTATCCAGCAGAGGGGAAGGGGGGGGGGCAAGTGCACCTCCTTTCACCCTCCTGGGGGCGCCCATGTCGGTAATTGCCCTATCGCCTGTCTTCAACTAATAAACAGTCAAACTCCGTTAATGCGAAATTGCTTAACATGAAATCCCGCTTAACACGAAGTTAAAACAAGTCTCTGTAGTTAAAACATAACATTAATTTATTCACTTAACACGAAATTCGGTTAAAGCGAACAATTTCAGCGGCCCCATTGATTTCACGTTAACGGGGTTTGACTGTAGCATATCACCCAAGTTGAATTTGGATTCGAACCGGACGTATCAAGGACAGCAGTGTAACGTAGTCAAATGGAGTCCTTAAGCAAATCATTTTTCGATCCAAAAAACTTTTATGCTTAGCAATTAAAAAACATGAAAAAAATAAAATAAAATTTGGATTGAGTAATTAATCTCATGGAAATAAATAAACTTTATTCAAATTGTACTAACTATAAAAATTTATAAAGCATTTATTTACTTACCAGTCAGAAGAGAAAATCTTTCAACTTAAATGGAAAAAAATCGTTTATATACGAACTAGAGAAACAACTGTCCATGTGCTAGTTCACATTGATTTTGGCAGATATAACAAACAGAAATAACCAGATTAACTTAACTGGGTAAAAACTAGACATAAATTACCGCGGCCGAATGATGCAATCTCCTTGCGTTAATAAATAAAGCAAAATAAAATAATAGCAAGATAAAAAAAATCTTGAAGTTAATATAAAAGATTGCAAAATACAAAAGTGTAATATTTTATTTCTTCCAAGTTAGAGAAATAATAAAGGGGGGAAAAAATCAAAAATGAAACACAAAAAGTGTAGGAAATGCTCAATTGAATTCCGAAAATAGACATCAAGGTCTTATATCTGATGACTATTAAATGAAAATCAAAACGTTTTCCAAGTGTTGAGAGAACAACATAAATAATGTTCAAACAATAAATCGAATACTTCTTTTATGGAATCTCCAATATTACTAGACTGCTGGTGTCCCCCACCTCGCAATTTCAATACACATCCCACATGCGTAAGTGGATACAATTACCACGATACGGTTTTTTCTAATGAAATATCGGGCATCCGCAAAAGCAAATGGAAATCGTCTCAAACGGCCCGATGTCGACGGTATCACTATATTTCTATACAATATTGGGAACATCTCTCATATGCAAGGCAGGGTGGATACGATTAGCACGATGTGAGCTTGCCGATGAACAGGGCCGTCGCTAAGAATTTTGGTTGGGGGGGGCGTAGACATCCTTTTGCCGACTGAAATCAAGGCACGTCGGTGTAAATGTAGAAAATATAAATTAAGGTGCTAATAAATTGTTAACTAATTTTTATTAATGTAAAATTAACGTATACATAATTTTTAATTAATATATGAATAATTGCTGCATAATTAATTATTAATTAATGTAAACCTAATTGTTAATGCATTTTTTTTTATTTAATTGTGAATTGTTTTATTTAATGTGAAATTAGTTTGAATTATTTTTAAATTACCGTCTAAACAATTTTTAATATTTTATGGCATTTTATCAATACGTACTTAATGTCAAATTTTAAGTAAATTCCCATCACATTATAGTTGAAGATCCTTCAAATTCATTTAATTTTTAATTTCTTTTTAGTAAATTAACCCTTCCTCTCCAAACAAAGGAGATTATTTTTGAAAACGTTTTTATTTGGGGGCAGGGGGGGGGGACATTTATACTTTGCAGATAGATAGAATTTCCCCCCACAATCTTAAACCAATTCAGTAAACTGAAAAGTACAAGTGCTTCATTTCGATACAACTTTTTTTTTAATTTTCAAATTGCAGTTTCAAAAAAAAAAAAAAAATAATTAAACGTGTAAAAGTGGTTGGAAAATAGTACTTTAACACAGAATTAAATAGATGAAAATTATTGATCAAATAGGTGACTTTTGTAAAATGAATTGTATAAAGGTTGATCAAAAAACAAATTCTGGAAAAATTCTTTTTAAAATTCTGGCGGACTATTGCTACTACGGAAAATTCCCTACGCAAAGCACTGAAATTTTTATAATAGATACAATGTCAGGGACATAAGAAACATGCACTTGCACTCCTTCCCCTCTGGGTTTCGAAAAATAAAGCAACGTGGAAAAAAAGTGGTAAAATTTACAAGAAAAAAATATATATGGATATTAATTCATCAATTTGAACAGAACATTAATGAACAATTATTAACTAACATCCAATTAGGAAATCCGATTCCCATCTTCGAAAAATCAAGGATTAAACAAAAACTTTTGTCGCCTTACATCTCCCTGCAAATAATCATGTAGGCGTTCATGGACACTATAATTACATTGCAAAAGACAATTATTATTAAAAGCGATTTGTTAATTATTTAATTTTTAAATACTTTTTAACACATTTTCCTAACTAAAAAAAGAAAAGATTTTGATTTTTCTTGAAACGTGTGTTAATAGTAAAACTTAATTTTTTTGTAACAATGCAATCCAGGAACCTACTTCTTAAAAGTAGTTACTTCGAGTATATATTTTTATCAAAATTGCTGGATTTAATTAACTGATTTTTTTGTGGTTTTTCACTGAAGTTGTATGGTTTTTCAGCAATAATTTCTGCAAATATTACTCATTTTTTGAACAATAATCATATGTTCAAGAAGGAAAGTATACTTGAAAATGCTAGGGTTTTTTTTTCTAAGCGGGATTAAAAATGAAATGGATTACTTTAGCATTAAACCAAACTATAATATTTATGTGCAAAAAGGTAAGTTATTCGCAACTAATTGAACTTCGAATTTAGTGACAAAATACTCTATAAAAAAGCATGCCATAATTTTTAGCACAACATACCAAACTATATAAGAATAGTACGTGTGGGGTTTTTGAGGAAAGGTGTGGGGGGGGGAGGTATTCAAATCTACAGTGTTAATACGATCTTGAGGAAGAACAAGTTGCACATTTGATGATCAAAGCAAGAGAAACATCACTGTCAACATGAAATTTCCAAAAACCCACCCCCATTTCCCTTAACCACACATAATGGTTATGATCCTAATTTGAGATTTATTGATCCAATTTGAAATATTTTTAAAGGTATTTAAACTAAAAAATCTTAGTTTATCTGAAAGACAATTTTTTCCCGATGTTTCGAATATTAAAGTGGTGAAATCCAGGATAGGTTGGTTGGCTGTTTTTCAAATTTATTAGGCGCAAGGGCAACACAAAGACCAAACTGCGTCAGAAATCGAGGATAGGAGTGAAAGGTTGGTTGGTTGGTTGTTTTCAGATTATCTGGCGCCGTCAGCAACACGAGGGCTATAATGCGCCGAAACATTCGTCATTAGACAAGCCAACATACATTTACAAACACCCATGCCTAACACGGGACTCGAACCCGCAAAGTAGTGAAAGGATACTCACAATTTGCAATACACTGAACCTGGTTGTATTGGACAATGTCGGTCCACAGCTATTTGAGCACGGGGAACATTAAGAATTTTAGATAGTATTATAATAAACCTTTCAATACTTTTCCAAAGATTATTTTGTGAGAATAAATTCGATATCGCCTTCCAGTTTACAAGTGGCATGCATTATTTTGGGAATGCATTTTCAATATATGAAGTACAAGATGGTCATAAAGAAACTTTGCCGATATGTGGGCCTCTAGCTTCCGTTCCGTTAAACAGATCGAGATGAAATTTCAGGTATAGTTATTCAGAGGTATGAGCTCGAGATTCTGTGAATTTCAACAAATGGTGCTCACGGTTATGGTTATAGTTACATGCACGAAATTGTCAAATGACAACGTCTACTTTTTCCTGTCGCAAAATGCTCAGCGCGTAAGGAAACCCTAAAGAGAGATAGAACGGTACGTGTATCACAAAAAAAGGACGCATTATGCACGCACCAAAAAAAAAGCTCTGCGAACGGCCAACAAAAACGCGATTGAGGCGCAAGATGGAAATTTGCATTTGACAGAGGCTAAAGTTCACATGAGTGCCATCACAGGCAATTTAATCCGTTTTCTAAGCTGAATATTTGGTGAGCGGCCTCCATTGCTTCGATCGTGTTTTTGTTGGCAGTTCTGTATTTTGTGCGTCCGTTTTTTGTGATACACGTACCATTCCAACGTTCTTTAGGGTTTTCGCATGCGGTGATCATTTCTCGATAGGAAAAAGTAGGCGTTGCTATTCGTAACTATAACCGGGGTAATCGTGAGCGCCATTTTGCTGAAATTCACAGAATTCCGACCTCATATCTCTGAATAACTATACCTGAAATCTCATCTCGATCTGTTGAATGAGACTGCTTTTAGAGATCCATATATCGGCAAAGTTTCTTTACGACCATCCTGTACATAACATCATTTACGGAGTTCTACTTGACATTAATTGCAATAACTTTGTAAAATGCGGGTCAAATTTCGTAAACAAAATTTTGGTGTTTAGAAATTTTGTATAAAACCTTTAACTCATATGATGTACATTACATACTTTATGTAAATGACGTTTATTGTGTATGTCATGGTTTTTGAGGCGTTATCTGACGTACCACAAATACAAGTGTATCATCTACTGTAACACATCAAAGTTATCTAATGTCAGTGAAGATATTAATGATTAGATTATTTTAATGTTTCTGTTAAAAAGGATATACTTACTCCAATTCAAAATTGCCGACCGTCAACTGAGGCTGCATTGTGATCACAATTTTATAATACTAATGATGAGTTTAATTATTTGTACTTTTTCCGTTCAATATGTTTTGAAACATCCGTCAGTAGGGATTTTTAAAAGAAGGGATGAAATTTCAGAAATTTGCCGACTACCAGCCTTTCTAAAAACTTAGGGTAATATTTGCGTTCGCAGTCCATCATAATAGCCGGAAAAAAAAGACACTGACTCCCTTATAATAAACTTCTATTGTAAAAATGCCGAATCGTCAAACTCGGGTCACGCTGCATTCAGATATTTTTAATATTTTTGTTCATTTTTTTTTTTCCTATTTAATTCGATTTTATTGTGGATCGACTTTAGAAAAAGAAAAATCTCGATAAAATTTTTAAAAATGTGCCGACTGTTCAACTTTCTAAAACTTTGGGGGGGGGGGGGCGAGTCGCCCCCCGTTCCCGTCGTCCCTGCCGATGAAGTACCGCGCAAAAGCAAATGGAACTAGTTTCAAACGGAGCGGCGCGGTGTCAACGGTTTCAATACGTTTCTATAGTGCTTTAGAAACACCGGGCATGAATCGTTGCCACGGTTCTTCGTCCTTGAAGTGCTAGGCAAGTATCGTTCTCTCGTCAAAAGAGATCGCGATGTATCAGTTTGGAGAAAATAGTGACACCGGTTTGACGATGTTGATTTCATACCGTTTTTTTCCGATATATCGATACATCGCCCAAGCCTACCTGAAACACGGGTCCATTCACTTGCTTTCATGCGGGGAAACTAAAAATTAAGTTAATCAATACTGAAGTTTGCCCTTAGTTCATAAATGGCGTGTTTTTCCCCTTAATAAAATGAAATATTATATTTAGGATAAATGAAATGTTCTATGTGGAATGAAAGTTAAAAATAGGATTTCGTATTAAAATTTTCAATTTTGAACCAAGCATATAAAGAATAAAACATATTACTATAGAGCAAACCTCAATATAGTTTCTTTTTTTTTTTTTTTTTTTTTTTTTTTTGCTTCTTAAAACTCATAAAATGAAACTTACAAGCAAGTTAAATCGAATTCAAAATACAATAGAAAGTGAAAATAATCGCTCCCCCCCCCCCCCCCCCCCCATCTCCTCAAAAATTTAGACTCTTTGAAGAAGGTGCCAAATTAATAAAAAAGAATTTAATCTTTATTCAAGAAATTGCTTGAGAGCTTCAAAACTAATGATTAATAATCACACCTTTGATAATTCGCATCGAACATTTTGCGTGCATTATTAAGCAGTTGAAACGTTTATTTGGTTTTTAATCGCATAATTAATTTAGCAAAAATAAAGATTCGTTGGGGGAAACAATTATTTTTTAATAATTATAATTTATTTTATCAATTAGTCTTACTATAATCTTTTAATATTTCTCAATAGATTACTGATAGTGGGAAAACCTCCAAATAACACATTTCTAGAGACTCGTTATTCTGACTTTATTCCCTTGTAACTTTTTTTTATTTACCAAAACTGTATATTAATGGTTAATTTTTTTTATTAATTAGTTAAATGAGTCGAATTTTTTTTTTCCCCAATCGACTCAATTTTAACCGTCAGTGTGAGTATATGAATCGGATTTCTCTAAGGCAGTTTCTTTAACGGCAGGCAATTTCTTTAAAATACTAGGCCCCTCTCTGGTAAGTACTACAATTTAGATTTTGATATATCTGAAAGAGTTTGCTTTATTGGCAATAACTATTTGAGAGTTGATGTGAGAAAGGAGGGGATTAGTCGTCATTTTGAAAAGAGAGTGATTGACTGTATATTAGTAGGTGAAGAATGACAATTTCTATCTTATACATATATATGCATATACATATATATTCAGCTTTTAAAAAGTAAAAAATAGGAAGTTTTTGAGGACTTTTTGATGGCATTTAAAAATTTTAAAAGTCTCGTAAATATGTAGCGACAAAAACTTATTGTTTTCTTACACATAAATTTAAAACATTATATTGTAAAAATCAATTGACAAACAAACAATTTAAATAAAATTTAAATAGAATTCAAGTGAACATTAATGAACAAGGATGGACAATAAAAGCTTTATCGACCCTTATATAAAAACCTATAAAAAATAAGTAGTGTTTAAGGATTTTAAAGGACCGCGTGAACCCTAATATATGTTTGACGTTATTTTATCTTTGTCGGGTAAGAGCCAAAACACACAAATAGCTATTTTTCATTGAAATTAAGTTGAACTTATATTTTGACATTATAATAATTATTCAGTTTGGATTCAAAAAGAGTAATAACTTTTAATAATCCTACACTAAATTGATGCAGCTTTATTCAAAGTTATGGGATAAAAAACGAATTGAGAATGATGTTTTTAGAAGTGTTTCAAAAACAACGAGACTGTGAAAAAATCAATAAAGAAAGCAATATTTTTTTTTTTTTTAAATCCTCCAAATGTTTTGAAATTATAAACGCAAATACTAGAGTGAGCTTACTAGATTAGAACGATTTATTCACTACATTTCAAATATCAAAATTTTTGAAATAAGACTTTGATAATAAAATTGTTTATATTGTGGTAAGTGCTAAGCTAAACCAAGTAAAATCCCTCCAATACATTAAAA
Source organism: Linyphia triangularis (assembly GCA_963978545.1). Classification (NCBI taxonomy): domain Eukaryota; kingdom Metazoa; phylum Arthropoda; class Arachnida; order Araneae; family Linyphiidae; genus Linyphia; species Linyphia triangularis. The sequence continues at coordinate 46,928,741 of OZ021726.1, read as the reverse complement.
ACACAACCCATTATTTTAAACATTCGGTGCCAAAACAAAACTCACCATTAGATAAGATATTAATCTGAAATAAAAGAAAATGTTACATTATTTAGGTATTGAATGTTTACAATGAAAAATGTTGGCACCTAACCAGTACAGCATTACTTTCACTGCCAAAATGTTTCACAATGATTTGTCTTTATGCGCCAACAAAGTGCGTTGCTTCTTTAGAATAGTATCCAATCTGACTTTCTGAACTACGAGATATTTCATCTTTTTATAAATAAGGGATCCCCAATTTGAATTTGGCACAGACTCAATTACATTATAGTAATAGTGAAAAGTATCATGATAATATATCCTCTTCCCAGATAAAACATACTACATTCCATTTTTTTTAGAAAAAAAATAGGATAAACCAGTCTGCTAGAAGTTGCTTAAAGAGTATTTATAATTCAATGACAATTCCGCTCCAACCGTGTTTTTATATATCAAAGAAAAAAGTTTGAGTATTAACTAGTTAAGTCAATGGAGAAATTGTAATGTATCAGAAAATATAAAATTTGTTGATTAATTCAAAAGACAATACAGTTATAAGCAAAAGCTATGTGATAAAAAATCTAAGCTAATTATATTAAAAAATAAACTTAATAATCTGTTTGACAATTGATTTTTTGCTCTTATGAAAATTGTTTTTATTGTTTACAATTTAAAATGTCAATAGTCATAGAATTTTTTATTTATTATTGTTTTTTCTAGAGGTGCATGATAACCCCTCTGATATTTCCAGAATTTTGAATTTCTATGATTATTTCATGTTTTCCATATTTTTCTTTTTACTGACCACAATAAAACCCATTACATATTATGAAAACACAGAAATAAGAAATATATTAATAAATAAAATTTGATTATCAGTGTACAGTATATATTTAACCTTAATTAAAAAAAAAAAAAAAAAAAAAAAAAATCCTTTCCCCTCAATACAGTTCTAATTCGCTGAGTTACACCATAATTGCAATGATTCTTCGGTGACACTCGAGCCAATAAATAGAAACCAAACACAAATTCAAGCTTTGAAAATGCGTAAACTTATTATTGGTCGAGTCTCATAAAGTGGCTTGCCATTCAAATCGTTTCCTTAAGAAACACTCGGCGTCGTTTCCCTCGAGTGAAAAACCACCTCATGGATTACAGAAGATTGCAAACACGACAAAGAATGAATGTGTTTTTTTTATTCGTTCTCTTCCAACTGCTTTCGAAGAGAGGAAGGGTGATGTTAAATCCTCTCAAGAAGACTTCTCGCTGACTAACTGAAATGAAGCCTCCATTCAACAAAAATGAACTGATGTGAAATGAGGGCTTCCCCTCTCCGATGGCTTCTTATCTCGTTCGACATCGAAAAGAATTTGAATTCAATTTAAAAATATTCGCATGGAAGGATGAATATTCGATTTAATTACCTACGTATTTGGAGCGGGACTGTTTTATTTTTATGGTTCGTTGTCTGCTTTTCGCTTTAAATGTCGCGACTGGGTTTTCAGTTTTTCGTACAATTTGAATCGGAATTGGCATTTGTATTCTCTTCAAAATATTCACTTTTTATTCAAATGATAATGCATTTAAGCTGTAACCAGTTGAACTAGATCAGCTGTTAAATTGAATAAAGTCGTTTTAAAATATATTTGTAGAGTTGAACTTGGTTTTCAAAAGAAACCAATACTGTTTTCAAGCTATTGTAGCAGAAAAACCGTGATCTAAACTGTCAAATAAAACCCTTCTTAGGCATCAATTTTTCTATAGAGGAAATATATTAATAAACGAAAGCACAACAAAGTGTTTGTTTATATTTGTTGGATAAGAAGCAAGTTGAGTCGTCATGGTTACTGTCATTAAAAGGCAGTTTCCACAAAAATGTCTATTACGATACTTCTCTCTAACTTTCTCCTAAGAATATAATTTTACAAACATTTATGAAGGGAATTTTACAAATGAAAGAGAATTTTACAAAGGCTTATGAAGAGAATTTCATAAATTCTCATAAAAGAGAACTTTACAAATATTAATGAAGATAGTTTCAAAAATACTTACAAAGATGGTTTTGCTAGTACTTATCAGTTCTTTTAAATGCATGTGAAATTAGAAGGTGGTTAAATTAGAATGCACCATTTCAGCATTTTCAATTGAATTTTATATAAACCTACTAATATTATCTAGACCTTCATATTCTTACATTAACAGTTAAGGTTTAATGAATTGCAAATTGGCTGATCACCGTTTCTGGTACTTCTCCGTCCTAAGTACTGGTTAAAGCTTGATGTGGGAATTTTTTACTTTCATTTCACTGGTCAATAGTGTATATAACATTAGTAGTTTTGTCTGGGAAGGTTGATCAATGCACAGATGAACAGAGCCTTTGACTAAGCTTCTCCCTATATAGTTTAAAATGTAAAAGCACTAGTAGAATTAAATTTTAAACAAAATAAAAAACCAAGGAAGAGCCCTTTACTTATTTCGAGTCATCAAAAATTTTTATTGTCGAAGCCCCATACACAAGCAATATTTTAAGTTTCTGATGTATAACGAAAATCTCAAAAAGGTTGTTAAGATGTTTATTTCTGTAATATGAGAGATAATAATTTAGTGTAAATTGCAAATATTCTTAAAATAATATAAATAGTCATAAAAAGACAGTGCGATTTTCATGTATAATATAATTTAAAAGTTACAGAATTATAATTTTATACAGTCTTTGTATGATAAAAGATCAGTATAAAAAGGTTCCATAAGTCAGTTCACATTATTTCAAAATATTATCTACCATTAATTGCTCATTCAAAAGCGTGACTTGCACCATTTAGAAGATCCATGTGATGAGGAAAGTTAGGAATAATTAACAATGCAATTTTACTCTAAAAATTATGAATTATTTGCATCTAAGAAAATCATGTAATGAAATCCAGTCTTTCATCAAGAGAAAACTTAAACCATAAAAACAGATGGAAGAACATTACTACCAGCGACATAAAAATTTATTATTACAAATAAAGATACGCTAATCCTGTCAGTTTTAATGATAGAATGTTAATTATTTTTGTATTTATGTAACTTGATCTCAGAAACATGTATGCAATTGATCTTTCTTTTTCCTACTACAGCTGTATACAAATTGAAATTCAGTGGCTCTTAAAATAAAATTTCCATTATAACCTCACTATTATTTTATGATTCATTACCTATTTTTGAGAAATTTAGCTATAAATACTGATTCCCAAAAATCTATGAGTTAAAGAAGTAAATCTCGTAACATCCTTTTTGGGAAATCCTGTCAACAGCATTCACTACAGCTCAATTCAATCTCATTAGATTTATTTGGACAAAACATTGACAGGTATATAGGTAGTAAAAATACAAAGGTTGAGAAACCTCAGTTCACACTAAGTCACCAAAAGTAATATATCCCACCAGTAATTACTCATGAATATGATACAATTGAACATTACGTAAGAAATCCTAAAATTCTTTCAAAGCATTACTTTTTTTCACCCTGATTATAAAAACATGCGACTTTTCCAAAATATACATCAATACAAGAAGATATTCTTTCTAAATCGATTAAAAAACTTCTCCCAACTCTTCCTCGACCCAATTAAGAAAGAAGTCATTTGAACATACGTTTGACAATTTGCGACAAAACGTTTCGATTCAACTATTTCTCATTTGCAAACTAGTTAAGGCGAACAAGATACTTTGAAAGAATAAATCGAATAAAAGTATCATTTTGTAGCGCTTACGTTTACGATGAAATGGTGTTTCACACGGTCATAAAACTTGAAAATCCTTTGTTGGAATGAAGCCAAAAGATTATTTTATTTTCGTTAGCCTATGGCCTCTATTACAACAAGGAATCTAGATTTATGGTAAAGAGACACATTTAATGAAAATATGGGCTTTAAATGAGTTAGTAAGTATTTAATTGATTTTTTAGAAGAAATTTTGTTTAAAAGAGCTTTTGTTATATTATTATTTAACAGAAAATTCTAGCACTTGGAAGTTTGTCAAGACCCCCTTCATACAAATCACACAAATTGTACTAATTTCAATAACACAATTGTAGAAATTTGGAATTCCTGGATCATTTAAAATAGTTTCTGAAATATGATTTTCGATACAGATTTATAGACTTTTTAGATTCAATTGTAGAGTACAATATTGAAGATGTTATTGATTGGCATCGGTAAATAATCTTGTAGCAGAATATTTCTGGGTTTGCAGCAACAAAGTTTTAGATCTAAAATTCTTACTGCAAATAGAGAGGAGCATTTTTCCGTGAATATTTAGTTTCAATTCTTAAAAAGTAAAATAAATATCACAAGATAAATAGGATCAGTAAGTATATATTTTATTAAACTTCGGTTAAATTATTTTTTACTTAAAATAAAGTGAATTTTCTCTTTCTTATTAGTTACAGTTATCAAATTTGTGGTAATACAAATTCCTCAAACGTTAAGATCTGAAAAAATTATCCATATATGGGACAGTGCCTTCATTGCTCATAATGCAAAATTAATCTTTCGGAGACAGTTTTACGCCAAGTTGAACTCTAACATTTAAGATTTTAAGCACAATGAAATGCTACTGAGTTCTATTGGATTAAACGACGCGGTGCTTTAGATGTTTTTTATTCTTCTTTATTAAGATTTTATCTATACAGAAATACAATTCTGCTTATGTGCGCTTTCTTTTATTTTAAAAAGGAAATCTTTTCCAAAATTAGTGCATTGGGTAAGTTTAACAGCCTCCCCCCTCCCCCCCCCTTCTGCCTTCCTTCTTCCAGAGTGATTAAAAATAATATAACCCATAAAAAGAAAGTTTTTAATATAAATCCTTTATATGCGTATCTAATTTTTTATGTTCATTAATACAGCGCCGACTCTGTAAACAGCGTGTGCTTAGTGTTAACATCGAGTTTAAAAAATCAAAAACATTCCTATCAGCAAAATGTGAGGCAAACTACCTTTCAAAATTTCGTTATCAAAAATGAACGGGAATTTATGCATTTACATCCAAATATCTTTTATTTATTCCGATTAAAACAATTGTATTATTTATTTATTAAAAACATTTTGGCAACAGGAAAGTGTTTCTTCAATGATCGCTTAGATCCTATTTTAGCGTGATTGGATGACGGCAAGTTGGTTTATTAGTAGTCTGTAAAAGAGAACTTTTAGTGGCAGTTACAGACCCAAAATTTGATAGAATGCATTGTCATCGACATCGAATCTATCTGCCAAATTTCAGACCGATTGGAGGACTAAAAGGGGGTTAATTAGGCCTCCGCAGATTTGCCCGCCATTGACATAACCACAAAATTGAAGTTTATATTAAAGATTAAAAAAGGTTACAATAATTTCTTTTTCCAGTCATCGTGTAGAAAACTAAAAAATCTATAGTTTTCCTTCTGAAAATTTCCATTTTTACTATTAATGTTTCCTGACTGATCCAATGTTTCCTGATTGATCTAATGTTTCCTGACTGATCTAATGTTTCCTGACTGATCTGAAAAAATTAATCTGTCATTTTGTTATAACAGGACACATTGCCTAAGAGTACTCGGATTTCTGCTTCAAGGATGTTATTTAAAACATTCTTCTCAGCTTAATAACTTTTAATACTTTGAAGAATATGCTAAGCAGGAATATTTGAGACATCAAATAAACCCAAACACTTTTCAATTACAAAATAAAGACTTTAAACATATATTTTAAACTAACAGATTTAATTCAAAGAGCTAAATATTGTAAGCTTATAATTAACTATCGTATTATATAAGGGTAAAATTAACAGAGTGAATTCAAAGAGTTAAATATTGTAAGAATATAATTAACTATCGTGTTATATAATGGCAAAATATTTAATACAGCGAATTCATAATAAATAATTAAATACAAAATTAAGGCTATAATTTTAGCAGAAAAATTTGTTAAAAGCTATAATTTGAACAATATAAAACAGTTACATAATGGCAAGACATTTCGTACCAAGATGAAAACGAACTTTTCTTCTCATGCAATGTCTGCGTCAGTAAAATGGAAAATCGTCTGAAAAATTCGATTCCGTTTGTGGGATTTGACAAGCCTATCCAATGGAAGCCAAGAAAATCCAAGACAGTCTATTCAAACAGACGAAACACAATTCGCAAGTATTTTCCATGACTTTGGTTTACCAACTCCAACGAAAAAAAATTTTGATCTCTTTTCTTTTCGCTTCAGAACAGAAAACGAATTCGTGCTTTTCTTCCGGCTACTTCCGACACGCCCCTTCCTTTTCCTGTCATGTGATCAAGGGACTTCCGATACAAATGGAATAGCCGTGGGTGAGAGTATCTGGTGTAAGTGAAAGTATATGTTGGGAAAAAGAAAAATAGTGGTCAAACTTCTAACTTCAATTTGTAATTAAATGCTCTTGAAATGGAAATCTAAATCTTACACTCAGAAATTTTTTTATCATTAAATAATTTGGAGGCTTAATACTGTTCACTCTCACATAATAAACAAGGTATAATAAATATCTTATTTTTAAAAATTAATTGTACAAAATAAACAAGGAAAAGTTTCAAAATTTAATTCAACACAGTAAAAGTATAGAAATAAAATATAAAGTTTACAAATATGTGAAGAGCTCAAAGATTTTTTAGCATACCGTCACTAATCCATACAAAAAATCTGTATCAAGCACGTATTTACCACCAAGGTCAAATTATGAAACCATATGAATAGTTGAAATAGTTGACAGAGATAGAGACTTTGCGAACATCAAATATTCAGATTCCAGTAAAAATTATATATTGAGAGAATTCAGTAAGGAATATTTATTGGTTTTAAAATAGAGAGCATTTAAAAGTTTTATTTCTATATTTGCCTGTTTTGAATTTCCAAATTTAATCATTTTAGAATAATTTGCCGTTTGGCATAAACTCTAGAATTCCCCTTGAGGTTGTTTAAATGCGTGGTATATATGTATAAATTTGACTCGTGAAATGTGCAAATTAAACCTAATGACCAAATCTATGCATACTTTGAGTCTTATATTCAGCGGTTAAATAATCTCTGAATTCAACAGCTCGAAAATACAATAAGCGTGTGTATTACAATTCCCCCTTGTTTATTCAGAAATTCATAATTTTTTATTTATTATTTAATAAATCAATATCCAGTCAACCTATCCCAATCATTAAAGTTTAAACGAATTAACAGAAAATTTGTATTTACATTTTTTATTAGATTTCACAATCTCCGCCAAACAAAATTAGACAAACAGATTAAAACTGTTGAGTAAAAAATTGCACATTTTCATATTTACTTAATGGACGATTCTCGCACTTTTTAAAACCGATTGAAATTAGTTTATATTTACGAAGAATTTCTTCCTGATTCCAAATACTCAAACAAAAGTTCTTTAAAAAATTAGTTATTTAAATATTAAGAAAAGTAATTGCGCCGAAACCCCGTTCGATTGCATTCCGATCAAAACGATCCGCTATAGCTGTGACGTCAAAACATCCTTCCGTCTCTATGGATAGGCGAGATTTGCAAGAAACTTTAAAAACTGGTTTCCGCTGCTGCGTTTCAAGCCAAGTTGTTTCAGATCAAGTGACGTCACATTCGCTTCGATCCGAATGTGTTGATTTTTCCCGCCAAAACAAGCAAACTTAGGTCGCATATTAAAAAAAAAAAGGGGGAAAAAAAGCGCAGTGAGCAGAAATTTTTGTGTTTATGGCCTTTTCGAAACATTTAGAATTGAATAAAAAAAAATTAAAAATGCAGGAATTGTCCATTATATGCTGACTTATTGCAATAAATGATTCTTAGGATGATCAGAAAATTTTTAATGATTTTTTTAATTCGTCAGGCGTTTTGCCTAATAACACTCATTTGCAATAAGCGAGGTTTTGAAATTCTCATAGAATTTAGCACTCCAAATAAACGTACTATTGAGAAATACATTTCTCTTGTCCACATTATTACGAATAAAATGAACTTAAATTTTACAATCTCTTTATAAAGAAGAGAATAAAGTTCTTTGGTAAATCCGTATATCGAGGAGAAAAGTTAATTTACGAAATAACCTAACTAAGAAAAACTCATGAGGAAACATTTTCAAATCTTGTCCTTATATGATTACCGTCGATAAAACTATTTTGAAAAGAAGCAATTAGTTTAAAAATAAACTCAGTTCATCTTTTTTTGCACAAAAAAAAGTTTTATTTTATTTTCACATTTCCTCAATACACTACAATTCATCTAGCAAAGTGTTGTTGATTTAAAGCGTTTCAATCAATGAGCATAAAATCAAAGATAGTTTCCTCCAACTAATTTAATACACAACGTTTTAAAGTTAGTTGTTTTAATTGAGCCTATGGACAGTGAATATGCTTCACTGAAAATAAAATTTTAGTCTTTAACGTAAATGAAATATTCCTTTATGGACTGAGAGGTGACTGCAAGTTTAGACACCCCATCGAACATCATTCTGAATTTTTCATAGAACGTGGAGAAAAGTTAGTAGATTACGAATCCACTGGTCCGCCTTGGCAAAAATGGCCGAAACTGTACAAAATTCGACTTTGAGTTCAAACTAAATCCGATTGTTAAATATCATAACTTGCCAAAATGTGAACGCACTTTTTCGTCTGGTTACCCACCGCCCTTCGATTTTCAATGAGGAAGGGCGCAGATGATTTCCGATATCTGGCTAAGAAAACTTACATATTTTAAAAGTAAGACGAATAGGCGATATTAGTTACGTCATCAGTGACGTAATATTTATTGCTAACTTGGCTCACTTTTTAAACATGCAAGTAAGCCGTCGCCAGATATATGAATCATCTGAAACCTTCTTAATTCAAAGTTAAAAAGCGATTTCCAAATAAAAAAAAGAATGCTCATTATTTGGCAAGTTATGAGATATTTGGCAATCAGATTTAATTCAACCCATTCAAAGTCAATTTTTGAACACTTTCGGCCATTTTTACCACGGCAGATCAGTGGATTCGTAATCTACCAACTTTTCTCCACGATCTATAAAAAATTCAAAATTATGTTTGATGGGGTACCTAAATTTGCAGTCGACACTCGGATTAGTATACGTCTATTAACAATTGATTAACTTGTTTTCACACACACGCAAAATTTTCCGCTTCAATTTAATCCGGATCTAATTAGATTTATACACACAGCTTTTATTTATATACAATGATTATGAATTTATGAATACGTACTATTTTATTCAGTGCAATTGAAACCTTTAAATTAATTTTAAATAAAATTGCGCTTTTGAATTAAGTGAAATGTAGTGATTCCGTTAGTCTTTTACTTTCCGCTTACTTGCGTTCACTGATACTTCACCTGACAATTCTCATGAGTGGATTATTATATTTGCGTGATATCTCTGCATTTATACGTCTTAGGTAAATAAAGAGCATAAGAGCTCTCTACTTGTGATCTTTTCTTTCAATTTTTTTGTATCCCTCTTCATAAATATATTTGAAACAGACGGATTCTGAGTTTCTATAATACACAGCATTAATACAGTCTATAAAATGCATTGTTTTAATAATAGTAATTTCTAAATATAAATTATTCTATATTATTATTTAGAGTGAACTTTTAACAGTACAGTTACCAGTACCGCGTGCAACCTCAATTTCGAATACAAAATCAAGACTTAATATTTAGCTTCTACGCTACATTAATGTTGAAATAAGTTTATATAAAGGCTCTGTCAGTCCGTATGTTCGAGATCAACATTCCTAGACAAAACCTTTAAATGCTACGGACAAGTGTTATACGTCAAATGAGAAGTTTTGTCGAGACGGAAATCCATACCAAAATTCAAATGAAAGTTCTGGAAATGTCGATTCGAAGTCAATTTTCAATTCTTTAATTTTAAACTTCAAACGCTGCAAATATGTGTCCTATCAATTTGGAAATCTAGAAAAGTTTTGTGGTAAAATTCAATTAGAAATTTTAAAATTTGACAAGAAAAGTGCTGCTATAGTAATTCATTGGATGGTTTACTCTGTAACTGCGAATAGAAGATTAGAACTTAGATAGTGACAAGTTGACATATGAAATTTGTCGTAAACTTGTTAACTTGCAACATTTTTTTTTCTTTAAAAAGCATAAAGAAGCAGGATTTTTATTATCATTTACCATCAACTAATTTATAACAGTGGGAGGTTTCAATCGTTAAATATTACTAAATTATACATTGGTATGTAGGCCTGATATAACACAATAAAAATGTGTGTAGTGACTACCACAAAATAAAGCATGTTTCATATAGTAAAAACATCAAATTTTTGGCTAATTGCTGATAATGTGACTGGTATTTTCCTAATTTCATTCTCCGTTCTTAAAATAGATATAGTAATATTTTCCAAAAGAGTAAATACAAATTGTTCTATGAAATAGAACAAACGAAGATACATATAAGCTTGGTGACCTGGTGAAATTAAATGATTCTGCTTCTGCAACTATAGTTTTCCATTGTATTTTGTAACTAATGCGAGGTTTGCTTATTTTATAAGCAAAACCTTTGAAATAAAAAATAAACACGAAGTAATTAAGACTGGAAAAATTATGACATTTGTGTGTGTGAATTTTTTCAATTTAGAATCCATAATAGAGCTCCCCTTGTTCTATGAGTTAGTGCATTTTATTTTATGACAGATACTTTATTGGTAAATAAGGAAGAATAACATGTGAAACTCATAAAAAGCCGTAACTCCCACCGGGAAATACTTTAAAAAAAAAAAACTCTTACTGTAAATACGATAAGGAGAAAATTGGGTCATAAAAACATTTCAGGTATTTTTAAAATTATAAATCTTCAGTTTAAAAGTTTTAGATTCTCCTGCCAAAGAAAAAAAATAAAAAATTGCAATTCAAATTAACTTATTTAATTAATTTTTATTTAATTCGGTTTTAGTTTTTACACCAATGTATAAATAAGGCCATACAAATGTTATGGCAATATTCTACCACGGTCAAGGTCAACACTCTTAGCTCAAATTCAAATTGGGAAAAAAATAAATTCTTCGCCAAGCTCGCTAACTTGGCGAAATTTCTCGAGATTAAATATTGCCAAAATATAGATAAAAACACTAAATTGTCTTCGTTTTTTTTTTATTATTGTTATTGTTTCTATCCTATCATTTATATCCTAGGATGAAGAATGTCAAAGTCTGTCAAGGCGGCCAGTTATTTCCAGTTAACTATTGAATTCTAAAAACATGATAAAAAAAAACTGTTCAATTTTCAGATCGTTATTGGTAGACTTACCAGATATCTGAAATGTTCAACCGGGACACCGAAATGCTCCCCAGCGTCGCGGGTATTCAAGGATACACACCATTGGCGGGTTTTTAGAGTGTTTTATATGGTAGTCTATTCCGAATGCTATGAATAAATGGTTACTGATTATGAACCTAAACCAGGGGTAGTAATAAATGACACAAGCATATAAATTTAAACATTTTATTTCTTACATGTCAATATTTATGAGTTACTTAAGTAAGAAGAAACACTTTGAATGAGGAATAAAAATTCGAACAATATTTACATGTACTTTTCATTGACTATGACTTTTTTTTAGAAAGTCTTTTTTGGTTTTAATCTCGTTGTAAAAATCTTCACAAGCTAATCCGATATTAATTTTACATGTCATCAAGCTTTTAACAGTATTTTTTTATTTATTTATTATTATTATTATTGTTGATGGGCACATTTCTTGATCTAAATTAAATTCGCCCGAAGAGCCTCTCGTATCGCGCATGGTCATGATTGGCGAGACGAGACGATACGATGACAATATTATTTATTAGCAGACCATCACTCTTCTATTGTTTTCACTTTTCATTCAGTACAGAAATAAATGACAAAGTAATTAATCTAAGAAATCTTTCACAGTTTATTATTTTTAGACTTTTTTGGTTATCTATAAAATCAAATGTAATTTTTACCGGGACGTGGGGTAAACCGGCCGGAACACCAGGGTTTTGTCTGAAAACCGGGACTGTCCCGGTTAAACTGAGATGTCTGGCAAGCGAAGTTATAGGTAACCACAAATAAGATCCAAGTACTTGAGACCATACAACAAAATTTTATATGATATGAACCCTGTGAATTGTAATTGCAGGCTATATAGGAAATAGTGGTATACAGGCAGCGAACTGTAATAGTTGTCCTTTAATAATAATAATAATAACAACTTGGGGCATTATCATTCATATAACTTGTAAAGCTTATTATTCATCAGCTCATAACATTACCCACGAAACAGCAAGTTTATATGGGGTTTAATCTATTATTTACCAGATGGTATATCTCTCGAGACTTTTATCCTAGAAAAGCCGTAGACGAAAGATCATAAAAATCTTTCATGCTTCAGTAGAAGCTCTCTCAGCAGAAAGGCTATTCAGAGAACCATATACAAGGTAATAAAAGATAGGGCATTGGTTATTGGTGGTTATAACAGGATATATTTGGATCTCTTCATTTCGGGTGAGTTTCACATAGTAACGTTAAAAAAGTAGAGAAGCCGTCGTATTTAACCTTCATTCTACAACTTCCTTTATATAAGTCGATCTTACTAGATACAGACAAATTGTAGAAAACAGAGAAGTGTCTACTCACGCGTAGTTGATCTACATCATATTATTGCAACTGTATGCTTAAATATATGAGGTGTTACGGATACGAAGATACGAACTCAACAAAAGGTGGTTGTCATAAAAATGCGTTTGAAAAGTTTTCCACGGGGCACAGTTAGTTTTATAAAATATTTAGGTAGGAATTTTAGGGCAAATTCCAAAAATTTTGGGAATATTTCTTTGAAAGCTGACGGAAGCTCCTAACACAAATATATTCTTTCCTAAGCTTGTTTCAATACCAACTGCCGATTTAAAAAAAAAAAGTAATGAGGTCAAACAACTTTTTAGCAAAACAACAGTTATATAATAAATCAAATATACTATTTTAACCACAACATGCAAATTTGATTAAATCCACTTATTTAATTTTCAAGCAACATTCAAATTGCTTCAAAAAGAATATTGCTTCTACTTTAAAACTTAAGCTAACTAAAGTTTCACTACAATTTAAAATAGGTTTGTTTTTTTCAATAATTAAAATTTCAGAAAATATTTTCTTTCGGAGAAATATCCGGGTTTTTTCACAGTTTTTGTAGGAAAATCGGGGGATTTTTCATGTTTTTTTTTTTTTTTTTTTTTTTTTTTTTTATTAATATTATTCTGTTTAAGAATTAATGAAAAATGTAAATACAATTTTATTAATTTTAAGTAAAAACAAAAATTTAAGGAATATTAGGAATTTTAGAACGAATGCGACCCTTGGTTTTCCATAAGACAGTTTTCATCCAGTTTGGAATCATTGTATTCGTAGTTTGAGAGGGAAATAGGGGTGAACACAACATGAAATACCTATAGAATCTTAAAAGGGTCTAAATTCGGATAGTAAACGAAAAAAACTTTTGATCCGAGGTTGTGTTCGCCCTTCGTATGTTTTATGACATTTTTAGTTTGTTCACCAAAAACTTTAAAACTTTTACTACTTCATAGTAAGTAAAACATATTGATTAAGCATATGGGAAAAGTACTAATCTGAGAATCATGATATAAAACAGCTTCACCGGTAGACAAAAGGGCGAGTTATGTAGCGATGCTGTTAATTGAGAGTATAGTAACAGATGGTCTCGCATTGTTTTTCGGGTTGACTGTTAACTCTCCCGATTTTTTACCACCTGAGATGCAAATAGGATCTTTAGGAAAGTACTCTCAACATTAGAAAAAATAATCACACAACGATGTTCCGGAGGAGTACAGACCTCGTGTTGCTCTTATGCCAGAAAATCTCATCAAAGTATAAAATAAAAACAATGTATTTAAAAAAAAAAGATGGTAGGACAAAACAGGTACTATCAACATATAGAACTGTACAACATAAATATACAAAAAGTATGTAAAATTACACTGGACTTTGCATTTTAGTTAATTTCTTAAAACTTTTAACTGGACAAAACTATATGTTAAAATCAGAGTGCCAGAATTAAATTCAACAGAATCTTCCTAATTGTAAATATATATATATGATATTGTGTAAGTTAATTTTTAAAATATCTGGTCTATAGATATAAATTTCAGAATTTGAATAGATTCATGTGTACCACATTTTTTTATTAATTTATCAATTCGATATGAATTTTTTTCTTCTCTTTTTCTTTCTGGAATGATATCTTTAAAAAAGCTTTCAGCTGCTCATATATGGATGGATTTAGTATGTATACATAAAATAGGCATTTAGATTCCGGATCAGGGAAAATAATCTTAATTATTAATTGTGAAAATCCCAATAATAGTGATTAAAAAATGCTCTATGTTTCCAGTTTTCATCTAATTACACGCAAGTAATAACCATTTTTTTTTTTTTTTTTTAAGTTTACATCACCCACATGATAGCGTACTCACTTTATTCAGAGAAATTTTTAAATGCGTAGATAAAAAAAAAATGTCGTTTTTGGCTTAAATTTAAATGTTTTTGTCTTATGGTTGCAAAAGATGGACCACTACGCCTGATAAATATTCATTTCTTTGGCGTCACAAAAACAAAGCTTCTGGTTTATGAAAGGTTAACCGAGTGACCTGCAACAAACCGCAAAACGTTCCTCTTATTATAATTAGGACCTTAGTTCACAATGGTGTAATACCGACAAGATGTTTTCAATAATAAGAAGCTTATTTATAAAAATCAAGTTTGGAGGCCACAGAATTTTTTTTTTAGAGAAGTCTTCATCTCTGTGCAATGGAAATTGCCACGAAAAGAAGTTTTACAAGGTATTGCCATCCCCCGTCTTCCTCAAGTTCCAAAAAAAAAAGGCCCTTCGGCAAGGTAACAGTATGTTCAAGAGATAAAATAACCACCTGCGCATGTACAATGGTCCAAGGCTTAAAGTTAAAATGGAAGGTTGTATCTTAATTTAACCCGCCTCCCCCTCATTTGTTTGAGTGCATAAGTTTTTCGCGATGTGGTAGTTGCTTTTTTTTATTTTTCTCTGGGTCTAAAATAAATATTTGGACACAAATTTTAAGAAAAAATTGTAACATTCTGGTTTTTAGTACAAGGCTTACAAGGAAATTGTAACTGGTGACATATAATGTAAACATACGATATATACAACCTCGTTTTAGCTATTCATCATTTTGTAACCGAAAATTTTGAAATTTCATAGTAGGGTAAAAAAGTTTTTTTCCTAGAAATATAGTATAGTTTAATAAGTTACTACCCCAGTAGCCACTAGTGCCAGTAGCCTATAGTGGCCACTATCGGCTCAACACTGGCCAATCCCGATGTGAACCGTTGTAGACTGGCCTACGAATTTTGGCCTTTCTTGCCCAGTGCTGGGTAAAATATACCGGAAGTTTTGAAATGTTGATGCAGAGTTTTAAAATAGAAATATAGTTTAATAAGAGAGGACGGTGGGGTAAAAAATATGTTTGGTGATGGTTTGACATATATTTGATATATTTAAAAAATCGTGTATTTTGAAACGATGCTTGAGAATAGGCATGGATTGGCCAATCTTCCTAGAACCCATGTTTCCGACATTTCTCAATACTACTGTGCTACTTGGGCATAGTTAAATTACATGTTAAGGAATAAAATAAAGAAATAAAATCTTGAGAATAAGGATAATTAATTACTCAATTAATTTAAGTTTTAAATTACAAGGATGTCTTTTAACTTTTTTCTCTATGCTTTTTTTGGTGTCGTTATGCTATCGTTATAATAGTTAAATTATAATAACACAAATTACATTGAAAAAAATTAGTTAATAAGAAAAAACTGGCTCTTTAAAAAAAATGGGTCCTCGGGTCCTCGGTTATGTGTCATGTTTGCTTGTGAGAAAATCGGGCCCTGGATAAACAATCAAAAGTATTTAAAAATATTCTAAAATTTGTAATAGTATTGTAAAAAAAAAAAAAAAAAAAAAAAAAAAAAAAAAAATCATCTCGTCTTTAATTAATTCTCTTATTTCAAAGAGATAAATTGCATCAGAAAGTACACTTTACAATGTTATACATAAAAAAATTTGAATAAGTTTTTATTTATTTACTTTTTTCATTCGTTAATCCAGAAAAACTGTATTGTGTGAGAAATTATTACGCAGTATACATTATTAAGTTGCTCGATAAGCGTTAGAAGATATTCAATTACTCAAGTTCTTGCCCTAAATTAATGAAGCAATTTTTACACTTCTTACAATTACTAGTATTTTGTGATTTTGAGACTATTTCATAATTAAAACTTTTGACTTTCAACTTATAATTTCTCTTGTTTCTAAGTTTAAATGTTCACTTCGAATGTTATACGTTTGAATTAAGTGATTTGGACCCTCAGATAACCAATGCTAGTATGCTTCTAGTGACGTAATATCAAGGGGTGGGAAATAAAGGAGTTATGAGATCGGATTTCTTGCATTTCCCAACCTTAGCAGTGGTCGAAATGGAAGGACATTACGCGGGCTGTTTTATAGGCACCGAGTTTTTTCCTGGTCTCTTTTTTTTTCCTTTCGAAGTGCACTGTTGCATTGCAAAAGGGATGAATTTTATACTTTATTTCCGCTACGTGCCTTTGTAACGATATTGCGATGCTAGTATGCCATTCTGATTTTTTAAAAAAAAGTTATCTGACTTAGATGTTATGATGCGATGTACTTTGAAGTGGGTGTTTTGCAATTCAAAGTAGGAAGTCTCCTATTTTTATCAACCTTTTCCCATTCTTTTAATGTAATTATAAAAATATTAATTTTTTTTATTAGTATAACAATGCTAATGGACAGTTGGAATATTTAACCAACTCAATACAGCGATTAGTTCAAAAACAAATACTTCATTTTATGCAAAATGAGTTATAAAAACCAAAAATAAATAATTTTATAAACAGTTTTTTTAAATGTGTATACCAAGAAGTTCGGAAGCTACAATGTATGTAGGGGTAGAAAAGGGTAAAGGGTTAAAATCCTACAAATAACTACTAAATGTTTTGTACATTAATTATAAAAAAAAGCAACAATACATTTAATAAGGAAAAAGAAAATCTTGAAATTATGACACTAAGGTTTTGTTTTCAGGATAAAGTGAGTATATTGCATGGCATTATTCACAGCAATTATATTGTTGATGACAGGCCATGGTAGGAGATAAAACAATGCAAAGCGAGACAAAGGGAACATGCATTACAAATTATTACAAAAGACTAATCGCACATTAAATGAAACGTTTCACTACATAAAACCTTACCAAGGAATAATAGTTAAATGTCACGTATATTTCTGTCAACGGCTAGTCTGTACTTTCGTGTGCAACGCCTGTATTGATATTTTTGTCTTCTAATTCTTCAGTTGTTGAAAAACACTGTAATAGTCCGAATAGTCTATTTCGAAATATAACAAAATATCGATAGTATCTATCGACCACCTGAAAACTAATTTCAAAAACTTCCCTTTCTCTTTTTCGAAGTATGAAAAAGTCTCCAATTCGTATCACAAATATACTAACTTCGACGAAGGAAAAAATTTCTATAAATCAATGCATTACTCAACGAGTGTAATAAAAGGGCACAGGTGCATTTGGTCTTTCCGAAAAAAGATCAACGGTATATTTCTTCAGTGAAAAAGAGCGGAAGAAATATCATAAGATTAACTTTTTACCGATAAAAATGGCAATAAACCCTAAATGTATAAAAGATTTTTTAAAGCTCTTTATCAGTAACTACAAATTGCTATCTCTAAACTAGAGCATAAACAGGGTTCAAAACTGAAATCATGGAGTGAAAATCAATGACTTTTCAAGGACTTTTAAGGACTTAAATAATATTTTTAAAGACCTTCGAAAGAAAAAAATTCCAGGTATGTCTTTAATGTTTGATTTTACAGCTGCTGCGCAAATGGTACTAATATCAAATCTTTTATGCACAAATTACATTTTGCCTTACGAACAGACTTTGATGATGCAATCCATTTTTCATATGCACTGTAATTAGGCCAAAGCAAATTAAATGTGCACTTTCCGGTCATAGTACAAGTAAAATGCTTCTGTTAAAAAACCAAACGACGAATGAGTTGACGTATGCGAAATACAAATATATCTGGCAATTCCAGAGCAGCGCGTATAAATGGCGGTCTTGAGGGAATAAGCAAATAAGAGTTGAATTTTTATAAATATTGCCGTCGGAAACACGATATCAGTAAAAATTAAGGACTTTTAGGGAACTATAACCATTTTGAAGGACCTCTAAGCATTTTCAAGTAGCTTTAAGGCCTTGAAAACAAGTTAAAAAATATTAAGCACTTTTAATGACTTTCAATGACCGTGGGAACCCTGATAACACCATATTCACATTTCAATTCTCCAGCAATTCAATTTAAGTTAACAATTAGTGAAGATATACATTTGTGAAAATTCATATTCCAGACAAACATCATGAAAGAAATTGCTGGAAGTAAGAAGAATATCAAACCTTGAGTTTAGGACAAAACAAATAACGAAATGATTCGGCAAATTACGTGAGTAAATTCTCAAGCTTAAGAGAAAAAATAGCTCTTAAACAATAAGAAAAGACGCTTTTAGATGCGTGGAACGTTCGTTTTCGCTAAACTCTAAAATAATGGGTTTCTACTTTGAATTGCACCTTCAACCTAGCAAAACTTTTGGGTATTTTTTTGTATATAGACTTTTTTTTTCCCTGGTGAATAAACTATTCTTACTTACATACCCTGGTAATTTAACACGTTTTATAAGTAGCCGTTACACTTAAATTAGGAAATCTGCCTTTTAAGTAATTCCTTCTCATATATTTAATCTGTATTGTAGGAACATAATAAGTATGTGTTGAGAATTAATTTTTCGTCACTTTTTTATAAAACATTCTACTAGAAACCCAAACAAATGTTCGATGATATTTACTCATGGTAGATAACAAAGGTACGTATTTTATTAAAAACAAAATAATTCATAGAATTAAAAAATAAAATAGATCTAGATCCATTGAAAAATGGTTAATAATACTTTTCAGATTGGTGACTTGCACGATAAACTTGATCGTACATAGCTAAGCTAACCACTTACAAAAAATATCATATAAAATTTCAAAAAATCTCAAATATTGTTTCAAATAGTTCATAAATAATATCCAATTTACGTCCAATAATTTACAGTAAATACTTATATACTCATAATTCTTTTCATAGCCTAGGAAACCCAAAGATTTAGAGAACGCACATAAATTACGTCACACAAAATTTTGGCTTTTTTAATACCCTCCCCCCCCCCCCCCATCTCCTTCCCTTTTCCCCTTTCTTAAAAATTAAGCCATCCTCCCTCCTAAAATTAATTTAATTTTACCATAGTGCACTGTCTCTAAAATTTAAAAAAAAAACAACAACAACAAAAACCGCATATTTAGTGTAGTTTTGAAATTAACTGAGCAAAAATAAAATCCAACTTATTGCAAATTAATTTTTATTAATGTGATTCATGGTCAAATGACTTATTCAAATGATTGAAATAAACAACTTTATTAAATATGTTTCGAAAAAGTGAAATAGGAACGTCCCGTAATTTATCTAAGTTCCCATACGTACATGATATGGAGGTATTAATTAAGAAATGCAAAGATCAAACAGAAACTCAAAAATTATTTATCTAGTAATAGTAATAGTAGTACTTATTGCTTTTATAATTACACCGTTAAAAAAAAATTTCCACCTGTCACCAAAAATTGGTTCCCATTTAGCTGCAACCAACATTTGGTGCATAGTTTCACGATTTAATGGAGCTTAAGGTCCGAGGTAGCACCATTAAATTGTGAAACTAAGCACCAAATGCTGGTTGCAGCTAAATGGGAACCAATTTTTGGTGCAAGGTGGATCCAAATTGTAACAGTGTATTATTATTATTATTATTATTATTATTATTATTATTATTATTATTATTATTATTATTATGGTTGAATGAGGGCAAAGTAATTAATCCCGTTCACGATTTCAAACTCAAATTTTTCATTCTTTTATTAAAAAAATTTAAATCTTCGATAACAAATATTAGCAACGAAAGCGGAAAAATCATAGCTTGAAATTTAAGAATGACTTAACAATAAAGCTTGCTTGAAAATACTTAATCAAAATTTTCCATAACAAATATCAGCAACGAAAGCAGAAAAATCATTTTGCTTGACATTTAAGAATGACTTAATAATAAAGCTTTCTTGGAAATACTTATTGTTAATTTTCGATAACAAATATCAGCAACGAAAACGGAAAAATCATTGCTTGAAATATAAGAATGACTTAAAAATAAAGCTTGAACCACGTTTAGTCATTCGGTATTTGATAAATAAGTCTTTAAGCAATGAGATCAGATTCATACTCATAAGGTATGAAGGAAATATTAACCTATATCTCACAAAAATAGTTTAAGGGATTTTAGTGTCATTTTATGGCTTCACATTATACAAAAATGGACACATTTTCTGCATATTTAAACCAAATTTTAACTATGTAATGTTACATTCATTCTTTATAATAATATAAATTCCTTTGGGATATAGATTTTTGTGTTGCCTTAAAAAAGTTACGAAATATATCTCGTTTTATTACTCTTGACTCAAATTAAACAGTTTCCCAAATAAACAAACTTCACTTTTGAATATAAAATTTCATTTAGATTAATGCGTTAAGTATATAATTATATGCTCGGAACTTCGAAAGTTTAATCAGTAACTATAATAAAAGAATCGGAAAAAAAAATCCTAAAGAGTATGACAATTTTCTCGTTTTTGACAAAGTAATTATTATCATACCTGACATTGCACATCACGAAAACAAAAATAGAGTCCACATGCTTTTTCTCTATTCATCATAACAGGGAAATATCAGAGGAGATAAAAAGGACGAACCTTCACTCAATCAACCATTCACGCTTTTGACAGTCTACTAATCGGATGAGTCTCTTTCCAATAATCACATCACTCGATTGTAATCCGATACTATAAGGCTCATAAAAAACCTCAATGCACTATCCCATTGAAACTTTTATTTCCCACAAGGTCGCGCAAAACATAGGGTGGGAGCATGTTTATAGCGTCAAGCTGCCATAGCTACCGGAGAAATGCAGACGATTTCTCCGCAGTGGGGTCCCACGCGGTCCGGCAGACGATTTCAGGAGAAGGCGAGAAAAACGAAAGGAACTGAAGTAAAAATACTGACCTACGTCGGCATCCATTTAGAAAACCCGATCGGGTATCCCTTTCTCTTCCGTTCTTGCTACTGCTACGGGGGGGTGGCAGAAACAAAACAAACAAACGATTATTTACGAGGGTGGTGGTGTGCGTCGCGGCCTTCTTCCCGCGGTCGTCTGCCGGTCGGTTGTAGGACGATCCTCGGCGCGGGCTATCGATCCTGCAGTGCGCAGGCGCGACGGTGATACTTTTTTTTTTTTTACCCCATTCAGGGCGATTTGCATAACTGGACAGTCAATGATCTTTCTTTCTGGCCTTCCCTCCCCCTTCCCCTTTTTTTTGTGTCCATTCGTTTTCGTTGCGTGCGATTTATTAAATTTATTGGTCGGTGTGTTATAATGTGACACAAAACTATTGCGTGACACTGAGTTTCGTTTATCTTCTAGCGCAATGGGAAAACGCGGGAAATCCGTGAATATTAGAATAAAATTAAAGTTATTTTTCTTCTACAATTTTTTTTTTTTTTAAAGAAAGAAAACTTTAATATTAAGTAAATATGTTAATATAGAGAATACATTGAAATATTGATTACGTAAATTTTCTTTTGGAAGTTCTAATATTCTCCCCAATATTTTTATTACTAGACACTCGCTGTGATATCTACTATATCCCTCCCGCACCCGTTCCACCTCTCCACTATTTTTTACGAGTTCGATTTCATTGCGTGCAAATTTATCATTTTTCGACAAATTTCAATCTATGTTGTTATGCAACGAATGAAATACCTAGTTGAGTGTCCTATTCAAACCGCTTAATAACAATGAAATAGATGAAATAACATAAAAGTGGAATGTTTTAATCTATCAAATTAAAATGTTATTGTGTTGTTAAACTATAGACTATTTAAATTTTTTTCATTCAGAACGACATGCGTGACTAATGACTGGCACTTAGTGATCCTCTACCTTAATTTTTTTTTATTATTATTATTTTTATTTTATTTTCCTTAGGGCGAAGCAAGAATTCTCGATGCTGATTTCTGTATGTCAAAAACTTCAATGTGGGTGGATTTATAAGTGACGGCAGGATTATTTGCGGGGAAGTGCAGATTGCCCACTAGAGGGTACAAGGTGGTTAAATGTTCCAATTTTGATTTTTTTTAATTGGATTTCCTAAGAAAATTTTAACATATAATCATGCAATAAATTTCTGTTCCATTGAACTCTTTAAAACCTCTTTCCAATCTCTGTTTTCCAGTGATTCATACTACTTTTACTCACTTTACATATAATTTTCAAATTCCTGGGGATATAAGTGCACATCCTTGCACCCTCCTGCCGTCGCCCATATGTGGATTAGTAGGTCACCGAAGAGACAAATTGTTATACAATCCTCTTTAGCACCTTTCGGTAACGGAATTTATTGCTTACAAAGTTAACAAGGTTCCTGATTATAACTAATATAAAGGATTTTTAAAGTATTTACTTCCAATCTAAAATAGTTTGATGAATGTTTTAATGGCATTTTCTTATTTTAATCTTAAACACATGGCTCAGCAGAAGTAGAATTCTCGCCTAGTATACGAAAAGGCTCGGGTGCGGTTCCCCAGCAAAAGGGCTGAATAATCGCTAATTTGTATTTTTTAGAAGAACTGATTTGAAATTACCCCCAACATTTTTAGGAATTATACTTAAAATGTTCCTGAAATATTTGGAATCACCCCTAAAATTCCTACCTAATAATTTTTTTTTAGAAAACTGACTGCGTCCCCTGGCCAAGTTTTCTCCATGAAATAACTCCTGATAGGCGCTAATTTTCTCAATTGCTCTGGAACTGCTCTCAGTGGTAAATATTATGCTGAAATGATATTTCAGCGCAAAATATAACCTTCATCTAGCCCTTGCACTAGAAAACGTTCAATCCTATTCTAACACGGATATAATGGAAGAGGTACAGAACGCATATGAAAATATTCTATAATTTAATGTTTATTATTATACCTTTTTAACCCTACTTTAATTAAAAATTATTGTTTTATTTAAATATCTTTTGTATCCATCAATTTAAAATTAATTTAGCTATAATTCTTAAAGATACCGATAAATTGAAGCCTTATAAATTAAAAACAAAGAAAATCTAAGTAATCATATACAAAGAGCATCCATCTAATTATACACTAGTGTGCAAAATTAAAGGAATATCAGTTTTTCCCAATTAACTTCTCAGTGGGGCAACATAGAGACATGATACTCACATCAAAGAGACTTATTTATGAAACATATCAATGAATAAAACAACACAGTTGCAAAAATGAAATACAAAATGTACAGTGGGGGCATATGTAAATTAATGAAGTACCATTAGTCTGCTCCATTACAGGTGTATCCATATTAAAAATCACATAACTTAAAGAATTGACTTTTAGTAGGATCTCCCTTGTCATCAATGTTTACTTTGCATTGTATTCTCATACTTAACATTAAGTTCTTTATGAGCTATAGTGGATAAATATCTCTTCCCACCTTAATAGCTGTTTTCAAATGCTAAAAAAAGTCTCTAATGCATAAGCTTTTCACAACGCGTCTCCTCGAAGAATCCCACACATGGTTAATAGAATTTGGAATAAAAGAGAGGTCTGGCTTATGCATAGAAATGAAGTTCACATTTTTTAATCGCTTATCCAAAGCAGTTTGATAAAATATGCTATAAATGTCAATAAACACGATTTAAAAACGAATATTTGATCATTATAAACTTACCTGAAGCTCAGAAACGTAATTATAGTAAAAAGAAATCTAATTTAATTATCTTTTGTTCTCCTGGTAAGCTCAATACCGCATTGTAACGCATTGCACCTAAAGACCAAACTTTTTTAACTTCAGATACTTTTGACTGAAAGGAATATATTGTCTTATGAATAATATTAGACGTCAGAGAATCTGCACAAAGGTATGATATTACGTGGTAACGGTCAATTGAAGATAACGATTTGGTGCGAAACTAGTTTTGATCATGGGATGTTTGTGGGTTTTCTTTATTAAGCTTCCCAGGATCATAAAAGATATTTAAACACGATTTTTTTTTTTTTATATTACATTTATCTAGTAAAGTCTATAATGGAAAAGTATTGTTTATTAAATCGTGTTTATCGATATTTGCAATGTATTTTTTCTGTTTTGTTGTTTTGTATAAACGATTAAATATATAAACATCGTTCCTATACATAAGCCAAATCACTCCTTCTCGGGTCATTCCACGTCAGATCGACCAGGCCATGACACCCACCCCCCTCCGATTTTGATGAAATTTGGTGTAAACCTTCTATTTATGGTTATTAAGAAGAATCTCAAATATTTTTTGGATATTCCTATTGGTTAAAATTTTACAGCCCTTTAAAATTTGTGATTTTAGGAAAATTTTGATTTCTGAAATTTTTGAAAAAAAAGACATGTGTTAGGAAAATAATTTTTTTCTCAATAACTACTGAATATATCTTTACGAATTTTTTTTCCCAATACCATGAAACTATAACAAATCCATAAAAAAATATCAAATTGTTCCAAGTTTGTATAAAATTTCACAAAAAATTAATAAATTGTTCTAACTCGTTTTTTTTCTGCAAAAAACGTGTTTTTTTGTAATTAAAAAAACTCAAAATACGTCATTCAGAAATTAATTTTTTTGTACATGAAAAGTTTTGCAAGAACATATATTATCTTTCTAAAAAATAAACTCGGTGGGACCCGACCTTTTTATAGTAAAATTTTTCACTTTTGTCAATTTTTCTGAAAAAAAACGTGTTTTCTTAAATTTCAATTTGAAGCATGAAAATATTACTAAGTCTAAAGATGATACACATGTAAAGAACTCTTAATATATATACTATCTTAATAATTAACAAAAAAATTGAATTTAACAACCTTATATTTTTAAATTGCAAATTTTTCGTAGTAAATTTGGTTTTTAAGAATTGAAATGTTCATCACAAGGGTCTGACTTATCCTAAAATAATAAGACACTAAAATTATTATGAGAAGATTTACTTTTTGATAAGTTAAAATAATAGTTTTTCCACACTTTTGGTTGAAATTTTGTAAGTTTGCCAAAAGAATTAGAAAAATTTCGTTTCTTGAAATCTCTGAACTTTCAATATAAATGTAATTCCTTGCAATTGAATATTTTAAAAAAGTATATAAAAAATAATAAACATATATATAATTGCTTTATATTCATATGAAAACTAAATGATTGTGGGAAAATTGTATTTTGTAATGATCAGAATTAATGTTAGCTTCATTCATTCTACAAATAATTACTATAATATGCCGTTTAGAAAAACAACTTTAATCATAGTTTAATAACTAATCAATTAAACTTATGTTTGACATTTTACAGTTAACAAAAAACTTGTTTTTGACATTTTAAAGTTAACAAAGAAATGCCTGGTTCATTAACTGTTTGAGAATGTTAAAATATTTAATTTAAAAAAAAAAGTTTTGTGGTATAAACAAATAGTTTTTAAAGTTTCGACTTCGACATCAGCTCTTAACTTCAGCAGAACTCTTTCTTCTTCACTTAAACTTTCAATTGTCTTTATGCCTCTTTTACAATCATGACTAAGTTTATGACACTCATTATCAGTTAATTCTCCTACACTGCAATTGGGATACTCTATGCTGAGTATAAAACCAATATATAATCAATTTAATAGCGAATATACTTCATCAATCCCCGAAACACTTTCAGTCTTTGCAGTTCTGCTTCACATTCTTCAACTAACTCGATGTGGGAATGAGTTTCGAGTCATGTTGTACTAACCAATGAAACTCAAGCTTGGTGTAAACAACCCACTCCTTCTTAGAACCCCCCCCCCCCCGCTCCCCTCTTTCTCCTTCCTTCCGCTCAAAAGCAATAAATATTCTCTACTCAAACGTTGGCCGTGATATTTATTGCTCGCGTACCGATGGTACCGGCCCGACAAAAGTCAGACCTTTTTTACCTTTGACTTGAAACTTACCAGTAGAAAGAGTAAAACAGAAGTATCCATTAAAAATGATATTTAAGTATTTATTCATTAGCGCTATGAAGAGTAAAGTTTAGTTTCCTCCAAAATTGAACATATTAGCAGTAGAGGTATAATTTAGATAATAAGAATGTTTTCCGTTGAAGAGTTCTTAACGCATAAAACCATAATTAATTTACAAAAATTAAACTCAAAACTTGCAAATATTTAATTTAACTATCCTACTTAAAAAATTCTTACAAGATGTATTTCAGGGCGCTCAAAAATAAATTGCAAAGTTTGCATTATATGGATCACTGGATTATTAAAAAAATTTCGATTACACGAAGAGAAAATTGTGAAAAATTTTTGACAAATTTCCAAAATTTCAACCACAAGGGTAAAATACCATTACATTTTACTTTTCAAAAAGTAAATTTTACAACAATAATTTTAGTGTCTTATTACTTTAGGATTAGTGAGAACCTTATGATGAACATTTAAATTCATAAAAACAAAATGTACTACGAAAAATTTGCAATTTAAAAATATAAGGTTGTGAAATTCAATTTTTATTGTTAATTATTAAGATAGTACATATATTAAGAGTTCTTAACATGTGTATCATCTTTAGACTTAGTAATATTTTCATGCTTCAAATTGAAATTTAAGAAAACACGGTTTTTTTTCAGAAAAATTGACAAAAGTGAAAAATTTTACTATAAAAAGGTCGGGTCCCACCGAGTTTATTTTTTAGAAAGATAATACATGTTCTTGCAAAACTTTTCATGTACAAAAAAATTAATTTCTGAATGACGTATTTTGAGTTTTTTTAATTACAAAAAAACACGTTTTTTGCAGAAAAAAAACGAGTTAGAACAATTTATTAATTTATTGTGAAATTTTATACAAACTTGGAACGATTTGATATTTTTTTATGGATTTGTTATAGTTTCATGGTATTGGGGAAAAAAATTCGTAAAGATATATTTAGTAGTTATTGAGAAAAAAATTATTTTCCTAACACATGTCTTTTTTTTCGAAAATTTCAGAAATCGAAATTTTCCTAAAATCACAAATTTTAAAGGTCTGTAAAATTTTAACCAATAGGAATATCCAAAAAATATTTGAGATTCTTCTTAATAACCATAAATAGAAGGTTCACACCAAATTTCATCAAAATCGGAAGGGGTGGGTGTCGAAATCCATTTTTTCTGGTCGATTTGACGTGGAATGACCCTCTCCAGATCACTCTCCAAATTTTATCATGTGTCAAATCATGTGTATAATGTGTAAATCAAACATGTGTAGGACACTTACAAGAGAGGCGCTGTAGAAAGATTGAGTGTATTCAACTTTCCATCACTTGAAAACAGTTCTAAACGTGAGACGAGCAATTTGGCCACTAGAACTCATAAAGAACTTCGTGTCAAGCATGAGAATGCAGTACAAAGTAAACTTTGATGACAAAGGTGATCATATATCCTACTAAAAGTCATTTCTTTGATTTTTAATATGTATGCATCTGTGCAGCTTCACACTAATGGTACTCATTCTTTTGCATATGTTCTCACTTTACCCTTTGAACTTGATTTGTGACGGTGTTGTTTAACTAATAGATATATTACATAAAGATGTATCTTTAATGTAAATTTCATGTGTCTCTGCTGCTGAAAAAACTTATTCCTTTAACTTTACGCATGAATGTATGTAGAAGTCGATCCTTTTAAAACACTATTTTGATCGACATACAAATTATTGCAATTCGTAAACTTCTCATACTTAGCATAGCACTATGAGAATCTTGTAGAATACGCTGAATCTCAAAATAAGTTTACTTGGATTGGAAATCATTTAGTGGTAAGAGACACACGAAGGAAACATGCCAGAACATCGTTAGATCATTATCTGTGTTCGAAAGGGTGAAACACGCGCTCCGCATCCTAACTAACATGAGATTACCTGTCACAATCGCCGCCGTGTCTACTCCCTTTCTTAAAATCTCAGGATTTTTGGCTAATGAAGATATCTCTATCAACCAATTTTTCAAATTGGTGTCCTACATGTCAGCCATAAATTCTGGAAGAGACAATTTAACCTCCTCTCCATCATTCTTTGGCTCACGAGAAGCGATCGTTTGTGTCTCGCATTTAACAAAAATTTGAAGGAGTTCCGGAAGATTGGCTAACCCTACCCGAAACATATTTTACCAAAACATATATTTCACAGAATCACAAAATATATTTTTTTACCCTCTACCCTTTCTTATCAAAAATATTTTTCAATTATAAAGCTGTGCATCAGCATTTTGAAACTTCCAGTATATTTTATACAGAATTGGCTTTGTGCAGATTCTCTGACGTCTAATATTATTCATAAGACAATATATTCCTTTCAGTCAAAAGTATCTGAAGTTAAAAAAGTTTGGTCTTTAGGTGCAATGCGTTACAATGCGGTATTGAGCTTACCAGGAGAACAAAAGATAATTAAATTAGATTTCTTTTTACTATAATTACGTTTCTGAGCTTCAGGTAAGTTTATAATGATCAAATATTCGTTTTTAAATCGTGTTTATTGACATTTATAGCATATTTTATCAAACTGCTTTGGATAAGCGATTAAAAAATGTGAACTTCATTTCTATGCATAAGCCAGACCTCTCTTTTATTCCAAATTCTATTAACCATGTGTGGGATTCTTCGAGGAGACGCGTTGTGAAAAGCTTATGCATTAGAGACTTTTTTTAGCATTTGAAAACAGCTATTAAGGTGGGAAGAGATATTTATCCACTATAGCTCATAAAGAACTTAATGTTAAGTATGAGAATACAATGCAAAGTAAACATTGATGACAAGGGAGATCCTACTAAAAGTCAATTCTTTAAGTTATGTGATTTTTAATATGGATACACCTGTAATGGAGCAGACTAATGGTACTTCATTAATTTACATATGCCCTAATAACCATGTGACGAGTATGTGACGAAAAGCGATATCGCATAGAGATCACGCGATGTCACGGCGATATCACACAGGGGTCACATAGTCGTCCAATGTCCGTTTTAGAGGGGGTTTTGCGACGTAACTTTGTGATATCGCTGCGATATCGCTTTTCGTCACATTGTGACATTGGGGACGAATTTGCGATTTTTGCGATATCGCATTGTGATCTGTATGTGATCTTAGTGATTTTGGCGACATCTATGTGATTTATGTGATCTTCGCAACGAAAGCTTTGTCACTGCGATATCGCTTTGTGACCTAAATGTGATCTTAGTGATTTTGGCGACATCCTTGTGATTTATGCGATCTTCGCAACGAAAGCTTTGTCACTGCGATATCGCTTTGTGACCTAAATGTGATCTTAGTGATTTTGGCGACATCCGTGTGATTTATGCGATTTTCGCAACGAAAGCTTTGTCGCTGCGATGTCACATTGTGATCTGTATGTGATCTTAGTGATTTTGGCGACATCCTTGTGATTTATGCGATCTTCGCAACGAAAGCTTTGTCACTGCGATATCGCTTTGTGACCTAAATGTGATCTTAGTGATTTTGGCGACATCCGTGTGATTTATGCGATTTTCGCAACGAAAGCTTTGTCACTGCGATGTCACATTGTGATCTGTATGTGATCTTAGTGATTTTGGCGACATCCTTGTGATTTATGCGATCTTCGCAACGAAAGCTTTGTCACTGCGATATCGCTTTGTGACCTAAATGTGATCTTAGTGATTTTGGCGACATCCGTGTGATTTATGCGATTTTCGCAACGAAAGCTTTGTCACTGCGATGTCACATTGTGATCTGTATGTGATCTTAGTGATTTTGGCGACATCCTTGTGATTTATGCGATCTTCGCAACGAAAGCTTTGTCCCTGCGATATCGCTTTGTGACCTAAATGTGATCTTAGTGATTTTGGCGACATCCGTGTGATTTATGCGATTTTCGCGACGAAAGCTTTGTCGCTGCGATATCGCTTTGTGACCTAAATGTGATCTTAGTGATTTTGGCGACATCCATGTGATTTATGCGATTTTCGCAACGAAAGCTTTGTCGCTGCGATATGGCTTTGTGACCTAAATGTGATCTTAGTGATTTTGGCGACATCCGTGTGATTTATGCGATTTTCGCAACGAAAGCTTTGTCACTGCGATGTCACATTGTGATCTGTATGTGACCTTAGTGATTTTGGCGACATCCATGTGATTTATGCGATTTTCGCAACGAAAGCTTTGTCACTGCGATATCGCTTTGTGACCTAAATGTGATCTTAGTGATTTTGGCGACATCCGTGTGATTTATGCGATCTTCGCAACGAAAGCTTTGTCACTGCGATATCGCTTTGTGACCTAAATGTGATCTTAGTGATTTTGGCGACATCCGTGTGATTTATGCGATCTTCGCAACGAAAGCTTTGTCACTGCGATATCGCTTTGTGACCTAAATGTGATCTCAGTGATTTTGGCGACATCCGTGTGATTTATGCGATCTTCGCAACGAAAGCTTTGTCACTGCGATATCGCTTTGTGACCTAAATGTGATCTTAGTGATTTTTGCGACATCCGTGTGATTTATGCGATCTTCGCAACGAAAGCTTTGTCACTGCGATGTCACATTGTGATCTGTATGTGATCTTAGTGATTTTGGCGACATCCGTGTGATTTATGCGACTTTCGCAAAGAAAGCTTTGTCGCTGCGATGTCACATTGTGATCTTAGTGATTTTGGCGACATCTATGTGATTTTCACAACAAAAGCCTTGTTCCTGCAACATAATTATACAAAAAATTCACAATTAATTTTTTTTATCAACTACCTATATCTGCTTCAAGTATCTACTCTCACTATGAAGAGGCTCAGTATCTTTTCTTTACGTCAAATATTTTCTAATACTATGGTAATATAATTTATACTATCAAGGCCAGTCATTACTTTAATGACTGGCCTTAATGGTATAATCATAGTATTAGAAAATATTTGAATATTTTCTAAAAGTATGAACTTTTCTAAACTTAATATACATGAACTTAATGGTATAATAAATTAAAGAATCATAGCATTAGAAAATATTTCTTCGTCTTCAACAAGACTTTGGGAAGTAAAAACTAGTCTCCTATATTAAAAACCAATGAAACAGTTAACTACCTAATTAGCCTTTAACCAAGAGAATTTATCCATTCCAATAGATTTCTCAGCTAAATATATACCTTAAAAATAAGACAAAACATGACTAAATCTATTAAAGCACAATGTAATGTATCTCATACATCTCAATTTTTCTTTTTCAGATTACAATGTTGTTTTGCCATTTTGTGCAAATCTTCTCCTTTATAAGTTTAGCATAAAAGAAAAATACAAAACTAAAAACAGGTTGAACAAATCAAGCAAAAATGGAAATATGCAATTAAAATAAGAGTAAAAACATAAAAAGGTAATAAGTTTATTTTATTGAACACAAAGCAAACATATTCTTTGTTACACTAAATATTGCAGAATGCTTTTCTTTTCAGCAAGGTATCTGTCCATCTGACTGCCAGGAATTAAGCCACTTCCTTTAATGTAGCCTATTCTTTCTTCGTGTTTCAGAGCATTAGGTGTAGGCTTTGGACCTAGAAAATAAAAAATAGGTTATTCTTAAATTTTAGTTTAAAATACACCATTTTTAAAATTGCCACTCACAATACAATTTTAAAAATCTAATGCAATTATAGCACAAGATGCTAGTTAATAAAAATAAAAACAGAAATTCTGTGCCAACTTTAAGTATTCATAACAAGGTTATATAATAGTAATTAAAATGTGTAATGCCAACATAAATAATTGATAATTACACTCAATTTTGATATTGTTACAAGTGATTATTTACAGCTTCCATCACTGTAATCCATTAATTGCTAAAAAATTAATTTGGAATATTATGACTTACTATTTTCTGATTTTTTTATTTATTTTTAATATTTTTCCCCTTACCTTTGTAAAACTAAAACTGATAAATGGTATACCAATTAAAAAGCTAAAACACCTCTGCTTCTGACAAATAGTTTATTTACAATTGCACATATTGCTATCTGTTTGACAAATAATTTATTGTTTTTGGCTTTCAATGAATATGCAGTAGGAAATATGTTAACTCGATCTGGAAATGATCCTCTTTTCACTTGTGAGACTTAAAACTAAAAAAAAAAATTGTTTTAAAACAGTTTTTAATTTTAAACATTTCCCTCCATTATTTCTTAAAAAATATAACTTATATATTAAAAAAGTTCCATTGAATTGAATAATGGATTCATAAGATACAATTTATCACTAGACGACCAGATATCCGAGCCATGCCAAGTTCTGTCTTTCAAATCAAGGTTCAATACATATCTTAGTAAAAGAATACAATACCTAACGCTGATATTTATGTTTATCTATGACTCACTCTGATAACAGAGGTTTTATCAGACTAATACTTCCTAATTAGTGAAAAAAAAAATTCCATTTTTAATTATTGCTAAAAAATTGACTTGTTACTGAAAGTTGTTACGTCCAACAACCATTTGGGACCTCTAATTCCCCAAAATTGATATTTAAGAACACTATTATTAAAAGCAATAAATTTGGCAACAGTAAGTGATTTTAAAAAAATAAGGCAATTTGAGGGGCTTCAAACGACTGTTCGAAGAAGATGCCTGCTATACTTTTTGTTACTTTTAGAGTTTTGCAACAAAAGATAAAATAAAAAATTATAGAGTGCTTTTATTTTACTATCTAATTGTCTATCATTAGAAATTTTATACAAAAACTAGTTATATCACAGAATAACTAGACAACTGTTATAACTAATTATTTCACAATTTAACCTCTACGATATGTTGTTTCAAACTTTGCTTAAAGTACTTCAGTCCTTATATAGAAAAACTAATTTCACTTTCATACATTGACAATAACACACGCATAACATATATGGTCCAATTAGAGAATTCAAAAGCTAAAAAAAAAAAACATCCACAGACTTAACTTTTTCCTTAGTGGCATTATTGTATTTCTTCTAAATCAATTACATTTTATAGAAGATTTATCTGAAGACTACAATTTCTTGAAATTTGAAAGAAATTAATGCTGTTATGTTCAATTAGTATTGCAAAATGTTGACAGCAGCCATACTTAACCATCTATGTAACACTGTTCTTGCTTCATGGATTACATAAATATTTTTAGGTATATATATATTTAGATATACAAACAAAATAAAATGAAAAACGGCAGAAATTTGGAATTTCATCAGGGGGCAACTTTCAGGGTGTTTAGCAACTTGGAACTTCAAAAAAAGGGACTAAGGGACCAAAAGTTTGAAAAAAAGGTACTTGTAAAAAAAAAAGGGACTTTTACACAAAATTTGTTTTTATAGCATAGAAAAAAATGCCTAGTATTCAGTACTTACAATTTAAGGGGTTGAATTAAAAATTATTTGTCCAAGTGTAAACTTTGCACTCCAAACATTCATCTGGAATGCCTATTAAAAAGAAAAGAATTAATTATTGACTGTATATTAGTAAAAAAAACACTGAAAATTATGATTACCACATTTTTAAAATTGTAAACAGACAGAACGCAAATAACAATTTTGGAGTGCAAATTTCACCTTTGCATCGGATTATTTCAACACATGATTGAACACTAGAATTCTTACGATCTGCAGAAAACCTATATTTAACACCAAAAAGTGCTTATTCATTCGAACTAAGAAGAGAGCTACTTAAAAACATGCACGACCATCTTTTTCATTGAGAGTTAAAAACATTCTCTCATTCCATCAGGTGGATAACCTTAGAGTTATTCCTCCAACTTTCCCCTTTTCACCTTGGCATCATCATGAAACTACAATTTTTAACCCTTTCTCAAATTTTAAAAAGTCTGAAACCCCTGATACTGTTTTTAAAAGTATCTTTTATGATCATCGTAATAATTTTTCTCATTTCAAATCTATTTTTACTGATGGCTCAAAAAGCCAGGGCTACGTGGGTTCGGCTGCTGTTAACGACAATGTTACCTTGTCGATAGAGCTACATCCCAGCTGCACAATTTTTTTCAGCTGAATCCCTGCTCTAGATTGCTAGCTCTGGATTTTGTTTAAAAAAACTCATATAAAATGTGAATTATTTACACGGATTCTAAGAGCTGTCTAGACGCTCTTGGCAATCCTTTTTCACAAAATCATCCATTCATTAGGGAAATTTTAACCCATCATTCCAGACTTTTAAACAAAGGTTTTCAATCTTCTTTTGTTGGATCCCTGGTCACTTGGGTATCATGGGTAATGAGGGCTCCGATGTTATTGCTCAAGCTGCATCCGGAACTGTGACCAATGTGCTTTATCTTGATGATGCTTTAAAAGTATGTGCAAAGGCTCTCTTCGGCACATGGCAGGCCATGTGGGACACAGAGCCCAAAACAAACTACGCACTTTGCAGCTTTACCCATGTTCACCTTCTGCTGGCAGAAGATGCACCCACATGTTCCTTGTGTAATATTAATTTTTCAGTTTATCATATTTTAACAGAATGCCCATCTTTTAATGCAATAAGGCAACACCTTTTTAAAACATGTCATCCCTCATTATCTTCACTGTTAGATTCACCACCTCATACTAACCTTTTTAAATTTTTACAAGCGATTGGTTTTTATCACCTCATATAATTTATTGATTTTTAAAAATACTTTATTCAAACTTTAGTCCAGATTCTAAAAATTTTTAAACTGGCTATAACTCTTTCTTTTTGAAATAATTTTTAAGGATTACTTGGTTTCGGCGCAGTATGGCCTTGAAGTTGCTCTTGCGCCAGAAAAAAACTAAACCAAACCGATTACATGACCTTTGACCTTGACGATTCGATATAGAACCAAACCAGTTCTGTAAACAGCATTCAACCAATCAACGCTGATTCATCGTAACTGGACATGACAGGGATTCCTGGTCTGCTTATCTTTCCTCTTGCGTTCGACAAAGAAGGAAAAAAGCGAAATGGCGTGTTTTGGTCACGTGGTACAAATATATTTTAAAAAAAGGGACTAAAGGGACCAAATGTTAAAAAAAGGGGACAAAAGGGACCAAAATGAAAAAAAGGTACTTTAAGGGACTAAGGGACCAATGCTAAACGCCCTGAACTTTTTAACCTATGTGGGGAAATTAAATTTCATATGTACTGGTAATTTTTTATAGCTTTTTTTATATCTGGTATAGCTTTGATGTTTTTGATTTTACATTTGTAATTTCATTTTTTTCTTTTTGTTATGTATGTATATATATACACATACATATACTGGGTGGCCCAGCGGGTAATGTTTACAACAAAGTCCAATAGATGGCGCTAGGTGCACGTGAGTGAAGTCAAACTTGGTGCGCATGCTTCGGTGAGTGGGCAATTGTAAATGTGATGTCCCTTCCTCTACTCGAAAAATTTCTTGTGTAGTGTGTAATATCCTCGCAAGGTGTGTTTGGCCCTATTTTCATCGATGGAAGCGCGGCGAATTACAGAAAGTTCCTGGACGAGGAGTTCATCCCTTTTCTTCATGGTCGATTACTACCTATGGGGTTATTTGAAGAGTAAAGTGTGGCAGACAAGTCCTACGAACCTTCCAGAACTGAAAACCGCCATTACAACTGTTGTCGACACGATTGACAGTGAGACCTGCTTACGAGTAATGGTTGGATTCCAGAACCGCCTAACTACTGTCCTTGTTAAAGATGGTGGGCACTTCGAACCTCTTTATCATTAATTGCCCAATATGTCCATTCAATAAACGTCATTAAATTCTTCTCATGTCTCTTATTTGGTTTTATTTTTTCATTTGTTTCAAACATTACCCGCTGGGCCACCCAGTATACACATACATATATATACATACATATATCTATATGCATATATATACACATATACATACATATATATATATATACATATACACATATATGTAATTGTGTTAGGACCATGTCTGTTACTGTTACATGTAATTATTAATATTTGTTTTATTAACATTTGTTTTAATGTTATGCGTGCTATTTTTGAAATAAAATTATTTTGAACATTATGTAATGATTTATTTTTACAGTTAAAAAATACATATATATAATTTTTATTCAAATTTGATTAGTTCAGAGATAAGTAAGAAGCAGATATTATAAGTAATTTTAATTGTGGTTCATTGGAGCAAAATTAAATTTTTGTACAGAATAATCCTCTGCATATAAAAGGAAAGTTTAATTTTTCACAAAATGATATTCTACCTACTAAAAGATGATACATAGTGTAACAGTAGTTGGAAACTCATAAAGCCAATACTTGGAAAATATTATAGTTTTAACTTTTTCTTTTCATTAAATGAGAGTTTCTATAATGCATATACTCTTAAACTTTACAGTGTTAATAAAACTAAACACATTCATGTGAAAAAAATATGTGTCAAAACAAGCGCTTAGGAAAGTAGGCAGGATACATTCGCTTCCAAATTTTTTGTTATCTATTAAAATACAAAAATCAATAATTTGTTTTGCTTAAAATTGCAACTTTAAATGGTATTTTGAATTTGAATTTCATAACTCCTTCCGAAAAATATGAGCAATATGAATGTGAATATATATGTGAATATGAAAAATATGAGCAATACTGTTTTAACATGGGTGTTCCCCATTGTTACCACATGATAGAGTTCACTTTTACCAATGTTGTTTAAATATGAATCTTCCACATGAGTGTTCAATCTTGATTCTTGCCAATGTTGTTTCAAGACATACTTTCCAGAAAATCTGTTTCTACAGCACTAGTTCTTGGGCTCAAGAACTATAGTGCTGTAAAAACAGCATTATGGGATGTGTGTCTTGAAACAACATTGGCAAGATTCAATATTGAACACTCATGTGGAAGATTCATGTTTAAACAACATTGGTAAAAGTGAACACTATCATGTGGTAACAATGGGATGCATCCATGTTGAAACAACATTGACATTCAACGTGGAAACCACATGGGCAAAAATGAACACTCATGTGGAAACAATGTGACAAATCCACGTTGAACCAATATTGACATTCAACATTGAAACCACGTGGGCAATAGCTAGCATGTGGAAGCAGTGTGATATATCTACGTAGAAACAACGTTGGCACTCAACATTGTATCCACGCTCCTTTAAGTGAACACTTCCGCTTGAAAACAACGTTGCAGTTCCACGTTGAAACAACATTGTGCATGTTGGTATTTAACGTTGACACCACATTGAAACAACATGGTTGCGTTGCTTGGGATATATATACATACATAAATACATATAGTAATTTCAAAACAATAAAGAATTTAAATTGAAATATTTTTAGTTAAAAATTAATATTGTGCATGGATAGTCAATGGAATTGAAGTTAATGATTCAAATATATTTGAATCATAAGCAAATTGAAATTGTCTAGAGTTTTAGTCGAGAGTTTAGTGATTTTATAGACTTTTAGATATATAGATTTTATAGACATGTGAATTTATAGAATAGAGACCAGGTAGTCTATTCTATAAATTCTATTCGACTATTATGAAAAGAATGTTTTTTATGCACACTTTTCCTGCACAAAAATTATAAAATGAGTAAAACTACATGAACAATAATGGCATTTTTCATTTAAAAAATTTTAGCCAGAAAACTAGTTTTGCTATCAAAAGAGTAATTTACCTGTTGACTATTATAATCGTCTTCAGCTCCATGTTGTCTTTTCATTGTTCTTGCTTTATCCATCTGGTTTAGCAGGTTCTTGTCCCATGTCAGATACTTCTCCATGAACCATCAACTAAATTCTCCCCAAAGGTGCTTTTGAGAAACTTTCTCTCAAATATGGCAAGGACCTATTGACTACAAAATAGTAAAAATTAGGTGACTGATTTTTTGGATAACAGATCATTTATATGATAAAATGTGGTACCAGCATCATAACAGCCATATGAAACCAGGAAAGAATGCTATTAAACACAAAACTATAGATATTTTATATCACAGGTTTTACAAATAACCTTACTTAAGAGTAATATTACACTAAAGTAGGTCTGAACCTAAAGTTTAGAAAAAGTTATACATTTTGAATTGATGATCATTAACACGAGATGAAACATTTTGAATAGTGAATTTTCATCATCGGTCATCACAGCTTCACATGTAGCTCGGATATCAGCAAGGCACTTTTACCAAAATACGATGATTGCTAAGATACATTCAAAAAGGAAATAAGATATATGTTATATGAATTAAACTAGAGATGATGTCTTGACTAAGCTGCAGTATGCTTATCGGATAACAGAAGAAGAGGTAAAATTATGCCTTGTTTAATAAGAAGACACGCAAGACATAATAATGTACAACCTCAAAAAACAATTACCATATTTTTTATGGCATCACAATGTAAAAAAAAAACAATCAAGCTATTTCAATATGTTGCAAAAAGATACTAATCAAAAATTGATTTTAGCAATAAGTTTTCTATAATTCAACAAGATGAGGTTTAAAGTACCCACTTGTAACAAAACCAGGTTATATTATATACAGCTTGTATATGCTACTTAGAAAAGGTACTATGCTATGCTATTGTGCTTTATTCTATCCATCATGATAAATAGCAGAGCATTTTTGTAACTTCCTATTAATTGAGGAGACATACCAAGAAAGCATACAAAATTTTTCATCAACAAATTTCCTGATGGAGCAGGGCAACCTATAAACTGGCATTTTTTTGTGGCCTCTTGAGGGAAGGGAGTAGTAGATGATAGATAGTTTATGAATTATGATGTTTTTACGGATGCAAATACCTTTGTTAAATATATTATATCAGCGGAATTTGCCAAAAATACAAAAACTAATGTCATTTTTTTTACAAAGAAAAAGTAGAAAATGCCTTGAGGAATTGGATAAGATCTGGAATTTAGCGGAGTTTTGGATAAGATCTGTGATGCGCAACCAATTCCACTAATACGGAGAGTGCATTGTGTCGTATCAGTTTCTTCATAAACCATAAACTGCTTAGTGACTTTTAATTACCCTCAAGGTAAAGTTGTCTATACATCAAAGAAAATGGAGAGTGATATTGTACAACAACTAAAAAATAAAGTTATTGTCACATGATGAATATTACCTCAGGAAAGTGGTATGCTGCATATTGGAAAGAATAATCACTAGTTTATTGGCCGGGCACTTAACGTTAGTCTTAATGAAGACAAATTCTCATACATCTACCAAACTAAGCCATCTAAAAATCAGTTTTAAGAGGCTTAAACCTTTATTATCCAGCCACACCCCTCAACTGTGTATTACCGCATGATTTTTAACACATTGAATCAAAAGTTTGAAATTTGTAACTGCATATAGTATTTTGTTTATTATCTTATTTTTAGTTTACTTTTCATAAATATTTAAATGCTTAAGTTTATGTTCTGTGCTTAGTCACCAGATTTATTTGATTGTAGACATATACTGTGGGTAAAAAAAGTCTCAGTACGGAAGCCAAAGTTACAAATAAATTAGCAAAATTTCTACTCTTTTGCTTCATATCTTCAGTAACTACTGAAATTATGTTTAATTTGGTTCTTTAAAATAACTTTAAAATAAATGTCTGTTTTTACAAAACGCAGCAAGTATTTAAATTGAAATACTTGGGAGATATTGCTTAAGTCGCACATGGCTTAAAAATTTATAAAAATATTGAAGGGACATCTCAAACGGTGAGAAATATTATTAAAATAGCGGGTCTGAATGAACTTGCAGCCCGTAAGAATCCTTAAACAAGTACCTGTAACAGAAAAAAATGCCTTGAGTTTGCAAAAAAGCATGTAAGTTATCAGTTATCTTTCTGTGAATCAGTTCTTTTTAATGATGAATTAAAATTTAATATCCAAGAGTCAGATAATCGAGTTATGGTCTGGATAAAACCAAACCAACAAATGTTAATTTAGAATTTATGTGGAACTGTCAAACACAGTGGAGGAGGTGTTATAGTATGAGGGTGTATGAGAGCTGTTGGTGTGTCGCAATTTACGTTATGTAGAAGGAAACAAGCATAAATACGTGTATCTTGAAATTCTAACACAAAATGTCTTAACCAGTGCACAGAAATTGTAACTTGGGAAATTGTCTTCCATGCTTTTGTTAATTCTTAAGCCAAGTGCGACTTGAGGTGCACTTATTCGCGGATAAAATTGAACCTTGCAATAGGATATTTCGTTTATGAAAGCGTTTTAGCTTTGAAGATCTTCTGGATCAAACTCTATCCTCAAAAGTTTGAAGCTCACAGTGCCTTTCAATAATATATATTAAAGATTTCGCCAATTTTTTTCATAGATAATCCATCATTTCATAACTGGGTAAATTCCTAGTTAACATTTATGGGTTGGCGCACTTTTGAAAAGTTGGCGACAAAGCCAGAATGTCGCCAATTCGGAATTCCAATATGAAAAATTGAGAAACGAACCAGCTCTATGATTTGTGGTATAGAAAGGTTGAAGCCAAAGCACGTCAATAAAAAAAATGAGGTTGCCAAATTTAGAACTATCGCCTACAAAACAGCGCCAAATCGGCTTGGCGATATTTTAACGTCAACTAGGAATAGACCCATAACTGAATTACCAACTCACAAATGGATTTAGGAACTCTATTTTAAGACAATCAGCTACAAGCTAAAATTAAACAATTGCTGCTATCATGTCTTCATAACACTTGCGTACACTTCAGCTTGGAAAATTTATTGCAAATCTGTTATGGAAGACATCAGAATTCATTTTCATATTGCATACGGAAACTTTTTTTGCATGGCACTTAGCAATATCTCCTAAATATTTCAATTTAAATACTTGCTGCGTTTTGTAAAAACAGACATTTATTATTAACTTATTTTAAAGAGTCAAATTAAACATATTTCAATAGTTACTAAAGATATGAAGCTAAAGATTAGAAATAATGCTAATTTATTTGCAACTTTGGCTATCGTACGGAGACTTTTTTTACCCACTGTAATTAACTCAGTTTGAGAACACATTTCTGATAAAGAAAAGTTTAATTGACTAAAAATAATTTTAAGTTAAATAATAATAATAAAAAATAAAAAAACACTGATTACCATGCTTTGATTTGATTTGGTGGTGGTTTTGCTTGATTATGCTTCCCGGGAGACCGATTACCATGCTTTTTGAGCCAAGTTTTGGAGCAACAACGTATTGCCACTGCATATATCTAAAACTAAGACAATTTATGTATGGTTACGTCATAGTCAATTGCTTATACAACGTATAAATAAAATGGATATTTTTGATTGGTTTAAAATTTGAATATGTTTTTAAATCTGTACTTTTCATTAGTTGGGTTTTGATACCATGTGCTTCAAAAATTTCTTTTGTCATGAAATGAAAAATTTTACTTCTTAATTAGTTTCCAAATTTTTGATTTCACGTACTTTCCTTTTCTTTTTAATTATGTGTTATTTTTTTATTGACATGCTGAGTTATATAACGAATTGAAAAACTCGTTTCAATCAAATGCATTCACGTGCATTATTAAATATAAATATGCTCAGCTTACAAATTTCCTAAGTTACATATAAGCACACACAATGAATTTATTTTCTGATTACAACACGATATGCTTATAAATATTCTAGAGCAGCGTTTTCCATTAACTTTTAGAGATGAGCGGTATAAGTTATGTTCCAGTTTTTTGTGGGCCGCAGATTTTTACAGAATATGCCAAAATGATTCCTATATATATATATATTTTTTTTTTTCATTTTTAGGAGTTAAAAAAAAATATTCTCATTAGATTATCTTAGCTAAGATTATCAAGTTTTAGATTATTAAGAAAAAACTATTATAAACTATTCAAGTTTTAGATTATCAAGCATTAGATTATCAAGTCTAAAAAAATAAGCGAATCTTTATTTAAAACCTGTCTATTGTGTTTTTTTGTGACTTCTGACTTGACATAATATTCAATAAAGGTATTTAAATCATAATTTCCATATATTCTGCTGATTTATTCGATATCATCAATCTTACTGATCATGTTATTCATTTGCTTAAACTAATCATGGACGTATTTGTTAAAGTTTAAGCTGACTTATGATGGATTTTAGTGTATTTGTAATTTGGCAAGTAGCAAGGACTCTTTATCCGAATGATATACATTTTTGCAAGTAGTGTTTTTCATATTCATATAAATTGTGTGATCAGTTTACATCAGCATCATATGTCCAGAAAACACTCAAATCTAAACATGTTATTTTAATAAATTTTGTTTGTTTAATTGTATAAATATGGGGGGGGGGGGTAATAGATATTTTATTATCTATCCATAACATCCAGGATATATTTTTCAAAAGTCAGGTTTATACAGAATTCTGATATCCAAAAGATATGTCATATATGCATCGTTTATTGCATTAAAAATATATTCGTTTTCGGTATACAATGCAATTTATTTGTCTGGAATCCTTGTAAATCTATTACTTATTACTTTCAATTACCCATGTGTATACAT
Organism: Linyphia triangularis; assembly: GCA_963978545.1. NCBI lineage: Eukaryota > Metazoa > Arthropoda > Arachnida > Araneae > Linyphiidae > Linyphia > Linyphia triangularis. The sequence continues at coordinate 46,885,902 of OZ021726.1, read as the reverse complement.
AGGGTAATGAAAGTATAGTATTCAGTAAAAAAAATGTGGGTGGTTTTTTTTTTTTTTTTTTTTTTTTTTTGCATTTCTCTATGATTTGGATTATCCTGAATTCAAAACTGTTATCTAGAAAAAATGTGTCTGTGTGTCTGTGGTCAGCATAACTCCCGAACAATTTGACCTACGATATTCAAATTTGGTGTGGAAGTTGATGATGGCACAGGGATCTACCATTAGGGTTTTCGTCAAAACCGCGCATGCAAATAAGGTAGTTGCCATTGAAAAAATAGTGTTTTTCAGTAATTGCTAAAAAACGTCTCAAACGATTTTGTTCAAAATTGCTGTGATAATTCCTCTTGAGGTGTTCTAATCATCCCCACCTCCGAAATTCCCGTAAAAATGTTTGAATGGCGTAAAAAGTTGAAGAATTAATGCCTTTAACACAGAGTTCTCTTTCCTTGAGCATACCTCATCAACGATTGTTTTTTCTTCTCTCCTCAGTTTCACTTATGGGAAACGATAATATACGAATTATAGAAAAGTAAATTGCCTAAATCATCATTTTGGCGAATTTTTTTTTTTAAAGACCCATGCAAGAATTATCGCAAAAAATATCACCTAACTGGCCATTTTTGCTAAATGAATGATGAAAATATAAAAACCGTAAATGACACAAATCCACATCAGTATTATAGGGTAATTGAAAGTTGTGCGATGTTCAACACGCCTAGTTTTTATTATAATTATAGTCTATATTAAAGAAACGTAACTTTACAATCGAAATTACATCTTCCACATTGAAAAACTGATTAATTCAAAATCGAAAATCTGACTAAAATTTTATAATGATTTGTTCGAAATTCCGATAAGATGATAATTTTTATCATTCATTCCAATATTCAACAAATTTATTTCAACAAATATTTTTATTGCTTTGAAAAGAAATTCATTTCCGGAATACATGCAGTTTGGATATCCGGAATCCAAATAAATTAATAGTTAACTTTTACTGTAATTATAGTAAAGAATGGTGAGTTTTTTCTTGAAATAACTTACTGAAAGGCATCCGGCCAATATTGATTATATTATTCAAAATCGGAAATTTGATTTTAAATTTTTGTAATGGTTTGACAATTCGGATAAAAGTAACCTGGAATTTGGTTTATAGGCCAAATTAAAATAACTTCGTGAATTTTACCAATTGTAAAATCGTATAAAACGAACAACTATGACATTTGATTCTTTTATAGCAAAATTCTAATTTCTCATGAACCAGAATAACATCTAATATCGCCTCTGTTTACATCTGTGCATGGAATGTATTTTCCTCTATAATCATGGCACATTCGCAATCTACCATTTTATGCACAAAATGGTGAACGCTCAAGTCAATGAGATTCTGACCGTTCAACTTTTACCCGGAATTTAATACTGGCACAATTAAACGATCACTATGAATTGTTGCAATTGAAATTATTAAAACCAATATATATATATAAAAAAAAATTATTATTATCTGCTCTCGAAAAGCATACAAACATTAACTGAATTAAGAAAATTTAAAATAAATATGGTATCCTTTATTTTGTCCTTGCAAAAAGTAAGAATTAAATTTTGCTGAATACTATAAAGTAGTTTGCATTCTATTATTATTAAAAACTCTTTAACAATCAATCAAGTATTAAATCCGCAATACCAAAATAAATTTGTCGCATCAATAATTTTGTTTCAGTTTTATAATTGTGTTGTTTAGATTGACCAATAACCGAACGATCAAATTCAAAGGGAATTCTTTGACGATTTGCATTTCAATTCCTACATTATTTTCTATGTTTTATAAATTGTTACCGGCAATAATGTATTAAATCCGGCATTCTATAGAATACCTGCACCTAGGCATTTTAAATTATTCCAAAAATTAGCCGGCAAAGTATAAAACGATTAAACATTTCACGCATTGCTCAGGCATTCTAAAGAATGCCAAATGACAAACCGACCAAGTATAAAATACATCACCAATTTTTTGTATAGTTCATATAAATAACGATTTTACTTTTTATAAGAAATAAAGTTAAGTGAAATTGAAATTAAGTAAATTATCAACTTTCTTGGTACAACAAAAAGGTTCATATTTTATTTTGTTTCATTAATAAAATTCATAATTTTTTTTTAATTTTATTACTTAAATTCTTTTTAAGTATTTTAAATAAAAGCTTTTTCAAGGGCTGTTTTTCATTATTTTTTCAAAATTACAAATGTATTGTTGAGGAAGAACATTTTTTTTTTTCTTCAAAGTTTTATCATGGCTCTTTTTCATACTTTGCTAAAAATGCCGGTCATTATATAAGGTAGATCGGCATTTCGTACGTTGCCGGTCATGTGTTCTCAAACATACTTTTCTTGACGAGGGGCGGAGAATGAAGGAACAATGGACAAGAATGAACAATGAAATCCCCATCAGAGTTTTCAGAATCTGACCTTGAAAGGACCCACAGAAAGAGTGGCAGCAAATGATCAACGACACGTTCTGTCGAAAATCTGACCGGTTCGTGACGTCACTCCCCATTTTCAAGTGAACGGGACGCTTTCCTAGGAAACCAGGGCTTTAGAAGACGCTTTCGTTTGAAACGGTTTATCATACTTTTTTTTTACAATGCTCTGTTTTCTGAATGAATTTAAGTAGTGAAAATGATTTAATTTTTTTTTTTTGAAATTTTATTTATATATATATATATATATATATATATATATATATTACACATTTTTATTGACTGGAAGGTTAAAATATAACATACGTATCGTTATGTTATTTTATTAAAATATTTGTTACTTTTAATTTGTCTTCTGCTGGCTCTGTAAGTTTATACAATAACAGACTTACATAGTTTTCGTTTTTTTTTTTTTTTTTTTTTTTTTTTTTTTTTTTTTTTTTAACTATTTAATGTGAAACAGAATTCGGTGAATATATGTGATATGTGAGCATGATAGGAATTAGAAAAAAATTACAAATATAGTAAATAAATTATTCGATTGCATCATGCTTCTTAATCGTTACTGAAATAATAAAAGGAAATAATGTTTGCTTCCAAATCAAAATAAAGTATTTTAATTGTCAATATGTGTTTTTCATGGCTCTCTCAAGTTAATTAACTATTTTTAGAAATAATAATCTTGCGGTTAAAGTTGTATTATTTTTATATTTATCTACTATTTTCAACATCATTTCCAGATTGGTTGGTGCCCATCTGATGGCTGTGTGGTTAGTTCTCTGGTCACACATGCCAAAAGGTGCTGGATCCGAATCCCGGATTAAGCAGGGATGTTCGTTGTGGTTCGGAATCCACGTTAAGCTGTAGGTCCCGTCGTAATTAGCCGTCATTGTGCATAAAAATAGGTCATTGAGCGTATAAACCAACCAAAAAGATTGGTAGTATTTCTTCCATTTGTACTGCTTCCTTTATTGAACAAAATCAAATTGAAAATAAATCATTATTTGCAGTTATTTATTACTCATTTTGTTAAGTTTTAAATGAAAAGCATTAGTAAATAACCAAAGAATATCTAAGAATATTTTTCAATATTATTTGGAACGTTAACCCAATTAATAGATAAAAATGGAAAAGAAAAAAGCCGAACCTAACAAATCATGTGAGAAAATAGAATCGGTTTCTGTCAAGATTGGATCAAGGGAAAGATACTAAACTTTTCATCCCCCCCCCCCCCCCTCTCCTTCACCCGACAACGCGACCAGTCTTTTAACAAACGGAACAGATGTGCAATCTTGGTTCTTTGGTTCATTGAATTTTGCTTGCGAGACAAAAAAAAAAAGGAGGAACTGGAGGCCAGAGGCAGAACTGACCTAAAGCGACCCTCTATAACCATTTCAATTAGTTATCCCGCCAATCGATCTTATTATTTGTTCGCGTCTCTTGAATTGATCTCGTATTTCATCGCCTGCTGGTTTTGTAAAGACTCTTGTCTCTTCAACACAAGCTTCACATTATCAGATTATCCAAAGAAATACTTCTTCCGTAGTAAAATAAAATAAATAAATAAAAAATACACCATTTTTTAAAAAAAAATCCGCAAATACCCTCATTTTCAAATTATCTTCCAAAATACCAGCCAAACTTTAAAATACGGTAATTTTTGTAGGTAATTACCCGATTACCGGCTGCTTGTGTAAGTTGTTAATTTAACCTTTTCACATGGGCTCCTGTGACAGGAAGGGGGCATGTGACAATTTCGGAATTGGGGTGAGAGGAAGAAATTTCGACAGCACACATGGCCAGCCCATTCAGTTGGGACACAAAGGGGTATTTTGAAGCTGCTTGACAGGGGGGCAATTTAGTAAATGATAAGTGACTTTTACCTGCTAGGCGGGTTTTCGCTAACTGCATTTCTACGATTTCCTTTGCTGAATGTTTATTCTTTTGGCTCTATGAAGTCTTGATATTTTTTTACTAAATTATTTTGCAAATGTTTAAAGTATCCAAACCATAAATAAAAACTTAACTTTAAGTTAACTTTAGTGAATTTTAAGAGCATTTAATATTCTGATTCCATAAATCTGTTAAAATTTGTCGTAAAACTCTTTTTAATATTTTCAACTTTTAATTTAAATTTTTGTAGAATCAAATTATTTTAAAAGTGTTTATTTTAAACAAAATTTTTAAAATCAAAATTCCCTTTATTGCGTGTCGATAGTCATATGACCAATTGTTATCAATTTACAGGTTATGAAATAGAAATGTGGGATGTAAATTTGGTATATTATATTTTACACTTATGTTGTATTATTACTTTTATTTACTAAAGACAGATAGATAAATTTTCTATAATCTGAAGAATTATAGTATGAAAGGTGTAAAATTAAAATAATACAGACAAAAAGTACAATAATATAATTTATCGTATGAGTTTTCATCCTTTTATTAAAAAAATATATAAAAATAAAAAAATGTCTTCAATTTTGACGATATGTAGCAACACAAATATTGTTTAGTTGGTGAAATTCCCGATAAGAGGAGGTGTAAATTTCTGAAACATGATCTGAAGAAATTGAAAGACATAGGCCCTTGAAGAAAGTTATCTCCAGTGTAATACAGGGGCTAAAATGACGTAGTTTTAAAAAAGAAGGTAAGGAAGATGAGAAGTGTACGCGAATCTTTTTTTATTTCAGTTCACATGTCATAAACATATTGTGAATAAAAACAGTCAGTAACTGTTGCAAAATAACTGTTTTCTTTGTATGACTTTTATTTTACAATTTGGTTGATTACGTCTTCTGTAAATTTTTACGCGAATTTTAGTGGTGAGGATGTTGAAATTTTTTTTTAAAGTAATAAACAATAATTGGTATATTCACTATAAAAACAAAAGTAATAAATATAACATTAATAAGCAGTTTTTAAAATAAATCAATATATATCCTTTCACGCTTTTGTACAATTGCTTTACTTTTTTTATATATATAAATGGCAGGCTTTTATAGTTCTTCACATATATGTATTTGAAATTCATTACAAGCAATAGGTACAGTTTCTATAACATATTTTTGAATAAAAAAAGGAAATAAACGTTTCACCTTTTACCTCTCTTGTCCAAAGTATTGAATCGTTATACCTTATTCTTGTACGTTGTTCTGTATTGGAGCATTTTGAATTTATAGTAAAATATTGCAGTTTCTTACTTTAGAAAATAGTTTGTTTATATAAAAAATGCAATAATTTTCAACTATTGTGACATAATGGCTAAGTACTATTTAGAATATTTAAGAGAACTTAATAATTACACAGCAATCCAATCAATTATCCAATAATGATAAAATGTTTTATACGATCGTTCACTATTGAAACAAACTAAGATTTATACAAATAGTTAAAACTAATTGCATACAAGCAAAAAGAAAATAGTTAAAAGCACACTAAAAATGTCATTCTGATTTCAAATATTTCATACCGCATTGAGAAACATTTTTAAGGTGTATTTTTATATTTTGGAAATCTGAATAGAAATGAAAAACAGATTAAATTTTAACATTTATATTGAAAGTGTGCAAAATTTTTATTTTATATCTCATTTTTTATTAGCATCCTAAATTTTAATTGCGTCATTAGATTTCCAACAAAAAGTAGGCTACTAATATATGTACATTTTCTATTTCTACCACACAATCTTGAAATTCCAAATCTTCCACACCTGTGAGGGGCGTGAATGACTGTCTTCAAGGATGGACGATTGTATTGTACTACTACCAGTACCTTACAATGGCCAAGGAACACCCCTCTGGGTAGACTCCAATAGTGAAAATTTCTTTCCCCCCCTTCAAGAACGACCTTATGGTGAGCCCCTAGCTAATGTTGCATGCAATATATATATATATATATATATATATATATATATATATATATATATATATATATATATATATATATATATATATATATATATATATATATATATATATATATATATATATATATATATATATATATATATAAGGTTTCTGGGATAATTTTTCTTTTAATTTTTTTTTTATTAATTAACAAATATTATAAATAAATGATTTCTAATAAAGCTACATCTCTGAAATTTTCTAGATAAGTATAGTTTCGGCCTTCTAATTGGATTTTTGCTAAACAGAATTTTAAAATTTTGATTTCTTTTTTTTTAAATTAATTTTTTTAATTAATTAACAAATATTTCATAAAACGATTTTTAATAGGACTACAGCTCTGAAATTTTCAACATAATTAGTTTTGGCCTTATAATTAGACTTTTGACAAACATAATTTAAAATTTTGATTAGCTTTTTTTTAATTAATTTTTGTAATTAACAAATATTTTACTAAACGATTTCTAATTGGCTATAGTTCTGAAATTTGTAACATAAGTAGTTTTTGCCTTTTAATTGGTCTTTTGAAAAATAGAATTTCTTCTAATAGGCCTAGAGCTTTGAAAATTTCAACATAGTTATGGCCTTCTAATTTTGTTTTTTACAAATAAGTGTTAAAATATTCTCTAATGGGTGTTATATTATTGTATTACCAGGGATTTTTTTTTTTTTTGCTTCTTGACAGGGTAGGGGCTTCTAATATTAAGGGTTTACGTAGCAATAACTTTTTAGGGAATGAAGCGAGCTTATGCTTGCATAGCAATGAACCTTTCAACGTGTGAAGTAAGCCTGTGCTTATGTGTCAATGAACTTTTCAGAGAGCAAAGCCAGCTTGGTTTTGGGTATCAATGAATCATCCTGCAAACAAAGCGTCAAAAGTTGGAACCTATACACCAATTACGGATCTCGGTCGGCAACGCAACTCTAACTAAAATATTGCACATAGCACAATTTCGCAGCGAAGCACGGGTACTATTCAGCTAGTTGCGAATAAAAACGAAAACTAATTAACTTCTGAAGTAATTCAGGAGATCATGCCTCTAGTGGCGCCATCTAGTTATAACTGGGGGACTAAATAGGGGAAAATGCAAAATTTTAAAGTAATAAAGAGATGGGAAATAAATATCATCAATATATATATATAGTTTAAAAGACATATCTAATACGATCAGATTTTTCTGATTAAAAAATCAGGACATGTCTCTGCTATGGGAAAGGGATAATTTTTTTTACGTATTTATTTATGGAGTTCGGAACACACAATTCTAAAATCTTCAATGTTTGCGGTTTTTTCGGAAGATATACAATATACATTGTAATTCATAGGTTTATTTAACTTTTTTATTAGCTTTCAACCATACTTAATATATTTTTTTGAGGCTATAAACCAGAAACTCTGCAGAAATATGACAAGTTAATTTTAGTTATTAACAAAGATTTCAGAGTAATTGCAGAAAGTTGTGCCTTCTCAGAATTCCAAATTTTACTAACAATAGAAAATGTTCTTTCAATATCTGCAGTTTTCCCGACAAACTAAAGCTGAATTCCACAATTTTCATAATTTGGCAATTTCAATTGAATGCTGGTGGAAATGTAAATGGGTAATGTAAATGTCATCAAAATCACTAAGATCACATACAGATCACAATGTGATATCGCAGTGACAAAGCTTTCGTTGCGAAAATCGCATAAATCACATGGATGTCGCCAAAATCACTAAGATCACATACAGGTCACAATGTGATATCGCAGTGACAAAGCTTACGTTGCGAAAATCGCATAAATCACATGGATGTCGCCAAAATCACTAAGATCACATACAGATCACAATGTGATATCGCAGTGACAAAGCTTACGTTGCGAAAATCGCATAAATCACACGGATGTCGCCAAAGTCACTAAGATCACATACAGATCACAATGTGATATCGCAGTGACAAAGCTTTCGTTGCGAAAATCGCATAAATCACATGGATGTCGCCAAAATCACTAAGATCACATACAGATCACAATGTGATATCGCAGTGACAAAGTTTTCGTTGCGAAAATCGCATAAATCACATGGATGTCGCCAAAGTCACTAAGATCACATACAGATCACAATGTGATATCGCAGTGACAAAGTTTTCGTTGCGAAAATCGCATAAATCACATGGATGTCGCCAAAGTCACTAAGATCACATACAGATCACAATGTGATATCGCAGTGACAAAGTTTTCGTTGCGAAAATCGCATAAATCACATGGATGTCGCCAAAATCACTAAGATCACATACAGATCACAATGTGATATCGCAGTGACAAAGCTTACGTTGCGAAAATCGCATAAATCACACGGATGTCGCCAAAGACACTAAGATCACATACAGATCACAATGTGATATCGCAATGACAAAGCTTTCGTTGCGAAAATCGCATAAATCACATGGATGTCGCCAAAATCACTAAGATCACATACAGATCACAATGTGATATCGCAGTGACAAAGTTTTCGTTGCGAAAATCGCATAAATCACATGGATGTCGCCAAAGTCACTAAGATCACATACAGATCACAATGTGATATCGCAGTGACAAAGTTTTCGTTGCGAAAATCGCATAAATCACATGGATGTCGCCAAAATCACTAAGATCACATACAGATCACAATGTGATATCGCAGTGACAAAGCTTACGTTGCGAAAATCGCATAAATCACACGGATGTCGCCAAAGTCACTAAGATCACATACAGATCACAATGTGATATCGCAGTGACAAAGCTTTCGTTGCGAAAATCGCATAAATCACATAGATGTCGCCAAAGTCACTAAGATCGCATACTGATCACAATGTGATATAGCAGTGACGTGAGATTCGTTGATAAAATCACATAGATGTCCCCAAAATCACATAGAGATCACACTGATACCACAAAAATAGCATAAATGTTAAAATGTGATATCCCTGTGTATCCCTGTGATATCGCAAAATTACGTCTTATATCACATACATGTCACAAAATGACTTATTTGTGATTTTCATTATATAAAATTATTTTGGGATATCACTGGATGTCGCTGCCATATCACTAAGTGACATCACGACTTCGTCACAGTGTGATGTCGCTGCGATATCACATGGAAGTCGAAAGTGACGTGAACTTTTGCGACATCGCTGCGATATCCCATGCAAGTCACATTGTGACCGTGATCTTTGCGACGAAAAACTTCGTTGCAGTGACGTAACTGTGACAAAGATGGTTAGTAGGGTGCCCCCACTGTACATTTTGTATTTCATTTTTGCAACTGTGTTGTTTTATTCATTGATATGTTTCATAAATAAGTCTCTTTGATGTGAGTATCATGTCTCTATGTTGCCCCACTGAGAAGTTAATTGGGAAAAACTGATATTCCTTTAATTTTGCACACTAGTGTATAATTAGATGGATGCTCTTTGTATATGATTACTTAGATTTTCTTTGTTTTTAATTTATAAGGCTTCAATTTATCGGTATCTTTAAGAATTATAGCTAAATTAATTTTAAATTGATGGATACAAAAGATATTTAAATAAAACAATAATTTTTAATTAAAGTAGGGTTAAAAAGGTATAATAATAAACATTAAATTATAGAATATTTTCATATGCGTTCTGTACCTCTTCCATTATATCCGTGTTAGAATAGGATTGAACGTTTTCTAGTGCAAGGGCTAGATGAAGGTTATATTTTGCGCTGAAATATCATTTCAGCATAATATTTACCACTGAGAGCAGTTCCAGAGCAATTGAGAAAATTAGCGCCTATCAGGAGTTATTTCATGGAGAAAACTTGGCCAGGGGACGCAGTCAGTTTTCTAAAAAAAAATTATTAGGTAGGAATTTTAGGGGTGATTCCAAATATTTCAGGAACATTTTAAGTATAATTCCTAAAAATGTTGGGGGTAATTTCACATCGGGATTGGCCAGTGCTAAGCAATATTAGCTAGCGTTGTAGTGCTACTGGCGCACAAATATTCAACTTTTTATATAATAAGCTGACTTTTTTTTTGTTTCCATGTTTTCCTTGTTTAATTATACTATCTAACTTCTTTTATTTAGCTTTCTGCGACGCCAACTAAGTAGTATAACTTCTCGGATTGTAAAGAATTGCTGAATATTGTTTTCCTACAACACTTGAACACTGAAGGAAAAGGAAGTTTTACTGGGATAACTTTGATTGAACCAACATTGATATCGAACTCGTGACATATTTATACTCGCAAATGCTAGGTTTTCCATGTTAACTGAATGAAAAAAGAGAGAACCTGGCCGGTCCGGTAGTTGTTTATTTGGCGGAAAGGCCGGATTGAAAGGGTTGCAATCCTTTGTTGTGTGAACCAGATCCCTCATAATTCTCCACATTATGGAAAAGTCCCATTCCCATTGTATTTTAAGGATAAAATTGTCATGTTACAAATAATTTAATCTTTTGTTAATGCGTCAATTTACCAAATGCTGTTCGTCATTGAAAACGTAAAAACACACTTGCGAACTAACACAGGCTAAATTCGCATCTAGATAATCGAATTAAAGGATAATTTTTTTTATTCAATTTAACCTTCAGTGGTAAGATTTTTACTATGCATATACTATTAGAATTAGTCACAACTTATTAATTTGTGTAAATTTAGTTCTTACTTTTTCACTCCAACACTAGAATGTATCAGTAAACTTACAGAAAGCGCAAATTTTCGACGTTAACATTTCGCCCACAAAACTGCGAGATCTTCATAAATGTGACCAAAATTTTGCCAAATTGGCAAGTTTTGAGATTTATAATGAAACGTGTTGCTAAGTTTGACATTCAAGTTATTTGCCAAAACTCCAACACGCTATCTCAATTTCGATATAAGATGAGGTGCACACCCTACACTTATTTTAATTCAAAACTTGATAAACTAAATTTAAGAAGATTAAATATTAGAAGATTTACAGCTCAAGCTTTTACTTTTGTAACACTTCTAGATAGCATTCATAGTTTTGGCTACATCAGTTCTTTATGTACTTGAATTTTCGAATTGAAACTCGTCACGCTTTTAATTTTAATACAGGGTGATTGACCTCAATGATTCAATTGAGACAATTATGGAAGGTTATTACAGAGCAGTTACAGTCATTCAGGGTAACTTTGAGCCATAGGGTGTAACTTTGCGCCACCTCCTAGTTTTCAGTATTTTTGGGTTTAAAGAGCTGCTCATGATCCACTGCTGCAAACTGCTGGCAAGATTGTGAAATTGGCTTTTTGCTTGATAGTTTAATAAATGAATTGACAAAATAGTACATAATTTATTTGGCCATTCAGTTGTTTTTCTGGAGTACTGTTTTCAAGTTCCATTTTAATGTTTATTTGAAGTTGATATAAATCAACTAATTTATGCAAGTAAGTATCAACTTACCACTTTATCAGCTATATAATGTTTTAAAAAAAGTGAAATGGTTAGTAGCTAATGGTTATTTATTTACTAACATTTGGAAAAAAAGCAAAAAACCAAGGTACTATAATTTTACCACATATTCAGTGTAACTTTGAGCCGGTTCAAAGTTAGGCTGATGACAATGTGTAATATATACACTGCACATATAATTCATATTTTATTCTAATTTATTTTTGGTTGCTTTTAAATACATTTATATACATACAAATGTAATTTAATTCACAGAATCTCCTCTTGTATGTAAAATCCGATAAAATGAAAATGTTGGGAGTGAATTCAAGAAGTACCTAATTATATTAGAAACACGTTCGCAGAACTAAAAAAAAAAAATCTTCCGACCTGAAATGGTTGTAAAAAGCGTTTCAGTTGAGTAAGTGAAAAATCTATATGCACAAAATATAAATGGTAAAGGAATATGTATAGCGAGGACATGATGGGATTGTCCAAAGTCTTGTACTATATGAACTCCTGGGAAACAGCAAGAGTAAAAGTCCTAAACTAGATGACCCACCTAAAGGTTGAGTGGTTAGAGCTCTAGCCCCGCAAGCCAAATGTTCCGGTTCCGAATCCCGGGTTAGTCATGGATGTTCGTTGTGGTTCGAAATCCACGTTAAGCTGTAGGTCGTTGAGACCAACCAACTTGAACTAGATGATGCAGGTGACAGTTTACGTACAACACTGTCATTTTCGGAGGAGATGAAAGTTGGACAATAAGGACATGATAGAGGTTTATACCACTCAAATTGTTGGGAGAATGTTACTGTAAAGTCAGAGATTGTTCTAGTGGTGGCTGTTAAACACATCAATGAGGCAGGAATTTTATACACAGAGCATGCACGTATTTTAGATTTTGGTTATGGCACATGCAAAGTTTACGACCACGTAATTATTCAATACGATGGAGAAATGTACACAGACCAAGTTAATTTAAAAGACAACATGATATTTGGTGGTTCATGAAGAAATCTGGTGCATATTGGAAATGGCCCAATATCAATGGTGATCTGTGGTATGAAAAAGTAGGCTTGTTTAAAAAATTATTAACAGAAATTATTATTCCAGCTAGAACACAGGTGCCGGGTTCGAATCCCGTATTAGGCATGGATGTGCATTGTGGTTCGGAATCCAAGTTAAGCTGTAGGTCCCTTACTGATTATCCGTTACTGTGCATGAAAATAGGTCGTTGAGCGTACAAACCAACCAATCCAGCTAGAACACGAGAATAAGAAAATGGTGAAGCAAAACTATTAATATAAAGAATGCTAAAGTGAAATTCTATGAAGTGGGAACTTTGTTTTTATATTATCACACTATTTCGAACATTAAGAGTAGAATATTTGTATTTGTGCCACATTGTGACTTGCAAACACCATAGTACTTAACTAATAGCAAAAGGGCGGCCTATCAGTTTTATTATTTTCTATTTATCTTTTCAATTTTTAATTGATAAAATGAGGTTATATTTAAGTGGATGAACTGAAGATTGTTTTTTCACTATATTTGCATGTTAAAACTGAATAATAAATAGGTTTTTATGCAATATATTCATGTGATTCGTCATCCACTGTTCCTACCTAATATATTCATTGTGGTGTTATATAAAATATCCAAACTTTATGGTATTGATAACTGCAGGGTGATGATGTTTCAAATACTTAGAAACTTAATTTTACTCGTTCAAAGTAGTCTAGACTCCAAGATTGAATAAAAAAAGTTATTTTATATGAAACTTCTGATAGTGGTTCAAAATTACCCTGAATGACGGGGTAACTTTGCACCGGGTTATTTTCCTATTATTTGGTGCTTTCATCATCAACATTTACTAATTTGTGTAAATTAAAATATAATTTAGGGTTTATTCTTCCATTTTATGCCATTAGGTCGGAAAATAATATTAAAACATAAGTGGAGAAGAAGAAAATACTGAAAATGTGGATCAATGTTACCCTGATTGACTGTATTTATATTAGAATTAAGGGAAAATAAATTTCCTTTTCATTTCCAAATTTCACAATAAGGAACCAAATTTAAATACGATGTCACTTTTGCTATTGAATCGTAAATAAAGCTTTCCTGGTCCTCGAAAATTACTTCCGGAATGAAAGGTATTTCAAAGGTAATGTGAAATTGCATATGGAAGATCGGATATGATTTCAGAAGAGCTGTTTATTTATGTACTCAATTTTCTCACTAAAAATTGGAATTTCTTTTAATAATGGAAATTCAAGTAAAAAGAAATCAAATATCTAATGAATTACCAAATAAATGTGACTAAATTTACGCATCGCCAAATATTCTTTTATAGTTTAGGAGAATTTCACTTTCTAAGGTTGACGGGAGGGGGGGGGGGGAGTAAAATTATTCGTACCGCTGCACTTGGATAGGAAATTCAGTTACCTCATTTAACTTATTTATAAGGTGGAGGAACATTTCTAAAAATAAAATGTCAACTTATTTTTCAAAAATTCAGTTTAATCTCGTTTTCTACCTTCTATGCTATTACAGAACTGCTTCGCACAGAAGTACTCTAATTTCAAATTGGATGAATCGTTATTAAGAACTCTCGAGCAATACCAATTCTAAGAATAGTAAAAAAAAAAAAAATGATTAATTGGTGACAGGTGTTGATACAAAAACATTCATTAATCTTGTCTCATATGAATGACACGATTTTCAAATGTGATAAAAATGTCGTTGATAAACAGTGTTATAATCTTCTGGATAATTAAAGTCAGACCACTATGCCCTCCGGAATTGGAACAACTTTCTCTACTTGCGTAATGAATCATTGCATAATTGTTCGTTGCAGCTCAGTGTTCGTTGCAGGCAGAATGGAAATGGAAAAATACATTCCTGGTATAGGTAATTGCGGTGAAATATATTAAATTACAACGCAAGCGTTTTCTTAGAATACTATATTCTCTTTTTATGAGTTTTTATGTAAATTATAACTCATAAATTATAACTCATATAAATTATAAAATCTGTAATAAAAGATTAATAACTAAAAGAAAGCTAACTAGTGGCTTTTATAACTAATTTTTTTTTTTGTGAAGTTTTTATAAACTGCTCATTCAAACTTTATTATTGATTTTTAAAACTGAAATAAAAATATACGTCATAAAACATTATTTCGGTAGATATTACTTTCCAAAAAAATTTCATTTATGCATTGTGCTTGGCTGACTTTTTTGGCCTTTTTAAAAACGAATAAATTTGCTTGTGTGACATCAGAAATGGCCTTCATGTAATAAGCAGACTAGAAATCTTTGTATAATCAGTGCAGTTAAATTTTCGCAATTTTTATTTTTCCTCTCGTACACAATTCCTTATCTTTATGAGATAAGAATTAAGAGCTATTAATTTTTGACCAGTTTTAAGCTCTCCATTTCTGGGTGACAGTGCAGTTGCTAAACCAATGTTATAGATCCCGCCCATTGAAAAATGCCGAATATAACAAACACTTTAATTTAATATACACGAAATATTGATTAAAAATTAAAGTTTTATTTTAATGTTATGAAAATTGCATACATGAAACGATAAAAAAAAAAAAAAAAAAAAAAAATTAAAAAAAAAAATGTTTTTGATGAAGAATCTATTGAAAAACTACATTGCGCATCAGTTAAATAAGTCACAATCACACATAAAAGATGGCATTGGGATTTATATTAAAACTTGATTTATCTAGGGTTTAATACATAAAAAAAATATGTGCAAAACTCATATCAAATTAAAGGTCCCTACGATATCAGAAATTGATAAGAACAGGCATGATTTCAAAATTGCAATTTGTTTCGCATTTTTCTGGAATTTACATTATAAGGGTACAAATGTGTGTTGTCATGTTGCCTTTTAAAGTGACATTGTCAATGTTGATGACGCAAGTGTTTGCTGGACCTTTCACTAATAGTAAATATTATCTTTGACTAAGCATTTGATAAAATGAATGTGCAATGGACAATTCCCGCATTTTTTAAAAACGAGTGAAATTTGTTCATATAGTTCATAAATTAGTTCATAATGATGAATTTATTTCTGATTCCAAATATTCAAACAAAAGTTCTTTTAAAAAAATTAATTGTTTAAATTTTAAGAAAATAAAATGCTTGAAAACCGCATCTGATTGCAGTCTGATAAAAAGCTACATTTTATCTGTGACGTCAAAACTTCCTTCCGTTTCTATGGTTATCGTGAGGTTGCTGCCAAGGTGTGAGTTTTATAGACAATTGCTATATCCCCCGCGCGATTTACAAACTGGTTTCCGCTGCAAGTTTCAAGTCAAGATTCAAGCCAAGCTCGGATTAAGTGACATCACATTAGCTTCGAGCCGATGGAATAGTTTTGCCGCCTAAATAAACCAATAATTTTAGGTTGCAAATTTTTAAAAAAAAGTGCAGTGAGCAGAATTTTTTGTGTTTATTGCCTTTTCGAAACATTTAGAAAAGAATTTATAAAAATATGGGAACTGTCCACTACTTGATATAGGCATTCACTGCATTATATGATACTTGATATAGGCATTCACAAGGAACCTGGTAAAATAGTAAGCATAATTGATCCAATGAATGCCGTACACGTATGCGTGTGTAAAATTTCTGATTATAAGTTTATTTTTTCGTGTTTATTGAAGAAGAGGTCCAGTATATCTCACTTTTAAAACATTATAGTCATCGATTGAGCTTTATATCAAAATTTTATCAACCTTGCTTTGATTTTATCCCAGTTACCCAAAGAAATATTGTATATAAAGTAAAATTTGTTCTTAATGAAATAAAAACCAATTGCAATTTACTTATAGAGCAGATTTTCGCAAAAATAGTATATTTAATTAATGAAGCATTGTAGATGGGCGATAACAATGCTTTCTAGAAGCCTCTATATGTCTTTTTAGTAATACAATTTCCAAACAAAACTGCAACAATGAAAGGTACAATAGTTAATTTTAATAGATCTATATCAGACGGATAAAAACTGATAATTTGATGTTTATCAAGATTTGTCTTGAAATAACTACTACTTCTAACATAAAACGTTCTAATTTTAAAACGATTTAAAAAATGGAGTTTCCAATAGAAGGAGTGACTATATGCAAATACCGTCCATCACTTGCAGCAATCCAAGAAGAGACAGAACTTGAAGTTCTTGCGGAGCAGAATGCAACATTCGCCAGAGGAATCACATACGCCGGGATGCTGGAAGGGAGACCGGAGGAGGTGGTTTTATTCATTGCCTGGTGCATCGCCACAAACTAACCCAAATTAGCTGTCACCCCAGTCACCAAGGACCAAAAAGGCACTGAGATGGAAACGCTTTATTTTAGAAGCGCATTCTTTGCTGTTTCACCGGCTAAAAATTACTATTGATAAATAATTTGTGACTTTACCGATCTATTATTTCCTAAATATGAATTCCAGACAATGACTTCTAACTGTGACTTCTTCTCGTCTATAACGTCTGACTAAGTGACTTCCCGACTGTGACTTCATATGTGTCACTTGACTTGAAACTTATAGACGATGATGTCTTAACTTTTTCAAATTATAATTTCTCAACTTGTGGCTTTGTGATGAAACATAAAGATATAGGATATATGCCTACTGGGAAACCCGCCTTGCCTTGGTAAAAAGGGGTAATGCTTTCATGAACTATGCCTCCTGGATGAACGTGGAAATTGGTTCAATAAAAATATATTCTTAAAAAAATTAATTAACTTTCACTGTTAGTTAATTGAATAATTATTTTTAATATTTTAAGTTTTGCAAAGTAATATACTTTATTATTTAAATACTTGTATTTAATAATTTCAATAATGAACTGGTGGTAGTGATTGGAATTTGAACCCATTGGTTCTTTAAAAAAATAGTAAAGGAAGGCAGATACTTAAATTGGGGGAGGGGGGATAAAAAAACTATATAAAAAAAATCCGTAACGGATCTGCCCATTTTTTTTCGGACACTGACCGGCCCAGACAACCTTCCCATATAGATCACATCCTCCCTGGGAGGTCCCTAGGAAGTCATTCGGAGTCCCGGAGATGCCTGGGGACTTCCTAGGGACATCCCTGGGAGGATGTGTGCTATATGGGTTACGGCCAGTACGTCCCTATTCTCTTACAAAAAGATTTATAAAAAATTTAAGGAAAGGTAAAACCAAAAACCATCCTTCAAATGTTTTTATTTACTTTTACTTTTTTTTTTTTTGTATTGTTTTTGAATATATATATATATATATATATATATATATATATATATATATATATATATATATATATATATATATATATATATATATATATATATATATATATATATATATATATATATATATATATATATATATATATATATATATATATATATATATATATATATATATATATATATATATATATATATATATATATATATATATATATATATATATATATATATATATATATATATATATATATATATATATATATATATATATATTTTTTGTATTGTTTTTTAAGGTGCTTTTTTTTTATTGTTTTGCACAAGGACTACTCAACTCTGCATAGAAAATCGCAACTCAAACTCAATAGGGATTTTCCATAGTGAAGTGAATATGAAAGAAAAGCGTTCATTTTTTTTTTCTCTCTCTATCAGTATCATATGTTCTATGAGCATTACAATATTTTATTAAAACATTTCTTTGTGCCATGTAACTTTCCTGTAAAAATTTGCGGCGGAAAATGATCGACACTTTTCTATGAATCCTTGCAAAATGTTTCTTCCATTGTAAGTTCGCTTCTTTCTCTTTTGTGGTTACGGGCAAACTATGGGGGAAACTCTCAGACCTAGATACAGCGCGATACACAAAGGGCCGAATTCCGCTTAGGAGGCATATGCGACATTTGCGTACGTGTTAAACAATTGAAATTGCGTACACATTGAAATAGTTGTACTTGTATTGTTGTTGAAATTGTCGTATTTGTGTACATTACCACGAGTTTCAGTATACAGAACAATGACGGTTGTTAGAGAGAGAGTAGGAAGATATGTTCTCGCTCTGTTTTTGCAATTATAGTGTTTTTGAAGGCGAAATCGTCAACATTTTGCATTTCTTCCCCTCTCCCTCTTTTGTCACTTTTTGCTTAAGAATCATTGCCACTGGTATAGAACAAAAGCCGAATTGAAGACACTTGCGTAAGACCAAGCAGTTCTTTGAATTGGATGGTACTGACTCTAGCGCCGATGACATGACATTTTTTATTGTTGAACATGCAGAAATTAAATGGCTGTATGTTCATTAGGAATAGATTTACTCTGTTATTCTACAGTTCCTAAGTTTTTTTTAAATTAAGTTTCTGGGGCTTAACTTTCTAGCTACTTATTTCCTAACAGACTGCACCGATTTACATATTGCGTTTAAAGTTGTAAGCATGAACTTGTTTTAATGTTCAGTTTAAATATCCAAAACAAGTTCAATGTTCCTCAAAATAAATAATTACTTAAAATACTAATTTTATTTTTATATTCTAGTTTTTATATTCTATTCCTTACAATTTGTGAGGCCATCGGAGAAGGCTATTGTCCCCGTAACCTCTCTGGAACGTTTCCAACTTCATTAAAATTGCATTCCCAAGGGTCATGAAATTTTTAAAAAATGAAGTAAATGTTACTTCCAATCTAGACGACAACATTTCCTTCTCGATATTCCATGTGATTGGAAATAGTTCTGGATAACCTCAAGTTTTTCACAAAAGTGTTCCCAAGAAACTATCAACCCAAAAGGGGCTAGTATGATGCTTAACAGACTGCATGTTGCCAAGCTTCGCCCCTTAATGATGGCAAGAAATGGAGGATATCCAAGCCATCCCAAAACTGGGAACTCCGCCAGAAGATGGCATCTATTCATTGTTATTGTTATTATTGCACTAAACAAACGATGCCCCTCAGAGTCAGACGAGAAGACGACTGCGATGCCATTTGAGAGAAATGCAGTTTAATTGAAGGGGGATAGTCGCCAAGTGGCGGGAGTATTTTGCGAAAACCATTATGGAACCGATGTAAGGGTCATTTCAACTTACACCATTTTGATACATAACGCCTTCTATTGTAGCTTCGAATAAAAATGTGTACATCCGTTTACAACGTTAGCGGGTGATATGATTTTCACAAAAAAAAAATAACGATATTATGATTTGTTCTTGATAATTCTGCAAAAGGTAATGCGATTAAGTTTATGCAATAAAATCTACAGAATGAAATATAATTATTATTTATTATTCAAATTGTGGTTATTAATTTCCCGTATTCATTCGCTTACTTAAGCCGGTTATTATTGCAACCATATTCCAAAATATCGATTTCTTTTTAACCATTACCGAAAACACGGTATTAAAAATGTGATTTATTTCCTTATTTTTTGGCGTTTTCTCTGTTGAAAACCTAAACATTACTTTCACTGCATGAACCCTTAATATTATATTGCGGCGAAAAATCGCCTGCGTTTAAATTCTGATTCCAAGACTAGACAACAAGGCTAAATCATGCTGTAGTAAAGCTAACAAAAGAATAATACAACCCATAAAAACAAAGTTTTTAATATAAATCCTTTATATACATTGTCAATTTTTATATTCACATAGAGCCGTTTCTAGTGTCAGCTTGTGCTTGGTGTTTGCGTCTAATTTTAAGTATTAAAAACATCTATCAGCAAAATATGCGGTAAACTACGTTTCAAACTTCATTCATTGAAAATGAATTTGAATTTAGCACTCATATCCAAATATCTTTTATTTATTCTGATTAAAACAATTTATTTATTTATTTATTTATTTATTTATTTATTTATTTATTTATTTATTTATTTATTTATTTATTTATTTATTTATTTATTTATTTATTTATTTATTTATTTATTTATTTATTTATTTATTTATTTATTTATTTATTTATTTATTTATTTATTTATTTATTTATTTATTTATTTATTTATTTATTTATTTATTTATTTAAACAGTTTTGGCAACAGGAAAGAGTTTCTTCAATGATCATTTAAATGCTATTTCAGCGCGATTGATGACGGCAAGTTGGTTTATTAATATTCCGTAAAAGAGAACTTTTAGTGACAACGACAGCCCCCAAAATATGATAGAATGCATTGTAATCGACATCGAATCTATGTCAAGTTTCAGGTCGATTGGATGACGGCAAGGGAGTCAATTGGGTCTCCACAGATTTGCCCGCCATTGACATACACACAAAATCGAAGTTAATATACAGGATTTAAAAAAAATCTAAAATTTTTTTAGGCTGTCAAATAAATTATCTTTAAATTTGAAATTATGCAGTTAGTGCGGTGTTTTTTGATTTCCAAAAACAGGTTAAACTAACTCAATATACATGGTATGGATAATTTCAAAATCAATTCTGCTAAAAGAAATCGAAACACAAGAAAATATTAAAATTCATTTTTATCAAATTTATCGATTGTGTAAATTATTTTCATAAAATCATAGAATGCATTATTATCTCTTCTTTTGCCGAATTATCAAATTATATTTTATTTGTGTAAAATTATTAAGGGATTCTCATAATTTAAAAACTAAGTGAAAAACCATTAACCATAACCTTTCCAGCCGGGTTTGAAGGACATTTGTAACGATCTTCGGTAAACAGCAATTATATTTGAGGTACAATATATTTAATTTGGAAATAGAGAACGTAAGGTTATGATTTAACACATGGTAATTAAAAAGAGAAGGCAACTGGGCCGCAAATCCAAACATACTATTGAAGAAAATGTATCATGTTTTTATCAAGATAGCATAATCTAAGAAGTTTATAGGAAATTTTTTCACTCTTCCTAAACACATTTCCCTACAATTCTGGACTTTGTGGTCAACAAAAAATATTCTAATCTTGCCTAACTTTCCTTAATTATTCCAGATTAAAAAAAATATGCTGGACAATGCATAAATAGTAATATATACTTTAAATCTTCAATTTGTACTTTTATTGCTATTGAAGAAATGTACGTAGGCGTTCCTATCAGTACACAAAAAGCAACAAAAGAGGGAGGTAAAAAATATGTATTTTCATTGGGTTCTATTCAATGAAATCTTATACACATTTTTAGAAAAAGAATACTCCTTTTTAGCAACAATTTATAGTTATAAAAAAAAAAAAAAACTGACCTCCGTTGAAAATTTTAATGAAGTATATTTTTTTAATTAATTAAAATAATTTTTTTGTAATTTTAATTTCAGCTAACATATATATCTATTGAGGTGAAAAGAGCTGTATTGTGTCTACTAGAACGAGAAGTTCTGGAGCTGTAAGAGAACTGTGAAGAGTTAGTTATTTTGGAATAAATTTCTGCAAGTTTTGATCTGCTTTGGCTTCAAATCTTTCGAACCCGTTCACGCAACAATATATATAACCCATAATAACAGAGTTTTTAAAAAATCCTTCATCCTTCATGTAAATTGTCAATTTTTATATTCATTAACACAACGCCAATATCAAAAACATTTCTATCAGCAAAATGTACGGCAAACAACGTTTTAAAATTTATTTATTAGAAATGAACGTTAATTTATGTTCTCACATTCAAATATTATTAATTTATTCTGATTATAGTAATTTTATTATTTATTTATTAAAAAAAATTGGCAACAGGAAAGCGTTTCAACAATGGTCGGTTCAAAGCTTTCTTAACGCAATTGGATGACGGCAAGTTGGTTTAATAGTATTTCGTAAAAGCGACCTTTTAGTGACAGTTACAACCCAAAATTTTATAGAATGCATTGTCATCGACACCGAACCCATCTGTCAAACTTCAGCCCGATATGATGACGCCAAGGGGGACAATTAGGACTGCGCAGAATCCGTAGCCATCGACTAACATACAAAATCGAAGATAATATAAGGGATTTAAAAAAAAGGCCGTTATTATTACTTTCAGTTTTACCCATATGTTAAGATAGAATGATGGAAGTATTGTTTTCGGTCTTTTTTTATTATTTCTCCGCGTTTTGGAACATTCTGATTCCATAATAGTGGTCTGGAAAAGAATATGTGTGTCTGTCCGCACGTGGTCAGCATAATTCCAGAACAAATTGACCTACGATTCCCAAATTTGGTGTGCGGTTTAGTGGTGGCCGTGGGACCTACTAATAAGATTTTCTTTAAAATTGCGCATGCGCATAGTATTGAAATTAATAAAAATCGTTAAAAAATTCATACTTTTCAGCAATTATTAAAAAAAAAAAAAACTCTAACGATTTGGGATTAAATTCTCTGTGATAATGCCTCTTAAAGTGTTAAAAATTTCCTCACCTCCCAAATTCCTATAGAAATGTGAAAAAAGCGTAAAAAGTTGGAAAACGAGTGATTTTAGCACAGAGTTCTCTGTTCTTTAGCATCGCTCATCATCAATTGATTTTCCGCTGTTTCACTGCCAAAATTGCATTTCACTGAAAAATTACTGCCTAAAAATAGTGCTAAAAATATCGCCATTTTTATTTAAATGAAGGAAAATATGAAAACGGTAAATAACAAATTTGAATGCAATGACCAGTATTATAGTGTAATTGAAAGTTGTGCGATGATCCACACCCCGAGATTTTTAATGGTTTGTAGCAAACGCCCTTCCCTATATCGGTTGAAAAAATAAAAAGCAACGGCGTAACTAATGAGTTCGTAAATCGGAAGAATGGAAGGAAAGAGAGAAGGGGGGGGGGGAGGGGGAGAGAGAGAGAGGACAAACAGTTTCAGTTTTTCTAGATCGGTGACTGAGGTTCATTGTATTGGAATCGAAGTATATTTTGAGAAATAACATCGTTATAACGAGATTCGAGTTTCCGAAAATATTAATAGTATTTGGAATCTTTTTTAACGATGTTACAGTTCAGAATAGACTTCTATTCCAGATGCCACGAAGTGTGCTTGGTGGCATTCAAGGGAGAACAGTCAACCATTGGCGTCTCGAGTGTGAGAAAACAATTTTTACTCCTACTAGGCTACTGACAAACGATGTAAATTTTTCCGTCGCAATTTCTATCGTATATACTTGTTTTTAAATCTTATAGTGCAGAATACCTACTTTAGACATCATTCCTTATCGGATCTGTTGGCATGGATTGTTAAGTTTTAAGTAAGATGCCAATTCCTAATAATAGGTTATATATGAATTAGTATATTACTTAAAACTTAACAATTCATGCCAATAAATCAGATAAGGAATCATTATAAGGAATTAAATTACAGATCACAACATATCCTACTAAACGTTTAATCAACCGCCAACACAGGTCTGCAGTTAGCTTACTTCGGATTATAAATGTTTTCAAAAGCTCTGTTCCAAAATAAACGAACTATTTTATTTAAAAAAATATTATTGGGTGAAATTTTACATTTCCAAGATGTGAATTTTCGTAATTGCTTAAAGTGAAAAATAAGTTCATGGTGAATAAATTCACCAAGTGATCATCTGATTTTGCAAAAGAAGGTCTTTTATCATTGCACAATAGCATTATTCAATATATTACCCATTATACGCACTCTCCTTTCAGAGATTTGAAACAAAAAGATAAAATATATATAGATTTTTGTACTTATTGAATAAACCAAAGAAATTATTTTTAATTAATTGCTTATTGGGTTCCCGTTGTTGTAATACTCCATGTAGTGGCGGCTGGGTTATGTTAGAGCAGCCGGAACAGTGACCTCCCCCCCCCCCTCTCCCTCACTTCCTACATTCAATCATGAATGGAAATTCTAGATTAATTACTCAAATTCAAAGTTTCCTTTCAATGTTTACAAAATGATATGAGAAAGAATATAGAAAAAAAAAACTTATTTTAGCTTACTTATAATTGAACTATTTTGAAACATGGATACCGTTTTAAGTTTTACTATTAACTTAAGATGTTACAAGAAAACACAAATGTAAAGTTATCATGGAAACTATTTCCGTTTGGTGGAGAAAATTCTAAGAAATGCTCGTTTCTCTTCAACCCACACACATCCTCACACACTAGGTAATCAGTACATCAAATTTCAAATACAGCCGAAGTCGCGAAATTCGTAAAGGCTGCATTTGGCACCTCGCCAAATACAGTTAGCGTTGTGGAAGATCCCATACTTGCAGTAGTTTCCATGGCAACGGAGCAGCCCTTTTGAAACTTTTTTTCTCTGGCTGTACTTGCTCGGCCATCGTCAGATTTAGTTAATTTGAGCGGGGTTTTTTCCCCCCTTCAATCGTGCAAAGAGCAACAGGTTTGCTATTTATCTGAGTTTTTGTTACTTACCGTAGAAATTTCATATTCATTTGTGATTCTAATCTACATTTAAGAAAATTGGAAAAATAAATAATCAAAGTTGACTAGAAATTAGTAATTTTAATTTTAAACTAATAATTTAGATTCAGCCCGGCTTTACTAGCTGTATACCCCATGAGCCGACACTGACTCTATATATAATCAGTGAGTTATATTATAAACTGTTCTATAAAAGTTTCAATGATTTTCGCTTTTCGTTGGCGCGCTTTCTTCCATTTAGCTTAGCGTAACTGTGGCGACCGCTCTGCTGGATAAGGGTGACTCAAGTTACGATAGATCATGCTCATTAGAGAAGAGAAACATTACAAACTCTTCTTGGCGGAAGTTTCCGATCTTTTAGAAGAAGAAAATTTACATCTCTTTTATTAATTGAGTCCGCACCAACTAATGAGGTAAACATTTTTTTGATCGGATTGATCCAAAATAAAAACTACTGTAAGAAGTTGCAGTATAGAAGAATAGATTTTTCAGTCGTTGTTGAGCATGAATTCCGCCAAAGTATCTCTCAAAAATATCACAAAAAATTAAATAAATTACACTTCAAATTAGCAACAACATAAACAAAACAATTTCCAAGGAAACAGGCAGCACTTCAAATCGACAAATCCATGAATTTAATGCAAAAGTAACGAAATAATTTTGCTAAACGAATATCAAAATACTTCCATTTAAAGCCGACAAAATTGTATGAAGTATTCTCCCCAAACGACCACTTTGTTTAGATTTTTTTTTTTAAATGATTATAGAACAATCAAAAGACAAATAAAATGCATTTCAATTGGTTTTTTATCATTTATTTTTCCGAAAACCACCCAATATAGAAATGTCATTACCAACTACAGTCCCTTTTCACAAATTTTGTCTTTCAAAGTCGATAGACACTGTATAAAATTTCCTGTATATTTTTAAACACAATTTTTTATTAAATATCATACATTTTAATTACAAAAAATTTACAGTTTTAACAAAAATTTTAACTCAAAAAATATTTTTAAAATATTAATGTGATTTTTTGTAACTTTTCACTTAGCATTGCGTATTATTACCATCAAAATGTTTTCATGTACTTTCTAGATCTATACATTTCTTGACTGCTAAATGACAATACTGGTTCAAATAACATGCTTTGGAAGCAGCAATCCTTGTAGGGTAGTAATTTGAATAGTAATAATGCTTAGAAATATATTTATACATCTTTGATAGAATTCCTGAAGCTTATAGTAAACGTATTTTAATTGCTGTCCTAACCATCTTTAATCTTATTTAATTATATTAATTTCTATTTAGTCTTTTAATGCTAGATGAACTTATAACTTAAATTTATAATTAAACTACGGGTGTGGAACATCGTACAACTTTCAATTGCCTTATAATACTGATGTGGATTTGTGTCATTGTATTTGTGAAGTTTGTATATTTTCATCCGTCATTTAGAATAAATGGCCAGTTTGGAGATATTTTTTGCGATAATTCTTGTATGGATCTTTTCCTTTTTTATATATAAAAAAAAAATCCCCAAAATGATAATTTTGGCGATATACTTTTCGATAATCCTTATATTATCCTTTATTATAAGCGAACCTGAGAGGAGAAGAAAAAACGATCGTTGATGAGGTATGCTCAAGGAAAGCGAACTCTGTGTTGAAGGCATTCATTTTTCAACTTTTTACGCCTTTAAAACATTTTTGGGGGAATTTCGGAGGTGGGGATATTTAGAACACCTTAAGAAGCATAACCACAGCGATTTTTTTCAAAATCGCTAGTGCCGTTTTTTAGCAATCATTGTATTTTTTTTAGCTATACTTACATTACCCTATGTATATACATATGGGTAATTGAAAGTAAAAAATTAACATTCATTACTTTATGATTGGCATTAAATGGTGAAATGTCAATATCCTCCCCATACCTAAATTATGATGTTCTTAATTAAATTATTTTTGAACATTTTCTTGATGGACTTTCAAATATTCGTTCTATCAAAATTTTCTGTATAAGTTTATTTTAAGTATTAAAAAAAATTATATGTTTTCCATTATACAAAAACAGTAGTTAAAACAAAAGTATTTATTTTATTTAAATAACTAGCTAAATACCCGTGCTTCGCCACGAAATTTTACCATGTGCATTATTTTAGCCAGCTGTGAGGCCCTGAGGTTGCGGAAATCCGTCATTGGTGTATAGACCCCAATTTTTGGCGCTTCCCTCGCAGGAAGGTTCATCGCAAAGTGAAATC
This sequence comes from Linyphia triangularis, assembly GCA_963978545.1. Lineage (NCBI taxonomy): Eukaryota > Metazoa > Arthropoda > Arachnida > Araneae > Linyphiidae > Linyphia > Linyphia triangularis. The sequence continues at coordinate 46,858,511 of OZ021726.1, read as the reverse complement.
GAGCTCGCTTCGCTCGCTGAAAAAGTAATTAAGACATAAGCACATGGCTTACTTAACTCGTTGAAAAGTTCATTGCTATGCAAACATGAGCTCTCTTTGCTCGATGAAAGGTTCATTGCTGCGTAAGCGTAAGTTCGCCTCACACACTAAAAACTAATTGCTACGTAAAGCCTTATTATTAGAAGCCCCTCCCTTGTCGAGAAACAATAAAAAAAATTCCCCGTTAATAACTATACTACAACACCCCTTTAAGAATATTTTAACACGTGATGTTTGTAAAAAGCAAAATTAGAAGGTCAAAATACTTATGTTTAAACTTTCAGCGCTCTAGGCCTATTAGAAGTCGCTTTTTGTGGAAATATTAATTAAAAATTCATTAAAAAACAAATTAAAATTTTAACGTTCTTTTTGTTAAAAGTCCAATTAGAAGGCCAAAACTATTTGTATTGACAATTTCAGAAATGTAGCCCAATTAGAAATCGTTTTGTAAAATATTTGTTAATTAATTAAAAATCAAATAAAATTTCAAAATTCTGTTTTTCAAAAGTCATATTAGAAGGCCAAAACTTCTGATGTGTACTGTCACAGGAAATCAATTCAGATAAAATTGTTAATCAAATGAGAAACAATACATATATGCTAAGTTAAGCATGGATATTTCTGGAATTTTTTTAAAGCGTCATTAAAGCTAAAAAATATCAATAAAATGGCTAAAAATTTTAGTAATAAATTTAAAATTATTTAAGTAACAATTTTTACATTAAAAAAATAATAATAATAAAGTCTATACTTTCCATTTATACATTTAGATTTGTGATGCTGGAGAAATTGTGTCTTTTATATTAAGCAATGGTGGATATGAGATAACAATCGCAATAAAAGATATACAGAGATATTTCTTGTCATATTGCCACTTATAAAGCTATTTCCTCGACAACCTTTAGTGCAACAAGGCATTCTAGACGTATCATAGTAATTATCTTATTAAAAGCTTTCAAAAATACTAACGTGACTGCCCATTCAACTCTCATGATCGTTCAGATAACACACGATGTTGCCAAATTTGTTCACCAGATAAAATAAAAAGTATTTTAAATGTTCATTTCAAACTTCTGCGATTAAATATACTTAGAAAATATCGTATCGAGCTCTTTACAATTTTATCAAGTGCTAAATGTTCCAGTCTTGTATAGCTTAATGTATAGCTTAAATGATAGTCCAAAAATCTATGTTCGAATAAATCTATGTCCAGAACTAATACCTCAAGGAAGTAAGTGGAAGAGGAGCGACTTGACTGAAGAGTGTTTATTTCAAATTTTAGTAAAATATTTTTAAATGTCCACATTGTAAAGTACATACTCCCTTTCTGGCAAGAATGATTTAAATTAGGACAGGCGCGGTTTCAAAGGGGAGAAGGAACGTTAGGGAGTGATGTGCCTTTCAATAGCTTCAGAGATTGTAAGGAGATCAACGAATAAAACATAAATGGTAAATAAAAGAAAACATAGAATTTTTTATACTTTTAAAACCCCAAGTTGGAGAATCCATTAGGTATCATAAAATTAAAGCACTAAAAAATAGTGTCGAATAATAAATTACTAAAGAGTTTTCTACTATAGAGTAGAATAATACAAAATACAATGTAGACTGATATTATGCAAGTTATTTTATACTTTATAAAATAGAAATCTTCAAAAAAATAAAATGCAACACAAAATGATAAAAAAAAAAAAAAATTTAGTTTAAACACATTAAACAAATATTTACGATGAAGAACATTAATTTCTTATACTTAGTTAATCTTTTAAAATGAGAAAATCTATCACCTCGTAAATGTGTATAAAAATCAGTGCAATTTATTGGAAAAAGAAGAGATGGTGGCCAGGATGGTTGATGATGCTCGTGAAAAAAAAAATGGTCACATTTATCATAAATCTGATGAAAATTTCAAAACAAGATAACAACAAAGCACATCTATTAATGTATGCAAGTGTTACAACCCCAAAATTTCAGCAAATGTGAATGCCAAAGAACTCTTAGCTCATATATGCCACTATTCAAATCGGATTCAACTGCCACGTTATTTCTTCTCCTAGCCGACCCCTTCCCCCCCCCCCCCCTTTCCCGGTACGCGACATATCGTCTTGGATCAGCGCTGAAATTGGATAGCTGAAAATTATGAATTTAGAACACTTTTAATTCGTAGTATTAATACTTTATAGTAAAATAAAAAATTAAGAAAGTCTTACCTTTTATGTTCACTGATTGATGTTAAGTTACACGGTAGTTTGGTTTGGAACTTCCGACTGTCAATTTCTGCTTCTTATAAAGTGCTCAACACAGCCATATATGTCTCGTAATTTTGAGCATCTAGATTCTAGAAGAATACGATATTTACACAATAGTATTGGAGAAACAAAATTGAAATTTTTTTGCTTCAAAAGCTGTCCTCTTTCGTATTCCTGTTTCTGTTGAAGGAAGTATAGTTTGTTCCAATTTATTTCAAAATGCAGGTGTTTCCGTTCACAGAGATCACGTGATAGCGTCAGCAGCAGGTAGACTGAGATTGCATTTCAATAAAATAAAAAAAAAGTATGTAATGCATCCTTAATTCCACAATGCTTAATTTGAACAAATTTAAAGGATTATTACATAACATTAAAGCATTAACCGAAAATAAATGCAAAAATATATAAGTTATATTTTGCTCATCAGGTTATAAAACAAAATTTATCGTGATAATTTAATTTTAAGATCCTTTGGATGGGCTTCAATTTTGTTAGTTTGTGGTATGCTGTAACAATATTTGGTGGGCTAATTAACACAATTGCAGTCATCCAATCGAGCTGAAACTTGGCAGAAATATTCAATGACAATGGCATAAATTTATGGATATTTTAGAAAGACGCAAAAACACACAACTTAGACAGGTGTTAAATGGATCACAACATAAAGTAAAATAAAAGTGAATTTTCATAACAATAAGATTTTTTGAGGATGGGATTACTTGCATAAAACGTTTCATCAATGTCATATAATATTGTGATTTAACAAGTTTGTTTACGTTTACAATGATACATTATGTTGAATATATACCGGGTTTTTTAAAGTTTATCAATTAAATAAAAAAAATTAATCCTTTTTTTTTTTTCTTAGGTTAGTAAAAAAAAATAATCCTTTTTTCCTTAGGTTAGTGAAACATATAAGAAATAAGCGTGACCTAATTAGCATTGAGTATTTTATCAATGTCATATAAAACGTAGCAATTCTTTTTTATCAACACTAATGTACGTTAATTTTCGTTTCCGACCTTAATTGGACTGCGTATGAAGTTGGCACACCTTCAATATTGTTATTTATGTTACTTAAAATTGATTTTCGATTCAGTTACTTTAATTATTTTTTTATTAAACATGACACATTAAATCTCAGTAGTTTCAAAGTAATTTTAGACTATCACCTGTAACGTCTTGAAACGATGATTCGTTCTCTTGCATTCGTGCGGAGAACCGTAAAATTACGCTATATAGTCCGGCAGCCAAATTAGGATTTTACTTCGAACCCAATTTTGTCTTATTACGTTTTTTTTTTAATTTTTTTTTTATTGTTGCTATTTCATCTTTAGAGTATGTAGTTACATAAAATGGCGGGTACCTATGAAGAAAAAATTTGAAGATTTATATAAAAGGAGTCAATAGACAGTGTAAGAGACGCCGAAAACTTAACAGAATCTTGGAGGTTGTGAGCGAGTTATTTATTCCCATTTTAGTGGGCTAAGCTGTTAAAACTTGTATTTTCGAAAATATCAAACATTTTGTTTGAACATAGAAGGTATTTATAAAAATGCGTGCTAACCATTATCAACTATACCTGCTTCCTTTTGTTCCTAGTGTACATGCTTGTTGAACAATAATAACATCTGCCAATTCACACAGAGTTGATAGATCTTGCAGTTTTAAAATACTTCAACCTGCTATCGTGTTATAAATTTGGAATAAGTTATGTCTTATGAGCTAGCTATCTCCAGTTTCAAAAACTTCGTTTAAAGATTCTAATGAAATGAAGATATGTAAAAACTAATCAAATGTGAAGACCCTGTTGAAGGGAGGTGTATCTTCTCAAACGGTGATATCTGATCGTATCTCGGATATAATTGATGACTCAACCTTACTCAGGGTTATTCTTTGGCATCATAAAAGGTTCTGTAAGTAATGACTTTGCTTTAAATCTGAACACATTACCAAAATACTATTAGGAAGTGTTTACTTGATTTTTATCAGTATTATGTTTGCAGCACCAAAGATGTTGCAAAACAAAAGAGAGAGGCAAGAGTTGGCAAAATTTATCAGCTATACCAGATTGCATAACAAAGTCATATTTACAACTATCTGAATACCCAAATTTTAGCATGTGCAATATTTTAGCTAGTTGTGAGGCCTCACATTGCGGAAATCCGTCATTGGTGTATAGGTCCCAGTTTTTGGCGCTTCGCTCGCAAGAAGGTTCATCACGCAAAATCGAGCTCGTTTCGTTCGCTGAAATGTTCATTGACACATAAGTACAGGCTTACTTCACTGGTTGAAAGGTTCATTACTATGCAAGAATAGCCTCGCTTCTCTCACTGAAAGGTTCATTGTTGAGTAAGCATAAGCTCGATTCACTCACTAAAATCTAATTGCTATGTAAAGACTTAATATTAAAAGCCTCTCCCCTGTCGAAACACACACAAAAAAATCCCCGTTAATACCATAATACACCACTTTTTAAGATTATTTTAACATGTGTTTGTGGAAGACAAAATTAAAAGGCCAAAACTCTTTATGTTGCAACTTTCAGAGCTCTAGGCCTATTAGAAGTCGCTTTTTGCGAAAATATTAATTAAAAAAATTAATTAAAAAACAAATTAAAATTTTAACATTCCTTTTGTCAATAGTTCAATTAGAATGCCAAAACTACTTGTGTTGAACATTTCAGAACTGTAGCCCAAGTAGAAATCGTTTTGTAATATATTTATTAATACATTAAAAAAAAAAAAAAAAAAAGAACTAAATAAAAATTTAAAATTATGTTTTTCAAAAGTTCAATTAAAAGGCCAAAACTACTTGTGTTGAAAATGTCAGAGCTGTAGTCCTATTAAAAATCATTTTGTAAAACATTTATTAATTAAAAAACTAATTAAAAAAGAACTAAATAAAAGTTTTAAATTCAGTTTTTCAGAAGTCCAATTAGAAGCCCAAAAGTACTTATGCTGAAAATTTTAGAGCTGTAGCCCAATAAGAAATCGTTTTGTAAAATACTTATTAATTAATAAAAAAAATTAATTAAATAAAACTAAATAAAAGTTTTAAATTCAGTTTTTCAGAAGTCCAATTAGAAGGCCCAAACTACTGATGTTAAAAATTTCAGAGCTGTAGCCCTATTAAAACTCGTTTTGTAAAAAAATTTGTTAATTATGAAAATTAATTAAAAAATAACTAAAATTTTAACATTCTGTTCTTCAAAAGTCCTATTAGAAGGCTAAAACTACTTATGTTGAAAATTTCAGAGCTGTATCACTATTTGAAGTCCCTTTGTAAAAAATAAATTAATTAAAAAATAACTAATTAAAATTTTAACATTCTGTTTGATATATGTAAAATTAGAGAGCCAAAAATTCTTATGTTGAAAATTTCAGAGCTCTACTCCAATTTTAAGTAGGTTTCTATAGATCCACAGACAGACACACAGCTTATTTTATTATTATAGATCAAAGAAAATAAGAAATCCCAAGCGCAATATCGGGTTGAAGTGTTTTAAAATGGCAAGATTTATCAACTCTGTGAATTAGCACTTATGATTGTACTATAGGCATGTTAACTAGGACTAGGAAAAGGAAACGGGTAGTTGTTTACATTTTCTGATGAACATACATGCAAGCATTTTTATAAACATCTGCTATGTTTATACAAAATGTTTGACAGTTTTGGAAGTATAAGTTAAAGCCTAGCCCACTAAAATGGGAATAAATAGCTCTTTTACAACCTCCAAGACTCTTAAATGTTCAGTGTTCACTACCACTGATTATTGAAGCTTGTCTGCAAAATGTTAAATGCGCATAAATATCAGCTGGGAGTGCACTTCCTAACATCCTGACCAATATGGCTACGAGACAAAAACAATGTTTCTTGTACACTTTAAACCACTATTGTACCAGATGATGTAGAATCTACTCCAAATGAGGTCTTGGAGTAAATAAACACTCATGTTACACAGAACCCCCGTTATACATGCTTTTGTTACACCGCTTGTCCTCTGCACAATGTTTCGTTTCTGTGTACATAACGGCTGTTGGAATAAAAATAGCTTAGTACAAAAAAATATGCGGAAGATGAGCATATCAGGGCTCCCACTAACTCAGAAAGATTTTTAACAGTTTTTGGAGCAGGTTAAATTAAGTTTTGGAGCAGAAAAAATGTCTTTCGGAGCAGGTAAAAACAAGTTTAGTAGCAGGAAAAATTCCTATTGTAGCATGTAAAAGCAACTTCCGTAGCAAACACACCCACAAAAAAAAAAAAAAAAAAAAAAATGTAGCAGAAAAATAAATTTTGCAGTAGAAAAAAAAAAACTTTGAAACAGAAATACCCGAGACGAATGTCACTAAATCGGCGGCGTAAATCTTCGCAATATCTGCTATTACATTACCATATACCTTGACGAAAACGAATATAACACCAACGTAAATATCTGGGATAGCATCCACCATACCATCGCAATCTCGGCACAAAATCCCAGTAATATCGTATTTTTTTAAGTCACCAAACCGCGTCGCAAATCTCGGCAGTAGCTGCTATTACATCAGTGTAAACTTCATCGAAAATGACTACCACACTTGCGTAAATATTAGCGATACGCTTACAATACCGTCGAAAATCTAGACAGAGGATATTACGTAAGTTGAAGACTCAGCAGAAATGACCATCGCAAAAACGTACATATAGGCACAAATGTCGGTATTATTGACATTTTCTCGGTAATGTTTGTGCAAAATTCGATAATGTTTGTGCAAGATTCGGTAATATCGGATGTTAACAAAAGCGCAGAACTCTTCGAAAATGACCGTCACACCAACGAAAATATCAGCAATAGCACCAAATAAACAGGAGCAATTCTCAACAACAGCTCTAATATTTCGGTGAACTCTAAACCATCACAATAATTTGCAATAATGTCTGCATCAGCGTCGCAAATCATCGCAGTAACATCGACATTTTCTCGGTAATATCGGGGCAAATTTCCGATATTACAACATCGTAGCACTCGGCAATAATTACCATCATATCAACGAAAATAACAGCAATAGCGTCGAATTAACTGGAGCAATTCTCAATACTACAGAGCTATTATATCGATGAAAAACTCGACGAAAATGACCGTCATAACAACGTAAAACATGACAATAATATCAGCATTAGCGTCGCAAATCATCGTAGCACTCGAAGAAAATGAATACCACACCAACGTAAATATCAGCGTTAGCGCCGAATATAACGGAATAGTTCCCAACAATAGCGATATTACTGCGCCGAACAATATCGAATTTCAACGCGCAAAAAAAAAATATTAAAAAAAAAATCGTGTTCTGGCGCAAATATGGCTAAGCATTTGGAGCAGATTTTTGTATTTGGCGCATTTGGGCGCAGGTCTGAGACCCCTGGCCAGGGGCGTACTAGCCATAGGGTTGTTCGGTGCAATCACCGGGCCGGTCAGTGTTTGTGAAAAATGGGCCGGTCAGGTAGGTTTTTTTTTATATCCAATGAATTGAAATCCCAAACATTCTCACCAGCCAATTATATAATCGTACTAGTTGCATGACCCCATTGTGTAAAAGTCCCAATTGTTGACGCTTCGCGAACCAGGCTGGCTGTTTAGAAAAAAAATTGCATTTATTGCTGTTTGTGAATAGCAAAATTAGAAGGATAAGACTACTTATGTTTGAAATTTAGAGTTATATGATTAATGGAAGTAACTTTGCAAAGAAAATTTAAAAAATTTAAAAACCTAGTTGTGTGGAACATTGCATAACTTTTAATTACACTTAATGCTGGCTACAGCAATCAAATTTGACATTAATTGGTGTAGTTTAAAGTTTTTTTTTTTTTTTTTTTTTTTTTTTTAAACTGCTAGTTAGGCAATATTTTTGGATATAATTAATGCATTGGCAAGAGAAAAAAATACTGGCATACGACGAATATGGGGACAAGTTTTTCGATAAATATTACATTATTCTTTCTTGTAAATGAAACAGAGCAAAAACAGTTGTTGATGGGTGATGCTCAAGGAAGAGAACTCTGGATTAAAGACATTCGTATTTAAAATTTTTACACCTTTTTCGCATTTCTTCGAAAATTTCGAAGGTGGATATATTTAGTGAAACCTAAAAGACATTACCACATTGATTTTGGTCAAAAACATTACAGCCGTTTTTTGGCAAATGCTGAAAAACATATTTTTCAATGCAACTACTTTATGTGCATGCGCAATTTTGATACAAACTTTGATGACCTGTGCTCCATGTCCACCACAAAATCGTATAAAAAAAAAGTTGAATATCGTAAGTCAATTTTTTCATGAGTTATGCTGATCACAGACATTTCTTCTAGATCACTTTTTTGGACTCGGCGCGTTCCAAAACGTATAGCAAAAAAATTCGAATTTTTATTTACCGTTTGCAATAATTAAAAAAAAAAAAAACTAATGAAAATTTTAACATTATGTTTGTCAAAATCACAATTAGAAGGCAATAACTACTTATACTGAAAATTTCAGAATTCTATGACTGTTGAAAGTCACACTGTAAAAACACTATTTATAATTTTTTTAAAAATTAATGAAAAAAAAAAAAAACGCGTAAAATTTTTAACATTCTGTTTGTCAAAGCACAGTTAAAAGGTCAAAACTACTTATGTTTATAAATTAAAAGTTTTATGCAGATTGGGAGTCATTTTCTGTAAAGACAAAAGGATATAGCCACCGACAGACTATTTTATAGAGAGAGAACGCCTTTCTACTTGTTGTATAACTTTTAAGTTTAAATATGTATTGTCATTTCGTATGTCATTTTCTAATACACTTATAGTTACATATCTGGACATTCTTTATTTTACAATTCGCATTTATTTGTTTTAGTTTTTGCAAGAAACAATCGATGGTTTTTATGGAAACCAATTTCACTCAAGGGAACTATAAATACTAGTAGAAACGGAAAACATTTTATATGATTAAACTAATTGAAACCATTCAATTATTAAAATTAATTGATAAATAAAAAAATATTAATTATTAAAATTACTTATTAATCAGTAGAGTTCTTTTATTTTGTTAACAATAATTATTAAAACTTTATTAGTGATTACATATTGAAAACTTGGGCCGGCATAAATCTAAAATCACCAGGCCGATTTTATGTCCCAGTAAGCCCCTGCCCCTGGCATATAGAAATGAATGAGATTTCTGTGAAGACACGTGTCTTCGTTTAGAGAGATATAACTGAAATTCTAATGGCACAACAATACTTTGAATAATATGTGTTGAAATATTTATAAATAAAAAAATAAAAAATTAGTAATTTTCATTTGTTCAAGTGAATTTCCTATAAATTTAATCAAACTATACATTCAAGATGGCCGCCTTCACTATCTGAAATTTGTAACACATAAAAACAACTAGTTTCATATCTGTTCGTGTAGTTTCAAGGAAATTTATCTATAAATATACGAAAAAAATTTTTTTACATACAAGTAAAAAATTTTACGGAACTCATATATTTTTGGAATGGCCGCCATCATGAATTCCGAAAGTTGGCCATAGGTATTTCTTGGGTACCCGCCAGTTTACGTACCTACATACCCTAAAGACGAAATATCAACTAGGGGTATGGAACATCGCACAACTTTCAATTACACTTTAGTACTGACGTGGATTTGTGTCATTTACCGTTTGCATATTTTCATCCTTCACTTATACAGGGATAAGAGTGATCAGAGAGCAAAAAGGAGGAAATCCAAAAATTCGTTAAAAAGCTCGCGGAAGGAATACACAAAAATTCAACAAAAAAAGTATGCAGGAAAGATGATTCAATAATTTTAAAGATACGATGAAATTTCTCATACTATATAATAGTTACATTTCAAATATTAGGAATTAGTGAAGTAATTTGAGAGGAAAGGGGAGCTCAGAGAGAAAATCTTTTGTTTAGACATGAGTAAAAGTATACTCTATGCAGGAAAAACTGGTTCAGATCAGAAAAATGTGAATTCTCGAAACGGACAAAGAGAAGGAAAATTTTACATAAAAAACTAAAAAGGAGGAAATCCTCCAAAAGGAGGAAAACTGTCATCCCTGCTTATAATAAATTGCCAGTTTGGCAATATTTTTTTAGGTAATTCTTGTATGGGTCTTAAAAAAAAAATATTGCCAAAATCGTGATTTTGGCGATATACTTTTCAATGATCCTTTATTATAAGCGAAACTGAGAGGAGACGAAAAAACGATAGTTGATGAGGTATGCTCAAGGAAAGAGAACTCTTTGTTGAAGGCATTCATTTTTTAACTTTTTACGTAATCATTGAAAAACTTGATTTTTTTCAACGGCAGCTATCTTATGCGCATTTTGATGAAAACCTTAATGGTAGGTCCCATGGTCACCACTAACCTTAATACCAAATTTGAATAAATTGGAAGTAAGACTTGTTTGTAAAGTATCAAAAGCTCCAATATTAAATGGTACAAAACTAAGAATTTAACTGAGTATCCCAAATTATTAAAAGTCAGATTCACTTTTGACACGGGCACACAACCTAGTGCTTTAAAATTCTTTTAGCAATATTTATTGACCAACTATAAGATAACTTAACGAGTATTTATCGTAATGAAATAATTTCACAAAAATTACTCTAGTTCCCAAAGTTACTTAGCTTTATTGTTAAGTTTTTAAATTACTTTATAAAACATCAAACTTAAGTGGAAAAATAATTACATATTAAATTGTAATTTCTTTCAAAATGTCCAGCCTATGCATGTTATAATTTGTGCTCACTCACAATAACAAATAATCTAAGAATAATTCAAGCACAAATAATCCAAGAAGAATTCAAGCACAAATAATCCAAGAAGAATTCAAGCACAAATAATCCAAGAAGAATTCAAGCTGTACACATCAATTCAGAAATGAATTATGAATAGTTTTATTAACAAACTATGATACAATGAAGACAATTGAAAATGAGTCGTTTAGAGTGTGTTAGTCAGGTCTGTACAGTATAGTTTGAGGTCAAATCCTAGCTTACTGTGGTGGAGGATGCCCAGGTGGTTGCTGTGGACACTGGGGATATCCGGGCAGCTGAGTGTTGCTCGGCAGCGAGTAAGGGTACGGCACCTGCATGTTGGGGTACATTTGTGTATTGGGTGGGGGATACGTTGGGTACTGAGGCGGAGCGACCGTGTAGGGTGGATAATTGCCAGCATAGGCATAAGGCACAGAATATCCAGGTGCTGCTGCTGCTGTTGCTTGGGGATTCACAGCATAGGGCAACTGTTGTACCGCTTGAAGCTGCTGCTGGTAAGGATCCACCGCTGGTTGCGGCTGTACCGCAATTGCTGCTGTCTTTGGCTTACCTGGCGGGGGTGGTGGAGGAGGGGGTGACTTTGATTTTGACCTAGGAGGAGGGGGTGGAGGTGGTGGAGGAGAGTTGGACCTTTCTGCTTTGCGAATGTGCTTCACTTTGACTTTGTGACGTCTCTGCTTAGGTGGTGGAGGTGGTGGGGGCGGGGAGATGGACCCGACAAAAGGGTCTTTGGTGGGAGGGATGCCGTCTGCGAAAGTGACTGTCTTCTTGGGTTGAGGATCGCGGGTTGGCATTATCAGGATGCCAGGTTTTGTTGTGGTTGAAGAAGAGGTGACCACGATGGAAGTGTGGTGCCTGTTGGACTTGCGCTTCTTTTCTGGAGGAGCTTCGGAAGCAGTAAGGGGCGATTCCATGGACGAATGCTTCAAGGGGTCGTTGATGACGTCTTTCTTTGTGCACATAGCCTCAGAGGCCTCTGCAGATGAAGAAACTGCCTCGTTAGAGTCAGAGGCAGCGTCAGTGACAGAGCTGCTGACTGCTTTGTCCTGAGGTGAGATAATCCCTTTCTTGGACTCACTCTTCAGGTTCATACTCATGCCGAAAAACTGGGAAAGTATCTTTGATATCTCACTGTTTTGAAATGCCTGAAAAGGTCCAGAAGATGCTTCAGGAGTGGAAATATTGTTTTGCTCATTACGATGCTTTTGCTGGATGTATTCTAGGTAAATCTTTGATATGTTGTATGCTTTAATTGATAGAGGATCACTCAAGATGTTAGCAATCTCAGAACGGGCATCGTTATCTGCTGTGGTAGACAATCCACTGACAGAAGGTACGGATTTTCTATTTGTTTCTTCCAATTTGTGCTTTCTAGAATTGTCTTGTTTTGTGGCAGGACATTCTGTTGCAGGTATTTTGGCTACATCCACAGTGTTTGATTGCTCACTCAGTTGACTAGATTGAGAAGACTCAAGCACAGAATATGATGAGCCGTCATTTAAGAATGGAATGGTTCCCACAACTGGTGTTGGTTCAGCAGCACATGCAACATTCTCTTCTAATGCTTTGTCATCCTCAAGGACATTAATTTGGCTATCTTGATTATCTGGTAGAGGTATGCTCAAAGTATCTAAACTACAGTTATCAATTATTTGTAGGGATTTTTTTAATCCCACTACAGGATAAGAAATTGGGGCAGCAGCAACATTGCTTAAAACATTGGATATAGTATCAACTTTCATCAAAGTTTTTTCCTCTGTTTTACTAAGCTCTGATACATTTTCATTAGTAAAGTTACCACTTGAATTGTCGCAATCTTCACCCACTTGATTTGATGGATATACTGAATCGGTCAAGATATTTAAAGTTTCTACGGCAGGAACTTTTACCGAGACATTTTCTTCAAAAACTGAATGGGGTTCTACAATATTTTCATTATTCTCTGGAGGATTCGAGATGTTGAAGTAACTTAGTTTCAAGTTTTCACTACTAAGATTTTGACTTAGGTATTCAGCACATTGTGAATTAACTACATTTGTGCAATCATAATTATTTTCAACTGTGCTAACGATTTCTGTCATGTCCTTGGAATTTTGCTGAACAAGAAACATATTATTGTCATTGAATTGTACAGGATTAACACAGATCGATTCAACATCAGAGTGCTTAGAAATAACCTGTGGGGGAGCAGGAACAGTGGGAAAAATAAAATCTCCCACACAAGATTTTTTTGCTTTTAAATTTATTTTGATTTTTGCATTCCGTTTTGAAAGTGGAAACTGAGTCTTGCTTTCATAGGATTCCAGTTCCTGCAAATCAGATTCCTTGTTAATCAGCTTTGATTCAGCTTCATTCAAATTTACAAGTTTCAAAAACTCATCATACTCCGAATCTAAATCGCTTGAACGTGCTCCATCACTTTCCATGGAAACATTTACTTTAATATTCTCCTTATGGAGATCGTCTTCTGGAGTTAAAGTTGTAATAGTTTCTGTATTTAAAGAACAAGTATCTACAATATCAGATGATTTCTCAGTATTTTTTACCTTAGGATCTGAAGATTCAGTCTCCTCATGAGATTGAACAGCCTTAGATGAAATAGGAGAGATAACAGGTAGCTCCTTAACTTCAGAAATTACACAGGATTCAGAAACTACTTCTTGTAGTTCAATCTTCTGAGGAGATACACTTTTAGCTACCAAGGAAGAGTCCACTTCTTCACACTTAGTAGCTACTAAAACACAAGCAGTTGGTGTTTCATTCATTACCTCCTGAGGAGAAGTATTTAAACTGCCAAACTGTGAATCTGTAACTGAAGCAGAAGACATGGACAGTGGATTATCAGTCAGAACATTTTCTGTAGATGGAAATTCAATATTCTTAGGATGTGGATCAGGTTGAATCTCAAATGTTTTGTTCGTTAGGGAGTTTGCGTTGAGTTTCTGCTCGTCAGGACCAAAACTGTGGATTGGTGGCGGACTCCACTCCATACCAGAATTGCTGCCTTCAGACTCTGTGTCCCACTTTGATTTCAACTTTACAGACTTTACTGAATCGGATGCTTTTGAAAGACTTTGTGTTTCCAAAGCAGCTGTTTCCTGCTTGTTGAGTTTCTCACTTATGTCTTGGGGACGATTTAACACTTTAGAATCCCACTTCTTTGAGATCTTGTGTTTGGGTGGAGGGTTTTCGGTCTCTACCAAGTGTCTTTTTGAACCTCTGATTGATGGTATAGCCGAGTTTTCAATAGCAAAATTGGGGCTACCCAACTGGCCGTATGATGACTTAAGGGCATCTAAAGAAGAGTTAGGGACAACATCCATAGGAGATGAAGGAGAATCACTCTCTGCTTTAGTTGGAGTTTTCTTAGGAACACACATGAAATCACCACAAATGCGATTACAACAATAAGCAATTGAAGGTTTAGCTTGAGTGTATTTCATAACATGTTCATGTTTTGGCGTCTTTTCTTTTGAAGAAGCGTGATTTTCATACTTGCGTTTAGATTTAGATACTTGGTCTACAGAAGAGGCAGAATCCTCCACTAACTGGTGTTCAGGGTGGATTGATTTGGTCTCATCGTGATATTGCAATTCTGCTATCCCAATTTCTTCTTGGGATTTCTCCACTTGGCAATGTTTCAATGAAGTGTTGAGTTCTGTAGCACTCTCCTTACTGGTGTGACGGAAATAAGACCTTTTAACAACATTCTGTTTAGAATCAGTCATGTCTTTGTTTACAAGAACTTCATCATCTACTTCTGCTTCATCATATTTTATATCAGAACTTGAGCTATTACTAACATTCACATTACTATCTAGTTTTTTCTTTTTATATTTGGAAGTAGCATAGTCCAATTCAGCACCTTCATTTTCTTTAGATTTTTCAAACAGATGGTTTTGATCTTCAATTTGTTCTGGACTTTTTAAAGTTACTAATTTTTGTTTGTCTGCATGAATATCTTTCTTCATAGCACTGTTAGAAACTAGATCACAGGTGATTGAAAAAGAACTTTCTTCAGAAACTGATATTTGCTCTTCATCTAAATCATCAACAATTGGTTTTGTGATTAACTTATCAGGCTCATTGGTATATTGAGATTGGGCAATCAAATCCTCATCCTGGTTTTCTTGTACGTGAACTCTATTTTTCTTACTTGAAACTTTCTTTACCTTTGGTTCTTCCTCTGCACTTGAGCTACTTGAATCACTACTCCCAGATTCAGACGAACTACTAGCATCGCTTTCAGAACTATCTTTGGTAGAATCGCTACTGCTGCTACTACTAGAAGTGCTTGAAGATCGTTTGCTTTTCTTTTTGCACATGACCTCATACATAGCACGAAAGGCATCCTCAAACTTCTTAGATTTATCATTAATGTCAATACCAGCATTTTTACAGAACTTTTTGAAAACTTTATTTTTCAGCATTTTGGCATATAATTTATCTTTCCTTTTTTTAGGAGCTGGTGAATCTTTTTTGGGTTTTGTTGATGTCGTTGCTTTGGTTTTGGTAATGGATTCTAAACATACCTGTCTTGCCATAGGTGTTAAAAAATCTTCTTTCGATTTTTCTTCAAACTTGGAGCAGACTTCTACACTATCCTGTCCTGTGTTTATATTCACAGAATCTTCATGTGTTGTTGAAGATGTCATTGCTTCAGATTTGAAAATGGGTTCAACACTTGCCTGTCTTGCCGTTTGAACTGCAGGGTCTTTTTCAAACTTTGTTGAAGATGTCATTGCTTTGGATTTTGTATTGGGTTCAATACTCTTAATCTTTTTTATGTCTTTCTTTTTTTCTTCAAGTTTGACTACTTTAACTTTATTTTTTTCATTTTGAGCTTCATCAACAATCCCAACTTTAGTGTTTAGAACCGATTCCTTGACAACATAAGATTTTTCATCTCTCCTACAAGTTTGAGAAACTCCATGCAATTCTGTAACTCTTAATTCATTGCTGTGTTTATCTGATTTTTCTACCTTTGCCTTGTATATTTCTTTGTACTCTTTAGAATCAGCATCACTAACTAAAGAACCTCCTGTTTCTTTTTCCAAATCCATACTCTCTGCCAAATAAGCAAGATTATTTCCAACAATTTCAATAGATGGAAGAACTTCATCTCTCTCAATATGACAGCTTTTATCCAAATCAGTAACACTTTCAACTTTTTCCAACACTTTTGTTAAACTTGGAGCTTCAGTCAACTCTATGAAGGTTGTAGAAAAGTCTTCGTGCTTAAAATCATTAGACAGGACTTTGATGTCAATACAAGAAATTTTGACATCGGTAGGCTGGCTTTTATCTATCACCTTAGACACTTCCAAAATATTTACATTTGAAAAGTTATCTTCCAGTGGCTTCTCCTTTCCACTTTCTTCTGACATCTTAGGTTCTACCTGTGACTTCACATCTTCATTTGGCATTTCTTTTTCACTTTTCTTGGAAACTGATGTCTCTTTAGGCTTCAAGTCTTTCCCTGCCACATCTTTCTCTAGCTTTGTATCAGGTGCTCTCTCTTCAGGGGTTTTGTTTCTTCTTGCACTAGCATACTTTCTATCATAAAACTCTTCCTCGTGCCTCCTTGAGCGTTCCTTTCCAGGTGAATACCTACGTTCATCGTATCTTCGACCCCGATCTCTCTCATGTGACCTTCCTTCCCACTCATGCAATCTTCTGTCTCGCTCATTAGATCTATGATCTTTAGACCTGTATGCTCGGTCTCTGCTCCTGGACCGTCTTCTTTCATGGTAGTCCCTTCTATCCTCTGATCTCATATACTTTCTTTCTCTGTCAAATGATCTCTCTCTTCTGTCTGATGACCTCTCTCTCCTATCCGGCGACCTGTCTCTTCGTTCTCGAGACCTTCTGCGTTCATGTGTCCTGTTCCTATCATCTGAAGACCGACTGGAAGGACGGTCCGTCTTCTTGGTGTTGGGGGATGTCTTCTCCACCTCTGACTTACTCAATTCCTTCCTCTCTGGAGTATCTACTTGTTTATCGGATTCTGTGAGAGAGTCTGTCTTGACAAAAGTCAAAAATCCAAAATTTGGCTTTTTGGAGAAAGTTTCAGGCGGATTGTTGGGATAGACCTCTGATTTTGAGTGGGTGGAAGTGCCTTCCTCTTCCATTTTCTCCAACAGAGCTGAACCATCTTCTTTACTCTGCTGACTGTCTTCCTCTTCTTTAAATACAGCTACTACTTCCGTGTTCATCTTCTGGCTACCCTTCTTAGCAAGGCTAAAGGACAGAGCTGTACCAGATCTAGTAGGGCTCAATTCAGATCTAGATGATCCTATGGCCTTAGATTGAGAGAAAGCCATCAGCCGCTTCCTTGCAAGTGCCTTGCCCAATAGAACCATAGACTTTGGTAAGAAACTTGATTCTTCTTCTGGCAAATGTAAAGGGTCAGTAAAATCTTCAGAAGCTTCTTCTTCTTCTTCTTTCGCATTTGAAGTTATAGGAGGACCTCTTGATGAAAGACAGGGTTCAGGAGGCAAGTCCACATTTTTAAGCTCAAATGATTGGAGAGGTTTGGTGACTGATTTGGTCATAACAGTTGGAGTACTAGGCAAAGGAGGCAAGTCCAAGTCATCTGGTGCAAAAAATATCGTGTTCAAGAATAGATCTTCATTTGATTCAAGAAGATTAGTTTCTTGACACTTAGGTTCAGTAACTTCCTTTATAGTTAAACTAACAGCCTTACTTTTTGAGGTATTAGGCTGACCTACTGGTTCTTCCTTAAGACTTTCACTTATCAAATCTTTGCTTGGAATACATGATTCCACATTAGAGTTTGGTGAGAAATCAGTTTGTGTCATATTTCTAATATCAGAATTTTCTTCATCTACCTCTTCGTGATTGTTAGGCACCAGAGAAATTGTTTCATTGACAGTAGATGGCACAAGATAACTGTCTTCTTCTGGATATTCCTCAGAAGGATGAGTTGGAGAATAGGATTCATTACCATCAGAATCATGCTTTTGGTCATCAGTTGTGTCACTACTTTCTTTTAGTTTTTCATCACCAATTGTCTGGAATCCTCCACCTGGTATAAACTTTTCACCTGTCCCCATTTCAATAGGTCCCCTGCAAAACAAAAAGAATATTTTTGTTTTCTATACTACCTATGCTAATCACCTTGACCAGAGGAAAATTTATGTTCAATTGGTAAAAGTCAAAACTAACATTTAAATTCTGTAGAAAAAAGAGGAAAAGTGCAATAAAACAAATCAGAGTACATCTAATCTTACAGACATTGTGGATTCAAATAATTTCATAATTCCTAATTTAAAAGTAAAAGCAAGTCTGAAAGATTTTCATAGAAAAAGTATTTTTAACTAAGATTTAACAATTTTAATCTACATAAGCAAAATAGCAATCTTTTGTAGTTTAATTTAATACTAATTGAATATCCATGCTTAGCTATTAAAGGTCACTGTATATGCTTTAACTAATTGTTTAATCTATATTTAAATTCTTCAAATCCCTAGAGATGATTAATATAATATAAAAGTATTACAAAATCATTCATAACTGAATAAATGTACTAATAACCGACAAAATCTTCTTAATAATGCCAGTTTTTTTCTAGCTGCCTCATTTGAAAGTAGTGCCGAATAATTAAGGACAATTAATTGTAAAGCAGAATATTTATTACACAGTTAAGATGGAAAAGAGACTAATTAAGAGGTAATTTAAATATTATTGTAAATCGCAATTATCAGCCAAATCCTGATACTTGACAAGGAAGCCAATTAATTACCTTGACTCAAAATAAAGGACAAAATTACCAAATAAACTTATTTTATCAATGAATTTAAACAATGGAGAAAGTAAAATATAAGATACAATCTCTTAATTTTCAACATTGAAATGCATTAAAGTTTTTAGTATATGCCTACCTTCAAGATGTTCTGAATGTAAGTTCAGAGTTTCATAGAAATTGTTCGTTTTTAGAGTGGTTTAAGTAATAAGCCAATTAACTTTCAAATTTATAAATTAATATGGTATGAAGTGGGGCTGCTAATGTCCAAGAGACTAATCCAATAACTCCATACTCATTTAATATGTTTTGATGTAATCTCATTCTGCCGTAATGCACTTCTGTGCTCGATTGTAAAAGTTTCCGAAATAACTTTTTAAATTCTCTTTTGGAATGCTCTTCAATTCTGCCATGGTTGTCTTAAAATCTTTAGCATTCTGAAACCTTGTTCCCTTCAGTAAATTTTTCAGTTAAAGTCTGCAGGTCTGGAGAATATATCCACAACTTCTGGTTGGACTAAAAACTAGTTCACAGGCAAAGTAATGTGTGGTCAATAGTATTGTCGTGCAAAAGAAGTCAAATTGTTTCCTTTGAAAAAGACCGTCTTGGAATTCTTTGCCGAAGTTGAGCAAGAACTTCTGCATAAAACTTTCCAGTGACAGTCTTACCAGATGGAACAAATTCATGATAAATGAGCAAAGGTTTGGGGACATTGAAGATATCGAAAAACCTTGATATCTGAATTGAAGAGCATTCTGAAATAGGAATTTAAAAGTTGTTTCCAAAACTTTTACAGCTGAGTATAGAAGTGCATTGTGGCAGATGGAGATAACTTCAAAAGATATTAAATGAGAATGTAATTCACACCATATTTTCCAGAGTTATTTGATCAGTCCTGGAAATTAATAGCCGCACCTTGTATTGTGAAATATAACAGCTAAATTTTTTTTTTTAATATTTTAAAACTCAAATGAAATTAGAAGTGAATTCACCTCATCTCTGCAGCCTGTGCCCTCATTTCAGCAAGGTCGTGTAGTCGCTTTGCCTCCCGCTCTTTTTTTTTATCCTCTTTGCGCCACTTTGACACAACGTTCCGACCGAACTCCCGCTGCCGCAACTCTTTCAAACGCTGTAACAACAAAAGAAACAATATGCATGCAAATTAATACACATTACAACAACTGAGTTTTAACATATTATAACTGTGTTTAAATATATAACTGAGTTATCAGATTGCAATTAAGCAGTTAAAAGACAGAATAATGGTGCTTAAAAAATTTATTTTTAGTTTATTTGTTCCACCAAAGGTATGATACAAATAAATTTTTTAAAGTCTATCATTTAAAAAATTTAAGAGCTAAAATGTTTCCTCCCAGAGTTTAAACTGCAACCAACTTATTTCGCAAACAAAGATTTCAAAACAAGAAAATAAAAACAAAGAATTTTACCTTTTTCTGCTAAAAAAATTAATTAGTTTAAATGCAAAATAAGCTAATAGTTTGATTTAATAATTTAATATTTCAAAGAAATGAGATTTAGTTAAATTTTATGTAAATTGAAAACACAAAATCCTGCTCATACAGCACTAAATATACAATATGAGAAATTAAAATTTTAATAAATGAAACAATAAAACATATGTTTAGCATATGAGAAATTTGACGAGTTCTTCTGATTAACCCCTTATTTTCCACAAGCATAGATATACGTCTTGCTAAGCCGATGCGTTAACTGCCTGCCTTCATATAAATACCCTTCCGAAATATGATCCTTTGCATTGAAATTTTCAAAACATTTTTTAACTTAAAAGGGCTCTAAACATTCCTTTAGATATTTTAGCTATCATCCACTATTAAAAATTATATTTTTTTACTTAAATTTATATAATTGTAGAAAATTTTCACATTTTTTGCATAACTATGTGCAATAGTGAAACGGTGGCACTGGGGAGTGAATCTCATAAGTTTTCTTCAAAAGGGGAAGGGTTAGTAAGTAAGCAACAAACATTTAAAACTTCAAATTAATGGCAGAAACAAATTTACGTAACAAAATAACTTGGTAAAATAACTAAAACACAAAAAAATATGCTTTCACATTAACGTATTACCTGTTTATGTGCATGATCGTATGAATTAATGTGATTATCAAACTCCTGATATTTGTAATACTGCTTTTCACACAGCTCGCAAAAGAAATTAGCTTTTAGGCTAGCTAGACCTTCTTGAACTGCTTTTTCTTTATCTAATGCTGCCTAAAATAGTCAAGATGTTAAAAAAAACTTTAAATCCAAAACAATAAGTGTCATTTTTACATCAATTAATTATATATATTTCTTTCAATATTTTTTAAGCCTATGACAAAAACGTATGGATGTAAAAAAAATTTAATAAATTAATGGTTATGAAATTGGTTCCATTAACAAAATTTTAGTATAGTACAGATGGCAACACTTATAAGTGTTAAGATTTGTAAGACAGTACAAAGTATCAAATCTGGAACACAACCCTTCACAATTTCGAATAAATCAAATAAGAGAACTTGCAATGTCAAAAAGTAAACTTAAATTGTGCCATACCAACGTTTTTATAAATTTTTAAGATACTTTGAACATTTAACTTTAATTGCGATTAATTACTTTTATTTTTTATATGCAGTGGTTTCAGCTTTCAGAGAATTGCTCTTTCATATTATTATAAATATATAGAGGCTGTTGAATATATCTCAGAGGAATAATAAATTTATACAAATAAAAAAATTAAAAAAAAAAAAAAAACTTTTTTAAGAAATTATTAAAAATCATTAAACATCTAGAAATAAATTTATTTTATAAAACTTTAAAGTTCAAATATTTTTAACACCTAATCAAAAAATTATAAACAGGATTATTTTTATAGTATGGTGTGGTGGGTATTAGTAAACCCAAATTCATTTACTTTGTACTTTAGCTGTAGCTCAGCTGAGTCTTCTTTTTCTGTCTCTAGCACCCTTCGCCTTTCAGTTGTCTCTTCAGCATAATCCAACTGCAACAAGCATTCAAATTAAGTAATAGCAAAAGATTGTTAAGAAAAAGACTAAAATTCAACACAAAAATTGCATTATAAGACAATATCAATGCAAAAGGCTGTGGTGGTCTCAGGTAAAAATGACAGATACAACACCTAGGCACCAGTGATCACTTTTGCCCAGTGGTTAGAGCGCCTGTCTTCTGATCTAGGAGTTCGGGGCTCGACTCCCCTTTAGTGTATATCGCTACATTGGTAACCAGGATATTTGAGCACATCAGTGGTGCCATCTACTGCACGACTTCCACACTACCACCTTAGCACCTCTGGCAACTCACTGGCACATAGTAAGCAACCTCTGGCAACTCACTGCCACATGCAACGCACTCAACTCAATCATTTGCCTCTTCACGACTCACTGGGAAGGGGCTATGTGGTAGTCTTGTGTACAAATGACAGATACAACATCTAGGCACCAGTGATCACTTTTGCCTAGTGGTTAGAGCGCCTGTCTTCTGATCTTGGAGTCCCGGGTTTGACTCCCCGTTAGCGCACATCGCGACAAATCAAAACAAAGCATTTTGAGATAACTATAAGTTGTATAGCTAAAGAGATTTAATGTTAAGAAAAGATTTCTGGGTATGAACTTGATGATTTAAGTTTTTTTTCATAACTATGGTCTACTGTAAATAAAAATTTATGTTTGATTTATAACCTTAAATTAATATTTCATTGTTTTTAAAATTTCATTAACCTTTAAGACTCATTGTTAAATGTTTAATGTTTGTACTTAATTACCTCAAATCTAGAAATAAAAAAAAGGTTAAATAAAATATTGCTGATATAAATGTAAAGAAAAAGATTATAAATATTTATTACCACTTGAAAACTTTTGCATGATACTTATCGTAATTTTCTTGAAGTGTCATAATAGTTTTCAAACCAAACTAGCACACCCAATAATAACACCTTGATTTTTATAAAAGTGAAAAAAATCACCAACTTCTCTGATAACTGTACTGATACTAATAAGGAAATATAACAAATTCTAGCAACACTGTCGTATAAAAATGAACTATAAAGAATCGACAAATTATGTTTGGCTTAATTGCTTCAGATCAGTTCATTTTCAAGTTTTTTTTATAGCTACTTAAAAAAAGAGCTATCTCTAAATTATTTTTTATTTTTATATTTTCTGATGATGAAACTTGGAAACTATTTTCAAGTTTCATAAAATAAGTTGGTTGAATTGGTTTTTATGGCCAAGGAGCCGATATTTATTGATGCATCACAATAATTAGTAAGTTTTGAAAACACATGGCAATTCAACCCAGCGTGATTAAAAATTATAATCCAAAACATTCACAAAAATGTATTGGTATGATCACTAACCTTCTTGTGCACAATAACAGCTAAAAGAAACAGACACTTCTAGCTTAAGACTGATTCTGAACCACAATAATTAGCCAAGCCAACCCAAGATTCAAACTTTGTATTATTAGCATGCAAAAGCATGCGCGCTAACCTCTCAAGTATCTGGTGGACATATTTATAGAAAAATAGCAGTACTTAACTCAAGTCCTTTCTAAATAAAAAATATTGTTATTCACTTTTAGTTGCAAATAAATTTAAAAGTTAATAATAATACAAATTAAATATTATATTCAATTTCAAATCAAAGAAATTGATAGACTTTGTCACATTTCGTGAAATATTTGTAAATAGGCAAACAAGGTATATTTTTATATGCTTTTTTTTCACAAATAAAATAAACAAAAGAGTAAAATACCTGATAAGAATTCGAATAAATCAAACTCAAGGTGTTTGGCAAAACATTTGATAATTTTGTGTTTCTAACTAATTATATTTTTAATTGAAATAATTGGTATTGCAAGCAAAAAAAAAGTTTCTATTGATATTTTTGATGCAATGGTACTGGAGCAGAACAACAGCATCTTCTAAGTCCAAGGAAAGGTACTCAAAGAAACACTAAAAGAGTATATTTATTTCCCAGATCAAATAAGAAATCGTTGAACTTCACTGAAATGTACCTCAGCAGGGTTGTCGCTAGCCATACAGAGAGACACATAGAAAAAGCAATCATTTGGGAAATATCACAATCCATAGTTAGACTTTTCCACATCAGGATAGCAGCTGAATATAAATATATATTTTGACCTAAACATGAAAAGCAATTAAGTAAAAAGCGCAAACTGGCATTCAAGAACTTTTAATTAATAGTAACAGGAGACTTGGTGATGTCAGTATAAATCTTCATGACATCTTAACTGTGTGATACAACAAGCTGTCAATCCACATTCATGTTATTATACATCAAGTAGCTAATCTTATATTTTAATTTAGTTTAAAAAAAAAATTAAAGAGTCCAAATCAAAAGAGGATAAATCAACTCATAAAAAAATTATATTTGGTTACCATTTTAATTGATATTAAGTCATTCATATTTTACAATCAATGTTTATCAAGAATTTAACTTTATATTAAGAAAACTTAACCAATTCTATAATTACAATCAGTAATTATTTGTAACAGCACAACCTTGATGATGCAACAATAGTACTGATCTTGCAACAAAAGATTTTTTGAACATTTAAAAGCCATACTAAAACTTCTGAAATTATGGAAATATAATCATGTGAAAGATATCTTGAGTAAAGAAATATTTTTTTGCTCTTGACTAAGAACAAATTTTAGATACTGACGAAATCAAAAGATCTCAGCCAAATGATTGCAGTAGGCATTAGCTTTAGATACTAAAATAAAATATTACTTAAAAATTTCAGCGGCACGAAAAAAATAAAATAGTTCATGTTTGGCATCAAAACTACTGGAAACTTACAAATTCTAGTAAAGGTGATTGACAATTTATAGACTAGGATATAAGCACATTGAAGGAGTCAACACGAGATTGTGCATGTGGACAAAATGTAAAATAAATCAACACACTGTTACAAATATTAAGTTAATTGAACTAATTTATAATATACACCCTTACTAAGCATTAAAAAATAACAAAGAATTTGAATATACATAACATACTAAGAAATATAAGAGTTCATAATTCAGAGTTTGTTCCTGGCTTTAAAAAATTAATGATTGAAATGTAGGTATAATACAGAAACTTATTCAGAAGGTATATTTCGACTACCTTGGAAATACGGAATAGAAATTAATGAAATTCAAAAAGATTAAAATTATATTAATCAGACATAGTTGCATGTTATTTTAGACTGGAAATACAAATTCTAAAAATTCTGGATATGCATTAAATTATCAGGGTGGCTACAGAATTTGAGAAATAAAATTCCCTGACATTGGCCTGATTTCCAGAAGATTTCTTCAAAAATTCCTTGATGTGTGCTATAATTCAAAAAACCAAATAATGGAGAATTAAAAAAAAAAAAATAATAAGTAAATTTAATTCTAAATATTCAGAGTATAATCGCGCCATAATAAATTTACGGTAAAAATCAAAACAAACATCTTTAACGCTACAGCATGAAAAAGAATGGAAAACCTTAATTGAAAAATACAAAATTCACCAACTACAGCCATACTTGCTAACTTCAAGGTAAAGCAAAACAAATACAATACTTTTCTTTTTAATTTCAAAAATAACACAAATAAACCATGTTATTTTCTTTAATATATGTCATATGCTATTTCCTGTTCATAGCATAATAGCCGTGCAGCTAAGTTATAGGATCATCAGAAATCTAGCAGAAATATTTGTTCCAGGCATAATAATGATCCCAGATAACAACAACAAAAAAGCGGAGTATCAACAAGTGGTTGTGGGCGGGATATCGATGGTTTCGCTTAGTTGCTAAGAGTGGAAAAAGTTCAGAATCGTCATTCTCCCAAATCGGCCAAGTAGCCAGATATTGAGGGCTTTTTAGACGGACTTTAAAAGTACATAAAAAAAACTTTATTCGATGCGATAACATCCCATCATCCACTTCATATGACGCGAGCCGAGGTAGATACCCGCACGGGGCATGCGAGAAGGGAAACTCACATTTTTTTTTTAATTCCCTGATTAAAGGGTAATTTTACGAAATTCTCTGACATTTCCCCGATTTTTCCAGAAGAGTGAAATTTCCTGACATTTCCCTGATTTCCAGGTTCTGTAGCCACTCTGATTATAAAAACATGGTCATTAGAAATAAAGGGTCAGCAGAGAGAAAAAATGCTCACATCTTTTGCAGATTGACACCTTGCCACATATCACAACTGTTACACATAAGTGAAAACTATATTGACACATACAAAATAAGAGGACAACATAGGTACAATCAAACAGGATGACTTCATGATACACTCTATTGTTTTAGATATAGGCACTAAACAACATATGCCCAACTATTCAATAAATAAAAAAATTCTCTGAGAGTGGATAATAGTATTCCAAAAGTGTGTATGGTTACCACAAAAACCTACAATGCATTATTTCTGTTTTTTATGTTGGTACAGATAAAATAGGACATAATAAACAAAATTTGATCTGTTCATGGAACTTGGCAAAAACGTTTTATTTGTCATGAAAATAAAAGTCTATAAAAATATGTAGCATAGAAGTGTGATTTTTGATATGTAGGGGAAGGGGTATGTAGCTTTGAAACTGAAAAATAAATTTTGGAACATTCAACGAAAGTGACGTATGTTTTTGGAGTATTTTTCGACATTGAATTGAATGAAAAAAAGTTAGTCCTTTTTAAGAGCAATAATAGTTTAAAAAAAGCAAAAAACAAGCTTTAATAGAAAAGTGAACTAAAAAGTAGAAAATAATTTTAAATAAGCTTGAAATAAGAATAAAGTAATTAACAAGGAATGTTTTTTTTTTTTTTTTTTTTTTTTTTTTTTTTTTTGTAAAAAAGCGTGATGTGCTTGATGTTAATTGTTGTAAATATTTAATGACAGATATTGGTAAAAGTACAGACATTATGAAAATATCTTAAAAAGCACCCCACGCTTTTTACGATAATTTTTAAGATTTTATGATGCTTTTGAAGATATTTTCATAATGGCTGTACTTTTACCAATATCAGTCATTAAATATTTACAACAATTGACATCAAGCCCCCTACGCTTTTTTACAAAAAAATAAATATTTCTTGTTAATCACTCTATTCTTAATTCAAACTTATTTAAAATTATTTTCTACTTTTTAGTTCAGTTTTCTATTAAAGTGTGTTTTTTAGTTTTTTAAACTATTAATTATTTTTGTTGTAAACTATAAATTTTTTGTTCTCAATTTTTTTTTCAGTTAAGTTTTTTAGTTGTTCCTGCCAATAGTCACATGCTTGTCTCAAATTTAAGTCATGTGTATGCCTTAATACACGCCGTATTACTTGGCACAAAACACTACCGTGTCTCTGAATATGAAAAATCGCTAATCATGAAGATCATGGTAAGAATATTGCGACTAAAAAAACAAGCTTTCTATTAAAGAGTGTTTTATTGTTTTTTAAACTATTAATTATTCAATTGTGAAACGTGAATGAAACTCCCTATTAGTTGATCCGGCCAGTAGTCATATGCTTGTCTCAATGATTAACTCATGCATGTTTCAGTACACGTTATATTAAGGTGAAACCGCGAATAGCTCATTAATTCGGTTATGGACCCTTAGATCTTGTCCACATTTACATGGAAAACTGTGGTATTTCTAGAGCTAATCCTTGCAATCCAGAGTTCCGACCGGATAAAAGGAACGCTTTAATATTAAATCAAAACCAATTGGTGGCTCGTACATCATTATTATATGATAAATCTGAATAACTTTTTGCTGATAGTATAAACGTAGTGCCCATGACAGATCTTTCAAATGTCTGCCTTATTAACTGTCGATGGTAGGTTCTGTGACTACTGGGGTTGTAATGGGTAACAGGACACCAGGGTTTAATTCCGGAGAAGGATGGTTGGTTGGAGTTTAACGGCGCAAGGACAACACGGGTTAATCCTTGTGATAATGGGACAAACTTATTAACTTGTTGTATTGTCATTGGTCCTTGATAACTGTGCAAAATTTCAAATTAATCCAACGTTTTGAAATGGTCAAAAATCGAGTTTAAAGATTCCGTTACATAGATGCATACAAAGTTAATAAAAGCGTATTAAAAATACATGTAGAAACCAAGGAAAGGTAAAATATGACATAAAAAAATTCAAAATTGGTTCGTTCATGAAACTTGGCAAAAACGTTTTGTGATAAGAATAAAGAAATGTATTTGGAGCTTTTTTTAAAGCTGAATCGAGTGAAAAAAAAAAGCAAAACGATATAACTATCCTATAAAAAATTATAGTCATTTTATAGACAAAAATACATGTAATGAACTAAAATTGAGTGGAAAAAGTTAACAAACCAAAACTTAATAGAAAAAGTAACAGTTAGTAATAAAATAAGTAAGTAGTAATGACTAATTGAAACAGTAAGTAAACAAAAGTGTAAGGGATAAAGAATAAGTAATGAAATTAGGTATACTTTTAAAAGTATTTTTGTCTGAAAAAATGACTTAACTTTTTTAGGGCAGTTATATCAATCCATCTTGGTTTTTTTTTTATTATTCGATTCAGTGTCAAAAAATACACCCACCTATGGTAGATATTTTTATAGACTCTTGTTTCTTTATTCTTATGACAAATGAAATGTCATTGCCAAGTTTCATGAACGAACCAATTTTTTATTGGTTTATGTCGTATTTTACCTTTTCTTGCTTTTTACATGTATTTTCTTTTATAAAAAGGACTAATTTTTCTAGAAAGATAATATTGTACTGCCTTTTTTCCTCTTCTTTGGATTCAGCATAAAAAAATACTCATTCTTGATTCTTCATTTTAGGACAAAAAATATTTTTGCCCAGTTTCATTAACGGAACAATTTTTTTAGTTTTTTGGATGGTTTTTGGTACTATTCTACCCGTACTATGTATGTAATATGGGATATTGAAAGTATAGCATTGGAATAAAGCGAAATGTATTGTTTTAAAAGTTTATGTAAACCTCCTAATTCTTTATTAATATTTTTGCTTATGAAAAAAGTTCCATTTTTATTTTTTATTACAATGCTATTGACGAATTTCCCTGGAAATTTAATTTTTCCTGATATTTTGTTAATAAGTTATGCCATAAAAAAAACTAGTGTTTGAGCTGTGACTTAGATTTTAAATGCCTTCCTTACAACAATTGTACGATGAATTGGAATTTGAGACATATAATTATGAGGTATTTGACGTTCAATCAAATTTATCAAACACTAAGGTAAATACTAAGTAAATACTATATAAACTAGGTAAATACTACATAAAAACCTTGAATAGAGGCACAAAATCACCCGTTTGAAAGTAAATACATGAACAGAACTGTCAGGGGAAATCATCCTATTCCAGGAGAAAACTAGAACCCGCAAACCAAGGAAAAAGGTGCAAAAGCAGTCTGTTTGGTGTGCATCATTTACCTCCATTTCCCAGCGTCCAAATCCCATGCTGTCATTCTTCAAAACAATGGGAAGGGGATCAAGGCGACCTAGAGTGTCATGAAATAACTATGAAAGCAAAAGAGTGAATTTAAACACACCTCATAAAAAAATACTCCTACTACGCATTAACATCACAAGACGCGACTTAAATATGTAATCTCAATGATTGACACAAGACACTATTTGTTATTCATGCACTCTTCAATAACTCTTCAACAATAGTTTATTTCATGCAGTGGCAGCTGGTGAAGTGTATAAATTTTAAACAAAGTAAAAAAAGTTATTATAATCTAGCACACAACATAAAGTTATATTTATTAGCATTTATTTCCTTTGGATAAGAAGATTCAACCAAATTAAAAATATTAACCCACTAAAGGTATTTTAACACACATTTGAAATAAATAAAATGAAACACAATATAATCTAATGTATAAGAATATTCTATAGTGTTTTTTTTTCTTCTCTCTTTTAATCCAGAGTTAATCATGTTTAAAAAGTTGTCACAAAAAAAAGTATTTTAAAACATAATTTTTTACCTAGAGAAAATTACAACCGATTAAAACCATACAAATAAATTTATCTAATAAAGCGAGAATCAAGATTGAGTGATGATCATACTGAACAATATTTTGCAGGAAAGCAGCTTTATATAAAACACAAACAATACTTAAAAAAAAACTAGGGGTATGGAACATCGAAAAAATGACCAGTTTGGCAATATTTTTAGTAATAATTCTTGTAAGGGTCTTTTAAAAAAAAAACTTAGCCAAATTGACGATTTTGGCGATATACTTTTCGATAATTCTT
Source organism: Linyphia triangularis (assembly GCA_963978545.1). NCBI lineage: Eukaryota > Metazoa > Arthropoda > Arachnida > Araneae > Linyphiidae > Linyphia > Linyphia triangularis. Next base: position 46,828,334 of record OZ021726.1, on the reverse strand, counting down.
AAATTATCCTTTTTTATATGTGAAACTGAGGAAAAAAGAAAAAACGATCGTTGATGTGCTCAAGAAAAGAGAACTCTGTTAAAGACATTCATTTTTCAACTTTTTACACCATTAAAGCATTTTGATTTTTACAGGAATTTCGAAGGTTTGGATGTTTAGAACACCTTAAAAGGTATTACCACAGCAATTTGGTACAAAATCATTAGCCCCATTTTTTAGCCAATTACTGAAAAACATAGTTTTTTCTATAGCAGCTACCTTATGCGCATGCAATATTTTGACGAAAACTTTAATGGTAGGTCCCTGCGCCATCACCAACCTGCACACCAAATGGGAACGTCATAGATCAATTTGTTCGGGAGTTATGTTGACCATGTACACACAGACAGAAATTTTTTTCACATCACTTTTTTGAAACCAGAATGTCCCAAAATATAGAGAAATTTTTAAAAAATCCCAATTTTTTTTTTTTTTGACTGACTACTATACTTTCATTATTCTATGTATACATATAGGTAATTGAAAGTAAAAAACACCTAAGCATCTTTCTTGTAATTTAAAATATGCAACATTCTAATACAGTTGCCCCTTGTTAATTTAAACATGCTAAAAACATATTACTGTTAAGATGAACTACACTTGCGATTCCCAATTTTTTTTTCTTTTTGTATAAATAATATTTTCTTTATTTAAAATGTGCAAGCTTAATTTGAACTATGGAATAAATGGAACTTGTGTTTGAAGTCTCCAACATTCAAACTTTTATTTATTAAAACGAACATGTCATATTGCACTGAGCAGTGACTCAATGGCTGTTCGACCTCTAGGGAAGAATTACAGGGAGCGCGGTGAGTTTTCTAAAAAATTTAAGGATAATTCTTAAAATTTTAGAGATAATTTCCAAAATTTTTTGGGATAATTCTTAAAAATTTTGGGGTAATTTCCAAAAGTTTTAAGAATAATTCTTAAAATTTTAATGATAAATTAAAAAAATATTGGGATATTTATTTTAAAGCTAACATAAGCTCCAAATACAGACATTATTTCCAAAGCTTGTTTCAATACCAGAAAAGAACCAATTTTTATAAAAATTAATTTTAAACAACTTTTTAGCAAAATAACAGTTATATAATTAAACAATTATACTATTTTAACAAACATGCAATTTAATTAAATCCACTTTTCTCATCTGGAGGAACACCAGGATTTTTTTTAGGAGTTATGGAGGAAAATCAGGGAATTTTAATTTTAGGGAGAAACAAAAATTTAAGGAATATTAGTGTGAATGCGAGCCCTGGAATTAAGAAAATGAAGTGAAAAAAGAAGAATAGGTGTTGATGGTGAAGGGAAGTGGGTGACATACCCCCAAATTAAGGGCTTGCGGGGGTTCAAAGAGGGATCTACATGTGACAATAGGCAGAATCATGTATATATATATATGGTTTTGTATATACAGGCCTTGCAACAGATTTTAATTTAGTCCCTAGGAAAAAAAGGGACCATTCTTTTCTAAAAAAGGGACTTTTAGGGACCTAAATTTATAAAAGCACAGATGTTATTAATAGTTCTCATCACTTTCAAAACTAAATATTATACACAATAATGTAAGTTTACAAGAAAATAAACATACACAATCTACATTTTAAAACTATTCTAAATTAGCTAGTTCTTTAGAAAACACTGTTACAGATCAATCTGTTTAAAAAATTGCTACAAATAAACAACTAATGTATATTTATGGCATAATGACTATATTTTCTTTTGAAATTAGCATCAGTTTGTATAATGAAATATGATATCCAAACCAAATGCTGCTACATCTATAATAGGATTAAAAATACACAAGGATCCAAAAAATTACTAGAAAAAGATTTAATACGTTATAATAGACAGTTAAATTAGATGGCACACATTACATAGTATTGCAATAAACTGATTTAAATTGGTTTGGGACTTTTTACAAAGAAATTTGTTATCATGCTTCTCTTTTTTTCTATTTTGCGTTCTAAACCAACAACAGATTTTCTCTTTTCTTTACGCTTTACACTGTTCTGCACAGCCCCTTCTAACATAGCTTGAGCCACTTGTGCAACTCCAAAATCATTTTTTGCATTTGCTTTTTTATGTTTATGATTGGCGTCCTGCAAAAGTTCATCGACAGCTACAGTTTGCATGTCCTCTGAGCCCCTGGCTGCTTGCAATTGTGATTGCAAGTTGTTGATGCTCTTTTTGCTTTGCTCTAGAATCCGGAGCTTTTCCTTCTCAAGAGCTTTAGATTGCTCAGCAGCCACCCTCTCTTTTTCTGACATTTCCGCCTTTACCTTCTCAAGGTAATCTCTGTAGCTTCTGTACGCTACCCTTGCAGAATCAACCAATTCTTTGGTGATGGGAACAAAGTGAGGTTTGTTATCGTACATCTTTAAACCATTGGCTACATTTAAAATAGCATTCAGAGAACGTACTGACATGGAAGATCTATCTTCCGTCAGCACACACGCCGATTTAGAAAAACCTCTTTCCACGACCGCATTACCATGAGAAAGAGCCAAAACAGCCTTCACAACCATTGTAAGGTTTGGAAACTTTAAAAGTCCTTCTGTTGTTTTAAAGGTTTGTAGTTGAGCCCAATACCTCTAAACTTGTTTTTCATTTGCAAGTGTTTCCAAATTGAAAAGCACAACTTCATCCATTAATTTTTCTTCATGATAAGGTACAGGCAAGCAAGAGGCCATAAGTTTGAAAGCTTTTGGCTTGTGATCTTGGTTGTCTAGGTTTAAACAATCAAATCTCTTTAACACTCTTGAAAACATTACATTTTTCTCCAGAATGTATTTCCCTGCTGCAGTATAATGGCAACGAGTAAGTAAAATAAACTCTTCTTTTTCAGAGCTTGACAAGTGAGCAAGGAGGCTTGATAACTCATCTCCAATGATCATAAACTTGACAGGCAAAAGATTATCTGCATGGAATATATTTTCTGTCATCCCCTTTTTGAACGACTGAATGGCCTCTTTTTTTACATGACCGACCCATTATGCATACAACAAGGTTGTTAATATGCTCATGCAAAACATGAATTAAAGATTCATTTCTCTGATATAAACAGGTAAAACCTGTAAATAGTAAGGCACTTAAGCATATAAATTTCAATTCAGCCTTAATCGTGTTTTTCCTTAAAAGTGGGAGGATCCTCTTATAGGCATTTGTTTTTAATAAATTCCCCTGCTTTGTAGGTACGAACTTTAAGAAGTACTCAATCGCAGCATCCCAATGATCGAGCAATCGCTGGGATGCTGGTTCAATTGTTAGCCATCTAGAGCTAACATGCTTAATGAAGTGCAAATTAGGCAGGGTTTTTTTGTGTCCAAAATGGTACAGAAGTCCTCCCACCAGGATGGCCAGTCGTTAAAAAACCTATGAATCATTATAATAAACTCAGAAGCATCTGAGCCCAGTTCTTCTAAACCTTTTTGATAAGCATTGTGGATCATGTGAATGTTGCAGAAGCCCAAATTAATGAGCCCCTTTCCTCTCGCTGATTTCACATCTACATTTAAAAGGAAGAACACCTTTTTATTTACTTTGGGCCCGTCACTGCCCAACATTTGCAATCTCGAAAGGGGCAATCCAGCATTATCCAATGCCCGAAGCAAATGTTCTTTAAGAGTATCCGCTGTCGCATGGCCCAAAAAAATGTCTCCAGATGGCAGGTCGACACAATGTTTCGGTCTTCGGACCAAAATCTAACAGCTGTTTGCAATTCTTTTGCTTCAGCGTTGTTTGTGGTTTCGTCAAATAACTAAGTATAGTATGATGACCCGATATCTTTTAGAAATTTTTTCCTGAAGTGCGGGCCTAGCGCATCACTTATCAGATATCGTGCTTTTGTTGGATTTAACGAAAATTCCTCGGGAACAGCCCCAGGAGTGGGAAACATCGCTCGAAAAACAAGAGCTATATCCTGAGACAAATTTGTTGGAATATCACCCGAAACCATTTTCAAACACCAAATCAGTTCTGTCGTATAGGCCGAGTCTTTCACACTATAGAGATGAATACTAAGGGCTAACGCTTTATCATTAGTTGATAATTGCAGCTGGTTTGCATCCAGTTTTTGTTGACATATCTTCTTATGCCTTTCCGTTTCAAAATGCTGACGTATGTAATAAAAACCTTTAGATGTTGAAATAAGGTTCTAGCAAATATGCCAAAACAAGCCATCATCCGCAATCCCAAAACAAGACGTCACCGCAATCCCATTAGACGATGAGTTTCCTCCCTCTAGCGGAAACTATTCCAACCGAAAATTTGAGAATTTGACACAATAAAACAACTTTTAAGCATTTTGGACGAAATAGGAAAAAAAGGGACATTTTTCGTAAAAAGGGTACTTTTAGGGACTTTTTTTAAAAAAGGGACTTTTAGGAAAAAAAGGGACCAGTTGCAAGGCCTGTATATATCAAGTCTGGTTTTTTCAGCATTAAAGATTTTGCATGATCATAGTCTTTCAGGATCTCAGGAATCACATCCCAAAAAAAAAAATATATATATATATTTGGAATGTTACTCCTGAGATCCTGAAGGACTATGAAAATGCAAAATCTTTAATGCTGAAAAAAAAAACAGAATTTTTATTTTTTCAGCAATAAAGCCCTCAACAGTTCTTTGCTGGATCAAACTCTTTGCACACTAGAAGTGAAATATTCTGGTGATAAATATAGCAGAGTGACAGTAACAATAATGATCACTTACAACAAGCAACATGAATGAATTGTAGAAATTGCTGTTACTTGCCCAAGGATTTGCTTGTGATCTACTTTACCAATAAAAAAGCATAGATCACAAATGACATCTTCACAAAATGGCTATAAATTTAGATAAGAAGTTTTACCATGAAAAGAGACAAGTGGGCTGCATCATAGACAATAGTAGTGTTCACTATAATGTTCTGAGATTAAAAGCAATAAATTTAGTTTTCTTACCACTGAACACCACAGCAAAACTACAGCCATGTGACCAGGGCAAAATTCGTTATTTTTATCTGTATTGCAAGAAGGAAATTACTCTTAGACCAATTGAATGTCTCAACCAAACGAAGCAATTCAAGATAAATATTTTGAATTCACTATTACTGGTAGAAAAGTTTGGATGTCGGAAACAAAATTGTTTCTGCCATGCAGGTTTCATTTTAAAAGGTGAAACAATAGAAGAAATCCTAGCAAATGTAAATTACGAAATTATCCAAGAATTAATTGAAGCAGCACAACCCTGGTTTGTTTAGGAAGGTGTAAGCATTGAAGATTTTGTTTCAATGGATAACGACATGTTACATCTGAAAGTTTGATTTAAATCCAAATCATAGATGCAGTGCAGTGTAAAAGAATAGCAGTGGAACATAAAAGCTAAGCGGATGATACCGACGAAGAACATGAAACAGCCAAAGTAATTAAACTACTTTTAGCGGAAGTATTTGTTGCCTCCAACAGTTTGTGCAGCTTTCTCTAGAAAACAGATAATTAATCGAACCTAAACAATTTAGGTATAATTGAAAACTTCTGGAGTAATTGTTCAGAAAAGAGCAGTAAACAATGTGTCATTACTGAGTATTTTAAGAAATATTTAGATAAGTACAGGGTGGCCACAAAATTGAAGGGAAAAAGTTATTTAATAATTTATTTCCTGATAGATTTCTAAAAAATTCTTTGATTTTACAGCAAACTTTTTTTTCAAATTTCATACACTTTTCCAGATGTGTAGATCCATTACGTCAAAGAGATAATACACCAGTTTTTTTTTTTTTTTTTTTTTAAATAGTTTTGGCAGTAATAAAAAGTTTAAATTATGCAGTAATATGAACTTCTAATAATTACCACAATCCCAGAAAATGGCATTGAAATAAGGATGAATAGAGAAATGTAATTTCAAAGCAATAGAATTCCCTGATTTTTGTGAAATTTAAAAAAATTCCCTGACATATCCCTGATTTTTTCCAGAATGAGAAAGCTCCCTGAATTCCAGGTTCTGTGGCCACTATGCATGTATCGTATCCTGTTAACTTACAATAATTTCCAAAGAATTTCTTTTGAAATGTAATTTCAATTAATAAACTTTTGTAGCTTTTGTATTCTTACCTTTAAGTTTTTATTTAAATTCTAAAAATTGAAATTTTGCTATAAAAAATTCAAAATTTATAGCATTTTTTTAACTATGCATTATAAACTTAAATCAAATATTGTGTTCCGGAAAATCGGGAGAAATTCTGTTTTTTGAAAAATTATTTTATTATTTTTAGGATACTTCAAACTATGGTTAAAAATGATTAATTTTAAAGATCCCTTGGAGTTTGTTTTCACAAAGTTTAACTGGATTCTAATCAGTCAGGTTAAACTTCCAAAAAACAAATACTCAAATTAAAAATATTTTAGAGCAAAATTTAAATCTAAACGATTTATTTTTATGGTTGTATCTTTAGTAACAACAAACAAGATCTTAAAATTACTTTATTTCGCAACTTAGATAATCAAACACTAAATTACAGGATTAGTTACTAATTACTGATTTTGAAAACTATGGTAATATGTATAAGCAATTTAACTAATATGTACCCAAAACATGTTTATACCTATAATATTGGCAAGTGTATAAAAATAGAAATAATAGTTTTTTGTTCTAAAACGAAAATAAACCTTAGATTTCATGAAAAAAACTTTTTGTATAGAGAAATAATATTTCAAAACAATTCTTTGGAAAACAGTTATACTAAACTAATTGTATGAGCACCTATTCATCAATTTGTGGGAAAAGTATAAATTAATTTAATTAGAGGATGATAGTAATAAGTTTTTACTAGTTTTTGAAAAACTAATAAATTGCTAATCGCGTGATGTAACTTGTTGTTAAACATCAAAATTCGGCTTCACTTGCTGTAGTTATAAATTAAACTAATCAGTAAAATTTTAAATCTTCAAGTTTATTCCTTCTAAACAAGTATTACATTATTAGTACTAAAATTATACTTACTATCCAACAGAATTTTCAGCAAATATTATTCATTAAATGATTTTAAATTAGAACATGCAATATGAATAATTGTATTTTTTTATCAAGTAGTCAGTTAATCAGCGATTACTTCCCTAAAAATAAAGCTGTGGATTGCCAATCCTAGTAGTTTAAATGGTTCAGATAATGTGAGCCTGCTGTGCCTTTTTCAGGATGACCACAAAATGCAGGAGAAAAATTCCCTGATAAACAAAATGATGTATAAATTTTCTGATCTTCACTTCTTTTTACTGCTTATCTATGGCCAATACTCTTACATTACGATGAATGAATACTAGATACAATAACAATAATCAGCATAACACTCAGAGAAAACAACGTAAATTTCAGGATTAGCAAAAGTATTGGTGAATTTCAATAGTAGTATTTGCAAGACGATCGAAAAAAGACATTTCGTGCAGGTCTTTTTGTTGGTTGCAAAGAACGCCCATACAACCATAAATGCTATGCAAAATAAGTGAAAACTACAAAATATCCATAGAAAAGTTGGCATCTATATTAAGTAGGCTTGATGAATATCACAATTCTTAATTATTTCTGCCCATATTAATATTATATTTAACATGTATGCATATTAATACAGATTTGCAAAACATCTTATCTACTTAAAACTTTATTATCTTTCTTTTTGAGTGATGCTTTAAAAAAAACTGATAAAATTTTAGAGAAGCTCAATTACACTGAAACACACACCTCACAATATAATAGTCTTTCTCCTTTCCATCAAATAAAAATACTATTTAATACACTTTGAACCTGACCTTATCATAACACGACTTCAACAAGTGAAACAGCTGTTCTCATAAAAAAAAAGCTATAAAGATATTAAATTAGTATAGTTTTCAGAGACAAGGAAATGCAACATACCCTGTTCAGCTCTTCCCAAACCTTTACCACTGCTCCAACCCTGTTTTTGAAGTAATAGATAACCAATATTGTCCTAAAAGAATTAAAAAAATCAAATCAAATTCAAGAGAGTTTAAATTACAATATGTGTCATAATTTACTCAAAAAGCAATGAATCAAGCAACTTCTAAAGATAACATAAAGGCAAGTGACAATATTTAATGAATGAATACATGCTAAAGAAACAAAAATCTCTTAAAAACAAAAAATATTTTATCTTTCAAAAATAACATCATTATGAAAATTCAAATTATGTTTTTAAGATGCCTTTTCCCAGGTGCTTAATCACAAAAAGGATTTTAAGAGATTTTAGTAAGCACAAAAAAAAAAAAAAATATATATATATATATATATATATATATATATATATATATATATATATATATATAAATAAAAAAATAATAATAATAATCATGTAAATGAAAAATTAAGATTTTTATATTCTTAACACTAAGTCTATGGGGTACTTTATAAAACTTCCAAAAATCATTAAAATACTATTGCACAGATTCAGAAACTGAAAATATATGGATAACCTGCAAAACATAGAAAGAGAAAAGTTTTGTATCCCTCAATTTTATTTATTACACAATAAAACAAAAACTTGGGAAAATATACAATAAATCAATCACCAGTTTAACATCCTACCTCACCATCCTACAAATTTTTTTTAGATATACCTACATTCTTTCTACTGCAATTTCACTCTTAACACAATATTTAAGGAGCCCATGCTACATACTACCAGTTAATGTATCAAAATCAATGTATCAACACAATCTATGTATAAAAAAGAAAATATAAAAGATGAAAAAATTTTATACTTACACATGGTATAGGCTGTGCTGTAGACGACTGTTCAATTTCTAAAAGACCTTCATCATATGTATCAATACTTTTGCTCTGAGAGAGAGAGAGAGAAAATATTTAGCGAGGATATTAATCTCAAATAAGAATATTCTTATACATATGCAGAGTACTGAAAAAGCATTAAAAAATAGTTGTAAATAAAAGAAGTTAACTACTTTGATTTTAGATAAAAAAAAAATTTATCTACTGTTATACACAATCAGTCTCAATTTTGTACAACTAATTGCAAGTAATACTATTATAAATGCAATCAATTTAAGGAAAACATCAAAAATGCAATGCACAACACAATATCTACTAAATATGCACATCTGCAGTGGTTACATTCTTAAAATAAAGTAAATTTTTTCAACGTAAAGACACTTTTCTAAAAAAGACTGTTAACGGAACATGTTCCAATTAGTATGTAATTTACTATTTGATGTTGAAAACAACTCGTGACAAGTTAAGATGAGTAAAAAATATTGGAATTAATAATATCCAAACATTTGTTATGAATTTTTACGACACAAAAGGCTGCATATCTACATGAGGATTATATTGCAATAAGATAGCAGGACAACATTTAGAACTTCTATTGTTTTTTCAAAAGTATAGGAGGACGAAGGGTTCCCCATTTGTGTATTGCCATGTATTTGAGTTTCGAATAAGAAACAAACAGGAAAACTTAGAAAAAGCAGCCGGACTATATATGCTTTCGTAGCTTTTATATATGCAGTCCAAGCCTCATTAACTCAAAATCATCGGAGCAGCCGAAATTTTTCACACTAAACGAATTTTGTGTTAAGCGTCTAAAAACTTTTCCATTTAATTATTGCAGATTTAAACTGCTATCTATATGTGTATTTAATTCTTCTGTTATTAATTCACATTTTTGCCAATCTGCACGCTTTTTAAAATGATTGACCGAGTGTTGTCGGAAATTTCATAGTTGGCCACAACTTTATTTCATACGTATTGCTTCGTATCCAACGAAAGCGATTGCTGCTTCTTATTCATACTGACAAGATTCAAGATACAAATGTGACTGAATTTAGTTTCTAAACTTATTGCTGGATACTGGAGAGGTATGCAACGACACACAAAACCAATTTATGAAGGGTGGCACCTAAATTCATGCCGAAATCTACTCATTTCACACCAATTTCCTTGAAATTTGACCACTCGGGTATTTTTCCTGTTTCATAGGTTTCAACTTGAGGAACGTTTTCATAACACTTTGTAAGACCATCTAAAAAAAATAGTTAGAAGAACAAATTTGTTTTTGTCTTAAGTGGAATTTCCTGTTAAACAAATTAACGTTAAGTTTAAGCATCATCTTACAGAAAACTGCTTATATTTTCCGTTAACCAGGATTTTGTGTTAAGCCATTTCGCGTTTACTGGGTTTGACTGTAGTACTTGTCCCAAAAGCAGAATCAATACGACACTGCTCACGAATCAGCCATGTACTTTCCTGCTGAGCTGTATCAATTAATTTTCATGTAAATATATTGTGCAATGGAAAATTTTGTGTCATAATGCAATCTAATATTTCTGCTATTTTGTAGGAGGGGTTGGAGAAGTGCAGTTACTACACGTCCCCCAGGTAAAGAGATTCGAGGCCAACATTTGTATATAGAAGACTGTAGGAGGAGAGTTCTCATGCGCTAACTCACCAACAAGAATGTCTGGTTGACTTTTAGCAAATTAGAGTGTAGTAGGGTGGTATTAAGTTAACCAATGGAAATAAGGGGATTGATTCTAAAAGTTTTGGAGGTAAGCTGGGGTTTGGATTGTGAATGCATTCGAGTCTTGTTCCAACTGCCCAAAGGACACAATTGGAGTTTTTACTTTGCATAGTGTTCCAGCTACCTGACATCAATTTGCACCCCCGCAGATCTGAGAATCACCTCCCTGAAATTGCAGCAAGTGGAATTACTCTTTTCCTTTATGCTCAGTCGGTAATTTAATTAATTAATATATCAATGCCTGAAGTAAATGTCTTTTATCTTAAATAATTGAATACCTAACATATTTGTGAGAGTAATGTTAGTATCTCATGTTTATTATAATTTAACTCTTGGATGCATGACAAAAATCTTAGGATGCCGTCATTTGAGGATTTTATCTGTGTTTTTATATACCAATTTAGTGTATTTGAATAAACAGGTAGACTGACGCTACGAACTGGTTATTTGGTTTAAATTTTTGAATTTGATTCTTAAATGTTATCTTTGATATGTCTTGCATTGATATTTATTTGAAATTGTTTACGGCTCACGCTTTATACTTTAAATCACACTAAAGATCACAGCATTTCGAACTTCAGGATTTTCAGAAGAAGAACGAAAATAGTGTGTGAAATTCGAATCAATTACTTAATTAAACCATACCGACATTAAAGTATTGTTTTTACAACACTTAAGTTCAATCCTCATAAATAACTAGTAATATCGGAACAAGTTTTATGTCTAAATTTCTCTAACTATGAAATAGGTAGATAGGTCAAATTGGTAGATAGATTAGCCAGAATGAGCTACTAGAATCATTCATGTAGGAGATAGAGGTTATGTGGGTAGAATTTAGTAGTCTAGGAATAATTATTAGCATTCAGTAACTACTTGCAAAATAAATTATATTCTTAACCTATTGTGATATTCTTCATTTTTTAACCCACTTTTGGAATGTCATTTACAATCCTGAAATGATTGACCATTCTATATTCCTTTAAAAAATCCACATCATCACTCCAAACATTACGCTCGGAATGTATTAAAAGGAGTTGACCATTTTGAAGACGTTCATGTCAGTGGTATAGAAAGTATTAGACTTGTTGGTTCAATAAAGAATTATGCTTGGTTCATTATCACTTGTTTGCTAGAATAGTTTCACAGCCATGTTTATTTTGATGTGTTTGGCTAAAGTTGAATTTAAAGAAAGTTAAAGCAATTTATTCTGGGTTCAAATACCGCAAAAGATTTATAACTTTTACCCATTTAAAATGGCTTCATCAATTTTTTCATAATTATGGTTTCCTTAGTGCAGCATATATATCAGCTGCATTGATGGGATATTAACTGCAAACCGGGTATTTCTATATTCAGCTTGTATAGAAATATATACCCAAGTATTTTACATCACTGTTTCCATCTCTGCTCAATTTTAAATCTAACATTAATACTCTGATGTTTCCTTTTGCGTGTTTGCTAAAAATGTTTTAAAAAACGAAACATTTCTTACCTACCTACCCTAATATTTTTGCCCATGCTACAGAAAAACAAACCTTTTTTATTTTTGGCGCAGGAGATACAGCACTCTTGCACATTATGGCATTAATCAGTACTATGCATACGTAAAAAGAAAAAGTGTATCGTACAAAATCGTATAGTACAAAACCATATAAATAGTAGCAAATCTTTAAATATTAAAGTATGAGCATTGAATGATTCATGAATCAAGCACTATAAAAATGCAAAATTGTCAAAGTATTTTATTAAAAATTGATAAAAGAATTTGCATAAAAATAAGAGACCTTCACTGAAAATCAATTAAAAGATATATACAAAAAAATTGCCTTTTAGGTAGATTTAGAAAAGTATCATTCATCTGGACTTGACAATATGCTCTCAAATAGATGAAAATCAGAATTTCATCAACTTAAAGAAAAGGCAATTGCTCGGCTTGAATGTATTATATATCCGCTTAAAAATGGCAATCTATAAACCATGCCTTCTCCAAATTAATTCAGTTTGCAAGACAAGCTAAGCTATGACAGAAGTGTAGACCAGTGCAGTAAACATATTTTACCTTTATTCTTAAGAAAAATCTAAAATTCCCAAGCAGCTAAGTTGTTAATCATTGATGAATAATTATAAGTTGCAATAATTATTATATAAAGGGATTTACCTCTTAAATATTTAAATAGAGAAAATTTTAGGTTTTGACATACAATCCAACATGTTCATGCACACATTAATATATGTACATTATAACTGGATGTACAAAATGCTAAAATGAATTGAATCTGCCTAGGACAATATTTTTTCTATTTCTTTACATTATTGTTATGGACAGATTTTACTGTTATATTAATGGAAATTCAAACACTTACATTCACTAATACGCTTACATGGTAAAGCAATTAGAAACCTTACATAGGTAAATTGAAGTTAAATGTAGTAAAAAATGAAAAAACAAAAGAACTCAAACAAATCTTTTACTGGTATAATAAATTTCAGACAGTAAAAATATGATCATCCAATATTGTATAACCCCTGAAGGCAAAGTTGAACGAATTAGTTGCCTACTACAATCAGAGGGCAAAAAAAATAAATTATGCAGGCTTACACGAGTATTAAAAGTGAATAATTGTTTTAGTTTAGAAAAGAATTAGAAATCGTATCGACAAAGTACGTATTTTAATACGATGAGACACAAATAAAAGTCCCGGGGGTGCTAAGAAAATAAAAACGTTTAAGTACCTCATAATCTCTGTCTTCATAAAATCGTGTGAACTTTTCAGACATTGTGTACAATTATGTATTACATCTCAATAAAAGACATCTGTAGACAACAATAAATTAATTAAAAGGAAATCATATGTAAAATTACAGATATAAACACACAATCACAAAATTTCATTCTGCAAGTATAGTTTCATTTCAGTTCATAGTAATGTTTATAGAAAGTTGAAAGGCGCACTTTAGGAATGATGGGAAATAGCATAAAACTGTATTCGTGACATCATTACCATGAAAAATGGTAGTATGGCATCATCATGCAACCAGAGTAGGGGGGGTGAGGATTTTTAGTGTCAGAAACTTTCAAGAGCGATTTTCCTTACGAATAAATAATAAGCCTTTAATAATCGTAAATAAATTCAAAAGAATACTTTTTAAAACTATCAGTGAATGTGGTATTTTCCTCCAGTTCCTTTCATTACGTCATCCAGTGAAATAGCTAAGCACTTCATTTTGAGTGATTATCACCTACACACGACTATCCTGTTCCGGGGGCTTTCAGAACAATCTCGCCAAACAACAACAAAAAAGACACCTCGTGACGCGTCTAGCCCTGCCTTTGTTCCACCACTATGACACGGGGGTGAAAAACATTATTTTTAGATTTTTAATGTAAAAAAAAACACTATTTTTAAAATAATTGCATTTGTCATTCCACAAACATGGTCTGCATTGAACTTCCGAAACCAAAGCCTCCCACTCGAGGGTTGTGGGCGAAAATTGACAACAAGTTTCACCCAGACGCTCGTGTTCATCATAGTCGCCCCCCCCCCCCCTTGTAATCAATGTAAACATAAACGTTTTAAGCTTAGTTTGGCAGCAGAATGAGGCCTTCGCCGGTTCCTCGTTCGGCCAGACCGTTCGGTTGCCGCTCGCCGCTTGTATCGTACACGTGGCCTAAAGTCTCATGACCGCGCCTCCCCCTTACTCCCTTTGCTGACCAAACGGTATAGTGGTTAGCGTGCTAGCTTCTAGACTGCGAGTTCGAGTCCCGTGTTAGGCACGGGTGATTGTAAATGTATGTTGGCTTGTCAAATGACGAATGTTTCGGCGCATTGTAGCCCTCGTGTTGCTGACGGCGCCAGATAATCTGAAAACAACCAACTCATGATCCCCCCCCCACACACAGAAAGTTTGCAAGGGGGTGCACTTGCAACCGCCGGGATTTTGAAAATGAAAAATTATGTGAAGGAAATGGAAATAGAAGTATCATATAATCTTTAAAATATTTAATTGATAAGGAGTTTATTATAAACTATTAATTAAAGTCTCACTAAAATAACTGATTAAAAAATTCAAAGTTAAAGTTAACCACCTTGGGTGCCATCAACCCCGAGAATATTTCTGCAGCCACCTATATAGGTCAAATATAAAATGATAAAAAAAAATATCGATGCTTCCCTTTTCCAAATGTTGCAATAGTGTTTTCGACCTTCATAATAACCCTTATATCATAAACACCCTAATAATTTTTAAATTGATATTGATTCACCAATCTGGGATCACCCACATTATCTTAAAAAATTAATCACTACTCAAAGGCTTTTTAAGGTTCATTGACCATCATTTTCAATAACTTACATACTCTGCAGAGAACAGCAATAATATTGTATGGTGAATATTGGAAATGCAGGACGTTTTTACTTTACCATTTGATAAAGAATATTCCATTAAAATTTGAGCCAAAATTTCAAAAGTATACAATTTAGTCGTGAAATGTACGGAAATAATGCCTTTTTTAAGCAATTAATTTTGCTGTCATTTAATACAAATTCGTTATTAGGTAATAGAATTAAAGTTTTTTTTTTTACTTAATTGCTTTGAAACGAAATATTTCAATAAAATCTGAACGTTTAAGAACAAATTTTAAAACACACGGATTTTTTTAAAGAAAAATCGGAAATATTTCAACAACACGAAATGTCTTAAAATGAATTTCCAAAGTTGCTAAATATTTATTTAAAAAAAATTTAAGGTAATTTCTGACTTTCCAGAAAAACTCATTTTAGAGAAAGAAAAATATGCAAAAACCAATAGAATTTCATCTCTTATTAAGTTTACTTAAGGTAACTAAGGCAGAATTTGTAAAAGTAAATGCAAGGAATTATAACAACTTTGCTAACTTTACAGTCAGCCTGTTTGATATGCACTTTTTACATTGGAAGTACATATAATAAAAGCGTAATAATGGAAAGAAAGCAATAACTGTACAAAAGTGATATTACTAAGAGATACAAAGCATATCCAAGTTTTGTACTTATTTTTAGATTCTGTAGAAAAATTAAATATTGCTATATATCAACTGTAGATATACATCATGTAGACCAAAAATGTGTCAACAAACGTAAATTATACACATTGCCACAGTAGTTTTCCTTTATAATTAACACACTTAATGAAACCCTTTCCTTCACTGTGTTGCAAATTTATAAACCAGTGTTTCAGTTGAGATACAAAATTTCTTTAGCAAAAAAGCTTAACAGAAATTTCTTGTTAGCAAAATTCTAAGATGTTTATGCATTGCTAATTAATATTAATCGAAAGAGCTCATTAATAATTAAAATACTATAAAAAATCATTCAATTTCATAAAAAGCTATTTTATACCAAATATCTACAACACAAGTATTTTTATGCCTGCAGCTAGTTTATTCTTTAACTAATATACAGAAGATTAATATGCAGATTACAAAAATAGAGATTTGCAAATTTTCTGGTAAAGTGTTTTAGCAACAAAAACTAAATCAAGTTTTTGGATTTTAGCATTCAATCAAATTTCATAGCATTTTGCTAAAAAGCACCCACAGCTTAATCCCTTTAATGAACCTCTTCCAAGTGTAACAACACTTGTGAACTACGAGACTTAGCGATCATGCTTATAATGATAACAAATCGCAAAGGCAAAATCGAAGAAGAAATCTTCTACTTTGCGCTGCTCTTTCTTTCTATAGAATTATATATTCCTATTGCGTCTTTTGATTAAAAGTATTTTATGTTGAAAATATCACACTTTTTAATGTAGTTGTGGTTAGTCGACATCACAATAGCTTAGTTTTACTAAGTACAGCTTTGAGAATGTGGATACTGTAAATGCATAAATTTTGAGTGTCATGAATTTACTAGAATTATTAAATTGAGATTTTCCACATTTTTAACATCCAACACCTTTTCAACAAGGCTTATAAGTTAAAAATTGTAATAGCTTTATTCAGGAAAATGTGTACTAATTTTCAACTTCCCAATTTGAAAAGAAGCAAGTAGTACATTGAATATTTCACATTTATAATGTTTCATCCATTTCATGGCCAGTCAAAATTATGAAATCTTTGTTTTAGGATTAAACAGTGCTGTTTCCATATTTTAAATGTATGGAAAGTAAGATATTGTACGTTAAGAATGCTTGACACCTTTTCCTTTTGCTAAAATTTGCTAATCAAAATAGCTCACATTTTCTATTTTCATACCTAATGACATTTGAATCAAATTTCAGTTGTAGCTATATGAGGAGTGGAAGATTATAATGATAAATCTTTTGACAAATAAAGGATTTTATATGCAGAGGTGTTTAATACAGTAATTTCTTCGTGTAATTTATTTGAAAAATGTAAATAAAAATAACATTTTATTTAGTGAAATGAAGAACTTTATTTCACACAAAAATTCATATTTATAAACTTTCTGTTTCAAGTATACAAAGTGTCTGCTTTCAGTCAAAATAAAGTTGAGAACAATGCTACAGTTCGTTACAATATAATAATGCATCTGAATTTTCAAAATAAATTAGATTTCAAACAACAAAGGCCAAAGTTACGTACACATTGTTAGTTTGGTTCAGAAAAAACGTGCTTGGTACAAAGGAAAAAAAAAACTTTCAAATAAGAGCCGCACTGGTGCAGCTCTTCCCAGGATCCAAAAGGTTACAATGGCCTGTCGGTGAAGCTACATCTCAGCTGTTTTTAATAATGCAATCCAATCACAGCGTTGTACCAATTACAAAGTAGTAGTATGTTGTTAATGACATGACAAGCAGGCAGTCTAATCAGACTCAAAAATTGCTAGGCAGTGACTGTCGCTTCGTTTGGGGCTTCGACTGTAGAGGCAGGCTCACATTTTATGGGTGCCTGTTACAAAAGAAAAAAAGATATTAAAACATTTAGAGAGCAATATCAACTCTAAATAAACTGGAAATCAGAAAACATACAGTTCAGTAAAAGAATCACACAATTTTCAGAAAGAAAAAAAGTTATACCCACATTTGTAAGGGAAAATATACACATTGGCCTTAATCTTTCTCCAAATGACCAAAATTAAATCAGAGTTAGAAAACTTGTAAATTTTTTTATTTTGTGGACTAACTGTGGGGCCCTACTTTGCAGAGACATTTTAACGTATATAGCCACATTTTTTAAAATTTATTAGTTTAAGTTTTAGTAGTTTTCATAAGTAGATTGAGTAGGGCTGCCACAACTTAATAGCATTGAAAATAGTTGCTTTAGTAGCCAAAATAGTATTCTCAAATACTAAAATTAATAGCGTGACAATTCGTAAAACACTATATTTTGATCTAGCTGCATGCAGGGCTCCCACTCACTCAGAAAGATTTGGAGCAGTTTTCGGAGCAGGTAAAATCAAGTTTTGGAGCAGGAAAAATGCCTTTCGGAGCAGGTAAAATTAAGTTTTGGAGCAGAAAAAAGGACTTTTGGAGCAGGTAAAAACAAGTTTAGCAGCAGGGAAAATGTCCATTGTAGCATGTAAAAGCAACTTTCGCAGCACACACACACACACAAAATTGTAGCGGAAAAATAAATTTTGCATTAGGAAAAAAAAAAAAAAATTTGAAGCAGAAATACCAGAGACGAATGTCCCTAAATCGGCGTCGCAAATCTCGGCAATAGCTGCTATTACATTACCATAGATCTTGACGAAAACGAATATAACACCAACGTAAATATTGTGGATAGCATCGGTTATATCGGCGTAAAATCCCAGTAATATCGGTGTTTTTTTTTAAGTCACCAAACAGCGTCACAAATCTCGGCAATAGCTGCTATTACAACAGCGTAAACTTCAGCGAAAATGACTACCACACTTGCGTAAATATTAGCGAAAGCGTTTACAATACCGTCGAAAATTTAGACAAAGGATATTACGTAAGTTGAAGACTCAGCAGAAATGACCATCGCTAAAACGTACATATCGGCACAAATGTCGGTAATATTGACATTTTCTCGGTAATGTTTACGCAAGATGCGGTAATATCGGATGTTAACAAAAGCGCAGCACTCTTCGAAAATGACCGTCACACCAACAAAAATATCAGCAATAGCGCAGGAATAAACCGGAGCAATTCTCAACAACAGCACTAATATATCGGTGAAAGACTCGACGAAAATGACCATCACAATAATTTGCAATAATATCTGCATTAGCGTCGCAAACCATGGCAGTAACATCGACATTTTCTCAGTAATATTGGGGCAAATTTTGGATATTGCGAAATCCCAGCACTCGGCAATAAATACAATCATACCAACGAAAATATCAGCAATAGCATCGAATTAACTGGAGTAATACTCAATACTACAGAGCTATTATATCTATGAAAGAATCGACGAAAATGACCGTCATAACAACATAAAACTTGACAATAATGTCAGCATTAGCGTCGCAAATAATCATAGCACTCGGAGAAAACGAGCACCGCACAATCGTAAATATCAGCGTTAGCGCCGAATATACAGGAATATTTCTCAACAATAGCGATATTATAGCGGTGAACAATATCGAATTTCGGCCGGCAAAATATTGAGGGAAAAAAAAAAAAAAAAACGCGTTTTGTCGCAGATATGGCTAAAATAAAGCATTTGGAGCAGCTTGGAGCAGATTTTTGTATTTGGAGCAGTTGGGCGCAATTGGAGCAGGTCTGGGATCCCTGCCATCGCAAAAACGTGCATATCGGCAAAAATGTCGGTAATATTGACATTTTCTCGGTAATGTTTACGCAAGATTCGGTAATATCGGATGTAAACAAAAGAGCAGCACTCTTCGAAAATGACCGTCACACCAGCAAAAATATCAGCTATAGCGCAGGAATAAACCGGAGCAATTCTCAACAACAGCACTAATATATCGGTGAAAGACTCGACGAAAATGACCATCACAATAATTTGCAATAATATCTGCATTAGCGTCGCAAACCATCGCAGTAACATCGACATTTTCTCAGTAATATTGGGGCAAATTTCGGATATTGCGAAATCCCAGCACTCGGCAATAAATACAATCATACCAACGAAAATATCAGCAATAGCGTCGCATTAACTGGATCAATACTTAATACTACAGAGCTATTATATCTATGAAAGAATCGACGAAAATGACCATAATAACAAAGTAAAACTTGACAATGTCAGCATTAGCGTCGCAAATCATCATAGCACTCGGAGAAAACGAACACCGCACAATCGTAAATATAAAGGAAAATTTCTCAACAATAGCGATATTATAGCGGCGAACAATATCGAATTTCGACTGGAAAAAAAAAAAGAAGGAAAAAAAACGGGTTTTGGCGCGGATATGGCTAAAATAAAGCATTTGGAGCAGATTTTTGTATTTGGCGCAGTTGGGCGCAATTGGAGCAGGTCTGGGACCCCTGTGCATGGCCTTTCAGAGCTGTACATCTATTAGAAGTCGCTTAGTAAAAAAATGAACAAAAGTAAAAAAGAAATTATAAAACATTTACATTTTGCTTATCAAAAGTTTAATTTGCAGGATAAAACTATTCATGTTGAAAGCCACTTAGTAAAAAATTAAATAAATAATATTAAATAACACTCGCTTTACTTGTTGATAGGTTCATTGCTACGCAAGATCGTTTCACTCGCTAAAAGATTAATTGCTATATAAACCCTTAATATTAGAATCCCTCTCCTGTCGAGAAACAAATATAATATTCTCCGTTAATACAATAAT
Organism: Linyphia triangularis; assembly: GCA_963978545.1. Classification (NCBI taxonomy): domain Eukaryota; kingdom Metazoa; phylum Arthropoda; class Arachnida; order Araneae; family Linyphiidae; genus Linyphia; species Linyphia triangularis. Next base: position 46,808,027 of record OZ021726.1, on the reverse strand, counting down.
AATGCAATCCCTCTCCATCCCCGAGAATATTTTGACAGGGTGTTTGGCAAAAGTCAAATTAGAAGGCCAAAACTACTTCTGTTGAAAATTTCAGAGCTCCATTCTTATTGGAAGTCGTTTTGTAAAAAAGTTTCAAATTAATTAAAAAAAGTCATCAAAATTTTAACATTACATTTTTTAAAAATTCAATAAGAAGGCCAAAACTACTTATGTTAAAAGTCATTTTGTGAAAAAAAAATTTGATAAAAAAATAATAATTAAATTTTAACATTCTGTTTTCCAAAAGTCCAGAAGGTCAAAACTACTGATGTTGAATATTCCCCTATGTACCACTATTTGAAATCACTTTGTAAAAAAATTTAAAATTAATAAACTTAACACAATAAAATTAAAAAAATTTTTTGTTCTTTAAAAAAAAATATGTGGCACTTGACTTTTGCCGAACATACTGTATGATACTAGAATTAAAAACAAAGTCACGTGATCCACAGTTCTAGTTTCTAGTTCGAAATTACATAAAAACGCCACTTCCGTCGCAAAGCCAGGAGTGTGCCGGCATTAAGCCTTGGCTACGATACGAGCGGCCACTAGTAGCCAGGGGTAAATTACACTGGCTACGATGAGAGTGAAGATGGTATTTCCCATCAATTCGTAATATTACGTCATCCTGTGAACTAGCTAAGCGCTTCATTTTGAATGATTATCAACAAGGTGAGGTATCTAAAACCAAAATTGTTTTATAGCGGCGAGATTATCACAAAATATCACATAAATATAAGATTTTGGAAAGGAAAAAAAAATCATTTCAAATTATACGTCCAAATAAAACATATTTGAATTAATATAAAATGAAAATACTATTTTTAAAATCATTATATGTATCACTCCACAAACATGGCCTGCATTGAAGTTCCGAAATCAAAGCCTCGCACTTGAGATCTGGTAATGTTCTCTTCTCTGCTATTTTTATTGGATGAGAGCTTCTACGGAACTGAAACGACTATGGGCAGTGAATGAAAATTAATGTGTCTGGGGGTAGTGGTAAGATAAAGTGGCAACATGTTTTGCCCAGACTCTTGTGTTCATCACACAGGTACAGATGCCCGGCCTCAAACTTCCGCTGTAATCAATGAAGACATTAACGCAAGCGGTGCCGCACCATAGTTCTGCCGCCAGTTGCTAACCGCTCGTATCGTACCCGAGACCTTAGAGAGTCATGTGGTTTTGGTTTAATCCAAACGCCGTTTATGTAACTTCTGAAATATGCAGCGCAAAAAATACAGTGATTCATCACAGAACCAATAAAAGCAGAACACAAAAGAAGTTCTCTTGTAGAAAAACGTTCATTTCTCTTTAGTTTAGATTCAATCAAACTCTTAGAAGTGCGACATCATTGATGGAAACCACAGACCTAGAACAGAGACCACCTACTTTTGACGTCATGACCAAACTTACACGATTGATTTTGTTTCCGTTTCTCTAGCGTTTTTGCTTGTAAATAAAAATAAATATTGATATTTTTTCTCAAAAATAATCGCCTAATATTTCAAAAAGTAATAATATAAGCTGAAAAGGTAGCTTTAAGGCCAATTTTGACAAAAAAAAAAATCGCCATAGTAGCCTAGTCTCGAAAATAATCGCCTGTGGCCATAGGCGTAACGATGGAGGGGTTTTGGGGTTCAAACCCCCTCCCCTTCCCATTGGGTTAAGAATAATTAAGCAAATTTACTATGTTTTTTCCACAACCATCTTTGTTGGTTATTACTCAAAGTATCCATTAAATTTCCTTACTAGTAATTATTCAGTGCTTTGCAAAGGAAATCAAAAGCTATACCTAAGTGAAAGACATTCATACAACTAATGTATCATATTGAACTTGCGAACTGTATGCTGTTCGCAGACAACTATATGCGCTACACAGGTTGGAGAAATGGAGTCTTTATCGCAGGAACATAAGTGCTAAAGACTTGACTTTAGTCATCGATCGTTGATGTAAAGACCATAGGTGTAACGAAGGAGGTTTTGGGGGTTCAACCCCCAACCCATTAAGTTGAGAAAGAATTAAACAAATGCGCTGCATTTTATTCCCAATCAACTCTTTGCTGATTCTTACTCAAATTATTCATTAAATTTCATTATTGAGATTATTCAGTGACCAGTGTTTTATTAAGATAATCAAAAACTATACCAAACTGTAAGACTATACATGGATATTTCACCCGAAGAGCAAATTTGCCATTTAATGTACCCATTTGATGATAACTACACACTACACCGAAGCTGAAGAAATGGACTCTCCATTGCGGGAAACATAAGTTCTGAGTGGACATTGCACTGTATAGAAAACTCAAACACTAAGCAATAACTGAATGTAAACTAGGGGAGTGGAACATCGCACAACTTTCAATTACACATTAATAATGGTCAGCACATATAAATTTGACGTGGAATAGTGTTATTACTATTTTCATTTATTTGAAATAGTAGCCCTTAGTGATATTTTTACAGATAACTCTTACAAGGGCCAAAAAAAATTAAAAAAACTCCACAATGGTAAATGTGAGAATATGTACTTTTCGAAAATTCTTGCAATATCCTTTCTCGTTAGTGGAACACAGAGGAGAGGAGAAAAACGGTTGTTGATGAGCGATCCTCAAGGGAAGAGAACTCTATGTTGAAGACACTCGTTTTTCATCTTTTTACAACTTTGTTACATTTTTATGGGAATTTCGGAAACGGGGATGTTCAGAAAATATTAAGAAGCATTATCATAGAGATTTTGATCGAAATCGTTAGAGCCGCTTTTTAGTGATAGCTAAAGAACGCGATTTTTTTTAAATATGTTTTACACATGCGCAATATTGACGAAAACCTTAATGGCAGGCTCTATGGCCTACACTAACTTGTACTCCTAATTTGAACATCGTAGGTCAAATCGTTCGGGAGTTGTGCTGACCACGAACACACCGGCAGACATTTTCTATACCATTTTTTTTTTTTTTTTCAGTTGGATGTTCCAAAACGTGGAGAAATGCAAAAAAATTCGAATTTTTTTTGGATCGAAAACAACTTTCATTACCTCATGTTAACAAATGGGTAATTGAAAGTGATTAAAATGAGTTCAAGTACCAAACACAAAACTCAAAGTGAAACACTTATTATTTTGCAAAAAATGAAAAATATGGTGAAAGTACTGTTCAAGTTGAAAAAGAATTGCTAGATAACGTTGAAAGAATCGCCAGAAGAAGAAGAAAAAATAACAATTTTCTCCGCAGATTTACAGATTTGGACGGTGTTGGTATCATTATGTATATAAAAACAATAATGCATTATAAACATTAAGAGACACAGCTATTTAGGAAAAAATATGTTGAAATGTTTATAGAAGTTTCTTTAATGCATATTTTTGGCAGTGTATGTTTGAAATATTTCGAGGGGATCCTGCCACTGAAATTGATCCTATCTTGTTTGCTACGCCTGAAAAGTTTCTCCGAAAATATTGCATCCATATATTTACAATTATATTAGCCCTTTTCAATTTCCATGTGTTTAAAAAAATATTCCTACTCCTTTTTTTTTTTTTTTTTTTTTTTAAATATATAAATAGAATTCTTAAGAAATTTTCCTTATCCCCCCGTAGATTTGAACAATGATTTGAAAACTTTTTCAATAAGATGAAATCATTTTTTTTTTTTTTTTACTCTCTCCCATCTTCTCTCCTTTTCCATTCGTGTAACAAGTCTGAATTTTTCAAAAAAACCCTCCATTCAACAACTCTAGTTATGCCTATGCCTGTGGCAGCCCTGATTAAATGTCGCTTGGTTCAGTATTCGAACAAATTGTTTATATTCTTAACAGTATTGTCTCTATCAATAGACAAATTAATTGAAACACATGAAATTATTGAATTATTGGAACACAGTTTTTGAGACACAGACAGCTACACACTTCATTCTCAAGATTTTTCCGTCATATTATAATGGCATAAAGTGACTGTTAAAGAAAGAAATACTGTTTCTTATAAAGCTATAAAATATACCCTCAATACTTAAATTCTTTGAAAAAAAGATAGGATTATAAAGTGTTAATTGTTTAGGTATATTGAATCCAAGAGACAATTTTGATCTACAAGTACACAGTAAAAGCCAATATTACAACTTTAAAAAAAATAACTATATGGAGTTGAAACTATACAATAATTTTACTCGCTTTTAATTGTTACTCTTTGAATAAGAATTGAATGTGAACTATATGAAATTATGACATTTGCTTATTTATTTGCTAACCATTTTCTCTTAATAAAAACTGTCGTACTGTCACAAAATGATTCTGCCGAACAGCAAAATAAAAAGTACTCTATAACCTCACATACTATCACTTAAATTCAAAGCAAGCCTGGATCATCTAATAATTTATATAGGAGATATGCAGCATTTTCTGGGGGCTTGGCAAGCGTTCATGAGCATGGGCATACATAAAAATCGACTACTATTGCAAATTCTGCTAGGAAATAACTGTAAATGTTAAAATTGTTAAGAAAAAATAATTTGGCAGTGAATGTACAACAAAGGGATACAGCATTAGCCCTATGGGAGGTGGGGGAAAAAAGAGATCTCATTTAAACATAAAACTTTTCCTACCTGCTTTTCAGACGTCTGCTGCGAGGAGTCTCCAGCTTCAGCAGAAGAAGGAGAGGCATTGTTTGCGGGGTCGTCAGACTTAGACTCATAGTCCCCTCCTGCTCCTCCGTCATACCCCTCATCTCCTCCTCCTCTCCTGCCCCCCGTCTCTGAGGATCGAGTCCTCGTGTGGGGTCCACCTCTGCGCATCCTCCTGCGGTCCATACGGGGGCGGAAGGGTGGGCGAGTACGGTATCCACCACGACCTCCTCCCTCTCTGTGCTGCTGGGGGTGATGGTCCTCATCATCTGCTTCGCCGTCCTGAAAAGATGTGTTTAAATGGATTTTTAGTAAGTAATAAGGTATCTTTGAGGCTTTTCAACAATTTTAAAAATAAATTAAATAATCATTAAAAAGCAAACAATAATTTTTATAGATGTACTCATTGCCTGAATGCTTATTTAAAACCCAAAGAAACCATTAATAATAATAAAAATAAATTTTATTCAATTGAAAAACTAATACTTTTCATATACAGTAAAAGCCCGATTATCCGGCATTCAATCAACCGGAATTTTTTGAAAATCAAGTTTGGCGAGAAAATAGGCATTATTTCGCCAAAAAACGGCGATAAGTCGCCAATTTAAAAAAAAAAAAATTTTTACATTTTATTTGAGATTTCGGAGTGTTTTTTCTTCTTCTCTTTATTTTGATAGTTTTTAATTTGCTATGGCGAAATAGCTGAATTTGTACGGATTAGAAATTAATGTATTATTATAAAAAGTTGTTTTTTTTCATTCCGGTTTATCCGGAATGCCGAAGTTCTTATTCAAACAACTGTGAATTCTCAGCAAAAAAACTTAATATTCTTAATGGAAAATGCTTTTTTCCAGAATATATCCGGAAAAATACATATATATTGTGGTTATTTGCCGAATCTATAAACAAATCTAGCTTGTTTCAATTGTATAAGAAAGAGGGTTTCATGATCGAAATTCCATTATCCACAGCATCGGGAAAACATTCTCCAATAGATAATTTGGTTTATCCAGAATTCTAATAAAAAAACCTACACATTTTGCATCTATTTGCATCGTTTATTGCATAAAAATATATGTTCGTTTCCGGAATATGTGTAATTTGTATGTGCGGAATCTATAAATCTATGGACTTCTTTTATTGTAATTATAAAAAAAAAAAAGTGATTTTCCACTTGAAATTACGTTCTCAACCGCATCCGCCAAAGAGTAATTAGGAAGTTCAAAATTTGTTAATGGTTTGACCAAAACCTGGATAAAATTAATCATTCGGTTTGTAGGCCAGATCTACACATGGAACATGCATTTCACAAAATTTAAAATCATGTATAACGGATAACATTCTATTCCATACAGTATCGATGCATCCATAATTCATTTATACCTGCGATTTAGTTTGTAAATTTTCAGCCGCATTCGGAAAATCTGCAATTCGGCCGAATTCAACTATTCTAAACATTTTATTCTTTTATCACAAAATATCAGTTTCTCACGATCAATCAGAATAAAACCTAATTGCATCCAATTAAATGCATTTCCCCCTATAATCCCAATCCAAGTTTCGATTTGTAGGTTTTTTGTACAACTGTTTTGTACACAAAACGGAAAATGTTTCTTTTTTGTGTACAAAAAAAATATGGGTTATATTTTATTGTATACCATTAACGTGTTTTGCAATCAATTAAAAAATAAATCTGTTTCGCTGTAATTTTATTTTAATAATATTTATTTTTAGATTAGCCGACAACCAGACAATCAAATTCAAAACTTAATAGTCCGTAAATTATTCGGAATTTCGGGGCGACTTGCATTACAATTCTTGTATTCCTTTTTTCTATACAACATAATAGTCGATCTTTGAATACGAATGTCGTCTTCAAGAGCATATATTTTACTTTAGGGTACAAAGTAGGTGGTGAGTGGAGAGGGGGAAGACAATGGAATCACAGGGGTTTCCAAATACATAAGCTACTTTTCCAGAATTCTCGGAATCTGACCGTGAAAACGCACACAAAAAAACTTCCCCTCCGGAACTGAAATAGCGGTAGTCCACTTTGTCCGCCTGGTAACCCTAAAATATAGGTTCGGTTAGAATGGTAAATATCAAGAGACCTCCATTTTTTTTATTTACATATTTTACAAGGCTTAATCTTCTAAATATATATATATATATGTATATATATTTTTAAGGAATTTCTGATATGAAAATGATTTAATTTTGGTAACATATTTCAAATTATTGCCGATTATAACAGTAAAATATAACATTATTTTAACTAAAAAAGCTAAATAGAATAGTTTTTAAATATTCCGGTTGTGACGATTTTAAAGTTAGGTGCCATCACTAGCGTTATTTACCATTTAAATTTGGCGAAAAAAACGTCGACATTCAATTAACTGGAAAATTCAGTTATCCGGAAATCCTATTTACCCGGCGATTCCGGATAATCGGGCTTTTACTGTACTTGAAATGATCATAATTTGATTTGCATAAATATTATATGCAGCATTAAAACATTAAAGGTGCAAAAAAAAAAGCATTAAAACATTTAAGGTGCAAAAAAAAAAAAATTTTTTACTAGCCATTTTATACAGCCTACAGTTTTGAAAAGTTTTATTATTGGTACAGATATAATATATGTATACACATCAGGGCTCCCACTCGCTCAGAAAGATTTGGAGCGGGGAAAATGTCTATCGGAGCAGGGGAAAACAAGTTTAGTAGCACTTTTGTAGGAAATAAAAGAAACTTTTGTAGACAAAAAAAAAAAAATTGTAGCAGAAAAATAAATTTTGCAGTTTAAAAAAAATAAAAACACACATTTTGAAGCAGAATTACCCGGGACGAATGTCACTAAATCGGCGTCGCAAATCTCGGCAATAGCTGCTATTACATTACCATAGGCCTTGGCGAAAACGAATATAACACCAACATAAATATCGGGATGGCACCCACCATACCATCGCAATCTCGTAGCAAAACCACGGTAATATCGTTTTTTTTTAAGTCACCAAACAGCGTCGCAAATCTCGGCAATATCTGCAATTACATTACCATAAACCTCAGCGAAAACGAATATAACACCAACGTAAATATCGGGGATTAATATTGTAAGGGGGGTAATATTGGCGCAAAATCCCAGTAATATCGTATTTTTTTTAAGTCACCAAACAGCGTCGCAAATCTCGGCAATAGCTGTTATTACATTACCAGAGATCTTGGAGAAAACAAATATAACACCAACGTAAATATTGTGAATAGCACCCACCATACCATTGCAATCTCGGTAATATCGTCGCAAAATCCCAGTAATATCGTATTTTTTAAGGTCACCAAACAGCGTCACAAATCTCGGCAATAGCTGCTATTACAACAGTGTAAACTTCAGCGAAAATGACTACCACACTTGCGTAAATATTAGTGAAAGCGTTTACAATACCGTCGAAAATCTAGACAAAGGATATTACGTAATTTAAGACTCAGCAGAAATGACCGTCGCTAAAACATACATATCGGCACAAATGTCTGTAATATTGACATTTTTTCAGTAACGTTTGTGCAAAATTTGGGAATATCGGATGTTAACAAAAGCGCAGCACTCTTCGAAAATGACTGTCACACCAAAGAATATATCAACAATAGCGCCGAATAAACCGGAGCAATTCTCAACAAAAGCGCTAATATAGCGGTGAAAGATTCGATGAAAATGACCACCACAATAATTTACAATAATATCTGCATTAGCGTCGCAAATCATCGACATTTTCTCAGTAATATCAGGGCAAATTTCGGATATTGCAATATCCTAGCACTCTGCAATAATTACCGTCAAACCAACGAAAATATCAGCAAAAGCGTCGAATTAACTGGAGCAATTCTCAATACTACAGAGCTATTATATCGATGGAAGAATCGACGAAAATGACCTTTATAACAAAGTAAAACTTGACAATAATATCAGCATTAGCGTCGCAAATCATCATAGCACTCAGAGAAAATGAACACTGCACCATCGTAAATATCAGCGTTAGCGTCGAATACACAGGAATATTTCTCAACAATAGCGATATTACAGCGGCGAACAGTATCGAATTTCGGCCAGCAAAAAAAAAAATTGCGTTCTGGCGAAAATAAAGCATTTGGAGCAGATTTTTGTATTTGGAGCAGTTGGGCGCAATTGTCACAGGTTTGAGACCCCTGACACATACAGCGATATTTGATAACTGTTTCATTAATAAATAAAAAGCTCAATTCCTTCATAAATGTATCAAAAGATTGTGGCTTTGTGCATGTTTTTACAACAGTAAATCATAATCATTTGATTGCTACTAAGGTATTATATATATATATATAGGCAATTAAGCAATTTGTACAATTTGAAATTAGTGGAGGTCTCTTTGGACTACCAGACTTTTTGATGGGTTGCAGGGATAAGTTTAGTAAAAAAGAGTAATCCAAAAATTTTATGCGTAAAACACATTTTAAGCTATTAGAGCTATTTAAGAGGTGAAAGTTTGGTAAAAAATATCATCAGAATTTTTTTTGTCAAATTTCAATCAATTTTCCGAATTTTTTTTTACAAAGATTTGGCATTTAATAAATAACTAAGGAAATATTTAACTTCTGCTTAATCTGTAGGTTATAAAAAAATTACTGGTATATCTCTACTGGTTATTTAGAGAAAGTACATTGAAATTTAGAATAACATGTTAAGAGAAAATCAAAATTAAAGGTAGAAGGCTCATATAGTTAACATTGATAATTTTCTTTTTTAAAACAAAATATAACATACTTCTAATTTGAGTAGAAACAAAAGTAATACATCAATAGAAAGGCAAATATACATAGAGTAATGTGGAATAAAAAAAACTTAAAATAATTTATTTTTAGGGTACTGAGTCCCCTTAACTAGTTTACATTACGTCCTACTACTGTCCAAATAAGCAAAGCTTGAAAATAATGCATGTTAATATACATAATGACTATTAAATATTCCAAATAACAAACCCGTTACAATGTCAGTACAAGATTTAATTTTTAAAAAAACTTTTAATGGATACATTGTGTTATGTTCACAGTTTATCTCTCAAATCCTTGACACACAATCTTCATCTAGAAACCACATTTGATACAACTTAATATCCCTTTCATAAAAAAAAAGGGGGGGGGGGGGATATAAATGTTGTTAGTTAATGCAACAGAATAAGGAGTATGTACCTTGTTGTTGTTCTCCCCCTCTACTCCACTCTGGCTCCCCTCTGTATCACTTCTGGGGCGTCGAGGCTTACGTCGGAAGAAGCGGCGGGTAAAGCGACGGGGTGCACGTCTGTTGCTGCCACCTCCCCTTTGCATCCTCTCATCATCTTTCCTGTCGTCAACACCACCCTCCTGTAAAAGCACATCCACTCCATTTTATTAGTACAAAGAACAATCAACAGTCCTGGAGCATTTTAAAACAATTTAGCGAAAAATTATATTTTGTGGAAAGAATCGTGAATTAAGAGTAAGTGCAACACTAGTACTGCTGTAGTCCCGATTTACAATAGATAAAATCCAATTTTTTTTTATTAGTGTGCAATAAAAAAAAAAAAATCCATTGCTTTTAACTCTATTGAATTGTGTAATTGAAAGATTATTTAGGTCATTTCCAACTCACATGCTCAGTTACCTCGTTTCCATCTTGATCAATATTCCTAGGTGGTCCCCTGGGTGGGCCTCGGTAATACTGTCGGAAAAAGGGACGTCGCATCTGCCTTCTAACTGGCCTCTGGGGTTGCTGGCTCTCCTCATCTGCATTCTCCTGACTTTGGCTGTCCTCACCCTCAGTACGCTAACAATGGAAAAAATTAAACTTTAAATACAGGAAAGTGCTGAAAAGAAGTTTATTCCACAACAGAACAGACTGCAGCACTTATTGCTTAAAACAGGACTGAATAGGAAGTGAGATAAAAAAAATATTGTAGGTTTTTTTAGAGATTACTGAATAAGAAATACAGCCTTCAATATTAAAAATTACCATGCAATATGCATTAGGCAAAAAGTTCATGGTGCCAAAACTGTCATGGTTACACTATAAATTTTTTTTTGCAAAACAAATTTTGAGGGGGGGGGGGGGGGAGGGAGAGAGGATAATAATTTCTTAATGTATACATGTACAATTGAGATGATTTTCTTTACTTTTCAGGTTATAATTTCAAACTTTTTGGCAGTATATCAGAATTAAAAATAATACATTTTTATACATAAACTTTTTTTTCCCGTTAATTTTTTTAATCAGTTAATTGCAATTTAAAAGTAAGCCAAATTGGCGACATCAGTTACGTCATAAGTGACGTAATATTTTTTGCCAACTTGGCTCCCGTTTAATAGATGCAAGAAGACCGTCGCCAGATATCTGAATCGTCTGCAACCTTCTTAATTGAAAATTAAAGAGTGAGGGTTACCAATTAAAAAAAATGCTCATTATTTGACAAGTTATGGCGCATTTGGCAATTGGATTTAGTCCAACTTATTAAAAGTCAATTTTTGACCAGTTTCGGCTATTTTTGCCACGGCAGACCAGTGGATTCGTAATCTACTAACTTTTCTCCAATTTCTATAAAAAATTCAGAATGATGTTCGATGGGGTCCAAAAATTGCAGTCGCCTCTCAGTCTATGTATGCATATGATCAGAAGAGCAATTTTTACTACCTTTTTGTATTGAAAAACATCTAGGAAAACATGTAAAGGTCAAATTCCTGTATCAATTCTACTCACCCTGGGGGTTCTCGGGACATATCGTTTCCTGGGCATCCACCTCCCTCGCATGCGATTCCTGTCCGCTGCATAGGGACTGCCCACAACAGGGGCTCCTTCCGGGCCTGTTACATTGGCCGCCTCGTTGCCCTTTTCTCCAACTACCACATCAAACTCAACCACCTCTCCATCACCCACACTACGAACCACTTTCTTTGGGTTGTTTTTCTTGATTGCAGTCTGCAAGGAAAGCAGAGACATCAGGTTGTGTTTTGGAACAAGCATGATGATAGGAGATCAAAGTAGTAAGAAAGTTGTAAATTATTACAAGCTTTTAACAGAAATTCATTGATTGTGGAAAAATCACATGTAGGAAAATGACTTCAGATCTGAATGTTTTCATAATATAAGGCACACACTTTTTTTTTTTTTTTTTTTTTTTAATTTTTTGTTGCAGAATTGATAGAAAAAATTAATTTTTATACCTTTTCTTTTAATCAAGGAATTTGCAAGAAATTAAAAATATGTAATACTAAACAGCAAAGATGCAACCATATGTATTCATTGATATAATGACTGAATTATCACTCATCAATGAGATTTTTCATAATTATGCTATCACTTTTTAACTAATATTCTATCAAAGTATTGTGTTTTTTATTGCTGATTCACTCATATTTGAAACATCAATTCTTCATACATAAAATGTATTTTAATGGCAGGGCAATCAGATAAACTATTTCTGAATAAACAGGATATTGAAAACAACAAAACGGTGCTGTTCGAAATACAAATCACATGGTAATGATAAACATCCACCATTCGCCAAAAATAAGTAATGGGAGGAACTTATTCAACTGTGATTGATAGCGCTGGAGAAAGTGAACTGTCTAAAGAATATAACATAAAACGTGACATCAGATTTCTGGTAAAAAGAGAATTTTGCAGTTTTGGAATTGAAAAGAAGAAATTCAAGGACTTTCCAGACTTTTTTCAAGCTATTCAAGGTATTGGGGAGAAAAATGAAATTCAAGGACTTTCCGAACTGTGTACGCATCCTGATAGCATGATTTGTAAAAGAATTCAACACCTTATAGATTACTTATATTATAAAACTATATCAGATACCCTGCATATAATTTAATATTTGCAGTTGAGAATAAATAAAATATATCCCTATTAACTACTTTTGTTTAATGCAAAATTAAATTAAAAATTTGTGCACACATTCATTTTGTAGCTAAACAAAAAAAGTCAAATGTATTTGCCTCCCCACATTATATCCATAAAATAATTCTTTATTTAAAAAAACAAAAAAAAAAAACATTTCTTTTCACAAACATCAGAAATCTTTCATTTAATTGCTATTTATAAACAGAATAACTCCTTTAGAATTAATTATTAAGTAAGGAAAACAATTAAGCAAATTAAATATGAAGCTAGCTTTTAATTTTAAGCAAGTATAAAAAATACTTACTTGATGAACAAATATATCTTCTTTAGTATCACTTCTGCAAGTAGAATAATAAGTCAATAGATTTATGTCGATAAAATATTCAAATAAACTTTCACAAATACATTCACACTTAAAAATTGTCGTATTTTATAACAAATTAACTTTTTCAACAAAAAAATAACTTTGAAAACATGATTGATGAATGGAGTTAAATTAATGCACATCTTAGTCATGATACAACTCCCAAGCAAAGTTAAATCTTGCTCATAGGCAGCACAAACCAATTCACACACATTTAAAGAATTATTTTACATCAGACATCAATTCAATCCAATTATCATATTTCTCATAGATACATTAAAAAAACTTCTTAAACCAAATTGCTTTAATTTGAAATAATTTCTTTTTATAACTTAAACAGCAATTTGAATGTAAAACATAAATGAGTATACAATTACACACAGAAAAACGGATAATCACAATAATTTTTATCCTGTGTCATATTAAGCCAAAAATGAAGATGCAAATTAAAAACAAGCCACAGAAAATTCAGATGAAGTAGCAGACTCTTAGACTGACAGGAATACTCAGCAAAATCAGTGGTCATTTCGTAGGAAGCTTGGTACGAATGACAATAACATCGCTGAAAATTTTAGAAATTGTTACTGTTACTTTAAGAGGCATCTTCAAAGAATTGTAACTGTCACTTCAAAGACATTATACTGGCAGAAATATCAAGATGGGGAATTCCACTTCAGTGGCAGCCTCAACAAAAGAGGATTCTGAGATTGCAACTACCACTTCAGAGAGTCTCAATGCAAGCAAACATTATACCGGCTATAGCTGTTGGATCTGTCTAGCAGCAAATCCCTTGAATTATATTTTGGATCTGCATCAATCTTAGAAATGATGGAGTTTTGTAAATAAAAGCAGGAATCTATTTCTGCAGGATTGTATCATGTCCGATATCTGTTATCAGAAGTAAAGTGAATTATGTTTAGTTTTCCTAACAGGACAGCTAGATAGTAACATATGAGGTGATCAAAATTAAGTAGTTTTCTGGGTCATTCCAAGTAAGTTCACCCAGGCCATGTAACTAACTCACTGATTTGGATTTTCATGAAATTTGCTACAAAGCTTCTCCTTATGTGAAAAAATTACTCCCTTAAAATCTTAGGTTTATATCTTTAGTTTTTTTTTTATCAGCCCATTCAAATTGGCGTTTATAGCTTAAAAATACAATCATGATGCAAATTTCCTAAATATGTTGTTTCCTTATTTAGTTCCTCTACAGGTTATTTATAACAATATAAAGCTAAAATTTTCACTATTCATAGGACATTTCTCGTAGAATTTAAATTTATCATCAAATTGAATGTCAAATAATTAGAAATGTGTCTCTTGACCTTTTGAAGTAGAAAAAGCGCTAAAAAATTTACAACAAATATGCTTTTAGAATTAAGACTATATCTCCTATAGTATTCAAGCCACAGCATTCTGGTTTGCACCATTGAAAAGGAGAGAAAATTTCCTTTAAGAATTTGGAAAAAAATCTGTGGGGTTTCGGATTGAGCAGAAAAGAAATAGTTCTGTGAAAAAATATAATGAGCCACGCATTCAGCCTTAAATAGGTAACAATAAGGATTAAAGCAAAAGTAATAAAAGCTAGTATAAAATGTAGCGAATATTAAACTTTTAATTAATTTGCATATTCTATAATTCAACAGTTTTAAAATTTAACATTATGGTTGAGCACTATGAACATTTTCAATCTTAAAAACACTTGAAATGACTTAGGCTTTATCGTTGTAGTTTAATCAAAGTCTCGCAATCTGTTCTTGGCATTTTGATGCTAACTGATATTATCTTCCAGATTGTGTTGTTGGAATATCTATAGCACATAACACGTGTGGGAAAAGGCACCCAACATTCGTCAATTCTGGTGGGCCAGTGAAATAATCTTGAAGGGCCGTTAGGATGCATGAATTTTATTCTAGCATTTCCAGCATTTTTATTAACTCACTTTCATAATAATTTAGGTTTATCATATTTTTACAATTCTTATATTGTGCTGCACAGCCATCAGAAAAATATTAAATTTTTGTAACATTACAGCATCTTTTTTTTTATAATGTCAAACAGTTATTTTTTTTTAATTTGATGTACTAGTGGCACATCATGGTTAAATCATTTGATATGAAACAAACTGAAAGTTCACAAAGATCATCTAGTTTATAGTATATTACCACTGGATGTAAAGTTGTTGACAAATGAGACCAGTGATGGCTTTGAATTTCATCCTGCATAATAAAAGTGTAATTTTTTGCAAAATCCATCAAAACAAGGGCAAGTCGCAAATATTCTTTCCAGTCATTTAAGTATCTTGCTTCAGATGTGGAAATGTAGGAATGTGGTATTCATTTATGAAGTTTGTTCATGGTTGTTTTCAGATTATCTGGCGCCATCAGCAACAGAAGGGCTATAATGCGCCGAAACATTCGTCATTTGACAAGCCAACATACATTTACAAACACCCATGCCTAACACGGGACTCGAACCCGCAACCTCGCGTTCTAGAAGCTAGCACAGAAGTTTGTTCATGAACAATTCTATAAATTCATTAACAGGTAAACACATTATGAGTTGACTCGATCAGTAGTTTGCCATTGGCAAAATTCAATATCTTCATTTTCATCTTGAACATGTTTTTTGTAAATGTTCTTTTATACCATTGTCTTCTGGACACTCTTAACACTGAAAAAACAACTTTTATTTAATCTGTAGCAGAGCATTAAATCTACTAATTTGTGTATTGATTCATTAATATTCATGGATTGAACTAAAAGCTCCACATTTTGATGGATGCTGCATACACAAACAGCATGTGTTCCCGATGATCCAGCAACCACACACCATTATGGGCAAAGTGAAAAAAATTTGGAAAAACTTATTTTAATGCCAGGATAAGTTTCTTTCAGTGCAGCAAATAGTTCATTTAAATTGCACAATACGAGACGTTTTTGTTCATAAACATTTTTCCTAACACTCACACAGTCATTTTTTCCTGGCATTATGTATGAGTATTCATCATAAGGTAAAATTTATTTACTAACTAATGTATTTTCAGGTATTTTTTTTCCTTTTCGAGACTCTTGATAATTCACATATTCCTTTCTGTTTAATAAGATTTCTAGCTTCTCTCACCATGTAATCAGAAACATTAAGGGTAGTTTTAATGTATTCTCGTGAACATAAATTCGGAGCCATTGTTAATATTTTAATCTTTTTTCTTCTATTAAAAGTTGGCAATTTGCCTTCATAAGATCCACAAATACATCTAAATCCTTTGCTTTATGACTGCTCTATTTAGTATCATCACCTGTGTCACTTGAATCATGTAATAAATCTTCTATAACATCAAGTAGTACTCGGGATACTTTAGCTTTGACACAGGATTTAATTTTTTTTTTATTTTACGTTTTGCATAAACTTTTCGACTGTGGGAAGGAAGAGAATGTATTTAAAGAGAAGCAATTCCCAATTCAGATAAACTTTTGTCAAGTTGTTGCCAATCTTCTTCTTTTGATGCAAAATTTTGAATAGAATCCAGGGGTTCTTCGATGCTACATATATCACTAGTATCTGCAGTTTGTGAATCACTGTGAAAGTAGTTGTCAATTTATTCTTGCATTTTTTTTGTGACAAGTTGAGCCTAACTTTTGACCTAGTGTAACTGTAAATTATGATGACGGACGAAGTTATATATATATATTTTTTTTGCATTATATTTTTTCACAGTATATATTTTCTGCTCAATCCAAAACTCCACTGATTTCTGTCCATATTCTTAAAGGAAATTTTCACACCTTTCCAATGGTGCAAACCAGAATGCTGTAGCTTGACTACTATAGCAGATATAGTCTTAATTCTAAAAGCATATTTATTGTAAAAATTTTAGTACTTTTTCTACTTTAAAAGGTCAAAAAACACATTTCTAACTATTTGACCTTCAATTTGATGACAAATTTGGATTCTACAAGAAATTTCCTATGAATAGTGAACATTTTAGTTTAATATTGTTATAAATAACCTGTAAAGGAACTAAATAAGGAAACAACATATTTAATAAAATTGCGTAAGAATTGTATTTTTAAGCTATAAATGACAAATTTGAATGGACTGATAAGAAAAAAACTAATCAAGATATGAACCTAAGATTTTAAGGGAGTCATTTTTTTCACATAAGAGAAGCTTTGTAGCAAATTTCATGAAAATCTGAGTCGGTGGGTTACATTTTCAACTTTTTCTGGTTGAACTGACGTGGAATGACTCTTCTTTGTTATAGCTGCTCTATATATGATATAGCTTTATTATAGAGCCTTGTATGATGACACAATGTTAAAAATTATCTTTAGAAAATCGGAAAAATAGAGGGGTTTTAAATCTGGAGTAGTATAGGCACTTTCAAACTGAAAATATGAATTCATCAAAAATTACCTGTTTATGAAACCATAGCCATTTTTTACGTTGAACCATTTCACAGTACCTTGTACTTTTGTGGCTAAAAGAAAAACATTCAGTTATGTTAGATAATTTTTTAAATATATATACATATTTATTTGTAACTTGTTCTTTTATTTTATCAAAAGCTGCAATACTCGTCTTAAAAAATTCTTTTATCCTACCAACCTTATCCCTTCAAAAAGCCAAAGTTGCAGGATATATACAAAAAAATTAACAAGTAAACATGGACTTCACTTCTAATAAAATTAACAAGATTTGGCCTTCAGAATTCTACATCAAAACATGAATGAAGATAGAGAAATATAGCAGCTTTAAAATTTTTATTTAACCAGGTTATATTATCAGAAAACATCCTCAAGATTCTGAATATGTGCATAATGCTTTTGTTAAAAATATAGTTTTTGAATTACACAAGTTTTAAAACCATCAAAATAGACGAAAAAACGAGGCAACCGAAAAACATATTCACATTGCCTGTAAAGTAATACGAGATTTTCCCACGTTTAATCTGATAACTTTTGCAAGATTTTGGTATGCCCATTTTTTTTGCTTTTGTATATACAGTCCGAACTACATAATACATTTCTAATGCATGTTTCAAGGTTTCTGTAGATATAATTTTCAATACTGAAAAAGAATTGTGGACTCGAAATGGAAAAGGATCAAAGTCTAAAAAAGAAAATTTTTCAGGAGAGCTGAAAAAAGAAAAACACTCGCAACTGGTACCTAAGGCTACGACTAAGTAACAGATTGAATTTGAACTATTGCTACTGTAGTTCGCACTGATCGTTCTCCACTGCGTTCAGCTTGGTCTTTAGAACATTTTTCCTGTAAATTTTTTTTTTTTTTGGTACTTGGGTCGTTTTTCATTTCTAGTCCTCAATTTATAACCTTTTGTTAAATTTATAACCTAAATAAAATAAATTTTTAAATAGTGCAACAGTGTTTTATTACTTTATTTTTGTCAGACAAAAAGCATTTATACAATAAATTAACTTGTAGATTTTTGGCAGAAATTATCACTTGGAAACTGATTTTAAGTATAAATATGTTCTTTATACCGTCTGAAAATTTTATAAACATTTTTAAGGCTTTCTTTAAAATTTTACCAAAAAATTACAAGGATGAAATAGTTAAATTAAGACTAGTTTACATAATATCAAAATGAATAATTTAAAAACAACAAACATTTGGGAAAACTCGTAGTTTCATTGAGCTGCAAATTGAAATCGAGTAACCATATTGGAAGTTCATTATTTCTCAGAGCTCCAAAAAATTATATTTATTAAATTTAATAAATGTTCACAGAGTTGGTTAAATGGAAAAATTAACAACTATTTATAAAATGTCAATATGACACTTAAAAGCTATTGCATTCACGATGTATAACTTCTAAACAAGGAAAAGGAGATTTGTGTTCGGGATACTTCTACTTAATTCATGGTTTCCATTAAAAATGCAAAACAAAATTCAATGACTTTTCCAGATTTCCCAGAATTTTTTTTAAATTTTCAAGTTTCATTTCACGTTGAAGTAAACACAAATTTTTGCATACAATTGCAGTTAAAATTGCAATTTTAGAAAAGGATTATACAGAAAAAAAATTCTTGATATTTTAATGTGCATTTTTATCAATTGATCAAAATTTTGGCAAAAAAAGCAGAAATCCACAATTTTGCGGAACTGTAAAATGTTTGCGATTTGTGTCATCAAACACTGACGTACTTGCACACAAAGATAAATTGATTAGATGGTAGAAGTAGCAAACTGTGCATTTTCCTTTATTTTTCCTAGGGGTGAAAACAGTCGAAAATATAAAAAAGAGGAAAATATACATGCATCGTTATTTTAAACAACAAAAATAGCTGAATAAGAATATATTTGTGTACTAATGAATGTACAGAACAGTAGAGCAGACAGAAATTTTTTCTGAGGGGTGTTTTAAGCAAGTTTAGTCTGATAAAGCCCTACAAAGTTCATTAAAAATAATAAAATTGTAGAAAAGTGAAAAATATTAGGAGGGAAAAAAAAGCGGAAATTAGCGTAAAAGCGAAATATTTTCACCTATTTTTCAGTCAATATGCTTACAGTGAGTGCTTTTTACACGTTGTTACAAGAAAATATCATATGAAATATCAAATTTTCAGAATGCAGATGTGCGTTCTGAAAAAAATTATTTAACTTCTTGGAAAAAAACTTGAATCTGAAAAAAAATTCTCCGATTTTTCCAGAAAATATAACTTTTTTTAGATTTCTCTGACATTTTTTAGGCAATTTCATTTTCTTAGGTGCATGGAAACTCTGTTTATTTTTAATTAGAAAACATATCGAAAGGGAAGGATATTTTGAAATATTTATTATTTTAAATGGAAATTTCCGATTAAATGGTAGAGAAATATTTTACCATATTATCCATTAAATGTAAAAGCATTTAGCAAAAATAAAATAGCATCTAAAAATAATTAACCAATAAGATGCCTTTCAATTTACATTGAAGAGGAATAATATAAATTAAAATAAAGGAGATAACAATCTTAAAACGAAGTAAAAATACTTTAAAAAAAGAAACTGTCAGAAATCGAACCTCTAGTTATTAAAGTGAATACCCTAACTACTGCACTAGATAGTACATTGCTTATTCACTTTAGAAGAATTGTGGTATGGTTTTGTTGACATAAAAAAAAAACTATTCGTGAAGATAACATTCTTATTTAAAGTAATTTTTTAAGTATATTTGCAAAACATCTTTTCATATTATATTTCATTGGAAGAGCGTTGCTTGTGTTTGTACAAGTTTTTACTTAGTGGAAAACCTCTGAATGAGATTTTATCCATTGTTAAATCATCTGTTAAGTATAAAAGATAGATAATTTAAACGATACAAGATAGTTTGTACATAATCTTAACTTATTAAAATTCATAACCATGTGTTTATCAATACAAACTTGCCTAATTTAATACAAACTGAACAAAACAATTCACATAGATTGAATTTTCCAAACTATTTTCATTCACATAAGTGATTTTTTTTACCATTTAATTACCTAATTATTGGTCTCACTTATCCAGTACTTTGGATTGCATATCATGCTTCAAAACCCACATAGCTAGCAGATTCAACAGTTAACATTGTCAGGCAAAGTGGAGCTCTCCCTAAAAGTAAGGTTCAAACTGTGCCACTCCTTTATTGGTCATGTGATTTCCTATTTTGGCTAAATTCTGAAACTACATTTAAAAAAAAAAAAAAAAAACACTTTAAAGTGTAAAATACGTGAAAGATGAGACTAAAACAGAATTTTGTCATGATTTTAGAAGATTTACAATCGATTTAAAGCAATAAAAAATATTAAAACCCCAAAAACAAAGTTTTAATATAAATCCTTTATATGCATTGCTAATTTTTATGTGCAATTGCAACTTCTTGAGCTCAGATCGAGTTTTCATAGTGTTTGACCACTAAGAACAAGTCAATGATCTACAAACGCTGATAACTCCAACGCAAAACAATAAAAACACATATCTTTTATATATTTTGATTAAAATTTTTTTGGCAACATGAGAGTTTGTACAATGACTGGTTAAAATTATTTAACTTATAATAACGATGTTACACAACGCACAGTTGAATTGAATGGACTTCCCACCATAAGGAATTTATGCCTTCATGTTCAAATATCTTTTAGTTATTTAATTATGGTAGCAGGAAAGAGTTTCAACAAAAGATCGGTTAAATAGGATTTATTAGTATTCCGAAGCGATTATAGAAACGTGTGTAAAAGCGACCTTTTAGTGAGAGTTACAGCCCAAAAATTTGATAGAATGCATTGTCATCGAATCTATCTGCCAAGTTTTAGTCCTATTGGATTATGGCAACAGGGTTAATTAGGCCTCCGCAGATTCCACCACCATCGGCAAACACACAAAATTGAAGTTAATATAAAGGATTTTAAAATGATGTTATTCTCTATTAAAGGCCGATTTAAACGTAATCAGTTGAGATTGGGAGTCATATGTGTCGTCTGACTAGTAATACTGTAAATACATAATTCCAGTCCCAGAAGTAACTAGATTCTCAAGTGATCACCAATGGCTGGCAGATCCAGTAAATCAAACATTTTCTGTTAAATGAAGTCCCAACTCTCACCCTCCAATTATTCATTCATTCAGGACATTCATAGACGTATCAGATCACATATGAACTGACGTCTTTTTCTGAGCTCCTGTTATGGTACCCAAGAAGCAAATTGTCAGTTTTAAGCGTGTCCCTAGGACGGCCAACCCGATTCAGAAGTGGATCAAAATGACTAGCTTCTACCCTGGATGTTACTCCTATTGAGAAGACAGAGAAAGAAGTCCTTGCCTTGCCCAGGGTGTTTAGCAGCTTGGAACTTCAAAAAAAGGGACTAAGGGACCAAAAACTTTTAAAAAAGGGACTTGTAAAAAAAAGGGACTTTTAAACAAAATTTGTTTTTATAGCATAGAAAAAAAATGCCTAGTATTCACTACCTACAATTTAAGGGGTTGAATTAAAAATTATTTGTCTAAGTGCAAACTTTGCACTCCAAACATTCATCTGGAGTGCACATTAAAAAGAAAATAATTAATTATTGACTGTATATTACTAAAAAAACACTGAAAATTATGATTACCACATTTTTAAATTGTAAACAGACAGAACGCAAATAACAATTTTGGAGTGCAAATTTCACCTTTGCATAGGATTATTTCAACACATGATTGAACACTAGAATTCTTAGGATCTGCAGAAAAACTATATTTAACACCAAAAAGTGCTTATTCATTCAAACTAAGAAGAGAGCTACATAAAAACATATACAGGCTGAAGCATGTTAATTATATTAGTAAACTTAAAATTATAATTTTCAAATTTATTTTTAAGTGACTGTTACTTATCATTGAAAAAGTTTAAGAATTCAATTTCAATTGATTCCTTCATTGAACTAGTTAGGTTGAGGTTAAAAAAGATGTTATAATAACATCATAAAATAATAAAGTAGTGTTAATTAAAATGTATTAAATGATAAACAAATGTACTTTTAGGTTACAAATATTTATTTTAAGAATTTCATTGTGGTTTTAAAAAGGCTTGATGCATTTATCTTTTATAAAAGTTTTAAACTATTTATTTAAATTTTTGGCCTGTTTTGCTTGTCACTCACGTTTGTTTGTCCGTAATTGATCAGTAGTGTCTCAACAAGCTGATGGTATATTCAAATCGACGTCTGATAATCACAGTTTAAAATAGATACATATGACAATAAAAGCCGCAGCAGAATACAACAGAAATTGATTTTAACAGTAGTTAGTTTATAGAATAAATAACAATTAAATCTTAAAAATATATCTGAAAAAGATCATCAAAAAGTATTGATCCGTTGCACCGGCTTTCAAAAAAGTACCGGTACGACGTAACGGTTTCTGAAATTCATCAAAACATCTAAAGAATATCCAGGGTTCCCACTCCTATTTCAAAATAAAAATTGAGGAGTTTTCATGGACCAAATTCTTTTTCTAGGTCCTATTATATTCATTATGCACCAATTCTACAAACTAGAAGAGTTCATAAAATAACTAATATTAACACAAAATCCTCTTTATTGCAAAATTACATTTATAATCATGTTAATTATTATATGTAATTATTATAGAGTTGTATTTTCAAAAAGCACTTATGTTTCAAATTTTGAAGTTCTGCAGGTATTACTTTGGATTGTATGGCTAAAAACATACAAAAAAAAAAAAAAAAAAAAAATTTAATTAAAATTTTGACAATCTGGTTTGCAAGTCCGGAAATTAGAAGACCGCAACCACAGATGTACAAAATTTCAGAGCTCTATATGGGAAGTTGCCTTTCTATAGACCCTATAACTCTTATTATTATAGATTAAACCTCAATTTGAAAATTTTTTTTGATCGCATTTATCAATATACGATATCGATCATCATGTAGTAAAGTACTAGACGAAACTTTAAAAAAAAAAAAAAAAAAAACATGTCAGATCAAAAACAGTCCACATAATACATATTTAATTATTAGATACATTTAACTCAATTTGAAAAAAAAAAAAAAAAAAAAAAAAAATTGCATTTATTACAGGGATGAGAGTGATCAGAGAGCAAAAAGGAGGAAATCCAAAAATTCGTTAAAAAAGCTTGAGGAAGGAATACACAAAAATTCAACAAAAAAAGTATGCAGGAAGGATGATTCAATAATTTTATAGATACAATGAAATTTCTCAGACTATATAATAATTACATTTCAAATATTGGAAGTTGGTGAAGAAATTTGTGAGGAAAGGGGAGCTAAGAAGGAAAATCTTTTGTTTAGACATGAAGAACAGCATACTTTTTGCAAGAAAAACTGGTTCAGATCAGAAAAATACAGATTTTCAAAACAGGGACAAAGAGAAGGAAAATGCTACATAAAAACCAAAAAGGAAGAAAACTGTCATCCCTGTTATTAACAAATGATCTCGATCGGTCACGTGGTCAAGTACTTGACGAAATTAAAAAAAATAAGTTCAGATCAAAAACTGTCCATAAAACCATATATTTAATTGCTAAATATTATTCAATTTAAAAAAGATGTTTGCATTTATTTACAAAAGACCTCGTTCGGTCACGTGGTCAAGTACTAGAAGAAATTTAAATTACACAAGTCCAGATCGAAAACCGTCCATGAAACTCTATATTTAATAGGGTATTTGACACCATCAACAAATAATTACCAAATGCGGCCTATGAATAGTATTTAACGAGGTAATAATAATGCAAGCATTTTTTACTCGAAATAATTGCTCAAATTTTTATAAATCGAATTCTAAAAAATGGTTTTCTGAGCGCTTCGTCATGTGACCAGAAACGATCGCTTAAGCTCCTCCCAGAATGTGACGTCAATATTGTGGAGTGGAAGTTTGTGAACAAACAACTTCATACGTTTATTTTTAAGCTTGGTTCGTCTTTCTTCCTACTTTATGATTAATTATGACCATTGTAGGTGAATTTTAGGAAATATTTATTTAAAGAAACTTTATTGGAAAAATGTATGACAGTTTCGTTAAGGCAGACAGTTTAAATTTATCCAAAACAGACGCATTGATGGTGGGTTCTTTTCCAAATCCAGCGCAGAGTTGGTTTTTTTTCTACTGTGTTTAGAAATGTTAAAACTTCTGTGTAGATAAATAAATCGCCCTGTTATTATAATTTGTAGAACAAGAACTACACACTATCACAGTTATAATAATTATAAAAATATAAACAAAATTATAGCGATTAAAATAATCGGCTGAACACTGAATCGGAAACCTTTTCAACTTTCAAAGTAAAAATCCGGTGTAATAATCTTGTTAACGAACTAATTTTTGACTTTGAAACTTGGATCATACCTTCTCCTATGATGATCAAACCCAAAAGTGTTGAAAAAAACATTACTTCAATTTATTTTGAATTTATTCATGGTGTACCACATCACCTAGCAGAAAGGGGTGAATCGGAACACTCGTTATAATTTATGTCTGATCTTATTTAAACATTTACAGGGTAAAAAACAAAACAAGTATTAATGCATTGAAGTGAATAGGAACACAAGATTACCATAAAAAAAAATGCTATAGTAAAAATCCGCCATAACTTGGAGCGGTTTTATGCAGACAATTATTGGCGCAAAATCCTCTATATGTCAAAAATTGGAAGTTTTACCCAAATTAGTGTTCAGCTGTTAACTGAAGTACTTGTACAGTAGGGTACAACACAGTATCGGTAAGAAATTTCCTCGAACAAAATCAAAAGGAAAATAACCCATTGCACAATTGCACAATCTCGCTTGAAACTCATTCGCGATGCTGTTTATGCAATGTTGACGTCACACAATCAGATGAATTTTTGAGCAGCGTTTTAGGGGCGGGGCTTCTGCTTGCATTTTAAAATGCGATTTTTGGCGCTTTGCGGCATTATTTTGGAAAAAGAAAAAATACGTGTCTTTTATTTTGGGCATATGCTTTATTTAAAACATATTTTGAAAATTTGTCAAATACCCTATTGTTAGATAAAAAAAACTTTGATTTAAGTGTAATGCTATTTTTAAAGTCGCTAATTTTAAATGAAACTTTTATTTTAACACATAAAAACGGTGCTATATTGTCGAAGAAAATCAAGGATTCGACTCTTGAAATCGAAAATCAAAGAGTTCTTAAGGAGTTTCAAGGACCCTTGGGAACCCTGATATCAAAAGAAAAGACGTAGTCCGCAGAATCTGTGATGGTTACCAGCTACCAAACGATTACATGACCTTTGACCTTGATGAAATGGCACGTGCTGGTCACGTGGTACAAGTATATTTTTTAAAAAAAGGGACTAAAGGGACCAAACATTAAAAAAAGGGGACAAAAGGGACCAAAATAAAAAAAGGTACTTTAAGGGACTAACTCTAAACGCCCTGCTTGCCTCCAGCAGGCAAGATTCATTTTGAGGAAGTTGACACTATCAACACTATTCCAACCTCTTTTTGCACCTTCCTTATCCCTATTTCCGAGCAAGGAAGACACAATCCAATCCTTGCACAATATGTTGCAGAAGAAAGATTGTATGCTTATTGCTTGAGCTGTTAACAGGGGTCAAAGTGACAAAATAAGAATATATAGGATTTTTTTTTTTTTTAAATATAGGACAATTTAAAATATCAAATAACTGCACACAGTTGCTACTGAACTTAAATATTAACTCGTTATACATTTATATACTCGTTATTAAATTTAAGAGAATAGAAAACACACCTAAAAAAAAATAAAAAATCGCCTGATCCTGAAATGTCATCCGTTATTGTCTCAATATTCCATCCCTAAATCAAGTTTTATTAATTACATTATTTGCAATCTTAAGTCTTTTGCTTCCAGCATCTATAACTGCTTCAATTTCTTTAAGTATTTTCTTGTTATCCCTGTTTGCAGTCTTTTGTTGGTTCAGATTTACTGTTCAGTGTCGGTTGGATTGGCGGCAAAAAGTGGGAGATTTAGTGCCAAATGTGGTAAACCAGTGACTTAGTTTTCCGAAAACCCAAGTGACCGTTTGGATTTGACAACACAACGTATTGACGTCATTTTCAATTTTGGTGACTTATCAAAAAATCGTAGCTAATAATATTGCGAATCCGGTACGAATTCTGCGCCAAGGTGATTTTCGCCAAAAAATACCAGTCCCAACATTTTTTTAAGAGCAACTGCCTATGGTTACCATAATTTGGTGCGGTTTGATGTAAACAATTTGTGGTGCAGAATCTGTACCCGATTTGGAATAAAAAAAAAAATCGACATCCAACATCATACAGTAAATCGTAACCCTTTTGCTTCCTTCATCAATTATTGACTAAGCACTCAAAATGTTCTTTAGTAGACCTGCAAGTTAATCACAGGCTGTTTTTATCCGTTTTTCTCGAGGCAGAGTTTTGTTGCTGCATCTCTCTTTGTATTATGACCAATTAACTTACTAGACTACGTTGGAGGAGAAAACAAATCAGAAATTCAAGACTGAGTGCTATGGAAAAGTTCATATGTTTACATTTCACAATTCCCACCGATCCAGTAGAGTCAAGTTGTAGATTATGCAGCATGTGACGTCACCAGAGATATAACGCCACAGTTACAAACATTGCTTTTGCCAGGTCTTTTTCACCTAGGATCGCGCCAAAGAATCCGAAATATAAAAAATGGCAACAAACAGCGTCGTTATTATGATTTTCGAAGAAAATATAGATCGAATCAATATAGAAGTATAGGATATACAGAACAATTGTAAAATATAGCACAATATAGGACGTTTTAACCGATTTTTAAAAAATACAGGATTTATAGGACATATAGGTCGTCTGCAACCCCTGTGTTAAGGATAAATAACACATCATCCCTCAGAATGTCAATGAGGAGGCTATTATTTCTGACTGGCTCCTTTTCAATCAAAGGCTCTTCTCCAAAAAAAAATTCATTCAAAGTTGTTGACAGGAGCTTACCTTTTGACACAAATATTGAAAAGATTTCTAACCATTTTCTTACGTTTAAATCTGAATATAAAACTATTTCTGTTAAACAAATGAAGAACAGGTCGGACAAAGTAATCCTTCTCTTCATTTTAGAATTTCCCCTATCGCTCTCTATTACTGATGTGTTATCCTGGAAAACCATCCTCTTCCTTCAAATTAAGATGGAACGACTTATTGGCAAAAAGGACTCCTGCCCTAAATAATGTTTTAGGTGCCAAAGATGAGGATCTCATCTCTCTGCCAGTTGTCCCTACCCCACTTGATGCTGACAATGCTCCCAATTACATCCTAGTAGGGAATGTCCCAACAAAAATGCTGAGAAGTGTTGTATCAACTGCAAAGGAAATCATTTTGCAACCTCACTTTCCTGCTCTGTGCGGAAAGAGTACGTAAACAAATGATCTAGTGGTTCCGGTGTCAAGAGGACGACCCCTGCCACGAAGCACCTTCATCTTCCTAAACCTACTATCCCTTTAATTTCAAAGCCCACTTATACAAGTGTTGCTTCCCTAGCTTCATCTTAATCTGGTCCCAGAATTGTTGTCAACTTGTGGCTCGCGTTTTAGGCACTTGCAGCGTGTGAATCAGACTTTACAAGAACATACCTAGCTATCAGTGTTTAGTAGTAACAAAAATAAAAAAATCATAAACCCTTATTGGAGAAGGCAAAACAGCTGATATGTAACTGTCAATTTTTTTTATATTTATTTTGGAATAGTGAAAAAAAAAATCAAATTTTAGCAATGATTAGCCCTTTTGAAACAAAATCTAATTTGATAAGTTTGTAAAAAAAATCAGTAGTAAAATCATCCAATAATCATTGCCCTACTTGTCAACCCAACTAATTTGTTAAATCCAATAATTATAATTTTTTTATATTTTTAAACAACAATTCATTAAAATTATAAGATATAAACTAATTTTTATTTAATGCAACTATTGGTTAACCCCTTGGGTACGGATTTATTTGGGAAAATTCTTGCGTTTTGTACGATTGGTTCAAAACAATAAAGGAACTTTAAAGGAATACAGCCAAAGAATTGTTTGAATGACGAATTAGGTTCGTCATTATTAACAGGCAAAACAAGTGCATGACGAATCTCAGCCGTCAAATGTACCCAAAGGGTTAATTTAGGTACCCGAGTATTATCCTGTCAACAAAATTTTTATTAACAACAAAATATTGAATTTCTTTTTTGTTGCCAAAAATGTTTGAAAATCTAAATGAACTATTTATTGAGAACAAAAAGTTATTGCTCATTGAAAGTATAAATACATCATGAATATGGTCCGATAAATTGAATTTGGTGAATGGAAAGAATAGCTTAACCACCAATAAAAAGTTTGCCAATGGTTAAATATATACATGCAACCTTACAACCCGCTCGAGTGGAAAAGATGTCATGGCCAAGCACTCAATAAATGATAAAATTCACTTTTGTCATTTTGCCAACAGGAAAGAAATTGAACAATTAACTAATTTTTAACCAAGACAAAAAAGTCGAGATAATACTCAAGTACCTTAATTTATCATAACATTTTTAAGTTGGAATATCCAACTTTAGAGCCAAAACAAGCTTTTCTTTGGAAGCAGTTGGTATTATTCCACGATACAATATTCATAACCTAAACGTGCCTCATAAAAAGCTTACACTTAGCAATTCCTTATCGATTCATTGTAATCTTGCTACATTACAAGAACTAAAGGTGAATTCCTAGCAGGGTTCCCACACAAAATCTAAAACAAAATTCCCTGACTTTTCCCTGTTTTCCAGATGATATTTAAAAAATTCCAGTACTTTCAAAGGAAAAAAATATAAACGCGAACACCAGATATTTATATTTCTGATTGAAATAATCATTGTTTATAATTTACTGTGTGAAACAGATACTAAGTAAACCTTATCTATACTAATAAAACAAAGAGTATGTCTACTCAATAGTCTATAGAAAGTAACTTCCAATATGAACAGAACTCTGAAATTTTAAACATGAGTAGTTTTTACTATCGAATTTTGTTTATCAAAGACAAAATATTAAAATTTGTATTAGTTTTTTTAAAATTGTTTTGTTTTAACTTAAAGGCAATTGGAAGTTAGTTTAATAAAACTCCCAGCATATGGCACTGTAAAATCTTTGCAATTGTTATTTATTCTTATCTTGGCTGTTTTATTTATACTTTTTTATACTTTGAGGAAATTCGTTAGTGTGAGTGCTATATATTTTTTAAAATCTAATATTGGCTGTTTTAGTTGTTTTGTATTCCTACAGATTTTTTTTTTTTTTTTTTTTTTTTTTTAAGGGGCCGCGGTATTAACGGGAAAAAAGGTTTAGAAGGGCAAAGGTTGAATTAATGGGGGTTAGGTAGCATTAGTCTTTTTATAAAAACCTGGCATATTGACAGGTCACCGCAACGCGGGGCCACGCAGCTAGTTACTAATACAAGCTTGAAACAAAATGAAGATTGTTTGCCAAATATGATTGTCTGCTCAAATATTTGACTGGTTGCTTAAAAATATCTCATAAACTTGCAGATACTCGGTAAGATTAGAAAACTTGCCTTAAGTCAGCAATTAAGAATTTTGTCTTAGTAATCGGGAAAAACGCGGAGCACCAAGGACAATATTTTGAAGTATCCTAGCGGCAGAGTGCAGACTTGAAAAGGCCGAGTTCGCAATAAAATCCGAAATTTTCATCTTCAAAATCGGAAAGATACATGCGGCAAAAACGGCGATTGCACTATTAAACGGCTACAAAACTTCCTCTAAAAATAAGGCAAAGTCCGCAGTTAATTCGTAAATTTTTGTTTTCAATACCAGATTTCAGCGTTCAGTACTCATGAAACACCTATAAATTCAGAAAAAACTAATTAAAGTAAGAATTTTCCATATGCGTAGTCGAGGCAAACTAGCGATTTTCCAGAAAAATTGACAGTTCTTGCAAACTAATCTCAAAAGTCGTAAATTAGTCAAAAATTATGAGGAGTACAAAATCAGATAGAAAGTGACATCTTGATGTTAATAACATTTAACAAAAGCTATCAACAAAATCGAAAAAGGTGAGTGTCGATTAAGATCATACACTAGTTTTTAGAGGCAGCGAATATGTGTTTTCCTTAAAAAAATGCGAAGTTCGGGCAGTTTAATGAGCTATTCATAAAACCGTACTAAAATGGTCGAAATCCGTACATTGTACGGCTAATTTCTAAAAGTTAGCAACAACGAATATACGCTATTCAATTAATCGAAACTTCAACTTCATATGAACTTTCACGGCCATTCATTGCGGCGGACGTCCAATTCTTTGTAGCATAAACTGCTGTCCAATTCCAAGCCTCTGTAATTCCAACCACTTGGAAGATAAAAATTGCTCCACCACTAAAATTGAGCCATTCCTCGAGAACCGGTTTTGACTACTGCAGTTTCGCGGCGCTATCAACAAAAGATGACGTCATAGATTCATTGAAAATTTCTATTTTTCTGCTTAAATTTTAAACTGAGACGAAATTCCCTGACTTTTCCAGAATATTCCAAATATTGGCGATTTTCCCTGACTTTTCCCTGATTTTTGAGGGCATTTTCATTTTCCCTGACAATTCCCGGTTTTCCATATTTTCCCGGTGTGTGAGAACCCTGTCCTAGTCTCAGTACATTTTTGAAAAGTTGGCGACGAGGCCAAAATGCTGCCAATTCAATATGGTGTCCAGCCGACCAAACGGTATAGTGGTTAGCGTGCTGGCTTCTAGACCGCGAGGTTGCGGGTTCGAGTCCCGTGTTGGCATGGGTGTTTGTAAATGTATGTTGGCTTGTCTAATGACGAATGTTTCGGCGCATTATAGCCCTCGTGTTGCTGATGGCGCCAGATAATCTGAATACAACCAACTAATATGGTGTCCGTCATATTGACTGCCTAAAATAGGTTTCCAAATTTAGAGCTTTATCACCCAAAAAAGCGCAAAATAGGCTGGACAATATTTGCACACACATTAGGAATAGACCCAAATTGGTAAACAATACAATTAGCAACAACTACGGATTCCAGCAAGAGATTTCTTTATATGTTTTACTGCGATTTTTAATTTGTGCTCCCCCTTCATCAAAACATAAACTCAGCTGCAACTTCAAATGAGCACTTAAACACAGAAAAGGACATTCAGATTAGATGTTCCGTTCTTGAAACTTGTTATGCATCTAGACTAAGTGACAAATTTACCTATACAAATTTCTATAATGTCTTTTATTTGCACCTTTCAAATTACACAGCCGCAAAAGACAAGAGATTAACTTAAGTAAATTTTGTGTATCCGAAAATCATACAATTCATATTATGAAAGAAACCCGTCCAAAACCTAATAGATCGTATTATATATGTGAAAGGTGCTTCTATAAATAAGCCATTGGTTATTTCTTGAATTAAGTCAAACCAAAAGAAGTCTTTCAAGTAAATTCATGAATACTAAGTGCACCCATCTATTCAGCATTATTTATTTTGATTTATTTGATATGCTGAATAATGATTCCTTAGTTTCCTCAAATTACTACAACAGGCTTGTAATTTACATAAATAGTTAGCGCATCAAGGGAAATGGCTGTAATCAAGATTTAAACTATAATATTCTTCACAAAGCATTTCAAAAATTTATTATTAAAAAATCTGGTAAAAATATTTTTAAAAAAAGAACTAGTGTAATTGATTTTGTTTCATCGCAAGTCGTTGTTGTTTATACTATAAATAGAAACTACCACCCACTTAATCGTAAGAAATTTGACAAAAACACGGTCAGTTGTCGTAAGGTAAGCCAACAAATTAATTAAATTAGATACTGTGTATCCGAGAAGATATCTAATGAAGCTTTTTCAAAAACACATAAGAAAGCAATTTTTAAAAGTAAAATGCCGTTTACGGGCAAGTCAGTGATCATAGCAAATTTCATTTGTACTAAGCTTGTTCTTTTGAAAGAACGCATACGCAGCAGCACGAGGAAGATTACACAAAACATTTAATTTCAACCACAGACAAATATAATAATAACAATATAACTTCAATTATTTTAGGCCTAGTGGTGTTCTACACTAGACTTAAGATACTTGATTATCAATTACCGAGTATTTTTTTTGGAGTGTTGGTAGGCACGGACGATGGCGAAAGTTCCTCTTTGGTGTCCGACATCTTCCTACAGTGAGACACACTTTCAGTTCTTTGGAATTCAACCCCCAAATTAATAAACACAGAGTTTTTCTAAATCTTCACCTCACGTTTTTTCGTTATGATGATAGTCTTCTACAATACATAAGCAGCCGCACCGGCGATAAAATAAAAATATTAAGCAGCCAACTATGAGAGAAGTTTTTTAATTGGCTAAAAACATTTGCTGTGATTCTACAGAATCGTAAAAACTAAAAAAAAAAAAAAAAAAAGATCTAGGTTAAAAATTAATAACAATGCACAACAAATATTTTACTCTGAATTAATTATTAAAAATTTTATTCTATAATTTAATGATATAATAATAGCATCAAAATATTAATCAGCAATGCAACGTTTCTGCGCATAGCACAACTTCTACTTCTCACAATTCTCACCAGGTGAATTCTCCTTCCACATGTAAAGATATCGCCTTTTGTCATTAGAAGTGTTCCAGTATTAATAGTCCAATTGCCAATGTAAGTAATATTTTGTTGTGTCATTTATTTCATTTGTTAATTGCATGGTTGTGTTCCTAAAATTTATTATTTAAATTCCTTGTCAACCCGGCATTTTTTCGAATCTAAACATGGCTGATGTATAGTATAATCTTAAGCCTTATTCTAAACACGAGTTCCAAGTTTTTCTCGTAATCTATATTTTAAAAATTTGTTGGATGACTTGTTTCGCTAAGAATTGAAAAGTATTTGTTGTAAATATAATATTTAAAACAATTAATATCATTTAATTAAAGTGTCTAATTAGCCAACTTTGCCGCGTTGCACGTTGGTCGGCTAAACTTTTAGGCCTAGCACTATAAATAAAGCTACGTATAAAGATTTAGTACACCCATTTTTCTTAGATTTTTCATTTTAACCCTATTAGTATAATCAGACAAAGTTATCAGTTCAAATTTACAGTGATAACATTGTTGATTGAACATCTGTCGATAATCAAGTCGCTTTTCATTACGCTGCTAATGACACAAGTAAAGTAGATTGTCTTGCTTTCTTAAGGACCATCTAAGATGGTATTTAAATTTTGTGATGTATCATATTTGAATTATACGACATTTAAACAGCATTTGCATACTTAAATAGTTAACCAATCCTTTAATACTTACGATGCAATATTACTTCCGTTGAATTCTTGCGTTAAACATGAGAACTATACAGCATTGTATTTTAGGTTAAAATGACTTATCTGGTCCCCACTTGGCGATTTGTCAAATTGTCGCCAACTTGAAATGATACCAAACTACAGGTTTGCTAAAATGGAAGAACGATGACGGTAAAGTAGGGTTTCGGAAAATGAATGACACATGGAAATAATACTTTTCACCAAAAAAATGTGGGGAAAACTCAAGGTCTATTCCTAGTTGACGTTAAAATATCGCCAAGCCGATTTAGCGCGGTTTTATAGGCGATACAGTTCTAAATTTGGCAACCCCTTTTTTTTGTTGAAGCACTTTGGCTTCAACCTTCCTATACCACAAATCATGGAGCGGTCTATTCCTAGTTGACGTTAAAATATCGCCAAGCCGATTTGGCGCTGTTTTGTAGGCGATACAGTTCTAAATTTGGCAATCCCATTTTTTTTTATTGACGCTCTTTGGCTTCAACCTTCCTATACTACAAATCATGGAGCTGGTTTGTTTCTCAATTTTTCATATTGGAATTCCGAATTGGCGACATTCTGGCTTTGTCGCCAACTTTTCAAAAGTGCGCCAACCCATAAACGTGAACTAGAAATTTACCCATGGAGCTGGTTCGTTTCTCAATTTTTCATATTGGAATTCCGAATTGGCGACATTCTGGCTTTGTCGCCAACTTTTCAAAAGTGCGCCAACCCATAAACGTGAACTAGGAATTTACCCAACTCAATTTAAGCATATCGATATTTTATAATTTAAGAAACCCATAATTATTCAGGCTAAGTTTTGGTCCTGTATGTCGGAATTTGATTACACTGTACTTCTTTAAAAAGGCAGCAACCCGGAATGTTTATCTTCAAGATAGTATGACATCGAAGGAAGGTTGATCTTAATATTATACGGAATCCAAGATGTTTACATTCCATATTAAGCCCAATGTGGAATATTTACTCAGCATGGCCCTAGTGAAGCCCTTGGGCCCTAAAACCCCAACCAAC
Source organism: Linyphia triangularis (assembly GCA_963978545.1). Lineage (NCBI taxonomy): Eukaryota > Metazoa > Arthropoda > Arachnida > Araneae > Linyphiidae > Linyphia > Linyphia triangularis. Next base: position 46,773,267 of record OZ021726.1, on the reverse strand, counting down.
CCAATGGGGAATATAAATGCATATCACGACCATATAGTTAAATCATTTAATAAAACTGGATTGCCTAGTCCATCTGTGTTTCGAGAGTGATTGAAAGAGAATTGAGTGCCGATGTGGTATAGAACAAATCGTTGGCGTGATTTTTCCCCCTCTGAAAAATGCGGTTTCTGGTAACAGTTGTTATTTTAACTTTATTATTACTTATGTTTTAATTTTTTGTTAGTTACCATGTTTTAAATTTGGCAACTTTTCTGATTGCCAATTAAAATAAATTGTCAAATGTCCTATATTACACTTGAAGAAAAGCTGCATGTCGGTATCAAAATACGTACATCGGTCAATCAAATTTAGATTTTGATAAAATTAATGTTGAATTATGTGTAGCTTTTTTTTGCGTTACAAATATTTTAAGTGGTGTTATGTTTTCTTCCCCTCCCCTTATTTTGTATAGTATTGATGTGACAAAAAAAATTTTAAAACATCCTTTATAAGGAATTTGTTGCTGGAAAATGGGCAGTTTCCAATGTGCAAGACAATAAATTACATGGTCTATTCCTAGTTGACGTTAAAATATCGCCAAGCCGATTTGGCGCTGTTTTGTAGGTGATACAGTTCTAAATTTGGCAACCCCATTTTTTTTATTGACGCGCTTTGGCTTCAACCTTCCTATACCACAAATCATGGAACTGGTTCGTTTCTCAATTTTTCATATTGGAATTCCGAATTAGCGACATTTTGGCTTTGTCGCCAACTTTTCAAAAGTGCGCCAACCCATAAACGTGAACTAGGAATTTACCAATTACATTTGTAAAGTATGCTATGTTTTGATTTTTAGCTTTTACAAATGAACCAAGATGCTCATTGTTGTATTTGATTGCTACCTTTGCTTGTACTCTTTTGAGAATTTTAGATTTTGATGTTTGATACTTAATTTTGTTTCTAGTTGTGACAATGGAGGGTGAAGAAGTTTATCAAGTTGCAAGTGCTGGAGCTTCCGCCACCTATCCAGTTCAATGTTCTTCGCTTCGTAAAAATGGCTTTGTAATGATTAAAGCTCGCCCCTGTAAAATCATGGAAATGAGCACTTCCAAAACAGGAAAACATGGTCATGCTAAAGTAAGTTTTTTTATGAACATTTTTAAGTTTTATTTTTGTTAATGAAAGTTGCAATTTCTTTATAAATGTAATCAGGGGTCGCAGACATCCTATAAATCCTATAGTTTTTTAAAAATCGGTAAAAACGTCCTATATTTTGCAATTGTCCTATATATCCTATATTTCTACATTGATTCGATCTATATTTTCTTCGAATTCGTAATAACGGCGCCGTTTGTTGCCCTTTTTAATATTTCGGATTCTTTGGCGCGATCGTAGGTGAAAAAGACCTGACAAAAACGATGTTTATACGTTGCGTCAATACGTTGTGTTGTAAAATCCAAACGATCACTAGGGTTGCTTTAACACCAAGTGCCAGGTTCGCCACATTTGGCGATAAATCTCCCACTTTTTGCCGCCAACACTGAACAGTAAATCTGAATCAACAAAAGACTGCAAACAGGGATAAAAAGAAAATACTTAAAGAAATTGGAACAGTTAAAAATGCTGGATCTCAAAAGACTCATGATTGCAAATAATATAATTAATAAAACTTAGGGATGGAATATTGAGGCAATAACGGATCACGTATTAAGGATCAGGCGATTTCTTTTTTTTTTTTAAGGTGTGTTTTCTATTCTCTTAAATTCAATATAACGAGTATATAAATGTATAAAGAGTTAATTTTGAAGTTCAGTAGCAACTGTAAGCAGTTATTTGATGTTTTATATTGTCCTATTTTTTTTTTATTTTTTATTTTTTGAAAAAATCCTATATATTCTTATTTTGTCACTTTGACCCCTGTGTAATGGTAATATAATTCCATAGAAATAATTGCTTCTTTTTTAACTTGAATTTAAAAGGTAGTAGTAACATTTTATTATTATTGATCAAAGTAGACGCCTCAATAAAAAGATATAGCTGATCCCAGTATTTCGGCTCTTAAAGTCATCTGAAATATATAAAAAATCAAATTGATTATTAATCTATAGAATTACCATTCTCGTTGGAGCTAGGATTATATAATTTTATCAGAAAATGACAGGCTTTGAAAAATAAAGGGGATTTTTTTTTTTTTTTTTAGTCACAAAACAAACTGTAAAATAGAATGTGTGTGTGGGTGGAGGGGGGCTCCTAGTTCCGAAAACTATTAATGTTTAGAATAATGTGTAAAAATTTAAGAGCAATCAGACAGAATAAAAAAATTTCTTCACCCTGTCGACTAAAAAAAACATTGTTTCAGGAACAGGTGCTCAACAATCACAAGACACTCAAATGCTCATTAATATTTCAAATTTTGATCTAAAAATTTTACAATGTACTATCAATGTATTTTACTTTCAAAATAAGTAAGGAATATATTTTTTCAACCCAAGTAACCAGACAACTACCTACCTTAATGTACAAAAGTAACTTGACAAATGTTCCAGTACTAATTTATATCCGTCATTTTGTCAAATAACTATTTATAAAATATTTTGCATTTTTGCTTTCTCTACTTCACAGCTGAACTTAATTTTAAATTCTCTATATCAGAGTTCGAAATAAGTCTGCAGTGCACAGACTAATTTCAGTTGAGAACATAAAATTTTATTTGTAAACTTAGATTTAGCAATGCACCTAACTACTCAAAACCATACTAATTTTATTTTTTTAAATGTACTTGTTTATTACAAACAAATGTTTGGTTATTTTGAAAAAGTTGTACTACTTTTTAGCTTAAAAATAGTTGCTGTATTTACATTTTATTTATTTTTAGTGTTGAAGTTTACTTTCTATTCTGTTAATTAAAATGTGCTCCTAACTAGTATTTAGTACACCTAAATTGCCTCAACTTGGGTGCACCTGATTCTATCCTTGCTCTATAAAAAAAAAATGCTAAGTAAATAACCATACTTTGATAAGGAATTCTGGTAATCAAACTAATTTTGTTCGAAATTGATACCAACTTTCCTACTGTCAGCAACTATGCCTAACCGATACATTATTGCTTTACCCTCAGTCAACTAATGAAAGCTAGGTAATATGTGCATTTAACTTCACAATTTTTTTTTCCCATCTTGAACTACAAAGCTTATGTATTCCAATATTGCTGCTCTGAGGCAGAGTCCAGAATTCCTTTGTTGTGAGGATTGAATACATTTTAAAAATCAGTTAATAATCTGAAGGATTCAGTTCCTGCTTCAAGGTGTTTAGATTCACCCTTCAAAAAGATTTGAATCGAACACTCATTACAATTAATGCTTTAAAACTGATCTCTCTTTTTTTTTCTACTTGAATGTTTGTCTGTAAAAAGACTAACTTCTTAAAATATCACGGGGAAGACAAAAGAGAAGAAACCTCGTCAGTTTCAGAAAGTCTCTTCATTGCAGTGTGCTTGTTAAAACACCTACGTATCCATGACCTTGTCTTGTTAGGGTAAAACTTTGCTCACATAAAGCATGCATATGGATTGAGTTTTTTCATAGACCTTAAAACTAGTGAAGTCATCTGATAAATAATTGTCTGAACTGTTCATCACAGTCCCAAGTTAACCAGTATTAGCAAAATGCAGATATCATCTAAATTGTTTTTATCCTAGCTGCCTTTAAAAAGAAAAAACCCTTCCCGCTTCTTTTCTTTAAAAATAGTAATCATTGGAAATTAAAAGAAATTTTATCTGTGAATTTTAATGTCCATTAAAGTTTTTTTTTCATTTAGTTTCTTCCCATTGTATGGAACACAGAAAATTGAAGTTCTTAAAAAAGTTAACAAAGTGCTTCAAAAGTCCTTATTTTTTATTGTTAAAACTATTTGAACTATGATTATGTATGTATACTTATCTAAAAAATATTAAAGTCCATAATAGGTACATGTTAGTACTTACTGAAAAAGTTTTTGGAGAGATTGGAATTCACTGGATTGTATGCTTGCTGTTTCAAAAAATTTTAATAAATTTACATTGTTGCCAACCCCGCAAAACATGTTCCAAACGCATTAGCTAAATATATATATATATGTAATTAATTTTAAAAAAATAATATTTGCATAAAAGTATTTTCTTTGTAATTTCATGAAGTTTTATTTCAAATCGCCTTACTGTTCTTGTTTATCCTGTTTTTAGAGTAACACGAGAGAGTAGTAATCTTATCAGCTACGCAGGTTGTAATAACTAGTAATAAGTCTTTGGGTTCAACTAACTTTTTTTTCCCAAGTTATTACAATTTTGAGAAATATATGAATGTTAATGCTTCTTTGTGTAAAATATTGCCCAATTGCTTACTTGGTCCCCAGTTGAGCAAGAGATGTATTAGTTTGGGTAATTTGAACCACTACTACACTCGATCACGATCTCAAAAGTTCACTTATACGGCTACTGGAATCGACAAGCTGCACTGAATGCCCACTCTACTTTACCAATGCCACTCCGAAATTCTTATTCAAACAACTGAATTCTCAGCAAAAAACCTTAATATTCTTAATGGAAAATGTTTTTTTCCGAAATATATCCGGGAAAATAAATATACTGTCAGGGGTCGCAGACGTCCTATAAATCCTATATTTTTTTAAAAATCAGTAAAAACGTCCTATATTTTACAATTGTTCTATATTGATTCGATTTATATTTTCTTCGAATTCGTAATAACAGCCCCGATTGTTGCCATTTCTTATATTTCGGATTCTTTCGCGTGAAAAAACCCTGACAAAAGCGTGTTTGTAACGGCGGCGTTTTATCTCTTGTGACGTCACGTGCTACATAACCTGCAACTCGACTCTACTGGACTTGTAAAGTGTAAACGTGAACTTTTCCATAGCACACGGTCTTCAATTTCTGATTTGTTTTCTCCTCCAACGTAGTAAATTAATTGGTCATAATACATAGAGAGATGCAGCAACAAAACTCTGCCTAGAGAAAAACGGATGAAAACAACTTGTGATTAACTTGCAGGACTGCTATAGAACATTTTGAGTGCTCAGTCAATAATTGATAAAGGAAACAAAAGGGTTAAGATTTACTGTATGATGTCGGATGGCGATTTTTTTATTCCAAATCCGATACAGATTCTGCACCACGAATTGTTTGCATCAAACCGCGCATAATTATGACAACCATAGGCAGCTCTCTTGCTCTTAAAAAAAATGGCAGGGCTGCCATTTTTTGTCAATCACCGTCAAATCACCGTGGCGCAGAATCAGTACCGGATTCGGAATATTAGCCACGATTTTTTCATAAAAGTCGTCAAAATTGAAAATGACGTCAAATCCAAACGATCACTAGGGTCCCGGTTCGCCACATTCGGCTCTAAATCTCCCAATTTTCGCCGCCAATCCAACCGACACTGAACAATAAATCTGAACCAACAAAAGACTGCAAACAGAGATAAAAAGAAAATACTTAAAGAAATTGGAGCAGTTATAGATGCAAGACTCAAGATTGCAAATAATGTAATTAATAAAACTTCATTTGGGGATGGAATATTGAGACAATAACGGATGACATATTCAGGATCAGGCGATTTTTAATTTTTTTTTAGGTGTGTTTTCTATTCTCTTAAATTTAATAACGAGTATATAAATGTATAACGAGTTAATATTTAAGTTCAGTAGCAACTGTGTGCAGTTATTTGATGTTTTAAATTGTCCTATATATTTTTTTAAAAAATCCTATATATTCTTATTTTGTCACTTTGACCCCTGTACTGTGGTTATTGCCGAATCTATAAACAAATTTAACTTGTTTCAATTGTATAAGAAAGAGGGCTTCGTAATCGAAATTCCATTATCCACAGCATCGGGAAAACATTCTCCTGTAGATAATTTGGTTTATCCGGAATTCTAATAAATAATAAAAAAAAACTGCACATTTTGCACCTATTTTATCTTGCATCGTTTATTGCATAAAAATTTATATTCGTTTCCGGAATATGTGTAATTTGTATGTGCGGAATCTATAAAACTATGGACTACTTTCATTGTAATTATATCAAAGAAAGGTGATTTTCCACTTGAAATTACGTTCTCAACCGCATCCAGCAAAGTAATTTGGAAATTCAAAATTTGCCAATTTTTAACCAATTTTCTATTTGTAGGCTAGTCAACCATTTTGTGCACAAAACGGGAAAATGTTTATTTTTGTTTACAATGAGTATGGGTTATATCTTATTGTATACTATTAATGTGTTTTGCAATCAATTAAGAAATAAATCTGTTCCGCTGTAATTTTATTTTAATAACGTTTATTTTTAGATTAGCTGATAACCAGACAATCAGGGGTCGCAGACGTCCTATATTGTCCTATATTTTATAATTGTCCTATATTTCTGTGTTGATTCGACCTATATTTTCTCCAAATTCGTAATAAAGGTGCCGATTGTTGCGATTTTTTATATTCCGGATTCTTTGCCGCGATCGTAAGTGAGAGACCTGACAAAACCCACAAAAGCGATGTTAGTAAGCGGCCGCGCCGTATCTCTTGTGACGTCACGTGTTGCATTGACTACTCACTGCCTTTCTGCTTGACCATATGGAAAGCGCACGTCGACAGAGGTAACGATGACTTATTCCTACAACTCGACCGACGAGAGTTGTAAACAAGTGAACTTTTCCATAGCACGCTTAGTAAACTAATTGGTCATAATGCAAAAAGAGAAGCGAAAAAGCTAAGGTTAAAATTCCAAGTCGGGTACGGGTTCTACGCTAAGGTGATTTTTGCCAAAAAATAGCAGCCTCGCCATTTTTTTAAATCACATGTGAACTACCTATGGTTGCAATAATTTGGCGCTGCTCTATGTAATCAATTCTTAGCGCACGATCCGTACTGGACTTGGAATTTTAACCAAAGAAAGCGATGCAGAAACGAACTACCTCGGGAAGAACAGAGAAAAAAAAACTTTATTATACACTTGTAGGACTAAAATCGACACTTCGAGTGCTCAGTCAATGATTGGTGAAGGAAACAAAAGGGTTAAAATTTGCTGTACAGTGTCAGAATTCGGATAGCGACTTTTCAAAAAAGTCAAAAATTGAAAATGACGTCAAAAATCTGTGTTACTAAATCTAAACGCTCACTAGGATTACCGGAAAACTAAGTCTACGGGTTGCCACATTTGGCGCTAAATCGCCAATCCGTCCGGCACCGTAGGATAAATCGATGCCAACAAAAGACTGCTAATAAGGATAAAAATAAATATTGCAGCTCAAGCACTTATACATGCTAGAAACAAAAGATTCAAAATTTCAAATGTAGTTAATATAAACTTGATTTATTGATGAATACCAAGTACGAAATATTGAGGTAATAACGAATAAAGGATGACATATTCAGGATCAGGCGATTTCTTTTTTTTAATGTTTTTTTTCTGTTTTCTTAAATTCAATATAACGAGTTTTAAAGGGAGATAGTAATTTTCTAAGTACTTTTTATTAATATTCCTCTATTAAAAAGAAAAATTTATATTATATATAAATTAGTGCTGTGTGAAAGTTCTCATACTTCAAATAAGTATGTCTTATATGTTCATTTCAGTAATTTTCATTTAGAGTTTTAATTAATGAAATATATAAGGAGTTAAAATTAAAGTTCAGTAGCAACTGTGTGCAGTTATTTTATATTGTCCTATATTTTTTTTAAAAAATCCTATATATTATTATTTTGTCACTTTGACCCCTGGACAATCAACTTCCAAACTTAATAGTCCGGAAATTCGTGGCGATTTGCATTACAATTCTTGTATTCCTTTTTTCTATACAACATAATAGTCCTTCTTTGAATACGAAGGTCGTCTTTCCGTGAATATTTTACTTAAGGGTACAAAGTAGGTTGTGTGTGGGGAGGGTTGAAGATAATGGAATCACAGGGGTTTCCAAATACAAAAGCTACTTTTCCAGAATTCTCGGAATCGACCCTGAAAACGCACATAAGAAAACTTCCCCTCTGGAACTGAAATAGTGGTAGTCCACTTTGTCCGCCTGGTAACCCTAAAATATAGGTTCAGTTAGCAGAGTTCATCCTAAAAATGAAAAATTGCAGGGCGCTATTTTCCAAAAAAAGGGCAATTCCTGTTTACAAGGGCACTTTTATGGCAAATTGCAGAAATTTCCATACGTGTTTTCTGCCACAATTTCAATATTGTTATACTTTTCTACCACGATAAATAATTTTCAATATTCTGAAGGGGGAAAAAAAAAATAATGCAAAAATCCGTGAATCAAAAACTCGCTCAGATACTTAAAAGACATCAAAATACTGATAAAATGCTAGTCATAATTCTGAGAAAATTATTAAAATTAAAGTGCAATATGCACAGTAAAATTTTCATCAAATAGTAATTTTTATAAAATTATCAATTTATAATACAATAAAATTAAGATAAGAATGTTTTAGTATAATAAAAATGTTTTAAGATAAAAACTTTTCACTCTTTAAAATTTTTTTAAAGTTTGAATGAATCAACCTTAAACTTCATCTCTTAGGTTTGCCATTGTTAGATAGAGAATAGAGTTTCTTCAAATTTAGCATTATTCATTGTGGGATATCCCAAGGAGTATTCCGACTAAAGAATTTGGACTATGTCCTGAAATTTGTGCATTTTTTTAATTTCCAGAGCGAATCAAATTTAGCGTCAAAACAGCAATTTTTTTGCTGTGCATGCCGCTATTATGTAAGCTGTATTAAAGGTTTTACTTTTTAAAAAATCAGAAATAATCTGGGATTTTTATTGCATTCCTGTTATGTTCAATTTTAAATATGAAACGGATGTTTTGAAATTAATTGGTAACAGGTAAACTATCAAAAACAACCCCTAAATTTAACAGGAGGACATCGCGGAATCCAAACGAAAATATTCTTTTTAAATTCTTAGTGTAAACATTTGATGGTTATACACCTTTAACTAAGTTAATCCAGTCTTTCAAATTCCTTTCTACTCTATTTTGAAGGAGGCATAGTAAAAATACACTTAATCAAAACACATACGAAATGGCCATCGCAGAAAAATGTAACGGCTCCCTAGAATCCATCTACTAATGAAGCACGTTATATGGACATCTACTCAATGGTTTCAGTCCCTATTATATATGTTGCGCGTTTGAACATGAATGCGCATGCGCGACAGGCGATTTCAGTAGGGGTGATCCACATATTGCGTACTGTTGGGAGGGAAAAAACTAAAGTTTTTCGAATTCTTTCAGGATGAAATTTTTTTCTGAAAAAGGGCATGAAGGGCGCTATTTTTATAGAAAAAGGGCAGGAAGGGCGCGCCGCCCCTCGAAAAATGTCTAGGATGAACTCTGAGTTAGAATCGGTACAATCGAGAGACCTCTTTATTTTATTTATTTTTATTACATAGTTTACAATGCTTAATCTCTTTCTTTTTTTTACAGAATTTTTGATATGAAAATGATTTAATTGTGGTAACATATTTCAAATTATTGCTGATTTTAAGGGTAAAATGTAAAATTTTAACTAAAAAGGCTAAGTAGAATATTTTTTTAATATTCCGGTTATCACGATTTTGATGTTAGGTGACATCACTAGCGTTATTTACCGTTTAAATTTAGGGAAAAAACGTCAGCATTCAACTAGCCGGAAAATTTGGTTATCCGGAAATCCTAATTTCCCGTCGATTCTGGGTAATCGGGCTTTTACTGTATATATAAATTCCTTAATATACGTGATTATGAAATTTAATTATTGAATTTACAAAAAAATACCTCGCGAATAAAGACAAAATACTGCGCAGTGTAACATGACAGGGTTCTCACGGTCATTAAAAGTGCTTAATATTTTAACTTTTTTTCAAGGCCTTGAAAATGCTTAAAAGTCCTTAATTTTTGCAGATGTTGTGTGCCCAGCTGCAAAATTAAAAAAAAAAAAAAAAAACTGGCTTGATATTCCCGAGTGACCGCACCTTATCGGAATTCTCCGACATGTTTGTGCCGACCAAACGGTATAGTGGTTAGCGTACTAGCTTCTAGACCGCGAGGTTGCGGGTTCGAGTCCTGTGTTGGCATGGGTGTTTGTAAATGTTTGTTGGCTTGTCTAATGACGAATGTTTTGGCGCATTATAGCCCTCGTGTTGCTGACGGCGCTAGATAATCTGAATACAACCAACCGACATGTTTGTTTTATGCATCCACCAACTTGTAACATTTTGGGTAGCATATGCTTTATTAAAAATTTATATATAGACAAGATGTCTGAAATCAAATTTTCAATGGTCCTTAAAAACATTATTTAGGTGCTTAAAAAGTCATTGATTTTATTCTGTGATTTGAGTGGTTACCCTGCATGAGTGGATATTCGCTTCTGCTCTTTTGAGCTGTTACAAGGCGCTCTACAGGTGATCCCGTTCAGTGTTTAAAAAACTTATTGAGGTAGTCATATAAGCAGGGCTGTCACAGGCGACTAAAAAGGCTACTAAAGCAACTATTATAATAGTCAGGCGACTATGGCTACTATTTCGCAGAAAAAAGGGCCCAAAACAACTATTTTAAGCGAAACCTTCAACTACTTTTGAGATAAGGCCTTTTTTTTTTTTTTTTTTTTTTTAAAGAAATTAGTCTGATAGTAGGAAGAACAAAAAAATCAGCTATTGAGTACTAATGCAGTTTTGTCAAAACGGCATCTACTTTTGCGCAGTTTAAATGGCCTGATAACGTCATCGTAAATCGTTATCTTCTCTTGTTAAAAAAGTCACCTAACTTTACCAAAGTAGTTGTAGTATTTAAGTATAAGAAGTTCTTGTTATTTTCCCAAGTCAATCACTAGGTACTGAAAATCACAAAATAAGAGGAGCTTGTTGTAAGACAGTTTGCATCCACATCACTTATCACTAAAATGTAAGCAAAGCTTCCACTTAACATATATGGAACTAGCTGCGTGGCCCGTCGTTGACTGATAAACTCAGTTTTTGGTACTAAATAAAAGTAATATAAAAGTTTAATAAATGGAAAGTTTACAAAGCATGCTGTAGTAATATGTATAAGTATATATATGTAAAAATAAGTACAATAAAGTAAGTCTGTCTATAATATGTTACGAAAATAGTTTTAAGCACTATTTGAGTTTAAATCTTTTACAAAATTACATTATAAATTACAGTAAATTTTTTAAACAGATATAGGATGTTCATGCAGATATTATTTATTTATTGTCGTAAAAAATTTCATTATTTATTGTTGGTAAAGAAATAAATTATTTGTGGTAAACAAAATATCATCATAAAAATAAGTTACTTTATACACAGTTATTAAGTCATTGGAGAGCCTCTTTGTAAACAATATTAGATTGTCATTGTCCCAATGTCAGATTCGGTATCATAGTTAATGGATGGATTATACGAAAACGCGCTTTGAAATTTATCACCCCATTGTAAATTCATTCTTTGTTCGTTTAGTTCGGCATGTCTTAGCCGATCGGCTTCTAAACGAACGGCGCGCCTCTCTGATGTTTCTCTACTCCTTACAGACTCCTGGCGTCGCCGTTGCGACGCTAATCTGTCCTCTGGGGAAATGTCCGGCTGCCGCGAAGTCGAAGCTTCTTGGTTGTCATTTTGTAATTCGTTCCTCTTTAAACGTTTTTGAAAAACTTTTTTGTCGATTTTGCTTAATGATGGGCGTTTTTTTCTAGGCATTGTGAATGTAGAATATCATTTGCGATTTTCAAAACAAACCAAACAAAGATTGCCATTCAGGAAATACTAAATTGTGTCTGCTTAAAAACACCAAAAAAAATTATTTCGGAAATTTTAAAACTCAATTAAAATTAAAAATATATCGCCTATTTTACTCCTGGTCGTTTAATTAAGCGATATACCAAATTTCATCCTAATCTGTTAGGTAGTTTTTACGTGAAACGGTCCCCAAATCCGTGTGACAGAAAGTCAGTTTTATTTATATAGATGAAATCCACACTAAAAATCACACACGATATAGTTTTGCGGATATGCCCATTTCAGCGTATTGGCCAAAATTTTCCGAGATTGATGCAAATCCACATTAAAATTTCTAGTAGATGCATGTGTGTCATGCGCTTGCTTACAAGTCGGATCGCCATGGATCCTTGCTTGCATTCAGAATTTCCAAAACCTTCGGTAAAATGACCACTTTCGTCGCTGCTTCCTTTAATGTTTGTCTCTATCATCAATATTAATGTTATTGTTAGTGTGTGATTGCTAATTTCATTGATTGTTACACCTATGTGATGGCCGCTATAGCCAAGATTTAGGCTTGTATGCCGGGTGATCGCCGAGATTTACGTTGTTGTGATGGTCATTTTTGCTGCGTATTACGCTGATTTAATAGACCCATTGCGAGATTTGCATCGTATGGAAGGCACTATTGTTTATATTTACATTGAAGTGATAGTCATTTTCGCCAAAGGTTATCAGGGATGCCAGTTTTCCTCCTCTTTGTCCCTGTCTTGAGGATCCACATTTTTCTGATCTGAACCAGTTCTTCCTGCAAAAAGTATACTTTTCCTCATATCTAAACAAAAGATTTTCCCTCTTGGCTCCCCTTTCCTCCCAGATTACTTCAATAACTCCCAATATTTGAAATGTAATTATTATATAGTTTGAGAAATTTCATTGTATCTTTAAAATTATTGAATCATCCTTCCTGCGTACTCTTTTGTTGAATTTTTGTGTATTCCATCCGCGAGCTTTCTCAACGAATTTTTGAATTTCCTCCTTTTTGCTCTCTGATCACTCTCATCCCTGGGTTATGCTGATTTAAGGATTTTAACAGCTGCTTATTGAATTACTTAGAATGTCGCTTAAAAAATCCACCTGTTATTGTCAGTATATTATAATTGTTTAAACATTTAACTTTTTTTCTCCAAAATTTGTTTGATTTTGGAAATTTTTAAAAAATATAAATGATTTTTTATCGTCGCATTTTGATGTACAACTTTTTTTGCTTTGAAGGTTTAAAAAATATGTATGTTTTTTGTTTTTAATAAAAAAAAGGCATGAAAAAGAGTGGATATTCGATTCTTTTTAATGTTTTACTGGATGAAGTATCGTTACAAGTGTTACAACACATTGCCTGTATGGTATGTCGTGTTTGCTTGGTATTAAGACACTATTTTGAATCGAAAGACCATATATGTAACGTGGAGTGTCTCTGGGTTTTCGTGTTTTATGTTAATCAATAGTTTTATTCCGATCTTGTTGAACACTTAAACCTTCAAAGTAAAAGCAAGACAATTGAGGACTAGAAATAAAAAACAACCCTAGTCCAAAAACAAAAAAAAAAATTAGGAGAGCCGAAAAATGAAAAACACTTGCATCTGGTACTTAAGGCTACGACTAAGTACCAGATTGAATTTGAACTACTGCTACTGGAGTTCGCCCTTTGGGCGTTCTCCATTTTGTTTAGCTTGGTCTTAAGGATATTTTTCCGTAAAAAAAAAGATTTTCGATTATTTTGGTACTTGGGTCGTTTTTCATTTCTTGTCCTCAATTGTCAATTTGAAAAAAGACTACTATTTCAACTTCTGAGACAACTATTTTTAACATCTGAGACTATTATTTTTAACATCTGGGGCTACTAAAGCAACTATTTTCAAAGCTTATAGTCAGTGGCAGCCCTATATAAGTGAACTTGTGAGAACGTTATAGAGTGTAGCCTTGGATGGACTTGTTAAAGAGTGCCTCCAAGAGTATAACTGCCAGCCCTACATTCCCATTGCATTTTTTCAGTGTGCTGTTTATAAGTCAACCTATAAACAGGAGTGAAACTTCTTGGAAATTGGAAGATGGGGGTAGTTTTTTCTGTCCAGAATGCTGGTTTTCATTTTAAAAATCTTAAATTAGGAATGGGGGAAAAGTAAGCAAATGTATTCTTGAAATCCAGTTTTAAAAATTACTAGTGTTCGCACAGCTGTAAAATTTTAAACAAAAATATTTTTTTTCTTTGGTTCCTTCGAAAACCAAAAGTCAATGTTTAATAATTTTTTATTATTATAATTGCATTTTTAAATTTGGTCTTAAATGTACACATTTGAACTTGGATGATTCAATTAATTTTTTAATCCACAGCATCTGCATTTTCTGTGTTGTGTATCTTGGTATTTTTTTCTAAATGTACTTTATTTACAGGTACATCTTGTAGGACTTGATATTTTTACCAATAAGAAATATGAAGATTTATGTCCATCTACGCATAATATAGATGTACCTAATGTTAGCCGTTGTGATTTTCAAGTAAGTTTCCAAACTTGTAGTTTAAATTTGGTTTTTAAAAGTTTTAATGCTTGTATAGTTAACAAAAGTTATTGCTATTGCTCCAGACTAAAATTTTTAATTCCATGCAAATCACTAAACCCAAACAATTTCTTAAAAAATTTTAACTTGTTAAATTTCTTTATTAATGAAATGCTTGTCTTAAAAACTTCCTAAGCAAATAGGTTTTGTGGGGCATTTGTTTTTGGGGATAAGCAAAGGAGCTTAAATATCAAAAAATAAACAATACTGTTTTCATGATTTTGACATTTATGGGGTGAAAAGTGTTTTTAGTTTATTAGTAAAAATAAAGTGCTGAAATATAATGTTGCTTTTATTGCAGTTGATTGATATCAGTGATGATGGTTTTGTCACCCTTATGAATGACAAAGGTGATACTCGTGATGATCTCAGAATCCCTGAAGGTGAAATGGGACAAAAAATAAAAGACGAGTTTGGCAAAGAAGATATCACAGTTATAGTAAGCACACAATTTTGACCTTTTGATAAAGCTATGTGCTACAGCTGCTTCGCTTTAAATATATTTGCTCGATATGCTCTTCTGATAAAACTGCTTTGTATCTTGACTTTTTTCTACTATTTTCAGCAAAATGAAGTAAATCTTTTAAATTGATTTTGTTTTTAAAATATTGCATGGGAATGGTTTATCAATTGAATTTTTTAGTATGTAGTTAAAAAAATTCAATTGTCCTACTTGCGGCTTGGTGGTAGTATGTGCAGCTAGTCAAAGATCCTGCACTGTACTGTCTTTCGGAGTGAAATGACTCAGTGGAGATAGTCATGCCTGATGTGCGTTTCCATAGAAGTATTGTTCTGCTTTTCTGATCCAGTACGTCCCTTGTGGAAGTTGTTCCTGTCACTAAAAATTTGCCACTGTTGTTAGCTGGACTCAACTCTGGTTGTGGATTTTACATAAAGGTGACCAGTGCCAACAAATGGTAACAGTCGTTTTTTTTATAAGGAGTAAAATGCCTGTAGTTGTAATTTTGCGGTGGTTTTTTGTTAAAAGCTCTTGGTCCAAAATCCAATATTCTTCCTTTTAGCACTACGTTAATTCTTGTTAAATTATGCTTTTGAGTAATTTTTCCTTTCTTTTTTTCAGGTAACCGTTCTTTCAGCTGTTGGTGAAGAAGCTATTGTTGCTTGCAAGAATGCCAGTTAAATGAGTGAAATAAATATGAACAGTTACTGGGAAGCATTTTCTTTCTTCCTCTATCGCTTCTATGGTTTTTTTAAAAAAAAATAAAGCATTCCCTTTAATTCTTTTTATACCAAGCTTCAGTTCAAGTGAGCAATAACATAAATATTGGACAGGACAAACTTTTTAATTGTGCTCTTAGTCCATTCAGTTTGGACCTCTTTAAAATATTTCTTTTAATCTTAATTGAATATAGTTATTGTATAACTGTCTTATTAATACTCAAACTGCTCGAGTGTCTAGTATCAGAATCTGTCAACTTCATGTTTCTGAATGTATGTTATTTAATTCATTTGACTATGGTTACAACTTGTCATTCTATGTGGTGGTCTATCACATTTGCTTTATCAAAAAGATTGCAAAAAATGTTAAACCTGGAGGTGCTAAATTATGTTTCTGTAATGTATATCTGGAAGAATTTGTTTTCTGCTGCTAAATTAAGTTTCTTTTTAACAAAAAAAAAGAGAAAAAAATGTCTTCATCAGTAATAAATAAATTAAATTGTGTTTTTTTGTATTTTGTTTTGTTACTTCTGTAATGTTTTTCAATTGCAGTGGGCTTTGAATAGTAAATTGATTAAAAAGCAAATTATAGTAATATGTTGCCTTTTATGCAATATTTTTCTATTACCATAAGAATGGTATAATCTAAAGTGGAAAACTTTGTCAAAACCCTTGGGTAAGAGGTTCTTTAATTTATTGATTTTCCACTTATCAAATTTAGTTTTGTATCACAGTTACTTGCTTATCTTGAATAGGCTAAATTTAAGAAGAAAGAAAAAAAGTTGAATCTCTGCTAGCAATTGTCCTTGGTCACAGATTTGTATTGAGCTGGTCTTATCTGTTGGCTATATCAAGAGTAATCGTTTTTTGCCTGTGTGGAATGCATTAAATGTAAACATGCATAGATGTATCCCCTTTGATATTAGATGTTATCCCAAACCTATTAATGTTGAAGCTCATATTTTGTTGCTATTTCTCCCCATTTTTTTTTTTATTGAAGTATACTAGACTTGATTTTGCATCCTTGTACATATTTTTTTTTAATCGGTGGAATTCTGAAGACTTGAAAATTTATAGTTATATCTGTACATCGCTTTCAACACATAGGACACAAAACAGATCCAGTGTGCTCGAGATATTTAGATTCTACGAAGCTGATATTAAATCGAGTCCCCCCCAGTGAAATGAAATGTAAATTTTTAGGTTGGTAGTCAACACTTCACTGAGAGTTTATTTTAGTGCTTGCTTAGGGGTGCAAAATGTTCTGGGGAGCTGCCATTTATGGCAGATGTATTACTTCACTTACATCCCGATAAATACATTGGATTAAAGCTTCGTAGGCTCTTGATTTCTCTGGTATTATCTTGGCTTTATACTAAATGACTAACTATTTTCTTAAGTCTCTACTGTCACACGGATCCGTGTGTCCAAAAATCAATTCACGTTATGTATTTTTAAATGCCTGTATTACAAGCGTTTGATTAATAAAGTGTCCTTTCTTAAATTTTGAAATACTTTAAATTAAATGTCTCAACAATTTTAAAACCAGTCAAGCTGTGGCTTAACTTGAGTATGTGGACTGCCTTATTTTCTTGTAGTGCCTTAAGCATGTAGTCTATTAATTTCCTACTAATGCATTGTCATTTTTAATTTTATTACTGGAGGTTTAGTTCCTAATGTTAAATAAGTATGTATCTTGATGAGTAATAGTTCAGTTTTGTTCTGTGTCACAATAAGTTGTTTAGCAACATAGAATTTTTTTTTTTAATAACCGCCCTGAAGTTGAGAAATATCAGGTCTGACAAGGGCAACTAAAAAGGCTGCTAAAGTGACTATTTTTAACAAGTAAATACTGTCTTATAGTATGGTGAAAAAAATATGTAGTTATTTCGGAATAATCTAATTTCAGATGCTTGAGCTTACTTTCTACCCATTGCACTAAATTGAGATTTAATTTTATAAAAAAATCTAGGGGGCATACCTGCCAACTGGTACGGATTATCCGTACAATGTACGGATTTTTACTATTTTGTACGAACAGCTAAAAAATCGTACGGATTTCACGGTACTTATCGTTTTTTCCTTACAACCGAATTTTTTAATATTTTTCCAAGTCACCAACGAAACCGAAATGATTTTCCAAAGCTGCCGCGTTAGTCGAAATGTTCACACTCCCAAGGTTGCGCGATGTACAGTAATAAAGCGCGTTGGTGGGGATGCATGTTTTCATCTGTATTACTGACGGGATTCGGCAAACCAAACCACTGTTTCGGACTTGACAGGTTAATAAAGAAGCAGAATACCGAAAGTGCTTTTTTTTTTTATTCCTTCTTTTGGACCGGACTCCAACATAGCGCGTAAATAAAAGCACTTAACCAGGGCGCCGGGGATGCACTGTTTTCAATGGTGTTGCCGACGGGACCTGGCAAATCAAACAGCTGTCGTTGTCTCAAACTTTAGAGATCGATAAAGAAGTAGAAAACTGAAAGTGTTTTTTTTTCTTTTGGACCGGACTCCAACGTTGTGCATAAATAATAACACTAAATCGCGACGCCAGGATGCATTGTTTTCATTTGTGTTGGCGGCACCGAACAACTGTTTCGTTATCTCGGACTTAAGTGATTAAAGCACTTTCGGTTTTCAGCTTCTTTGTTAGTCTTAATTATTTATTTTTAAATATCCAAGTTAAGCAATCCTGGTATAAGACTCCAAAAAATATCAAGTTTTATTGTAATCTTATACCAAGCATTTTACTTCAAATCATCATAACTTCAGGCAAAGGAACAAATTTTGCATTTTACTCTATCTATGCATCTGATATTAAGATTTCTCGTGGAGGATTTACTGATGTCAAAGTTCATATTGATTCTAAGAAACGCACTGACAACATCAAATGTAATAAGAATTCGAAGGCATTGATATTTGTGAGTGTGATTAAACACTTTGAATACCACCAACTCCTTGTATGTTTCACTGTAGTTTTTGTGTCATAAAGCATGTTATTTGAGTGTAATGTAGATTAAATCATAAACCTCATCAGAGATTTTATCGTAAAGTTTAATTTTGATTTATTTTTAAATCCAGGTTAGTATTTTATTTTATAATTTCTATTTTGCGCTAAAATGTAACAATTTGTTATATTTGTGAGC
This sequence comes from Linyphia triangularis, assembly GCA_963978545.1. Taxonomy (NCBI): domain Eukaryota; kingdom Metazoa; phylum Arthropoda; class Arachnida; order Araneae; family Linyphiidae; genus Linyphia; species Linyphia triangularis. Next base: position 46,754,597 of record OZ021726.1, on the reverse strand, counting down.
ACTTTAAAGTGCACTTTTTTTTTGCATTTGCTAGTGAATTACTATTATTTCTATATTACATTCATAAATATTGTCGCTATTTCACTTTCCATGAGTCATAGGAATGCAAATATTTGTTCCGTAAAAATTGTACTAATTTGAAAATGCCAATGTTGGCAGGTATCTGCATCCCTAATAATCCCTATTTTGTGTATAATTTCTTTGTCTCGGTCGAAATGGAGGTAAATTTACGCGCTCGCCTCTCGGGCAGACGGAGCGTTGGCGAGTCGGAATGGAAGAAGCCGAGTGCACCAAGTACATCTACTTATCTCGGCGAGAGTGAACTGGAGCAACGCTGCCAGGTCTGGCGATTTTTAAGGGCGTCTGGCGATAGGTTTTAAGGGTTTGGCGAATTAAAAAAAAATTATCCTGGCGATTTTCTAGATATTTGCTATTTTTTATATATATATTTTAAATCAGACTCGGTTAACTTTCCTTGTAACTGTGGTGAATGCAGCCGCCTGTTGTCATTAAAAAACTTTGGCTTGCTTTTTCTTCCTGTTTTGTTCTCAACCAATTACTTTTAAATACTTTGCTTTTTGTAGATTATTAGGCATCAAATATGGTACTTTGATATCTATTTTTAGAATTCGGTTCATTTAGAATATGGCCTATTTTATTTATTTTTTTCATTGTGGAAACAATTTTCTTTGAATTTTGTATGTTGTATTTCTAAATCCTAACTTCGATTTTGTTTGCTCTTGTGTGTGGCGTACGAATCTGAGAAAATGATAACGACAAATTAATCCACCTGCCTATCTTTATCCATTCGAGCTGAGACTTAGCAGATAGATTCGATGTCGATGGCAAAGTATTCTATCAAGTTTTAGGGCTGTCACTAAAAGGCCTCTTTTACACACGTTTCTATTTGACTTGCAGGAACTAATTAACTCGCTTACTGTAATCCAATTCAATTTAAACTAAGTGCTGTAGTGTAAAATAAAGAGGTGGAAGAATTCGAAGTGCGTTTCAGTTAATCACAAATTGTTTTCTAATTTCGTGCAAAGGATTTTTTCATATTAAGAAACTTTATTCGTATCTAATCTAAAGCTGTTACCAGAAATAAACGAGAGGAAGAAGCAGTGTTCCCACGTTAGAGGTACATGGAATAGTACCGGTACACTCGCCGCTGCGAGGGGGAGATTGCGCACGTACCAGTTCACTCTCGCCAAGACCAGCGAGTGGGAGAGTACCTCTGTGCGCTCCGTCTGGAATCTGTTAGTCTGTCCGAGACAGTGTTGCCAATTGGCGGGTAATTACCCGCAAACCGGGTATTTTAAAGGTTGGAGGGTAATTTGAAAATGAGGGTATTTGCGGGTGTTTTTTTCAAAAGGACTGTATATATTTTTTTTTTTACTATGGAAGTATTTTTTCGGGTAATCTGATATTGTGAAGCTTGTGTTGAAGAGACAAAATTCATTACAACACCAGCAGGCGACGAAACACGAGATCTATTCAATTTACCCCCTACGCAGCCAGTAATCGTTTCAGTTAGGTTACATCCATTTTTACGGTTTTCTGTCCCTCCATATTTACCCTCGGGAGTTTTTTCACAGAGATATTGGCGCCGATAATTGATACTTGAACAGAAAATTAGGTCGATTGGCGGGCTAAAACTTAATGTAATTGAAATGGTTAGGGGTCACTTTAGCTCGGATATCCCTTTCGGTCAGTTTGGCTTCTGGCCTCCAGCCCCTCGCTTCCTTCTTTCTTTGTCTCGCATGCAAAATTCAACGAACAGGACAAAGAACCAAAGGAGGGTATTGGGTTGTACACCCGTTTCATTTGTTTTAATACTGGTCGCACAGTGGGGCAGAATGGCGAAAAAGCTGGCCAAAAGTCAAATTTTTTTTTTTTTTTTTTTAATTTGGCTATTTAAACCACAGGGTTTTGTTTATAAGTATCTTGAGCATCTGGTTCCACCCTTTTCAGCTGCTTTATGAGTTTTTCGGCGCAGTTGTTATGGGTGAAAGACTTATAGAAACGTTTTCAGTAAAGCGCATATTTTCATCAAACTGACTGCTTTTTCCAGACCCATCTTCAGCTCTTGTTTTTATCCAAGAAGTAAAACTTTATCATGGAGCTTATAGCAATTGGTTAGTAGAACATAACATTTTTTGGATTAATTTTAATATTTTTTATTTATTTTTGAAAATGCACCTTAAAAAATTACTGCATTTTTTATGACCTTATACATGTATTAGTAAAAAAGTTTGATAAGGTCATCTTGGGTCATCCAACTTTTTATATAGTTTGAAAGAGCATTTAATTGTGTATTAGAAACTGTTTACACATCTTGCAGATTTGACAGTAAATCTATTCCAAATAAAACGCAAATAACTCCACTTATTAATAACTGCATTAAAGATATAATTTAAATAACTAGTTAGGCGCGTTGTAACAAATTCTATGAACATAATATAATTATTTTTATGTTAATAGTTATTGAAATATGTTAAGTTGAACTCTTATTTATTAATATTTAATTAAACTATTATTTCAATTCAATTTACTGTAAAATGTATTAAGATTTTACATTTGAATAGTTGCGTGCACTGTGTATAAATCTATAAGAAAAATTAGGCTTTTTAGCATACCAATAAGTTCAAAACATTAAATGCAATCAAGTTAAGAATATTATTTATAAAATTTAAAAAATCTTGTAGATTTATAAAGTAGGTTTTTTTTAAGGTTCAGAAGAAAATTATAAATTTATAAGAAGGAGGAAGTTGTTTGATATAATTTCCAACATGCCCGCTTCTATGTGCTTTAAAACTAAAGTAAAAAACCTGGAACTTGAAATACAAAAAAATACGAACTGTCCCCATGAATATTCATCTCAGATCCAAGATATTTCGAAACAATTTTTGAACCCTCTTATAAGAAAAAATGGAAAGCCAGCAATAGAACCAGAAGGACTTTTGAAAATAAAAATGAAGAATGGCTTAATGAAAGTATTTACTTCCCATCGTATTTAAATAAAAGATTAGGTCGACCATCTTCAGACTTTTTGGAAAACAGCGAAAGACCGAAAAGCTGAAAAACGGAACTTATACATTCAGAAAAAACACCAGAAGCATTAGCCTATGCAGCACAGATGAATCTGAGAGCTAGTGGAAGAATAGATGAGTCCAAACTCGTCAAAGATGCCACATTTACTTCCCCATCAAGAGCATCAAAATATATTAAATCATTTTCAGAAAGTGAAAAATAAGTTGGTGATCAAGTTTCAGTGGACGTAGCATTGTCGGTGATTGTTGAAGCAAAATTATCCCGACATCAATATAATTCGAAGTCACTTTGAAAACACTTTTCCTTCTTACAAAACCATGCAAAGAAAAACTTATACAGAAAATAGTTCCTTACAATGCGACGAGTTGAAAGTAGAAGTTGCTGTTCAATCTGTACTGGATCACACAGCTGGGCGCATTATCGAAAGTAAACTATGTGATGTTCAAAAATATTCAAATGAGCAATTGCATAAAGTGAAACTTTTAACCAAATGGGGTTGTGACGGAAGTTCAGTCCAAAGTGAATATAAGCAGAGGTTCATCGGACTCCCATATCTTTCTTGTGTCATGTGTTCCACTCCAAATGTTTTTTGAAAATGAGGACGATACAAAAACTGTCAAACGGAAAAAATCCTAGACCAGCATCCAGGGCCTGATTTACCATTAGGCCCGGGCCTAGGGGCCCCCAAATTTTGAATGTTTTCTGAAAATTTTAAATATAATGGTCTTTTTATGGGAAGTACTGAACAAAAATAACAAATTTTTTAGTTACACATCCACAAATTCCATATTTTTTATAGTCACAGAGAGTAAAGTTAGATAGAGGAAATCAAGATCATACTAATTATAAAAAAAAATCGCGTGAAAGTAAACTATGAGTTTTAACTGTAAAAAGTTAGTCTTAACGAATGTAACTTGATCTGGTAATATTGTGACGTAAGAAAATAAATATTTGCTATTGGGGGCCCCTCTCTGAATGTTGGGCCTACAGTAAAAAAATTTCTAAATCGGGCCCTGCCAGCATCTTCTCGCTTCTGTCACCCAATACTGTTTCAATTTGTTCCTGAATCGGAGGAAACAACGCAAAAATTTGTAGATCATATCGAAAACCAAATTAAAAACCTTGTTCTAACCGTAGTAATAGCTAACAATGCAAATATTAATATTTCTCGTACAGTTTTATTCACAATGGTCAATGGAAAAGTTTGCAATGCTGTCACATCTGCTGCTTCACAACAGAGGTGCTATGTTTGTGGATTAACTTTAAAACAGTTTAACAAAAATTCGAAAGTTATAAAGCAAGAAGTTGATTTAGACACATTCCGATTTGGTCTATCACCACTTCATGCTTGGATTAGATTTTTCGAATGCTTACTTCACATATCTTACAGATTGAATACCTGTAAATGGCAGGTTCGTCAGGGAGAGGACAAAAAGAAGTTTCATGAAAACAAAAAATCCATCAAAGAGAAGTTTAGAAATGACATGTGTGACACAGTATGCCTATATAAATGTGGACACAGTATGCCTATATAAATGTGGACACAGTATGTCTATAACATCTAATTTACTTATTCATTTAGTTTTACCAAGGTATAACTTCAAACACGATTTTACCATTGAATAAAACAAATTGTTGTTTGTTTCCTAATTCGAAGTTTTGAGTTAAATGTATTACAATATCAATGTTATCTACAAATGTTATTGTTAAAAACTGTAACTGGAAATTTATAAGTGATACCCTACGGTATAATATTTATATAAATCTGCTTGAAGGAAAATAACAATGCACATTGAAATTGATTTTGTCTATATTTTAAATTTTTATAAGCAATTATGTTACGTATTGTTTGTAAATTGCTGAAAAATGTAATAAAAATGCTATCAAATATAAAAATATTTTTAATGAATGCACATATTATATTTATTTTAACAGAAAACTTTAATTAAAAGTTAAATTTTGGTAAGTAAATTTAGGAGAAAAAAAAATTCAGATATCGCAATGTAAATATCAATTTTTACCAAAAAAATTGTTAAATTTTTTCAATAAAACCAAAATTTGGTGGTAGTATATTTTTATAAACTCATTAAAAATTTTACTATCGACATTTGGTTTTAATGAATACACTTGTGAATTTTGGCCAGGTTTTCACCCCTTCTGCCCCACTGTGCGTCGGCAGAAGGGGGAATGAAAAGCGTTGTGTCAATTCCTTTTCTTTATTCTGATCTCAAGCCGAAACCGATTCTTTATTTTTTACATGATGTGCTAGGTTCGGCTTTTTTCCTTTCCATTTTTATCGATTAATTGGGCTAACTTTCAAAATAATATTAGAAATTCTTCCTTAGTTATTCTTTGGTTATTTGCTAACGCTTGTCATTTAAAACTTAACAAAATGAATAATAAATAACTGAAAATAATGATTTATTTTCAATTTGATTTTGTTGACTTACAGAGAGTATGCAAAACCTTTTTGTCATCTTGTTTTATTCATAAAATTATTGTAAGATTTAAATGTACTTTTTCATTATTATGTACAGATATAGCCAAGAAAATTATTTAAACATGCATTTACACATTATTAGTTGCTTTCCAAAAAATATGGAAATTTTTTCTTAGATATTGTGTTAAAAGTTATTTGCTTACGCTTGTCATTTAAACTTAACTATATGAAAGATAAAAGACTGCAAAATTATTATTTACCTTCAAATTGATTTTGTTAAAGGAAGCTGTACAAATAGAAGAAATGCAACCAATTTGGTTGGTTGGTTTATACGCTCAACGACCTATTTTTATACACAATTACTGCTAATCAGGCCGAAACCTACAACCTAACGTGGATTCCGAACCACAACGAACATCATGCTTAATCCGGAATTCGAACCCCGCACCTTTCGGCATGCATGACCAGAGAGCTAACTGGAGGCCCGACTGGTAGCGTATAAATCCGGCTTATCGATGATTTTTACATGGTGGGTGGTGCAACCCACGAGCTGAGGGTGGAGAAGGAAGGACTATGTGAACGATGGGTTATAACCAACTACGTAAGACTCCGAAGAATGATTTTTACATCTGAACGAAACGGAATGTAAAAAAATAATGTCAACTTACGACGAAATTATCATAAAAAAGACATAAACATGACATGATGAAGTAACTATGGCGTTTCTAAAATATTAATAAAAAAAAAAGAATAATTCTTTTTAGAAGGACTTAAATGGAGATTTGCAGGAAATAACATTTTAGAACCTTAAAATTGGAGTTATTGCAATGAAACGGGTGCATTGTTCAGACTGAAAGTTTTATAGACATTTTTATGCCAGCAAATATTTTTTTTTTTTTTAATTATAATGTATTCTAACCTTTTTGTAGAATTTACCATTTGTCTATTCGAATAACGTAATAATATAAGTATAGAGAAATTCTAGTAAATTATATGAATATACTGATATGCCGGGGAAAAATGGCCTAAACCGTTCAAAAATAAAGAATGATTTGAGCTATGCTCCAAACATGTCAAATTAAGGAGCATTCTGTTTATTTGGTTTTGATTCGAAAGCGAACATTATTTCCTATTATTATTTCAGTAACGACTTAAGAAGCTTTGATGCAATCGAATAATTTCTTGACTATATTTGTAATTTTTTTCGAACTTCTGTCATGCTCACATCACATATATTCACCGAATTCTGTTTCATATTAAAGAGTTTCAATAAAAATCGAAAACTATGTAAGTTTGTTATTGTATAAATTTAGAGCTAACAGAAGACAAATTAAAATTAACAAATATTTTAATAAAATAACATATTTTGAAGATTTTCTATATTTTATTTTGCTACAATTCGACTTATAATACATGAATCGTGTATATTAAAGAAATTGCTAATGGCGCATTTGATTTAAAGTAAGCTTTAGTTTCTTTTTGTTTTGTTTTTTATTCAAACAAATCCAAATATTTTATTAATGGCAATTAATTTACATTTAAAATAATAATTGTTAATTAATAATTAACATAATTCATCAATTATTAAATTAATAACTAACCTTAAAAAACAATTAAAAATTATTAAATTAATAACTAATATTATTACTTTAATAAGAAATATATTACATTCTTGAAATATTTAATGCTAATTAATCTCACTAGGTAGCGCCACTATAAAATTTGGGTTTGTGGGTATTTGAGGGTATTTTTGTATGGGTTGGAGGGTAATTTAATGCTTGGCGTCCACTATCGCTAAGCAGATCAGAGCGGAGTGGATTAGAGCCAATTACAAGGCTGCCAATGTCTAGTATACACGAGCCTCGAGCTACAATGGACGTTGACAGCCTTGTAATTGGCTCTAATCCACTCCACTCTGATCTGCTTAGCGATAGTGGACGCCAAGCTTCAGTCTGGCATCACTGTTCCGAGAGAGAGCGCATAAATTTACATACATATCGACTGAGATAAAAAAAGAAAATAACTCGCAGCGGCTGGTTTTGTCTCGGCGAGAGTTGACTGGCTCCATCAGACTTTTATTAAAGATTTCTACAAAATTATAAAAATTAGTTTTAACTATAAAGGAAAACTTAACAATTAGTGTAGAACTTTCGTTATGGTTATTACAGGAGTCTCGGACCTACGCGAAATACAAAAATCTGCTCCAAATGCTTTATTTTACCCTTATTTGCGCCAGAACGCATTTTTTTTTTTTGCGGGCCGAAATTCGATGCTCGCTGCTGTAATATCGCTGTTGTTGAGAAATATTCGGCACTAACGCTGATATTTATGTTGGTGTGCGTGTGGGGTTCATTTTCTCCGAGTGCTACGATGATTTACGACGCTAATACTGACATTATTGTCAAGTTTTACGTTGTTATGACGGTCATTTTCGTCGATTCTTTCATCGATGTAATAGCTCTGTAGTATTAGGAATTGCTCCAGTTAATTCGACGCAATTGCTGATATTTTCGTTGGTATGATGGTAATTATTGCCGAGTGCTACGAAATTGCAAAATCCGAAGTTTGCCCCGATATTACTGAGAAAATGTCGATGTTACTGCTATGATTTGCGACGCTTGCAAACATTATTGTGATACTCATTTTCGTCGAGTCTTTCACCGATATATTAGTGGTATTGAGAATTACTCTGGTTTATTCGGCGTTATTGATGATATGTTCGTTGGTGTGACGGTCATTTTGCGCTTTTGTTAACATACGATATTAACGAATCTTGCACAAACATTAACGAGAAAATTTCAATATTGCCGACATTTGTGTCGATGTGTGCGTTTTTGCAATGATCATTTCTGCTGAGTCTTCAACTTACGTTATATCCTCTGTTTAGATTTTGGACGGTATTGTAAGCGCTATCGCTAATATTTACGCAAGTGTGGTAGTCATTTTCGCTGAAGTTTACACTGTTGTAATAGAATCTATTGCTGAGATTTGCAACGCTGTTTGGCAACTTAAAAAAATACGGTATTACTGGGATTTTGAGCCGATATTACCGAGATTGCGATGGTATGGTGGGTGCTATCCCGATATTTACGTTGGTGTTAGATTCGTTTTCGCCAAGGCGTATGAAAAATTAATAGAAGCTATTGCCGAGATTTGCGACGCCGATTTGGTGACATTCGTCTCGGGTAATTCTTCAAAAAAAAATTGTACTGCAAAATTTATTTTTCTGCTACAAATATATATATATATATATATATATATATATATATATATATATATATATATATATATATATATATATATATATATATATATATATATATATATATATATATATGGGGGTTAGTGGTTCGGTTTTTTAAATGTCTAGGGGATTTATTTAGGGAAGCAAAAATGAAATAAAAGAGAAATAAACTTCCAAATCAGAAAAGGAAAGTACAGTTAAATTTATTAGACGAAACATCACAATCACTTTTAAACAAAACAAAGGGGGGAAAAGTATTAAGTACTACTAGCCAAATGGCAGCACAAGTCGACGAAAACTAAGTGTTTAATTAGTACATTACCCAATTAGCGAAGTGAGTTGAGTGCACCCAAAATTGGCGGACAGAGTTCAGCGTGTTTGTTCCCGAATGGGATCCGGTGTGCTTCTGCTTAAAAAAATAAAATCGCGGAGTACGAATACTTATTCGTAATAACAAAAAAAAAAAAAAAAAAGAAACATCGTCTTGCAGTGCCATCTGTCTTTACAAGAGGAAATTGAAATGTACGGTAAACAATTGATATGGGATAATAAAAATCCTACAGATTCGGCCATCCTGTAGATCGATGACCTCATCGATGAAACACATGGAAATGGGCAAGACATGTGATAATACTTAAGTAAAAGAAAGTATAAAACTAAGACAAAATGAAAACATTTCGTTGACGATCACAATGTTCATTTGTAATTGTTCGAAAAGTTCAGGATCAAGTCTATTTGAAGATGGTAGGAACTGCATCAGTGGCTGGGTCCTATGCTATGGTTGGAGTTGCATGGTAAATTGAAAATCAAACAATGACATATAAAATGAAGAATAATGACGTTGGGCGAAAGACAATTATGGCAATGTTTACGTATTTTTTTTAAGAGTGTTTATGTTAATTTATTTAGTAGTATAAAATTTCATTAGATCAGCGGATGTAGAAGTTATGTTAGGCCCTTCCTGGTTACCTATTTTTTGTACGTCATACCTATCTTTGGGTTTAACTTTTGTAATTTTATAGGGTCCTAGGAATTTGGGTCTTAGTTTTAATCCAGAATCGAACTGCGTTCGCTGGATTGCCACCAAATCACCTTCCCTATAGTTCGGAGCTTTCTTGCGTTTCTTGTTATAGGTCCGTTTGTTTTCGGCTTGAATCTTTTGGATGTTCCTCTTTGCTTCTTGTCGCAGTGAGTTCCTTTGCTCCTGAAGCTCATCTTTTATTTCTTCCATGAGTAGATCTCGTATTTTCAAGTCGTCCTTATTCCTCATGGTAACACCTGTTAAGAGTTCAAAAGGTGTCCACTTGGTACTTCTATTAGTCGTGCTGTTGAGTATTCGTTGTAGTTGGTCGACATATTTGTACCATTTTGTCGAGTCGTCTAACGATAACTTGGTTAGGACAGGTATTAGAGTGCGATGGATCCTTTCTACTTGACCGTTTCCTCGAGGTACTCCGGTAGCAATTTGCAAGTGTTGAATTCCTTCTTCAGTGCAAAAATCAGTGAATGCTTTCGAAGTAAATGCTGATCCTCGATCTGTGAGTATTCTTTTGGGATTTCCGAAAGTTTTTTGTTGTAACCTTAGTTTGTCTATTAAATCTTCCCCAGAAGTACACTTCACTGGATACAGCCATGTGAATTTGGTAAATGCGTCAACAACAGTCAATATGTGTTGATATTTTTTGTTGGTAGAGGGCATTGGACCAATAAAATCTACGTGATACGTACTTAAGGGAACGTCTTCTTTCGGAATTGGATTTAGAAATCCTTCTTTCTTTCCGCTCTTCTTGTTAGCTAAGATGCATGGGACGCAGTTGTTGATGACATTGCGGACTAAGGCGTTTAAATTTGGAATGAAGAATTTCTGTTTTATGACGTCTTCCGTCTTAGAGGTCGAAAAGTGTCCTTTCTCATGCGCGAGCTTGATTAATTCCGTCTGCATGTCCTTCGGTGCTACAATTAATTCGCGACCATTTACGAATTTGTAGAGGATTCCGTTTCTTTCACAAAATTCGGATGACCCGTCTATGTTGAGGACTGCCTTCAAAGTACTGATGTTTTCATCTTTTTCTTGAGCTTTGCGCAATCTAGCTGTGATTGTATTGCTCTCAATTATAAAGACTGGATTTCTGCTCAGAGCATCTACATGTTTCATTCTCTCTCCAGGTCGATGCTCGATCTGATAGTCAAATTCTTCTAAGGATAATGCCCATCTAGCTATGCGAGTAACTAGATCTTTTTTATCCATAGTCTTCTGGAATGCCGAACAATCGGTGACTATTTTAAAATGGTTTCCCAGAAGATAGATGCGGAATTTCTTTAATGCGCTTACAATAGCTAGCACTTCAAGCTCGTAGCTGCTGTATTTCATTTCAGCTGGTGTTGTCTTCTTAGACATGTATTGGACTGGATGCATCTTTCCGTCGGTGGACTCTTGCAGTAGTACAGCTCCATAGCCGTGTAAACTGGCATCAGTGTGTAATTCTGTCCTTTGACCTTGCCTGAAGATACTTAAGACTGGACTTTCTGTAAGGAGTTTCTTGAGTTTTTCGAACGCTTCGACTTGAGGTAGATTGAACGCAAATGGAGTTTCTTTCTTAGTCAGGTGGCTTAGTGGCTTTGCTATTTTGGAGTATTCTGGTATGAACTTGCGGAAATAGCCGGTGAGACCGAGAAAGCTTTGTACTTGCTTCACGGTTGTGGGTACGGGAAATTTCTTTACTGCTTGCGTTTTAGCCAACGATGGTCGTATTGTACCGTTTTCCACTATGTGTCCTAGAAATTCTATTTTCCGTTGCAGGAACTGACATTTCTTCCATTTTATCTCCAAGCCGTATTTTGATGCAACTTCTAGTACTGACTGTAAGTTTCTTAGACCTTCTTCTTCATCCTTTGAGGGAATTACCAAATCATCCATATAGATTATTACGATGCCTTTTCTCATTAGATCTCGGAAGATGTTGTACACGTACCTTTGAAATACACTGGGACTGGTACTTAAGCCAAAGGGTACTTTGTTGAACTCAAATTGTCCATCGGGGATGATGAAAGAGGTTAGCTTGCTGCTCTCATCTACTTCAACATGAAAAAATCCATTCTTGAGGTCGAGTGTAGTATATACTTGAGCATTTTGTAGCTTGTCGAGAACATCTTCTATCAGAGGTAAAGGAAATCGATCCTTGACTAATTTTCTATTCAATTTCCTATAATCCACACAGAGGCGGGTGGAACCGTCTTTTTTCTTCACTAGTACGATAGGACTGGCGTAGTCTGACGAGCTTGGTCTGATGATTCCTTGTTCTAGCCATTCGTCGATTTGCTGATTGACCTCTAACTTTTCTGAACTCGATAATCGTCTCGCAGGTTGGTAGACTGGAACGTCGTCTTTCAGGATGATTCGCATGGATACGTCTGTTGACAAAGTTTTGTCAGGCTTGTAAGTTGAGATAACTTGCTCTTATGTGGGCCAACTCTATCTCTTCATTAGGACTTGTTTCGGAGATGTGCATGAACCAATCAGCAGGCTCATCTTTATGAAATTTCATACCATTCCTGGACGTTGTAAATGTAGCTTGATTCGTAACATCCATTCCGATAATTGCTTGGAAAGATAACTGTGATTGCGGCACTACATGCCATGTTAGAGAAAATTCTTCTCCGTCGGTGGTGAAACTCATTTCGAATGATCCTTTCGTTGTGACTTGGGAATTTCCTAAGCCTGAGAGCGTTCTTCTTTGTTTCGAAAGCTTGGATTCATCGATGATTTCTTTGGCTATGTCGTCTCGAACGAGACTGAGTGAACTGCCTGTGTCTACGAGTGCGGTGATGAGTTTGTTTCCCATAACGATTTCTTTAAATTTCAACTCTTCTGATAGGATGATTGTACATGTCTGTACAGAATTGCTCAGAGGATTGCTGGATTCTGCATCTATTCGGCGCTTGTCGCAGTTAACATAGAAGTGTCCTGGTTCTTTACAATAACTGCAGAGTGACTGTCTAGGCCTGACAGAGTCGGTATTTCGATTATTGTTGAAATGGTTCTTTTCTGACCGGTTTGGTCCATATCGGCGATTATCAGCTCTTCGGGAAGGGCTTCCACGATTATTCGATGATCCGGCCTCGTATCGGTGACTGTCGGTTCTTCGGGAAGGGTTCCCATAATTTGACGATTTAGCCCCATATTTTCCTTTGGGCAAGGAGTCGAACTGCTTTGACTTTAACGTTCTGCGGACATCTTCGTATTTTTCGAACTTTTGGGCCAGCTCTCTGGGCGAGTTGATGAGTGTCCATTCATCTAGAAAATGTTCTTTGAATTCGTACGGAGCTCTTCTCTTGATCTGATCTGCTATGATGAGGTCACGAAGCTGGTCGTAAGTTTTCACTTCAAGACCTTCCACCCATCCATCGAAGTAGGTTTGCAATTCATGGAGGAAATCCAACCAAGTTCCTTCAGGAGATTTTTGGTGTGACACGAACATCTGGCGAAGTCTTTCTGGAGACAGTTTGAACCTTCGTAGCAGCAACTGCTTTACGTGATCATAGTCGTGAGACTTGTCGGGGGACTCCCGCGCAATTAAGTGTGCAACGTCGACTGGAAGTAGGCCTATGAGGTGCTGAACCCATTCTTCTTTAGGGATCGATGACAGCTCTGCATGCCTCTCGAACAGGATGAGGTTAAGATTCACATCTTCTTTCATATCGAACTTGTGGAAGGTATCACGTGAAGGTCTGCTTGGTACTTGGTTTGTTGTGACGTTTTTCGAAGATGAATCCTTCTGGTTTTGGATTCGTAATTTCTCGAGCTCGAACTCTGCTTCTCGTCTCCGTTCTTCGATGGCTTCTAGACGTTTTCGTTCTTCGATGGCCTCTTGACGCTCTTGCAACCTTTCCTCGGTGATGCTCTCGAGAAGTACTTTTACTTCATCTTCGTCATACTTCTCATTTTCCAAGATTAAATCCTTGATGATCGGCTTGGTCATGGTAGCGGTTATCTTTATGCCTAATTCCGTGGCTAAGTTCGACAGATCCTCTTTTTTACTTCTTAGAAGTAAAGCCACGGTGATCTTTAAATTTGGTGGAAATCCAGTGAACTTTGTGATATTCGTAAAAATGAAATTAAAAGATAACGACTAAAAGGAAAAAAGCTTGTAGATTTATGTTGTGTGCTTTTCCTCTTTTTAAAAAAAAAAAAAATGGAGTATGCTACTAAGAACACTACGAAATTAACGAAGATACATTTTAAAAATGAAGAAATATATTTTTGCAGAAGTTAATCAACTCTCGGTCAATCAGATAATTCACAAAAAAGTAAAAGAGTACTACCGTATGAAAAAGGTTTTAGAATTTCATGAACTTTTGTATGAGAACAAGTCGTCAGAAATTTTTTACTGAAAAGATTTTTTTTTTTTTTTCACTTGGACAAGAACACGATAAACATACCAACTTATAATAATGTACTTACTTTGTATTGCATATTTTAAAACATAATACTGCATAAGTTATGCTTTGTATTGCATAGAAAATTAATTGCATAAGAAATTATAACAGCAGCATTTGGAAAAGTAAACTATGAAAAAGGATGCGAATAATATATTAAGTATTCAAAACAAAATATTACCCAAGGATACTTTATAAAAAGAACACTTTAACACGATAAGTTTACCTCACTTAAATCACCTAACTTCTCAAAATAACAGCTGCATTTGGAAAAGTAAACAATGAATTATTACCCAAAGTTATCCGTCAAAATAATGTATATTGAATAATATTCTTTGTATTAATTCAGACAAAAAGAATAAAAAGGAATATAAAAACAATTTAAATGTAAGCTATTCTTAGAACAATAATGAAAATATAAATAAAAGACTGCAACATCAAATCCTTCAAGGTATCACTTCCGGTTATAGATGACCTTTTTTTTTTTTTTTTTATTCTTTCTCTTTATTTGTGTTGCGAAGAGTTTACCCAAGCAAGAGGTTTTCAAAAAAAGGTAAATAAAAAAAAGTAGTATGCAATTCTTAGAATAAGAAAGTATCAATGATTCAGAACTTATCTGAAGGAATAAACTGCTGGCTTTGAAGACGTCGATTGTCACTGCTTAGAACACGAAATTAATGTAGTAGATGGTTTCGGAACACAGAGTACTAATCTTGGCAAATTATCCGGTAAGGGCCTCGGATAAAATTTCAGCAATTCGGGATTGAAGATTCGAAAATTTTAGACGAACACTGATGAGACGTTGAGACACCAGTTGGAAATGGCACGCTGCTTGTTGAAGACTCGTTGGCGAAGAATTTCGTTTGAAGCTGGATGCTTTCTGGCTAAGAACGACGACTGGAACTTTGAGAATTTCTTTACGACGAGTTTAAATTAGTTTAATTGTAAATTTCATCTTCGAGGGGTTCGAAGGAATAAGGGTGATTTTCGATTAAAACGGGTGCACTCATGAAAAATATTATTGAACTCATGTTACCAAAACGAAACAGGTTACTAGGCATACACTTGTTATTATACCAAATAATTTTGAAAACGAACAAAAAAAAAAATGAATCGCTACAGGGACGTGGTTTATTAAAAAACCAAAAATTACTCGAAATTAAAAAAATTTTAGAAGCAATTCCCCTTTAAAAATTCCTTTTCGCTAATCCTGGGCCGAGGTCCCCAAAAATATGTGGGGGTTAGTGGTTCGGTTTTTTAAATGTCTAGGGGATTTATTTAGGGAAGCAAAAATGAAATAAAAGAGAAATAAGCTTCCAAATCAGAAACGGAAAGTACAGTTAAATTTATTAGACGAAACATCACAATCACTTTTAAACAAAACAAAGGGGGGAAAAGTATTAAGTACTACTAGCCAAATGGCAGCACAAGTCGACGAAAACTAAGTGTTTAATTAGTACATTACCCAATTAGCGAAGTGAGTTGAGTGCACCCAAAATTGGCGGACAGAGTTCAGCGTGTTTGTTCCCGAATGGGATCCGGTGTGCTTCTGCTTAAAAAAATAAAATCGCGGAGTACGAATACTTATTCGTAATAACAAAAAAAAAAAAGAAAAAAAGAAACATCGTCTTGCAGTGCCATCTGTCTTTACAAGAGGAAATTGAAATGTACGGTAAACAATTGATATAGGATAATAAAAATCCTACATATATATATATATATATATATATATATATATATATATATATATATATATATATATATATATATATATATATATATATATATATATATATATATATATATATATATATATATATATATATATATATATATATATATATATATATATATTACAAAAGTTGCTTTTACATGCTACAAAGGGCATTTTTCCTGCTTCTAAACTTGTTTTTACCTGCTCCAAAACTTAATTTTACCTGCTCCGAAAGACACTTTTTCTGCTCCAAATCTTTGAGTGAGTGGAAGCCCTGTTAATGTTATTTTATGTACGTAAATCAATTAACTAACTTACGTTAACAGCAATACAAGCAAAATATCAAGTCGCATTTAATTCTTATTGTCGTTGTGGAAGAGGGAACGATAAAATTATCAAATAGAAAAGAGAAGGGGTCAAATCTGGATGAAATATGACATCATTATGGACACCCCTTATAAAATCCTTCACTATTTTGTTTTAATCAAATTAAAACATCTAGAAGAAACAAAAATGCATTTTGCAGATACAAAATGAAACAATTGTAATTAAAAAACTTAAAATATTCTTTAATTTGTAAGCAAACATGTATGCATTTTACTTATTAAATTAAAACAAAGTGGGATTTTCCGGAGTGTTTCTTTTTACAAAATACTATATAACTTTTGTAATAATTTAGGAATTATTAAAAAAATTAACAAATTATTTTAAAAATTTCCGATGCTACAACTTTTTTTGACATTTATGTACACTTAATATTGTTGCGTGGACGGGTTCGAAAGATTTGAAGCCAAAGCAGATCAAAACTTGCAGAAATTTATTCCAATATAATTCATCACAGATTCTCTTACAGCTCCAGAACTTCTCGTTCTAGTAGACACAATACAGCTCTTTTCACAACAATAGAGCACAAAACAGCAGTTAAAAACTTGACAAAACAACTGCTAAATCACCGCAAAAGACAATGCAATACAGTTAGCTTTAGTATATACTTGTATATAGTATATACTTTAGTATATACTTTAGTATATACTTTAGTTCTATACTTGTACATAGGGACCGAAAATGTCACCAAATTTGGCGACAAAAATTAGTCGCCAAAACCGTCACCAACTTGGCTCTATCTCGCCAATTTGGCGAGATTGCCATTACCATAATGTTAAATGCCCTGATCCTTAAAACTCGCTTCCCAGAGTTACCTCTGTAAAACTCGTTATCAAGCGATAACACCCATATTGCCGGGAAACCAACTTAACGACGAACTATTGCACTGCCTTATGCGAAATGTACATAAATTTTACTATTTCCAAAATTAACACTACGAAATATTTACAAATATACAAAAATTCGTAACAATATTATTAGTTAGTATATATACTCATTATTGAGATAGTATTGTTGATTTTTTTAATTTCATCTTATGGTGACTGTCTTTAAAACTCTGGCACTTTGAAAGCGAAAGCAGACAAATACATAAACAAATTAAATCTGCTATAGTTCTTTAAGAATATCCATTCAATAATATAAAGTGAAGTAAAAATGAAGAAATTTTGCAAAGCGTAATCGTCTCGAAAGGGAAAGTCCCTTATAAACGTAATAGTACGGATAAGCACTAGACTGCACGCTCCAACTTCAATTATACAGCGAGGGTGAAACCAAAATAAAACATGTGAGAGGAAAATTTTTGGGTGCAGGTTTCTCCTCCTTTTGGCGCTGCCCTAGTTTCATAAGGGGATAATTTTATGACGTAATTATCTTGTGTGTTAAATTGCTAGTTGATTGTATTCCTCTGGAACAATAGGTATAACTTTTCCAATCACGTGTGTTTTAAAAAAGCTTGTGAAGTTGTACTCGGTTTTCTTGATAAAATTTCACAATTTCAAACGAATTGTAAATAAACTACTATTTTCAGTTTTAATTATTGATAATTATAAAAACCTTTATAAGATTTATAATTTAATAAGGTTTATTTATTGAAATATTATTGTTAAAGATTCGATAAAATACTATGGATTTTATATGAGAAAACACTTTATTGCCGATATTTACATCAAATTTTGAAACCGTCTAAAAATTCATGGAACGACAAATTCATGGACAGCGCAAAGTCAAAAAAAACCATATCGAGTGGAGTTGAGTAACACCAGTTGGAGCTGGTAATACGTAAACATACTCCCACCTTGCAGTTGATAAGGTCTCTGGAAATTGCAATAAATATCACAAATCAAGTCTATTGGGAATTTTAACCCGTCGACCACTTCTTGTGACAACATCTGGGACTACTTGTGTTGAAGAATCATCATCTTCACTGGAATCTGGATCATCTGAAGTTGCAGATCGCAGAGGCCTTATTCTTTCATCCCTTTGCTGCACAATGAATGGTAATCTTTTAGAACTGCTGATTTCCAAGGAATAAGTCTCTGAAAAGGTCTCAATTTCTCTCCGTCAGCTGTTCTCACTTTTGCGACTCTTGAATGTCCATCTGCTCCAGGGAGGACTTCAATTATAATTCCTAAAGGCCAGTTTATGCGCTTGGAATCAGTTTCAAGAAGAACCACATCTCCAATACTCAACGATTCTTCCCGGCTGTAACCCTTTTGTACCAACATTGCTAAATATTCGTTACGAAATCTCATTCTTAAATCATGCCGTAATTTGTGTACGAAACGCAATCTTCTATTTAAGCTTTTATTATCGATTTCATCTAAATCAGTTGTTTCGCTGTTAGGAATGCTTTGCAAAAAACACGCAGGCGTTAATGGCTTCAGACCCTCAGAAGTGTCTTCAATATATGCCAGCGGCCTGGAGTTTATCGTGGCCTCACAGTCACAGAGGATAGTTTCCAATTCTTCGTAGTTTACACATTTTCTGCCTAAAATTCTCCTTAACATTTCCTTTAACATGCGGATCATGCGCTCCCACCATCCGCCCCACCATGCGGCGGTTGGAGGGTTAAACTTCCATTTAATTTTCTTGATAGTCGAAAATGACATGATCTTGTTCCAATCTAAATTTGTCAGAGCATTGTTTGTACCGACGAAATTTGTACCGTTGTCTGTGTAGATTGTATCTACTCTACCTCTCCTAGCGAAAAACCTTCTTAAAGCCATTATAAAAGCTTCTGTGGACAAGGAATTTACTAACTCTAGATGAACAGCCCTATAAATGGCACAGGTAAAAAGCACAACCCATGTCTTTTCGCCAGATCGTAAATACAAGGGGCCTGCAAGATCAATCCCTGAAACTTCAAATACTGCAGCAACCTTTATTCTGTCCTTAGGAAGAGGAGCAAAAGGTGGCTCGATAGGTTTGGCTTTGAATCTTCTACAGGCAATGCATCTAGAGCTTACTTGCTTCGCTAATTTAGTGATTGAAATAATCCAGTACCTTTCTCTTAAATTGCCAATCAGAGTTCGAAGTCCCGCATGATGTAGTTCACAATGCTTTTGCTGAACTAGTCTGTGAATAATCTTGTGGTCCGCAGGCAACAACACTGGACATTTGAAACTTTCATCTTCTTCTCCCAGGAGAAGCCTAGTTCTAAGTCGGACAACGTCATTTTCATCTTTGAATGTTTGCATTGTTTTCAAGGCCTTCATTTTGTTTCCGAGGAAACTTTCTTTCTGAATTAATTTCAGCAAACAATCTTCAGCTGACTGTACCTCTTCATATGTCAGTTCCGCTTCCTTGAATTTTTCCTTTTGTTGACAGTTTTTAATGAAACGGAGTATCCAGGCAAGCATTCTGAGAATCTTAGAATACTTTGAGAAGTAAAGGAACTTGTCAGAAAAATTACTTGATTCGTGTTCCACATTACTGACTATTGCCTTCCTCTTCTCAGATTCAACTAAATTTTCATTAATATCTTGTATCTCATTCAATGGCCAGAATTCTTGTGATTTCCATAACCAGACTGGACCCTCCCACCATTTGCTCTTCAATAAAACCTTAGCATCACAACCTCTTGAAGGAAGATTGGCAGGATTCCTCTGACCGGGTACGAAATGCCAATCCTTAGAGTCAGTATTCTTTCGTATTTCTGCAACCCTATTTCCCACAAATGTATTCCAAGAACTTTCTCTTTTGATCCAAGCTAGGACCACGGTAGAATCAGTTCAAAAATACACTGTATTTGTTGTCAACTCAAGACCGTCTATCACTTGAGTATATAATCTAGATAATATCAGGGCTCCCATGAGTTCCATTCGAGGAATGGTAATCTCCTTGGTAGGTGCCACTCGTGATTTGCTTGCTACTAATTTTACCGAAATCTTCTCATTAAATTCAGATCGCAAGAAAATACAAGCTGCATAAGCAACTTCACTGGCATCACTGAAGCAGTGAAGACTTATTTTACAATCCTCAAATGGACCTGAAACGAGTCTTCTTGGAATTTTGCAATCTTTCAGGAAGTGCAATTTCTTCACCCAGGTTAAAAATGCATTGGATACATCTGATGGAAGAACATCATCCCAATTAATTTTCCTTTTCCAAATAGTTTGAAGTAATACTTTAGGAATCAATGAGACGGGGCATGTCATCCCAATAGGGTCGAATAGTCTATGGGCAGTAGACAACACAATCCTTTTAGTTATCTTTTCTTCTGGAATTTCAACCATACTGTTGCAGAAAAGTTCGTCGCATTCGGTATCCCAAGTGACACCCAGAATCGGAATAACTCTCTTGTGTGCCTCTTCTACAATTTTTTCAGAAGCAACCCACCCTCGTAGTTCAAATTGTGCCGAAGCCATCAACTCCTTAGCTTCAGAAATAAATTTCGCGGCCTCTTCCTTAGTTTCTAAACTTGTGACACAATTGTCAACATAAAACGATTTTTGAAGATGACGAGCGATTTTCTTCCTTTCATCTGAAACGTTCTCTAGATGGTGGGCTATAGTTGCTCCTAATAAGAATGGACTGGGAGAAGCTCCAAACACTACTCTACAGTGTCGAAGAGTAATAAGTTCTTCTTGTTTTGAAAACTCCTTCCACCATAAAAATTTGAAAAAGTTTCTATCTTTTGGATTCAGACTAATCTGTAAAAATGCTCTTTTGATGTCTGAGGTTATGCCAATTGCATTATCAATTTTGGTACCAACTCTAATAAATTTGGGCCCTTTTCCAAACAATTATTCAGGGAATTTCCTTTGGTATCCTTTGCCGAGGCATCGAAAACTGGACGAATTTTCGTTGTTGTATCACCAGTTTTGATTACAGGATGATGTGGTAAATAGTGTCCTTTATTTTCATCTTTTTCTACAATCTCAATGACTCCATATTGAATCCACTCGTTAAGCACATCATTATATTCACTTATATGTCCAGACCGAATAAGATTTTTAGTAGTTGACAAATCTTTGTTGAGCTCTAATTCTGGACGTCCACTTTTCCACGGCAAACATACTTCATACCTTTCGTCTTCGTTTCTTTTAATAGTTTTACGGAAAAATTCTACGGTTTCTTCATCTTTTATCTGTCTTGACTTGACTTCTACCGGATCTCTTATATCCAGGACATCTAGGTTCCATAATTCCGTCAAATCCAAATTGGTAGCATAAGTGATACTCTCCAAGGATTTAGAGTAGTGTGTTTGTTTACCTTGAAGTGTCCATCCAAGTTTTGTTTTAATAGCAATTAGATTCTTGTCAAGGGGTTCAATTATTCCCGTTAATAACGCACCAAGGTAATCTGCTCCTATTAGTAAGCCTATTTCAGGTACATCTTCTCCTGTATCACTTAAAATAATATTTTTTCTTTTCAAAATGGGATAAATATAAGGATCCTGCACCCGTGGAATAGGACCACAAATTTTCCTTTCATCCAAAACGGAAATATCATGCTTAAAATTCGAACACAAACTTTGCAATGTAATATCATACACATTGTGGAATTCTTGTTTAGTTTCGCTGCCCCCGAAAAGTCCATGGCTCAATAATTCGTGATCTACTGGTTTCAAGCCTAATTCCTCAGCAATATCTCTCCTTATGAAAGATTGCTGCGCACCAGTGTCAAACAATCCTCGGACGATCCTGGACCTGTCATTATTGACGATTTTCACTAATACAGTTAATAATAAGGTTGATGAATTTTTCGGTGACAAGAGAACCTTTGCTTCTGATTCAGGTGGTTTATCTTGCTTTGCTGGATTTATATTGGGGCACATAATACTATGATGTTTTTTCTTGTATAAGATGCACTTCATATAGGTTTTGCAAACCTTCGAATTGTGACCTGGTTTTAAGCAGACGAAACACGCACCCTTTCTTTTCAATGCTTCTTTTTTCTCCTCCAGCGACATGTCAACCGCCTTAAAGCATTCTGATGCACTGTGAAAGGACTTATTACAGAATAAGCATTGCTTGTCATTTTTCTCTAACTTATTCCTTTCACTAGATACAATGCAAGCAGCAGTAGGAATTTTATCTTTCAGTTTAAACCTTTGAGATTCTTGAGTTTTTCCGAAACCTGATCGAGCAAGCTGTAGCCTCTCATCACTTTCAACTTCCGATCGAAGAAATTCTAACAAATTTCCCAAAATATTTGCCTTGTCTTTATTTTCAACTCTACTACGCGTTCGTTCCCACTCCTTGATGAGATCTTCTGGTAGGGCAGATTCTACTAAAGGATATAACATCGCTTCGTACTTGTCTGACGTCACACCTAAAGTCTCAAGTGCTCGTAGTTGAGTTTCTAATTTATCGTAAAGAATACGCAAAGTAAAAATTTCCCCACTCTTTGCTTGAGTTAAAACAAGATTTAAAAGTTCACGAATATAAATTTGGATTAACAGCTCATCTTTAGCAAAACGTGACTTCAGTTGTTCAATAGCTTTATAATAATTTGTACCGGATGGTGGAAAACTTTCTACCAAATCTCTTGCCGAAGAGCCAATTTCTGTTGCTTGCAGAAGATATTGAAATTTGTCACCAGAGTCGATACTATCATCTTCATGAATTTTATTGAACTGTCCCCAGAATCCAAGCCAGTTCTTGATATCACCGTCAAAACGTTTTAACTCCAACTTAGGAAGACGAAAATTTCGCTTTGTTTCATTTATAGCGCCCGACAATTCATTTCCTTCAGTTGGCGACAAAATTAACTCAACCTTTGTTTCCATAGCAATCCATTGATACTTTTCCGTTAAATCAATGTCACTAGAAAATTCATCTTCATCAAAAGTTTCCATTTCTAACCACACCACTTTTAATTTTTCATCTAATTGAAATAATCGGTTAGCTTTGTCCTTCAAAATATTGAATACAGGTATCAATTCATTCTTACTTACGGCTTCTGTCTTCATAATGGTTTCCACTTCTTTCAATGACATTGTAAATAATCGCCGGAGTTGCGTTCTTTCTCGTTTTAAACTATCCATAGTCCTGTCGCGGACGCCACTTGTTAAAGATTCGATAAAATACTATGGATTTTATATGAGAAAACACTTTATTGCCGATATTTACATCAAATTTTGAAACCGTCTAAAAATTCATGGAACGACAAATTCATGGACAGCGCAAAGTAAAAAAAAACCATATCGAGTGGAGTTGAGTAACACCAGTTGGAGCTGGTAATACGTAAACAATTATTTTTAGGTACTTTTACACTTTCATCGTTGTATTCACAAATAGAAAATGAAAATGTTGTAAATTTACCAAGTATATTATTGTATAAGTCATAAAAATTCGTCCATCATTTTATTAAACAAATTCTTTAATTAATTGTTAAGTGTCATGATAATTTAATTCAGCTTCTTAGTTTCTATCTTGTGGTAATAGTAATAATAACTTAATTCAACTTTTTGGTTTCTATCTTGTGGCAGTAGTTTTTTGTAAATAAAACGAAAAGGAGAGACGCAACGGTTTTTATAGGCTCCCGATAGACTAGGCGGTAGAGCATCGAGCTCGTAACCGGAGGGTTGCGGGTTCTGTCCTCGGTTCGCCAAATACCGGTGTGTACCTAATGGGGGCTGGTGCACATTAAATCTGTCGTGCCCTCAATGTCCTCTCGTTGGTGTGGTGGGGTCGGAGAGAGGGGTTTACACTAGAAGATTTCGATCTCGTATTCTTCTAGATGCTCAAAATTACGAGACGTATTTGGCTGTGTTAAGCACTTTATAAAGTAGCAGAAATAGACAGTCGGTGGTTTCAAAACAAGCGGTTTTTATGGCGTCCGTGTTTCTTATTTTAATTAGAAGCAGAAAACAGATAAATTATCTACTGCAAATTCTAATATTTAAGTTATCGTAGAGTTATTTTGCATTTGGGTAGTGTTCGTTACAGGACAAGATAAATAGGAATATGTTTAGTCAAGTTAAAGGTTTCAAAAAAGAAGATCTTAAAGCCGTTGTGGAAGAAATCGGCGAAAATTTTTCGCCCAATGCTAAAATGGCTGAGATAAAGAACAATATTCTTAGCAGCGAAGAGTATAAAAAGAATCCGGATTTCACCAAGGACATTTTGGAGAGTATTGTTTCTGAAAGAAAAATTCGAGAAGAACAAGAACGAGAAAGAATTAATCGTGAACAAGAAAGAAATTACGATTTAGAGAAAGCCAGGATGGAACATGAGCTAAAATTGGCTTGAGTTCGTGCCCAGGGACCTTTCCAAAGTGAAATTCAACCGTAAATCGGGAATTCTAAGAGAAAATTCACTTTACCTAAATTGGAATTTCGTCGATTTGGCGATGATTTTAAGGAGTGGCTTCCTTTTTGGAGTCAGTTTGAACGTATTGATAAAGATGAAGATATTGCGCCAGAAGACAAGTTCCAATACCTAATACAAGCTACCTTTCCGGGAACCAGGGCCAGAGTCTCCCGCCAACAAGCGCTAATTACTCGCAAGCGATTGAAAATTTAAAATCGCGGTTCGGCAGGGAAGAGCTTCTTGTTGAAGTATACGTCCGGGAGCTTTTGAAGCTTATTATATTTGTCCAGAGCAAACCGAAGTTTTCGCCAACCTCATTATACGATAAGCTTGAGTCACATCTGCGCCCATTGGATACATTAGGAGTTACAACCGAAAAATGTGCCTCGATTTTGTCGAAATCTCAGATGGAACAGGATTTTATTACAAAGAAGCATTTTCAAGAAACTGTTCGTTTCAATGAGAAAGGTCGATATTAAATTCAGTTACCATGGAATGAAGGCTGTTCTCCGTTACCTAACAATTTCAAATTAGCTAAAAAACGTTTGGAAATTACAACTTCTAAACTTGTTTCCAATCACCTGTATAAAGATTACGAAAGCGTTTTGCAAGGATGGTTGAAAGAAGAAATACTAGAAGTAGTCCCTGCAGCTGAGGTGGATTCTTATGGTAGTTACTTGCTTCATCGACCCGTGATATAAGAAAGCAGTAGTACTACGCTCAGGTACATTATCTGTTTTTGATGCATCAGCAAGAATGCATAATCACCCTTCTCTAAACCAATATTTAGAACATGAGCCTAATTTTATCGAGTTAATTCCAGATATTCTGCTGAAATTCAGGGAGCGAAAGATTGGTGTAACAGCCAACATTAAAGCTTGGCGTCCACTTACGCTAAGCAGAGCAGAGCAGATCAGAGCGGAGTGGATTAGAGCCAATTACAAGGCTGTCAACGTCCATTGTAGCTCGAGGCTCGTGCTATAGTAGACATTGGCAGCCTTGTAATTGGCTCTAATCCACTCCACTCTGCTCTGCTCTGCTTAGCGATAATGGACGACAAGCTTAAGAAGGCCTTTTTATAGATCAGCGTGTGTCAAGCCGATAGAGACTTCCTGAGATTCCTTTGGCGGGAGTGCCGAGAAGAAAAGAAATTCCAAGTATTTCGTCAGACCAGAGTGGTGTTTGGAGTAAAATGTAGTCCTTTTCTTTTGGGAGCAGTCATAGAACATCATGTGAACTGTTCGGAAGACATAGAATCTGATTTTAAGGAGAAGCTTCTTAAAAGTTTTTACTTCGATAATGTGGTGGCTAGTGTTAATAGTGAAGAAGAATTAAAGAATTTTTTGGCGAAATCCAAAGAAGTAATGCGTAAAGGAGGATTTGATCTCAGAGGCTGGGAAAACTCTGGAGAAAAACGCAAAGCAGGTGAATTCCCTGGAACTCCCATAGTTGGGCTGATTTGGAATCGTCAAGAGGACACATTTAAAATTAATATGAATTGGTTAAAGGAAGTAAATTTTCATTGTCTCACCAAACGAATGATTTTGTCAGTCACCCATAAAGTTTATTATCCTGTTGGTTATTCTTCCCCGGTGATGCTTTGTCCTAAATTAATGTTGCGAGAAGCTTGTAGAAAAGGAATCGGTTGGGATGAAGAAATCGCAGGAGACATAAGAAATCAGTTCTTTTAGTGGTTTGAGGAATTAAAGTTCTTAGAAGAAATACCCAGGTACATTAAAAGCGATCACGAGAAATTGGAAAATTGTGAAGTACACTGTTTTTGTGATGCCAGTAAAGATGCCTTTGCCACTGTAGTTTTCTTGAGAATTGAAACTGAAAATAAAACAGAGTTAGTACTTCTTGCATCAAAATCTCGCATTGCACCTCTCAAGGGTGGAACTATTCCTCGGTTGGAACTTTTAGCTGCTTTAGTGGGAGCTCGATTGACACGAAATAGGTGATAGATGCCCTGAGGTGGGAGGAAGCAAAATGTTATTACTGGAGTGACTCGACGACAGTGTTCGCATGGATATCTCGAGAAGAAAACAAGAAAACTGGTCGGTTTTTGTTAGAAATAGAGTGCAAGAAATAAAGTAACTGAAGTAGTCCCTCCTCATGGCACCATGTACCTGGTGAAATGAATCATGGAGATCTACCATCGAGAGGATGTAATGCAAAGCAATTATTGAACCTCGCATGGCGGGAGGGTCCACTCTGGCTGAAAGAATCCAGGAATAGTTGGGAGTCATGTAGGGATAAATGAAATTATCAATGAAGAAGAGATTTCCAAAGAGAAGTTAAAATCTAGTACCCTCACAAATATTGAGGAAAGTTCTGAAGTAAGCTGGTATTATGAATACTTCTCAAAGTATCCGCATATTATCCGTCTGGTTTGTTGAATGTGCCGATTCATTCATAACTGTTCTTCTTTTAAAGAAGATAGAACATTTCGAGAAATTTCAGCCCTAGAGTATGGGAATGCGGAATTAAATGTATTAGAGATGATACAGCAAGAATCTTTGGTAGCGTTGGAAAATAAAAAGCTGAAAAATCTCTCAACATAAAGGGATAATGATGGTATTATTAGAGTAAAGACGCAAATTACTTACAGAAAAGATGAAGAAGACTTTAGAAAACCTGTTCTTCTACCAGCTGATCATGAAGTAGTTAAGAGACTGATACGTTTTCATCACGAGAAGAACTCGCATTGTGGTGTTCAAATGTTGTTAAAAATCTTACGAGAGAGATACTGGATATTAAATGGCAAGAAAACTGTGAGGAAAATCATCTCGAGCTGTACTACCTGTGTAAGATTCTCTTCTCGGAAGGTCAAAAGTACAGTTTCCCCGCTTCCAGAAAATCGTGTACGGAATGCTGCAGTCTTCCATATTTCAGGGGTGGATGCCGCTGGACCCTTATGCCTGAAGGATAATATGAAAGCATGGGTACTTATCTTTACCTGCGCGATATATAGAGCTGTACATCTCGAGTTGATCAGTAGTGTTTCTACGGAAGTTTTATTGATGGCATTAAGGAGATTTGTGGCCAGAAGAGGTAGATGTTCTACAATTTATTGCGACAACGGTAGTAATTTCGTTGGTGAGGCGAACTGCCTATGTATGTTGGACTGGAATAAAATTATGAAACATGGAGCCATCAATACCATTGAATGGAGGTTCAATCTAACTACAGCTGCGTGGTGGGGTGGATGGTGGGAGCGGCTCATTAGAATAATGGAAGACCTGCTAAAAACCGCGCACTTCTATCTCAAGAAGAGATTCTGACAGTGTTGTGCGACTGCGAATCACTGATGAACTCGCGTCGTCTTACATATATTTCGGAGAGTAATGCAGATCCAGTTCCCCTTTCACCATTCATGTTTCTACAAGACATACCGGAATGGGGAGTGCCAGACCTTGATGCAGTCGATCAGAAAAGTCTAAATCAAAGGCTCTACAAAAGGATCTCCGCAACAGATTTCGATCAGAGTATTTAGGTCTTCTTGTACATAAGAATAAAAAGGCAGAGTCCTGTATCATTTGAGTGGGAGATATTGTATTAGTTGGAACCGACAACAGCAAAAGAATAAATTGCTCTTTAGGACGGGTTGTCGAGCTACTACCTGGTAAGGATGGCAATGTAGGGTTGGTCGGAGTGCAAACCACCCATTCTAGTCTCCTCCGCCCTATCCTTTAGAAGTTTCTGCAGAATCGGATATTTTAAGCGGTGTCGTAAATTAAACATGAAACTGAAATCATGAGTGCCTAAAGAAGATGTGCCTGTTGCTACAGCGAATCGACCTAGCCACATCACTAGAACTGGACGGGTTGCTAAGATACCTGAAAGACTGAACTTCTAACCCTTTCGAACTGTTTTAAACTCAAATTGGTCTTTTAAGTTTTCTTTGTCGAGTTAATTTAAGCTGAAGTGTTGAGATGCTTCCATCTCAAGGTGGGAGTATGTTAAGTGTCATAATAATTTAATTCAGCTTTTTGGTTTCTATCTTGTGACCATTATGAACATCCATGCCTAACCCGGGATTTAAACCAGGCATCTTTGACATGCGTTAAGCCAGATCGTTAACTACAAAGCCATCAGATGGGTCCTCCTTTGAATAGGACCATAGGACCTTACATGTTTCATGTGAAAATTACAAAATTTTATATATTTTCATGGAAAACATATAAAATTTTAATTTCACGAGAAACATGTACAATTTAACATGTTACAAATGCAAAGCTATAAGTATATTTTTACCTTTGAAAGATTTACTTAGTAGATTAATTGATGAAGAACTAGTGTATAAGTTATCGATTTATACGAAGAAGACGAAAAGTTAAAATTTTTCAATATATACGACAAGTTTTATAACTTAAACATACATTTATTGAAGTGAATAAGTTTCCGTATTTAAATATACATATTGATTTGAAAAAATTCTTTGAAATATATATATATATAAAAAAAAAAAACTTTAAGTGTAAATTGAAATTTTTATAAGTTTTTCAACAGTAACTTATTAATATTTAGAAAGAGGTCGGATATCTTCAACTATTCTACACCTGATTGGACAACACTTATAATGTGTATGAGAAAAAAAATTCAATTACTAGATGAGAAAAATTTCCTTGTAGGAATCAATGAAATTGGATAGTTATACTTTGGTTCGAAGCAATTTTCGTTTCAAGCATATGATTTGTTGCTAAGTTGAAATAAATACACTTTAAATCAATGCTTAGTATCTTTTCTTTTATTCTTACTATGATCATTCTTATATTGAAGGATGATTTTTCGAAAGTCAATATATTTGAAAAATAAATATATCTATAGTGTAACATATAAAGTTGAAGTTACGTGGAATACTATTGGAATTAGCATTAGAAATTCAATCAATCAATTTATTCATGGGATATTGACCATCACGTGAATATCTCCCTGCAACATTGGTTGCTCTTATCGGTATTTGATTACGCATGTTTCGTGATCTTATCGTACGTCAATGTGTTATTTTTTTTTATATGTGAAAAAAGGAAACTTTTCCACATATATTGATAATTTTCATGTTTATTCAGTTTGTGGTTGTTTTTCATGTTATTCAGTTTGATACAATTGAGATGACGTAATATAAATTGTTTAATGTGCTATAGTTTTAATATATGTGTTCCCATTTAAAAGCATGTTTGATTTTAAATTTTGTTTAAACTTTCTTCTAAAATTTTTTATAGCGAATCTCAGCGCATTTTTTTTTATTTTTGATAAAGTACTTCGAAACATTCACATCTTTCAATGTTGTATCTTCTATATTTCCAGTAAAACTTCTCACATTATACATGAATTTCAAGAAATTTGCTATGTCTAAGTTTGGTATTTTTTTTTTTAATGTATAGATATTTCATCATTGTCATTCTATGATAAGATAACAAGTTGGTTCTTAATAAACAAGAGTGTATTTTCTTGTCATAAGCAAGAAAAACGAAGTTAATATAAGTCAATGATAATTCTCATTTACGAATTTCTTGTCGTCTTCAACTTTTTTCAACACATTTCACTCAACTTCTATTTTCACTTCATCTATCACTTTGTCATACTTCTTTACAGTTATAGTATGTATCAGTTCAAGTCACTGTTTAAATTTACATCATTGGTTTATTCAGTTCACTCAATCTCTTAGGTCATATTTCATTAAATTGATAAGATTCATAAAAAAAAAAAAAAAAAATAAAAAAAAAAAAAAAAATAAACCCGTATCATTACACATGAACTTAATTTTATTGCATTGGGAAGAAAAACTATAGAAATTTGGAGAATAAAAATCTATTACAACAGCTAATAAATTCAATTTTCGACAAGCATGATAGGATATAAAAATTGTATTTTTTCGTTTTTCTGCTAAAGTTTAAGTTCTCTGTTAGACAATAAAACGTTTGTCTAGAATAAAATCATAAGTTATTCATCATTTATGTACCAACAGTAAAATTATCATTTACATTTTTGTGGATTTTTCTTTTTAAAATGACAATGTTTTACATGTAAAGTTTATTTAATAGTAATTTCCGACTTGAAAATGTAGGTAGCATTTATTTTTGATGAGTTTGATTTCAACTGACAAATATATTTCAACATTCGAAGCATATGCGAGTTATGTGAATAAACCATATGCAACTTAGCTAAATTTCAGTAATTAAGTTGTGAAGTTTTATCTTTGTCATAGAAAATACATTTATTTTTACTGATTTTTGTTAAGTGCAACGACGATCTTTTACAAAGTATGTCTTCTTGCAACATGAGAAAAGATGCGAAATGATAAGGACTTTTCTGGTATGCTTTCAATTCCTTGAGAAATAAATTTAGCTTAACTAGAAGACTTGTTCCGATTCTGAAGTGTGCTATTTCCTATCGTAATTTATAATTTTACATGATACTTGGTTTAAAAGTTGAAAAAGTTTGCACAAATTTCCTATGTAAGTTCTACTTCACTGAAAAGTTATCGGTCACAAGCAATAAAAATTCCACTTTGTTTGACTAATGTTATGCATGTGTTAATTATCATGTGTAATATCAGTTTTATTTGTGTCTTTCGAAAGCGAGCATTCATAAATTTAAAAAGGATATTTCAAACTATTTTCAAAATATAAGTATCTTTTACAAGTTTTTTCCGGAATGAACTTTGCTCAGTTATATTAATATTGAATATTCATCTTACAAAATAAGCGTCTTGTAAAACACATTCCGTTTCAGTTTTCTGAAATTTATGTATAAGTTATTTAGAAATTATGGGTGGAAGTTAAAAATCTCTATATTAATGATATATTGTCAGCACCTCTCAAAAAAAAAAAAAAAAAAAAAAAAAATAATAATAATAATGTGTCATTTAGTTTGTCCAGATGATGTTCCATTTTACGTTGTAACAAACTCTACATTTTTCGAATTTATGCTAGTTTTTCACAAGAAAAAAATATATATATTCTTTAAGTTTGCCTAGCAAACTTTTTTCAGTATTTAAATTTTCTAAGTATATTCCATCACATGAGTAGTTAACTATTTCCACTATGGAAAATATCTTATTATTTTAGTTTGTTTGATTGATGTTAGATTTTTATGTTTCTGATTGGTGATTTGCATATACTCTTTTAAAAACTTTACACAATTCGTAACATATATGTTAGAAATAATAGTATATCGCATCTGAGATTGAAAAAAATTATAACTATTATCATGTAAAGAAGGTTAAATTTTAAAAACATGTCGTTGAATATGAGTGTTACCATGAAAAAAGTTAACTAAATTACTTGTTATTTCCTTTCAGAGTATAAAAAGTTATATAGTTTACATATAATTCGCAAGTTTCTTTCAATTTATCTTAAGATGTTTTAAAAGTCTTGCAGGTTATTTTCAAAACTTGAATGCATATCTACAATGATTTAATATCTACAATTTATTTAATATTTTCCCCCAATTCACCTTTCTTAGATAAGTAAAATAAACCTTAGTCAGCATGTATTGCATGAGTTAATACGACACCTTAACGTATATTATTACAAAGTAAATTGTCTAAGTCTTTCTTGAAGTAACATAAATTTCCAACTTGCATTGATTTTCCGATTGAAAAGTAGAGGTGAAAATTTTTCTTTGGAGTATCTATAACTAGTATTTATTTTAAATCTCTTACTATTTTTCTTCTATGTAACAATTTTGTTAAGTTTTACCCGTATTGTAGCATATAATCTCACTGAGTTTGAACAATATTCATTGTTTTAGACAATAGAAAAGTTTTCAAGTAGAAATGATCTTAAATTCTCCAAGTGAATAATACTTTTTGGAAGAAAGTCCATGCGAATTCTACCTTCACTTACTAATGTGTCTTTGAAAACCACTTCATTCATTCCAAGTTTTCATAAACATTTCATTATGAAAAAGGCAAAGTAGGAAAACGATAATCTCAAAGACTTGCTGACACACCGCAGCATCACCCGCTGCTTGCGCGTCGATACTGCTGTTCTTGCTGTACAAGTCTCCCGACCTGTTTGAACAAGTTTTAGCGTGACTCATCCTCCGGTCTAAAAATGCCGGCAAGTGGCGTATCACCTACCGCTAACCTGATTGGCTAATTACCGTCACATGCTTATCATCCCGTTTAAAGACGTGAATTTTATATGTAAAGTAAATTTTTACGCTAACTCTTAAATTCTTTGCTATAGAAAGTTCAAGTATGTTATTTTTTTTCTCTTATATGTTACATTTTAAACACATGATATGAAATTTTTATGTTATGCTTATCTTAGAAATTTTTGAGTATGTTACTTTTTCTTTTATTTAACATTAACCTAAGAGTTTAATTGTATATGAGAAGTAAATTGTCACGTTAAAGTTTAAAGACATGATATTTATATGTGAAGTAAAATTTCGTGTAAAGGTTAAAATTCTTTATCTTTGAAATTTTTATTCTGTTAAATTTCCCATTATTTAACATTAACCTAAGAAAATAATTGTGTATGAAATTTTCGCGTATTGTTGAAATTGTTGTCGAAGAAAGTTTAAGTATGTTATTTTTTTTTTCTTCTCTAATTTAGCATTATTCTTACACATTTTAAAGACATGAACGGCAATGTTTGAATTCTTTGTCGTAGAAATTATAGGTATGTTATACTTTCCTCCTACATTTCAAATTTAAAGTCGTGATTTTTATGTGTAAAGTAAATTTTTGTGTTAATGTTAGAGTTATTTGTCGTAGAAAGTTTAAGCACGTTACTTTTCTCTTGCATGTCATATTTTAAAGTCGTGATGTTTATATATGATGGGAATTTTCGCGTAAAGGTTAAATATTTATTTTAGAAATTTTAAGTAAGTTACTTTTTTTTTCTCTTATTTAGCGATATTTTTACACATTTTAAAGTGATTTTTATGTGTAAAGTAAATTTTTTACGTTAATGAGTTATTTGTCGAAAAGAGTTTAAGTATGTTACTTTTTTCTCTTATTTAGTGATTGGTAATAACATCCTAAAGAAAGATATGCTAGTTAAAAAAAAAATTAAGATATTTCTGCACATTTGTATGAAGAGTAAACTGTAACACTAAAGTTAAATTTGTTTGTATCAAAATTACAATTTTCATGAAAACTGTTAAGGATACGTTAAAATTTTCGTGAAATTCATTAATTTTTTTCGGAAAAAAGCTACATACAAGTAGATATTAGTAAAAATTTCTATTAAAAATATTTTTTTTTTTTTACATTAGTGTTTAAATAATTATTTTCAAAACTAAAATTTTCATGAAAAAATGTTTAGACAGACTAAAATTTTCATGAAATTCAGTATTGGATGGTTGGTTAGTGACCTGATATTTCAAAAAAATATACGTTCTTTAGAATAAGTTTTTTTTTCTTTTTTATAGGGAGGAGTGAGGCGGTACCAATTCTTCCTAAAAGAAGTATTGGGCGGGAGGTGGGTCCTCACTTTTAAAATTTAGCTTGAAAATAATTAACATTTTCTAAAGTCTTTCAAATTCGCTTATTCAAAATTGGTTAGGGAAGGGGGGTGGGTGGATGAGTTCCCATGAAGGCAACGTCCGATAGTCGATATTTTAACAATTGTTTGGTAAAATATTGAAATGTCACGTGTAGCTCGGGGTTAGGGTTCTTTAGACCCTTAGCAAATGGCCTTCACTTTTATTAAACTTAAAGTCGTGTTAAGATTTTTTTTATTTGCATATATCTCTGATCTTAGAAATTTAATGCAAATATCTCTTAAATTCACTCCTAGATGGCGCCACGCTACCCTAAACTTAGTAGAAAACTATCTTACTAAACTGTGTAGCCAATCACAAGCGTCCATTTAGTCACGTGTTTAAAACCGACTAATCGTAAGCAAGCATTTTGTCGATCTCTCACATAAAGCAAGTCATGACGTCATACCCGCTGTGACGTCAATAGTCAAAAAGCCTATCACTATAATGTTTTCGTTTAGAAGCATTCCTAAAACAACTCAACTCCGTCTGAAAGGTAAATCGAAACTAAAAAGTGTTGCCACCTCTCAAAACTTTGATATAAAACAAATTATGACGTCATACACAAACAGCTTATAACGAAACCGAAACTAAAACTGCAACAGGAGGGAAACAACTCCACTCCACTTCCAGTCACACCCCCTTCCGATGACGTCATCATCCGGTCACGCCCCCATACTATACCATTCCGCATTCCGCCCCTGATCCAGGATGCACAATTTCTAACTACTGATAAGTGGAAATCTGCAATACAAACGAATATTGAAATCATAATGTTAATTCTTAAACAAAATAAACACATCTACAAAATTTGCTGATAAAAAAAACCGGCACAAATTATCCATTTGCTATTCAATCTCATATTGTGTTCTCCTTATGTTGTGTATTAACTCTGAGTAAATGTATAACTGAAATATAAACCAATATATTAAGGCTTAATACATAATTTCAACTATAAAAGTTTAAAACTACTATTATTCGACTCTATATATTCACTAGTATTTTAACTAAATTTAAATACTCAAATGTAAATAAATATCTTATTGTTGTCATTCGTAACGTTGGCACACATAATGCACTCTAGCAGCCATTATTTAAGACATACTAACTTTGAATATTATATACTACACGATATATACTTTATACGTATTTTAACTCAATTAGAATACATAAATGTAAACAACAGCTGGGTCATTCCATGTCAAATCAACACGGCTCCCAATCCGACCCCTTTAGAATTTTATAAAA
Organism: Linyphia triangularis; assembly: GCA_963978545.1. Taxonomy (NCBI): domain Eukaryota; kingdom Metazoa; phylum Arthropoda; class Arachnida; order Araneae; family Linyphiidae; genus Linyphia; species Linyphia triangularis. The sequence continues at coordinate 46,719,321 of OZ021726.1, read as the reverse complement.
TTTGGTTCACTTATTAGATTCATAGAGAAAAGAAAAAACGCCAAATATTATGACGTCACCGGAAATCACGTGACCGGAAGTGGAGTGGAGTTGTTTCCTTCCTGCTGCTGTTTTAGTTTCGGTTTCATTATAAGCTGTTTGTGTATGACGTCACAGTGGGAATGACATCATAATGTGTTTTATATTAAAGTTTAGAGCGATGGCAACACTTTTTAGTTTCGATTTACCTTTAAGATGGAGTTGAGTTGTTCTAGGACTGCTTGTAAACGAATAAGTTAGAATGATAGGTTTTTATTGCGTAACGTCACAGTAGGTATGACATCATAATGTGTTATATATCAAAGTTTAGAGCGATGGCAACACTTTTTAGTGTCGATTTACCTTTCAGACTGAGTTGAGTTGTTCTAGGGCTGCTTATAAATGAATAAGTTAGAGTGATAGGTATTTTTACTAATGACGTCACAGTGGGTATGGCGTCATTCTATGTTAAGATTTACGTTTTAAGTGGTGATAACATTGGATATATACCAAATTTAGTTTTCAGGTGTTGGCAACGAGTTCTGATCGGTCAGCTAAATGCTTGCTTGTGACTGATAAGCTTTAAACATGTGACCAAAAGTTAACTCTTGATTGACTGTTTGGTTTTCTAGCGAGTTACTTACATATCCTTTAATCAAGTTAAAATACCTGCAACAAAGTTACACAAATAAAAATGTTAAATTTGAAAAGTTAATAAAAGGAAGGCCATTTGCTAAGGGTCTAAAGAACCCTAACCCCGAGCTACACGTGACATTTCAATATTTTACCAAACAATTGTTAAAATATCGACTATCGGACGTTGCCTTCATGGTAACTCATCTACCCACCCCCCTTCCCTAACCAATTTTGAATAAGTTAATTTGAAAGACTTTAGAAAATGTTAATTATTTTGAAGTTAAATTTTAAAAGTGAGGACCCACCTCCAGCCCGATACCTCTTTTAGGAAGAATTGGTACCGCCTCACTCCACCCTATCAAAAAAAAAAACTTATTCCAAAGAACGTATATTTCCTTGAAATATGAGGTCACTAACTAACCATCCAATAATATCTTTTAAGAAGACATCATTACCTTAAATCCTAAACAATTTTAAATTTTAAAAAATCTGAAAAGAAGACTTGTGAGAACGTATATTTCTCTCATGAATTAAATTTAATGATCACATACAAAATCCTGATCACATACAAAATCCTGTACATGTTTCTCGTGAAATTAAAATTTTATATGTTTTTCATGAAAATAGATAAAATTTTGTAACTTTCACATGAAACATGTACAATTTAACTTGTTACAAATGCAAAGCTATAAGTATGTTTTTACCTTTGAAAGATTTACTTAGAAGATTAATTGATGAAGAACTAGTGTATAAGTTATCGATTTATACGAAGACGAAAAGTTACAATTTTTCAATACATACGACAAGTTTTATAACTTAAACATACATTTATTGAAGTGAATAAGTTTCAGTATTTAAATATACATATTGATTTGAAAAAATTCTTTGAAATATATATATATAAAAAAACTTTAAGTGTAAATTGAAATTTTTATAAGTTTTTCAACAGTGACTTATTAATATTTAGAAACAGGTCGGATATCTTCAACTATTCTACACCTGATTGGACAACACTTATAATGTGTACGAGAAAAAAAAAATCAATTACTAGATGAGAAAAATTTCCTTGTAGGAATCAATGAAATTGGATAGTTATACTTTGGTTCGAGGCAATTTTCGTTTCACGCATATGATTTGTTGCTAAGTTGAAATAAATACACTTTAAATCAATGCTTAGTATCTTTTCTTTTATTCTTACTATGATCATTCTTATATTGAAGGATGATTTTTCGAAAGTCAATATATTTGAAAAATAAATATATCTATAGTGTAACATGTAAAGTTGAAGTTACGTGGAATACTATTGGAATTAGCATTAGAAATTAAATCACTCAATTTATTCATGGGATATTGTCCATCACGTGAATATCTCCCCGCAACATTGGTTGCTCTTATCGGTATATGATTACGCATGTTTCGTGATCTTAACGTATGTCAATGTGTTATTTTTTTTTTTATATGTGAAAAAAGGAAACTTTTCCACATATATTGATAATTTTTATGTTTATTCAGTTTGTGGTTGTTTTTCATATTATTCAGTTTGATACCAACTGAGATGACATAATATAAATTGTTAAATGTGCTATAGTTTTAATATATGTGTTCCCACTTAAAAGCATGTTTGATTTTAAATTTTGTTTAAACTTTCTCCTAAAAAATTTTATAGCGGACCTCAGCGCATTTTTTTTTTTTTTTTTATTTCTGATAAAGTACTTCGAAACATTCACATTTTTCAATGTTGTATCTTCTATATTTCCAGTAAAACTTCTCACATTATACATGAATTTCAAGAAATTTGCTTTGTCTAAGTTTGGTATTTTTTTTAATGTGTAGATATTTCATCATTGTCATTCTATGATAAGATATCAAGTTGGTTCTTAATAAACAAGAGTGTATTTTCTTGTCATAAGCAAGAAAAACGAAGTTAATATAAGTCAATGATAATTCTCATTTATGAATTTCTTGTCGTCTTCAACTTTTTTCAACACATTTCACTCAACTTCTATTTTCACTTCATCTATCACTTTGTCATACTTCTTTACAGTTATAGTATGTTTCAGTTCAAGTCACTGTTTAAATGTACGTCATTGATTTATTCAGTTCACTCAATCTCTTAGGTCATAATAATTTCATTAAATTTAGAAGATTCAACAAAAAAAACCCTACTCATTACATATGAACTTAATATTATTGCACTGGGAAGAACTATAGAAATTTGGACAATAAAAATCTATTACAACAGCTAATAAATTCAATTTTCGACAAGCATGATAGGATATAAAAATTGTATTTTTTCGTTTTTCTGCTAAAGTTTAAGTTCTCTGTTAGACAATAAAACGTTTGCCTAGAATAAAATCATAAATTATTCATCATTTATGTACCAACAGTAAAATTATCATTTACATTTTTGTAGATTTTTCTTTTTAACATGATAATGTCTTACATGTAAAGTTTATTTAATAGTAATTTCCGACTTGAAAATGTAGATAGCATTTATTTTCGATGAGTTTGATTTCAACTGACAAATATATTTCAACATTCAAAGCACATGCGAGTTATGTGAATAAACCATATGCAACTTAGCTAAATTTAAGTAATTAAGTTGTGAAGTTTTATCTTTGCCATAGAAAATATATTTATTTTTACTGATTTTTGTTAAGTGCTAAGACGATCTTTTAGAAAGTATGTCTTCTTGCAACATGAGAAAAGATGCGAAATGATAAGGACTTCTCTGGTATGCTTTCAATTCCTTGAGAAATACATTTAGCTTAACTACAAGACTTGTTCCGATTCTGAAGTATGCTATTTCCTATCGTAATTTATAATTTTACATGATACTTGGTTTAAAAGTTGAAAAAGTTTGCACAAATTTCCTATGTAAGTTCTGCTTCACTGAAAAGTTATCGGTCACAAGCAATAAAAATTTCACTTTGTTTGACTAATGTTATGTATGTGTTAATTATCATGAGTAATATCAGTTTTATTTGTGTCTTTCGAAAGCGAGCATTCATAAATTTAAAAGGATATTTCAAACTATTTTCAAAATATAAGTATCTTTTACAAGTTTTTTCCGGAATGAACTTTGCTCAGTTATATTAATATTGAATATTCATCTTACAAAATAAGCCTCTTGTAAAACACATTCCGTTTCAGTTTTTCTGAAATTTATGTATAAGTTATTTAGAAATTATGGGTGGAAGTTAAAAATCTCTATATTAATGATATATTGTCAGCACCTCTCAAATAAAAAAAAAAATCATGTATAATTTAGTTTGTCCAGATGATGTTCAATTTTACGTAGTAACAAACTCTACATTTTCCAAATTTATGCTAGTTTTTCACAAGAAAAAAAAATATTCTTTAAGTTTGCCTAGCAAACTTTTTTCAGTATTTAAATTTTCTAAGTATATTCCATCACATGAGTAGTTAACTATTTCCACTAAGGAAAATATCTTATTATTTTAGTTTGTTTGATTGATGTTAGATTTTTATGTTTCTGATTGGTGATTTGCATATACAGTTTTAAAAACTTTACACAATTCGTAACATATATGTTAGAAATAATAGTATATCGCATCTGAGATTGAAAAAATTTATAACTATTATCATGTGAAGAAGGTTAAATTTTAAAAACATGTCGTTGAATATGAGTGTTACCATGAAAAAAGTTAACTAAATTACTTGTGATTTCCTTTCAGAGTATAAAAAGTTTCTTTCAATTTATCTTAAGATGTTTTAAAAGTCTTGCAGGTGATTTTCAAAAACTTGAATGCATATCTACAATGTATTTAATATCTACAATTTATTTAATATTTTCCCCCAATTCACCTTTCAAGTAAAATAAACCTTAGTCAGCATGTATTGCATGAGTTAATACGACACCTTAACGTATATTATTACAAAGTAAATTGTCTAAGTCTTTCTTGAAGTAACATAAATTTCCAACTTGTATTGATTTTCCGATTGAAAAGTAGAGGTGAATTTTTTTCCTTGGAGTATCTATAACTAGTATTTATTTTAAATCTCTTACTATTTTTCTTCTATGTAACAATTTTGTTAAGTTTTACCCGTATTGTAGCATATAATCTCACTGAGTTTGAACAATATTCAATGTTTTAGACAATAGAAAAGTTTTCAAGTAGAAATGATCTTAAATTCTCCAAGTGAATCATACTTTTTGGAAGAAAGTCCATGCGAATTCTACCTTCACTTACTAATGTGTCTTTGAAATCCACTTCATTCATTCCAAGTTTTCACAAACATTTCATTATGAAAAAGGAAAAGTAGGAAAACGATAATCTCGAAGACCTGCTGACACACCGCAGCATCACCCGCTGCTTGCGCGTCGATGCTGTTGTTCTTGCTGTACAAGTCTCCCGACCTGTTTGAACAAGTATTAGCGTGACTCATCCTCCGGTCTAAAAATGCCGGCAAGTGGCGTATCACCTACCGCTAACCTGATTGGCTAATTACCGTCACATGCTTATCACCCCGTTTAAAGACGTGAATTTTATATGTAAAGTAAATTTTTACGCTAACGCTTAAATTCTTTGCTATAGAAAGTTCAAGTATGTTATTTTTTTCTCTTATATGTTACATTTTAAACATATGATATGAAATTTTTACGTTATGTTTATCTTAGAAATTTTAAGTATATTATTTTTTTTCTTATTTAACATTAACCTAAGAGTTTAATTGTATATGAAGAGTAAATTGTCACGTTAAAGTTTAAGGATATGATATTTTTGTGAGGTAAATTTTCGTGTAAAGGTTAAAATTCTTTATCTTTGAAATTTTTATTCTGTTAAATTTCCCATTATTTAACATTAACCTAAGAAAATAATTGTGTATGAAAATGTCGCGTATTGTTTAAATTGTTGTCGAAGAAAGTTTAAGTATGTTATTTTTTTTTCTTCTCTAATTTAGCATTATTCTTACACATTTTAAAGATAAAAATTTTATGCGTGAAATAAATTTTCGCATATTGTTTCAATTCCTTACCTTATAAATTTTTAGTATTTCTTTTTCTCTAATTTAGCGTTATTCTTACACATTTGAAAGACATAATTTTTATATATGTGGTAAATTTTCGCGTATTATTTAAATTATTTGCCTTATAAGTTTTTAGAGCTTCTTTTTTATCTTATTTATCGTTGATATAAGAGTATGATTGTACATGTGAAGTTAATTTTCACGTTCAATTTTAAATTCTTTGCCTTGTAAATTTTTAGTGTTTCTTTTTTCTAAAAGTTAGAGTTGTCATTATACATTTTAAAGACATGAATGGCAATGTTTGAATTATTTGTCGTAGAAATTTTAAGTATGCTAATTCTTCTTACACGTCACATTTTAAAGTCGTGATTTTTATATGTAAAGTAAATTTTTGCGTTAATGTTAAAGTTATTTGTCGTAGAAAGTTTAAGTGTGTTAATTTTTTTCTTCTTTTATTTAGCGATATTTCTACAGATTTTAAAGTCGGGATTTTTATGTGTAAAGTAAAATTTTACGTTAATGTTAAAGTTATTTGTCGTAGAAAGTTTAAGTACGTTACTTTTCTCTTGCATGTTTTATTTTAAAGTCGTGATTTTTATATGTGAAGAACATTTTTTACGTTAATGTCAAAGTTATTTGTCGTACAAAGTTTAAGTATGTTACTTTTTTTTCTTCATTTATTTAGCGATATTTCTACATATTTTAAAGTCGGGATTTTTATGTGTAAAGTAAAATGTTACGTTAATGTTAAAGTTATTTGTCGTAGAAAGTTTAAGTACGTTACTTTTCTCTTGCATGTCATATTTTAAAGTCGTGATTTTTATATATGAAAGGAATTTTCGAGTAAAGGTTAAATATTTATCTTAGAAATTTTAAGTAAGTTACTTTTTTTCTCTTATTTAGCGATATTTTTACTCATTTTAAAGTGATTTTTATGTGAAAAGTAAATTTTTTACGTTAATGTTAAAGTTATTTATTTTAAAGAGTTTAAGTGTGTTACTTTTTTCTCTTATTTAGTGATATTCGTACACATTTTAAAGACATGATTTTTATTCGTAAAGTAAATTTTCACGTTCACTTTTTTTATAAGTTTATTTTTTATAATAATAATAATAAAATCTGATAATTATTACTAAATATTATCTTTATATTTAATAAATTTCATAATTACTCCAATTGCAACAACTGTCTACGCTAAAAACCCATTCGCTACACTATGACGTCACGAACAAATTATCTATCACTTTAACTGTTTCAAGCAAGATCGTTACACAACAACTCAACTCGCAAACGCGTTGAAGCGTGTTGAAACATCCCTAGTCTCGCTCCCCTCCCTTCTGACGGGTCGATAGTCAGTAGCACCCTCTACCGTGAAACCTGATTGGTCGGTGAAGTCACGTGATCACCCCTCATATATAGACGCTACCGGTTGCCGTCTCGCCATTTCTACTTAGATACCTGAGTGTGAAAGACGTGTTTAATACTTCGTGTTTTTTTCTCATCGCGATTTTGTTCGTACTTGTGTAGTTATTCACAGTTATTTTAGCTTCGCAGATTTCGTTTCGATTATTCGGTAAGTGAATTTTTAAACATCTTCTCACTCCAACAAACCAAGAGAGCCTTGTCGGCCTATGACGACAAGCGGTATCTGCTGGAAGATGGCATAACCAGCTATGCCTATGGTCACTTCAAAATTCCTTAAATCATTCATTTAATCCTTAAATTTTTTTTATTTTTTTTATCTCTTTAAGCCTTAATTTAACTAAAATATTACTTTAACTAAATTTTTAAAAACTTATTTAACGTTATTTTTTTTTTCTTCAGGATTTTGTATGTGATCATTAAATTTAATTCATGAGAGAAATATACGTTCTCACAAGTCTTCTTTTCAGATTTTTTAAAATTTAAAATTGTTTAGGATTTAAGGTAATGATGTCTTCTTAAAAGATATTATTGGATGGTTAGTTAGTGACCTCATATTTCAAGGAAATATACGTTCTTTGGAATAAGTTTTTTTTTTTGATAGGGTGGAGTGAGGCGGTACCAATTCTTCCTAAAAGAGGTATCGGGCTGGAGGTGGGTCCTCACTTTTAAAATTTAACTTCAAAATAATTAACATTTTCTAAAGTCTTTCAAATTAACTTATTCAAAATTGGTTAGGGAAGGGGGGTGGGTAGATGAGTTACCATGAAGGCAACGTCCGATAGTCGATATTTTAACAATTGTTTGGTAAAATATTGAAATGTCACGTGTAGCTCGGGGTTAGGGTTCTTTAGACCCTTAGCAAATGGCCTTCCTTTTATTAACTTTTCAAATTTAACATTTTTATTTGTGTAACTTTGTTGCAGGTATTTTAACTTGATTAAAGGATATGTAAGTAACTCGCTAGAAAACCAAACAGTCAATCAAGAGTTAACTTTTGGTCACATGTTTAAAGCTTATCAGTCACAAGCAAGCATTTAGCTGACCGATCAGAACTCGTTGCCAACACCTGAAAACTAAATTTGGTATATATCCAATGTTATCACCACTTAAAACGTAAATCTTAACATAGAATGACGCCATACCCACTGTGACGTCATTAGTAAAAATACCTATCACTCTAACTTATTCATTTATAAGCAGCCCTAGAACAACTCAACTCAGTCTGAAAGGTAAATCGACACTAAAAAGTGTTGCCATCGCTCTAAACTTTGATATATAACAGTAGTTAGAAAGTGGGGCTCCGGGGCCAGGGCGGGATGCGGGATGGTATGGTATGGTATGGGGGCGTGACCGGAAGGGGGCGTGACTGGATATGACGTCACAGGAAGTGATATCACAGGATATGCCGTCACCGGAAGTCACGTGACCGGAAGTGGAGTTGAGTTGTTCCCCTCATGCTGCTGTTTAGTTTCATTATAAGCTGTTTTTGTATGACGTCACAGTAGGTATGACGTCATAATGTGTTTTATATCAAAGTTTTGAGCGGTGGCAACACTTTTTTAGTTTCGGTTTATCTAGCAGACGGGGTTGAGTTGTTCTAGGACTGCTTCTTAGTGAATAAGTTAGAGTGATAGGCTTTTATTGCGTGACGTCACAGTAGATATGACGTCATAATTTGTTTTATATCAAAGTTTTGAGCGGTGGCAACACTTTTTAGTGTCGATTTACATTTAAGATGGAGCTGAATTGTTCTAGGGCTGCTTCTAAACGAATAAGTTAGAGTGATAGGTATTTTTACTAATGACGTCACAGTGGGTATGACGTCATTCTATGTTAAGATTTACGTTTTAAGTTGTGATAACATTGGATATATACCAAATTTAGTTTTCAGGTGATGGCAACGAATTCTGATCGGTCAGCTAAATGCTCGCTTGTGACTGATAAGTTTTAAACATGTGACCAAAAGTTAACTCCTGATTGACTGTTTGGTTTTCTAGCGAGTTACTTACATATCCTTTAATCAAGTTAAAATACCTGCAACAAAGTTACACAAATAAAAAAAAAAAAAAAAAAAAAAAAAAAAAAAAATGTTAAATTTGAAAAGTTAATAAAAGTGAAGGCCATTTGCTAAGGGTCAAAAAGAACCCTAACCCCGAGCTACACGTGACATTTCAATATTTTACCATACAATTGTTAAAATATCGACTATCGGACGTTGCCTTCATGGTAACTCATCTACCCACCCCCCTTCCCTAACTAATTTTGAATAAGTTAAGACTTTAGAATTACAATTAATAAATTTTGAAAAATTATTTATTAAAGGTGAGGACCCACCTCCAGCCCGATACCTCTTTTAGGAAGAATTGGTACCGCCTCACTCCACCCTAACAAAAAAAAAAAAAATCTTATTCCAAAGAACGTATAGTTCTTTGAAACTTGAGGTCACTAATCAACCATCCGATGATATCCTTTAAGAAGATATCTTCACCTCTTAACAATTTTAAAGTTTTAGTCTAAAAGATTAATGTTGGACACAAACTATTTCTAGAATAGAGTTACATTAAAAATTAAATTTAAGAGCGTCCAGTTTTTTTTTTTGAAGAAGACTTGGGGGAACGTATATTTCCCAAAATTAAATTTAATAGTCACTAACAAAATCCTGAAAATATACTAATTTTAGTTTTTATAAAAATTAAGTTAATGTAATATTTTAGTAAAAATAATGACTATAGTTAATGAATTGCGAAAAATTAAGTTAGAAGAATTAAATTTAAGGAATTTTGTAGTGACCATAGGCATAACTAGTTATACCATCCTCCAACAGGTATCGCTTGTCATCAAATGCCGATAGCGCTCGCTTTCTTTGCTGGATGGAGAAAATGTGATGTTTTTCACTACCGATCCGATGCTGAACCACAGACGAAGGTTGTCGATTGAGAAGACAGTCTCTATAGGTCTGATGTTTTAGCTGTCTTTGAGCTGCTCTTGCGATCCCCTTGGCCGTTTGTTTCTCACCACACTCGCTTAAAATGGAATACATTTTGGAACGAAGCCCTATGAACTCCAAAGCAGATTTTCCGTTAAGTTCATCCTTAAAGTAACCGATCTTCTTCTTGTTAGACACATCGTGTAGAGGATGATCTGATGGGTAGTCAGAAAAGTCAAAAAATCCCTTTAATTGCTGTAAGTCAGCAGTCAGATCTGGGGTAGTGAGTCCATAGGTGAGTGAATCTGTGTCGGTGAATAGTAGGCGGGCATTACTTCCATACCTCTTCATGATGACATTATAGTGGAAATCATACATTAAAACCTTGCTCAGTTCTAAGATGGCGAAACCTGCATAAATGGGTCTATTAAGTGTGAGACTCTTCACTTTTCTTTGTACTGCTGCCAAGCTGTTATCAAACTCAGTGAAGGCATGGAAGGCAGGAGACGCGACCAGTTTCTTGGCTTTATGCGGGTTGTTCACCAACTGAACATCCACTCTATTCCTCAGATTTTCCATAGTTTTCCCGAACACCGCATTGTTGAGAAGTTTGAAGAAATCTTTTTCAAACGATGTTTTGGCCAGTTTTCTCTGCTCCGTATTAAATGCTATGTAGTCCTTCAGCCAAGGTTGTTGGTAGAATTTTAGAATTCTATGGACTTTAGTTAGTTTCAGTCCCAAGGAAAGATATAGCTTCAGATTACGATAGTGTATAACATAATTCTTCTTTGACTGAAGATTCGGAACGAGTTTATCGCTGGAAGAAGCTGGCTTCATCTGCATTTCTTCCAAAATCTCGAGGGCGGTAGGAGACAGCATATTTGGCTTTATGGTGAAGCGTTCGGGAGCCAGAGGATAATCATTATGGAGATCGTGGAGTTCAGCAGGATAGTCGAGATCCACTTCTAGGATGAAACCTTCATCTGCATCATCTGCTTGGTCCAAGATGGTTTGAGTAGAGATGTTTTCAGAGTCCACCCACTGAAAATCACCAACAGGTAAGTATTGAGACATGGCCCAACCTGAAAGAAAAATCCAATTAAATCATTCAATATTAACATAGAAGCTAAATAAAAAATGACAGTTTTAAAGTAAATTAATGCTTACCATAGAGGTTATTGGCATCCAGGTACAATATATGTTTCTTCTCCTCAGCAGCATTATATTCAGGACAGCCTGGATGGTTTGCCTGGCTATGACGATGGGTGATGACGGAGACACCTCCCCGAATACCCTTCTCTATGAAGAGGTGCATGTCGATGTCGGTGAATAAATCCAAACCGACATCTGACATCTTGAGAGCGGCTTGCCACGCTAACCCCGGAGACGTCATCATGTGAGCGGCGTCTAGCTGGTAAAAGTCTAGAGTTAGGCGGCGGAAATTCTCGAATACGTCTGCGAGGAGGAGCACATCCGTCTTCACGTACAGGTCGTGATATTCGCCAAGGTCTTTGATGCCGAAAGCTTCCCAAACAGCTTGAGCGTGGTAATAATCTGCATCGGTGATGGAGGAGTTTGTAAGGGTGCTATAGAAGGCTTGCTGAGGTGGCAGAGATGTTTCTTGAAATTTAGTGAACGAGTCCATGTACTCATAAGGGTACACTCCCTTCTTCAGCAAGAGATCTAAGGAAAAAATAAAAATTAAATGATATTGTTAAGAGAACATTTATATAATATTAACATTGACTATATTACGTACCATGGTTAGATGCGATAGAACTCTTCAAAATGTGAAACTTGTCTCTCTCCAGATTATCGACAAGTTTCTGAAGTGAGGCATTCAGAAACTGGAGACTGTCAATAAACTGGAGAGTCACCGGGATCTTGTCAAGCTTCTTGGTGATGGAGAAGGAGATGTATTTCTCCATCGTTGTAGGGATGACTCCAATGTCATGATCAGCCACTTTCCCTAGCCCCTGCATGATCAAATGCGAATCATAATTCTTCAAGTTGTGGAAGACGCAGGGAATCATTTTCCGCAACCTGAAGGCAAGGTTGCATTCATTGTGGAGCACTTGACGGAACTGACCGGTCAAGTGATCGTGGTCGTTCACCCGATCAGTTCCTAGTCGGCCTTTGCAGAGGCCACAGTGCGTTGCAGCATTAATAGCATGCTGGTCTTGGGGAGTGAGTTTCATCGGGACAATGGTGGTCAGCTTCACCGCCAGCTCGTCCTTCTCTGCAATGATACTACTGATGAAGTGGTCCACTGCATCTTCTCCCCTGTAGACAGAGATGGGTTTGGTCGGCTTACTATCTGGACCTACTATAACGTACGCATATCCACAAGGGACGTGGGTAGCTATCTTCATAGTGCTGGAGGGGGTGGTGTCATCTAACTTCTCTACAAGGGCCTCAAAGTCCGCGTATATGATATACGGGACTTTCTGGGTAAACTTGTACTGACTAAATTTCAGTACACAGTCCTTTGGAGTCGGCATCTTGATGCGTTGGGGTGAGTGCTCATTACAGTACGGGACATGTGCTTTGAGAGTCTCCTCCTTGGCAAAACGATGCAGACAGCTATAACAATAGAAGCTAGTAGCCTTGTGTTTAGTGAGGTTGGTGAGAAGCCTGGACATACTCTTAATTAGACAATAATGCTGCCTCTCTCCTTCTATGATGTAAAGTAGGTTGATAACCTCAGGATCCTCCCTCTTAGAGATGTATAGAGGTAATATCTCATCATCTTCATAGCCGTAGATGTTTATTCTCAGATTATTCAGTGCCTCCACAAAACGAACTTTGCACGGTTGGACGGGACAGCTTACATTTCCCATTTTGAGCTCCTGCTCGTATTCTGCATAGTGGTCGACCCTATACGGATGGTTACCATGAGCAACTGGATGAAGAGCAGCCAGGACAGACCAGATGAAACATTTAGTGTCTTCATTCTGGATGTTGAGAACTGCTTGCTTCGCTGCTAACTTGTTGGGTAACTTGAAGTGGCTGGCAGGGGCTAGAGGTTGATATGTAGCAGTCTTCACCTCTAAATGAATAATTTCATCGAGAACCCATCCAGATCCCCGCTCGATGAATTCATCGAAGGAGGACTTGATTTTGGCGAAGGCTTGGTCGATGTGTTCAGGGAGGTCGCTGTCATCCAGCTCCATCTGCACCTTACTCCGGAAATAGGGTGTGGCATATTCCTCGTCTCCCTCATCACTCTTACGAACGAACCGTATTTTAGATACAACATACCACTTGATGGCCCTCTTCTCTCCCAACTCTTCCTGTAGCACATCCTGAACTTGGGGAGTGCTTTCCCTAATGAAGAGAAGCAGGTCTCCAACTGCCTCTTCACTCGGGAATAAATGGCGGGTGGCAAAGACATCAGATGTCTCCACTTCAACTCTCCTCCTTCTAGGTGCAGGGGATGCAGGTTGAATTCCTCCTACTTGGGCAACTCGAAGGTGGGTGAGAAGATGTTGTTGAAGATGATCCTTACGGCCGAAACTCTTCCCGCAGTCAGGACAGGCATGGGGGGTAGCAGATTGATGACTCTCCATGTGACGGATTAAGTCTGCATTACGCGTGAAGGACTTCTGGCATATCTCACAGGTGAAATTCTTCTTGCCAGCATGATTCTTCAAATGCCTATTGAGATGACATTTCTGGACAAAGATCTTCTCGCAGATGTGACATATCTGTTGACAATAAAATTATGATAAGTTACATGAAATTATTTCACAGTAATAGTAGACATATTATTTAAAATTTGTCTTTTCCTAAAACACATTTTATTACAAAAAAAAAAAAAAAAAACTTTCTCTTCTTCTACTTGTAAAATACATCAATCTGAAAGCACTATATTTTAAATCTCGATAAACTGTTAAATTCTACTCTGAAAAACTATTAATTCTAAAAATTCATTCTCCAAGAAAAAAATAAATAAAAATACTTACATGAGGTTCAACAATGGAATTCCTAGCATTGGAAGGTCCAGCAATTGAGGATGCAGCATGTTGTGAGGGTCCAGCAGCAAGTATCTAAGAAAATTATTTAACATTTAAATAAGCTATTTTAACATATTCTTAACAGTAGTTTATCCTTTGAATGTAATACTTACAGTTTTCTGATGGATTTTCATGTGCCGGGTAAGAGTAAATTTCTGTGTAAAACCCTTCTGACAGATGGTACAGACCTGTTGAAAATAAAACTTTGAGTAATATGTTTCTTAAAGTTATTATTCTTTCACTTAAATGATAAAAATAATACTTACATGCAAGTCTTGTGAGGTGGATGCAGCATTAGAAGGTCCAGCAGCAGTAGATTCAACAACAACCTCCTAAAGTAAGATATTGAGAAATTATTCTAAGTTTTTTTACGTCAGAGAAAAATCGGGCGTGAATTTGGGGCGACTTTGAAAAGTTACAACATTGAAAATTACTAAGCAATGAAAATTTTGGCGTGAATCTTATACTAATATTCAAGTGAATGACATTTAGAAAAAATACCAAGTACAAATTTTGGCGTGAATCTTATACTAATGAACAACATTTAGAAAAAGTTTTAAGGAATATATTATTGACATGAATTTTAAATATAATTGAGAAAGTTTTAAGTGAACAAATCAATTATGCGACGTTAAATAACACAGTTTAAAATTTATCTTAGACATTAGACATTCATCTACTTAAAAGCACCAAGTTTAACCTTATTTAAAGAATATTCTTTTAGATACATAGTAAGTAATTTTGAAATAAATACAATCTATAAGCATTCAAACATAATTTAAAAATATATTACTAAAAGAACACTTACTTGGTCATTAACTTCCATAACGATATCCATGGGAGAAGGAGAACGTGATGATGACATTATAAATAACTGAAATTTAAAAAAATATATATAAATATCGAAAGAAAAACATACATTTTCAATACAAGTTGGAAATAATTTTTATGTAATACTTGAATCGACTACTTTAACATACTTAACACATTTTAATATATATATTACTTAAAAGATACTAACATTTCACAAATAATAAAAATTTACTTACCGAATAATTCAGATGAAATCAGAAAAAAGCTAAAGTAGCAGCAAAATATGATAAACAAGCACAATAAGCAAATACTAAGCAAACACGATAAACGTCTTTCACCCTCAGGAATCTAAGTAGAAATGACGAGACGGCAACCGGTAGCGTCTATATATGAGGGGTGATCACGTAACTTCACCGATCAATCAGATTTCACGGTAGAGGGCGCTGCTTGATTCTAACCGATCAGAGCGGGTGGGGAGCGAGACTAGGCATGTTTCAACACGCTTCAACGCGTTTGCGAGTTGAGTTGTTGATAATGATTGCAAAATATAAACTCATTGGCTTTTAACACATGACGTCATAATGATGATATGGCTGGAATCTAGCATTTAAACAGATAAGGTATTGGCGCTTATTTATTAAATGAATATTTATTTATAGAAAAATTATCACGTGGGTTTTTAACGTTGATACTTGTTGAAATGGAAAGATTTATGTAATAGTTGATGAATAATTATAAAATATAATTTAAACTAATTTTAAAACTTGCAGAAAAATTACCATGTGGTGGGAATTGAAGATAGCGTTCTTGCTTGAAAAATATTTATGTTACGACACAGAGGGGATATAGTGGGAATTTTGCATTTAAACGGAGTTTCAAGGAATTTTAAGGTATTGGTATGATCTTAAGGATATTAATTTTATCAAGTTTTGTTCTTTATAAGGTAAAGTTTATAGTTGAATGTGTTAGTTGCAAGTATGGTTCTATCGAGTGAGGTTGTGAATACTGCATACTTGTGTATTTGTTTATGTGTTGCATTATTATTTATTTATTTTTTAAGTAGTAGTGATCGATTCGTAGATGGACCTCTTGGCTCTTCCAACCTCTTATAACTGGATAGCCAGATCTCTTATTATTTGGATGCAGTCCTGAAGATGGCGCTTCAATCTTCGTCTCTAAAGTATGGGTTTAAGAGTTTTGCAAGGAGATCAGGATTGTTTATGTTTCAGATTTGTTTATCTTGTGTACCGCTTGTGGTCAAGTTCGGCGCTAAGTGCATAGAATAATAATTCATATAAGTCGTTTGGCACAGTCGCATATCAATGGCTTCTTACATAAGTGCTTGCTGTTAAAATTACATTTAGGGAATGTCGCTGTTGATGAAATTAGTTTTGAAGTATTTTTTAACATGCATAATCTGGTGTCAAGTCTCTCATGCATTGCCGAATACCGAAGGTATTTTAATTAGATTCTTCTTTAAGTGTTTTCCTCTCTTTTGGATTTAAAAGTGAAACGAAAGAACTTCTTGTCAAATTTTTGTTTTCAAAATTTAATTAAATTTTGGTGGTTTGTCTGTGGAGCTATCAAAATATTCCTTTACTTTCATACATATTAAATATTTAAAACGTTATTTTGCGTTATTTGCATTCAACCTCAAATGTTTTCTGTTATGTCTTTTGCATTTAATTTAATTGCTTAATAATTGATTAATGTTACGTATTTCCAAGATTACAAGGTTTAAATACAATTGCTATGCAGTTTTTAATTTTTTACAACATGCTTAGTATTTAAAACAACTTTTCTTCTCTTCTACTTTAAGTGGGAAACAAGTAGAAAAGTTATGGAGCACAATATTTTTTCTGTGCAATAGCAATAATATTCCACATTTTCCAGTACTTTTTAAAGTTCTGATGAGCAATGTGGATGTTCAGTTCTTTAACATAAACACTGCTTAAATGTCTGTTTTTTTTTTCGTCTTATTTTTTTAAATGTTGAATATTGTATCTAATCAGTCATAGTTGATTATATTTTTTAAGTTAAGGAATGCTTATTAATTTTCAAATCTGACCTTGTATACCTTCACCTTGAGCAAATAACTTCTATTGCCTCTCAGGGCTTACTACATCCTTTACAGAGCAAGTAGGAACTACAGATTCTCTGATAAAATACACAAAGAAATATTATAAAGTATCAGTATAGTTTTATAGCAAAAGTGATTAGTATCTATTGATTTTCTGCATGTAACCAGTCAAATCTGATATGGATGGCATACTCGAATCCTACATTCAGCTGTCAGACATTGATTTGCAACACACAACTTTGCAGAATTAAATTAACTCTCAACACACAGAGCAGTTTTATGGGACTGGGAACAAAATTCAGTGAATAGCTTTATAAGATAAATTATAAAATGTTTGTAAAAATATTAAAATCTTTAAACAGTTTTTTTAATAGTTAAAAATTTGTGTATGGAGTTAAAAATTTGTAAATGGTTTGTCAAACAAAAGTTCAAAATAGTGATAAAGAACTGCAACAGTTTGTTGCTTTGCTGTAAAATTCCTATTTGCACAAAGTTAAAAATATCGCAGGCGGCATGGTTATTGCTCTGGCCTTACATGCTAAAGGTTCCAGGCTTAAATCCCAGGTTAGGGGTGGATGTCGTAGTGGTTCAGAATCCATGTTAAGCGAGGTCCAGTCTTGATTAACTATCACTGTGCATAAAAAAAAAGGTTGTTGAGCATACAACCTATTTTTTTTGTACAGTATTTTGTTTGTTTCCATGTGTTCTCCTGTCATGTAATTGGAATGTGTCTTTTTGTTTGACAGTGTAATGATAAATACAAACCAATCAACTATCACAGAGAATCCATAGGAAATACTTGAATTGAACAAATGTTTTGTGCAAGGTGTATTTTTTCCCTTAATAATGTAGATATCTGCTCTGCTAACTACATTATAATGACATTCATAAACGTTGTTCAGTTAAAGAATCATTTATCTATACAAATTGTGAATTTTGTTTAAAGAATTTTCATTTACATGGCCAGGAATGTTTTTATGGGAATGATGGATCCAGAATATTTTATTTGTTAAAAAAAAAAAAAAAATCCATACCCTAGAGAGTATTTTAGGGATGTTCGGTGTTGAGCAATATATTTTTTACCCTGAATAAAGCTTTGTTTTTCTTTACATTACTACCACAAAGAAATTGAAGCATCAGTGCAGAAGAGATGCCTGTGCTTTATTCACATATTTTGGTATGATTTCTTATGTGAAGGAATTTTAGATGCATTTTGCTCTTTGACAATTAGGTGGAAGCTTGTACAAGCGAGCCCAAGAAATTAGTTGCCATACTACACAATAAGAGCTTAATCTAGATTTTATATTTCATATACTGGGTTCCCACGGTCGTTGAAAGTCATTAAAAGTGCTTAATATATTTGAACTTGTTTTCAAAGCCTTGCAAGTGCTTGAAAATGCTTAGAGGTGCTTAAAAGTCTTTGAAAATGCTTAGAGGTCCTCAAAAGTCCTTAATTTTTGCAGATATTGTGTGCTCAACTCCAAAATTAAAAAAAAAACAAAAAAACTCAGACTTGATATTCCAGAGTGACTGCCACTTATCCGAACCTTATCGGAATTCTCCGACATGTTTGTATTATGCATCCACCAACTTGTAACTTTTTGGGTAGAATATACTTTATTAAAAATTTATATATAGACATGATGCCTGAAAACAAATTTTCAATGGTCCTTAAAAACATTATTTAGGTGCTGAAAAGTCATTGATTTTCATTCTGTGATTTGAGTGGGAACCCTGATATAAATATAGCTGAAGGGCACTTATGCATTTGGGGCAATAAGTGTTGCTAGTTCATTTTCGTTTTATACCTACTTAATATTTATGTGTAAGAAAATGAATACTGTTTTTATTATTTTATACATGTATTTTATGTTACTGTCTGGTGGCTGTTTATTTATTAAACCTTGTTTATAACATCTTATCCACTTAAATCACTTCCGACTGTCCCATCGATTTGTAATTTAGCATGATTGTGTAACTATAATGGAAATATAATATTCAAATAACCATTTTAAATCGTTCTTTAAATACTGATAAATATCTCGTTTAACTTCAATTGGTAGATGGCACATTTTCTTTCTATCTGACCCCTGATTTCTTTCAGCTTATCACTAAAATAAAAATACTTCAGTTTTTATTCTGGCTTAAGAAATTCTTAGATATTAACAGGCAGATGGTTTTAGTTATGATGAGGATAATAACCCTTTATCTAAAAAGTAGTAGATAACCAATATGAATCTCATTATGGATAAAAAATAATTTGTGAATCTTAATAATATTGCATTTTAAACTGTAAAAAGTTCTAAGTAATTAAATCCAGAAATATGTATAAAAAAAACAACTTTTTAAACATAATTTTAAAAAATGCAATAAAACGTAAAAAAAATAAGTTTTAAGAAATGAGCTTATAGTAAATATTTTCCTCTCCTCAGAAAGGCTATATAGTAGTGAACAACTATTTACTGTTACTTGTAAATTAATCTGAACAATTCATATTGTTCATTTTTTCTCATTGATGGAGATGACAGCAGTTTCCCCAATATTTCTTACACTTGGATTAAAAACTGATATCTAACTATTAACAACCATTCAGAGATCCAATTAACTTCTTTTGTAAATAAATAGGCGGCTGAACAAAAATTTTAGCCGTTTTACACTCCACTTGACTCCTCTGCCGAAGATCATGGTTACTTATTTTGAAATTGAAGTCGAATGTCGGAAGTTATCGTTTGCGTTTTTATTCTTGCATTTACATTCTTGCAAATAATAATAAAAAACTGGCCAATCTCAAAGAATATTTTAATAATGAAAGTGATTGCCATTTTTTTAAGTTTCGGCTAGGAATGTTGATCTTCGACAGGCAGTTAATCTCCTTGCTGACAGACCGACATAGCATTTGAATAAATTTATCACTGCACTCTAGTATAAAAGCTAAAATTCTAATCTTAAAACAATTTTTTGAAAAGGAAGTTTTCTGTTTTGACGTAGGCTGTACTTTCGAATTTTGGAACCTAAGTTTTCGATAGGACGAGTGGCGATGCTGAATCTTTTTCTTTTTAATCCAAATAATTCGAAGTATTTTTCGGCATGTGCTGAACCTTTTGCGTGTACTTGTTTTGAATGAAATCCTTGTCGCATTTCATGAGCATTAGCAATTCGTTCGCGAAATCTAGACATTATAAGAATTCTGGAAATATGCTGTTTATAGACGCAACCCTCTCCCCCCCCCCCCCCTAAACTTTTTGGATTTCCTAAAAAATAAAATCTTTTTGAGTTCGATTTTCATCAAAATTCCTTCAGTCCTTCGATTTTTATCATGCCTTATTTTGTAGAGAAATTGGTTGGTCTCGACCTTTTTCTCTCTCTTAATGTTTAAATTTTAAGGCATTCGTTCTGACCCTGGCCATCTGTTAAAGGCAGAATTTATACCTAGTATGTGAAAAGACTATTTTTTTTTTTTTGCCATACCTTAATTTAAAAAGTAAGAAAACATGATAGAGATTCTGACGTGATGTTCTTTCGATAACCGTTCTGCCAGTTTTCCAATATTTTATTCAATATGCTGTTATGGGATATTTTTTCTCTCTCCTTTCTATAAATTTAGATAATGCTACGGTTATGATGCTTTGGTGCAGAATAGCTCTCCTATGGCTCTTGCACCCGAAAAATTCAAAGCAACCTACCAACCAAACTTTTGTGTTTTGGCTTTGTGTAGGTGTGGATAGTGATGTGCTAGCAAGGGTGACGCGACCCCGTTACCTAAGCCTATACGAGGAAGTGCCACAAATATTTACCTCACTTTAATTTTCGTATTTTACTTCAACGAAAACGTGTTATAAATTGTAAAATGTAATTCAAGTTTTAGATTTTGTACTTTCCTTAATTAGTTATAAAAAATATTGCTTGAACAGTTATTGTCAACTTAAAAATATCCAGGAATGAACTATACATTGAGACAAGCTTACCTGAGCTCACTGAATACGCTACTACGATGAGTGAACCGGTTTTAATATGCCTTGATTTAGAGTGCCTATTAGGAGTCCTGATTGGAACGATATGTGGTCGATTCGTTAAAACTCTTATAGTATCCGTGGTTAAAAAAGTAAAATATTGATTAAAATTAAAACTTAAAAGCACTTATTTTCTTTTTGTTATCAACTTATATTCAAGCCCTTTGCCAAAAAAGAATGAAAATTCTAAAATAATAGTGGAATTTTTGAAATAACTCCACGAATATTTTAGAATTTTGTTTTTTTGGAGAAGATTTTGGAGTTTTTGTTACTTAAATTTTCACAAGTTTTCTTTATACAAAATAGATAGACCATGTTTGCAGTTGACACTTATTCAGATGTGTGCTGCCCTGTCATGAGAATATCTCAAGTTACAATTCGACAAAAACATTAGATCCAAATTTCTTGCGTAACATTAAAGAACAGCGTGATCCACTTGCCTCTCGAATTCAAATGCTTAGTTGTTAAGATTTCGGATTTTTTTTTTTTTTTTTTGGAAACAAAATTTTCGTCGTATTGTAGACAATACAAACTTCGGTTTGCTCGAACCACTTTTTTCTGTGATCTCTTTGTTCTGCTGACCCGAGTGAGTGTACACTTGGGAAAGACGCGGCAAACACGCGGTCTCGTTTAAGAACGTTTATGTTGGAGACTGTCCTCTTAATTCCTTTCAAAAGCTCAGTTGAAACTTCCTCCTTTCTCAAAGTGATTGCCCAGTTTCATCTCTCAGCCACAAATAAATCACTTCGGCCCTGAGGTCGGTCATGTCAAGACGGCGGCCATTTCTGGCCTCGACGGGAAGAAGTGTTGATTGGAGTCACACGCAGGGCTGCCACAGGCGACTAAAAAGGCTACTAAAGCGACTATTTTTGTAACCAGGCGACTATGGCAACTATTTCAATGAAAAAAGGGCACAAAACGACTATTTTGAACAAAACCTTCAACTATTTTTGTGCTCAGGCGACTATTTTTTTAGAAATTGTATACCGTCCGATAGTAGGACGGAAAAAAAAAATAAAAAAATCAACACTAAGGTACTAACTCAAAATGGTGATTTTTTTTTAAAGGTGTGCGGGAGAACGAACACTACCAAACATTTTTCGCGGGTAGAGTGGTCACTTTGTTAGTCCGACGATAGTAACCTCACGCAAGATTGTTGTTTTTGACAGTAACCGCGGTCATTTTCACCTACCTGTTGGGTTCCAATGTTTTATCTTTCGCCGTGCAAGGCAACAGCATACACAATTATATTCCCAAATATCAAATTATTTCGCTTTATTTACTCTAAACAAAAATGAATTTGTGGAATTTGCCTTGAACTTCGAAAGATTAGAATTGAATGAAAAGAATGATTAGAATTTCAATGTTGTAGCTAAATTTGTAAATAAAATAATTTAAATTTGTAAGCAATTTATTTAATTACTTTTAATGTAGCTTAAACAGGGTGGCGACAGAACCAGAAATTCAAGGAAATGTCAAAGAATTTCGTAAAATTACTCTTTAATCAGGGAATTTTGAAAATTTCGAGTTTCCCTTCTCGCGTACCCCGTATGGGTGCGGACATCTATCCCGACTCGCGTCACACGATATATATGTAGTTATTATAGTTGGTCGATTTGGGTGTACGAAGTTTCCGAACTTTTTCTACTCAGCAGCTAAATCAAACCGACCGATCCCCCCTCCTCAGCCCACAACCACCCACAAGTTCTTTTTTTTTTTTTTTTTTTACTTTCTGAAATTATTGTTATGCTTAGAACAATTATTTACACATTATATGTTAGATTTTTGGTTATCCTATAACTTCGCGTCCGCCGGCATCTTATTGTTAAAAAAATCTCCAAACTTCAATCTGTCTGCATCCTTTACAGACATGATTATTTTTCTACTTGCCTTGCGTTTTTTGTCAACATTATATATTAGAACCCTAATTATTTACGTATTATTTATGTTAGATTTTTCGTAATCCTATTATTTAGAAGCACGACCACCAGTAGATTTATTGTTTAAAAAATTCCTCCAATTTAAATCTGACTGCATCCTTTACAGATGTTATTATTTTTCTTCTTGTCTTGCGTTTTTTGTCAATAGAATATATTGGAATCCTAAATTCCTTAATATTTCAAATTGATTCCATCATATTTTTTAGTTTTTGTTAATCCTTTACAGCACTGTGTTATTATATAGATGTGCAACAAATCTGTAGGCATTCATAAGCAAAATGGGTTAAATAGTGTACTTGATTTTTTGATTTTTTTTTGTACTTCAATTTTGACATTATATCTAACGTAATTAACTGAAAGTGGTATGTATTTTTGGTTTATATGTTTAATATAAATCAAACAAAAAAATTTAAGTATCCTTCTCCCCCTCCAAAAAATAATTAAAAAAAATCTGAATGCTCTACAGCATACATTCAGGCAAAAGGTAATGGAATTCTTAAAAAAAATCCTTGCATTTTCCCCCCCTGCCAAATGCTGTGCTTGTCATGTTTTATGAAAACGATTTTTTGCCTCATTTAATATGTACTTTTGTGGTTTAAGATAGTATTTTTGTTGCATAAAATTTTATTTCTATATATATATGAGTAATTTTTATAAGAAGCTGTTAATTTCAAGACTTTCTTTCATGCATTATGTGCTATTTATCTTTCCTCAACTACAAAATCCGAAATTTCTCATGAAATATATGTACCTAGTGAAATTTGTGACTGAATAGCAAAATGCTGATTATTTAAATTTCATGCTCATGCATGCCCAAGTTTAGTAAATATTTATACAGCCTATGACATATATTAAAGAAAATAACATTTTATTTTTAATTAAAAAGAAAAATATTGTACTAGTTTTGCTTTTCCTTGAAGTTAGCAAGCATAGGTGTAGTTTATAAATTGGTTTATGTGAATTTTGTATTTTTTTATTAATGTTTACCATTCATTCTTTTTCATGCTCTAAAGATGTTTATTTTGATTTTTAGCCTAAATTTATATTTTGTTGCAATTATACGTTGATAAGTAAATGTAATTCCAAATAGTCATATGTATATATTTTTTAATTGGCCATTATTTTTTTTTTTTTAAATGATAACATCGACAGAGATGCACATCAGGGAATTTTCTGGAAATCAGGGAAATGTCAGGGAATTTTGTTTCGCAAATTCTGTAACCATTCTGTTAAAAGTTTAAAAACTGCCCTTAATGAAATTTGATTGTGATTGTCACTATTTAGTAAAATTGTTCAACATGATGCCTGTTTTCCTAAAACAGTTGTTTGACTTTGGAAGTTAAAAAAAAAATTCTTGTTTTGCCAATCGATTTTTACCTTTTTTTTCTCTCCCCCCCCCCCCCCCCCATCTCCCCCCCGGGAGTAAGGTTGAGTTGCCTACTTCCATCGCAGTATATAAATATGATAGCGCCTCCCCCAAGACACATGCCTTTTACCGTATGGGATGTAATGTTTTAGACACTTTAAACACTATTTTGAATCGAATGAGGAGTGTTTCTGGGTTTTCGTGTTTTATGTAAATCTACTGTTTTATTCCGATCTTATTAAAAGTTATGATAAGTGAGGCTACTATTTTCAACGTCTGAGACTACTATTTTCAATGTGTGAGACTACTATTTTGGCTACTGTTTTTAACATCTGAGGCTATTAAAGCAACTATTTTCAAAGCTTACAGTCAGTGGCAGCCCTGATAATATAGTTATAGATAAGTTGAGAGGTGATTTCCATGAACCGAGAACGCGTCCATCCACATCTTCGGCGGATAACATACTGAATAGTAAGCTACATATTCCCGACTTGTGATATTTAACCCCCCCAAATTTTTTTTTAGAAACTTTAAAATTTAATTTTATATTTTTTTTTAGCATCTGTATCAAAATACTCTCGTGGCTGAAAGGATTTGATAGTGTCGAGCTGTTAGACCACAGGGCAAACGCAATCAAATTTGGTAATCTCAAAATTAAACAAGAAATGATATTTTTTTATCCGATCCTATGCAACACAGTTTGTACGGCTGCTATATTACTCTTCAGCAACAAATGTTATACAAGACTACAGTGGCGGCTCCTGGTAGCAGCCGGAAAATGCGACTCACCCCCCCCCCCCTCTTCTCCCCCTCCAACCACACATACATTTTCCACAATCATGTACAATCACACTTGAAGTTTTTTTTTTTTTTTTTTTTAAATTATTATTTTAAAAAGTGATTACTGGAGTTTTATGGGACCAAGAAAAGAAGTTATGGTTGGAAATTGTTCGTGATACCTATCATTCTTAATGTTATGAACCTCCATTTAGTTTCTAGAATATTTTTTTTTTTAAATAGAATTATTTAACATGGTAAGTAGAAAAAATCGAAATTTTTCTAAAAACTTCTGCATTTAAAAATATAGCAAAATTCATTTTCTTTTCTAATCAATTTGACTGGGGTTCAAAACATCCAATAGTTAATTCAGATTTGAATTCTCAAATGATTTTTCAAAAACAGTATATCAAGCTTCAGTTATTACTGTTTAAATGATGTTTCACTTGCCAAAAGCACGTTTTTTTAGATAGAGAATTTAAAATATTCAAATTTATTTTCAGAACAAAATAGTACTTCAAAGTAATAAAATAACTCTCTAGCCTTCAGATGATATATCTTGCAAAAATTCATTTAAAGATTATTTTTAAGCTGACATTTTCAAGGACAGACGAAGTTGGAAAATCGCTGATCTGGCTGCCTCGTTGCACATTACTTGGAGAGAAGGCTCTTTTGTATTCCTTTGGTTACCATAAACGCGTTTCAGGAACACATGGCTGCCGTTCGGAGGAAGGTCACCTTGATTGGAAAAGTTGTTTTCCCCTCGTAAATTGAGTATTGAGGCAAGAAGTTTGCTGTTTATCTGATTTTCTTACACTTACCGTAGAAAGGGGATCTTTATTTTATTAAATTGGTAAAATGAATAATTTTAGTTTTGAACTAATAAATTTAGAAACAGCTCGGCTGTACAGGCCGTAGTGCATAAACGGCCACTGCAAGACTAACTATACTGTGGGTGATTAAAAAGTCACTTTTACTTCTAAATGAATCTGAACAATTCATGTTAATTTTTTCTCATTGATGGAGGTGACAGCAGTTTCCCCAATATTTCTTACATTTGGACTGAAAACTGATGTCTAACTATTAACAATAATTCGGAGATCCAATTAACTTTTTTTTTAAATAAATAGGTGGTTGAACAAAAGTTTTAGCCGTTTTACACTCCACTTGACTCCTCTGCCGAAGATCATGGTTACTTATTTTGAAATTGAAGTCGAATGTCGGAAGTTAACGTTTGCGTTTTTATTCTTGCATTTACATTCTTGCAAATAATAATAAAAAACTGGCCAATCTCGAAGAATATTTTGACAATAAAGGTGATTGCCATTTTTTTTAGTTTCTGCTAGGAATGTTGATCTTCGACAGGCAGTTTATCTCCTAGCTGACAGACTGACATAGCATTTGAATAAATTTATCACTGCACTTTAGTATAAAAGCTAAAATTCTAATCTTAAAACAATTTTTTGAAAAGGAAGTTTTCTGTTTTGACGTAGGTTGTATTTTTTAATTTTCGAACCTTAGGTTTTCGATATAACGAGTGGCGATGCTGAAACTTTTTCTTTTTAATCCAAATAATCGAAGTATTTTTCGGCATGTGCTGAACCTTTTGCGTGTACTTGTTTTGAATGAAATCCTTGTCACATTTCGTGAGCATTAGCAATTCGTCCTCGAAATCTAGAAATTATAGAATTCTGGAAATATGCTGCTTATAGACGCAATCCCCCCCCCCCCAAAAAAAAAACTTTTTGGATTTCCTAAAAAATACTGAAAGCTATGCAATTTCGCCATTACGATATTTTCTAAGGCACGATTAACCCACAATAAGTTTTGATGCATTTTTTGTTGATCTCCTTGCGTTCGACTAAACAATAACTTCTCGATCCTTTAAATGAACTTGTGCCAGTGTCAAAATTTTGCTATTTAAAAATCTGCCAGTGTGTTTTTCACTAAAAAATTAAAGCTATCAAATCCAGATTTCATAAACGCGGCAGCATTCTTGGGACTTCTTTAGTGACTATTTTGTTATTTGTGTTAATTTGTGCCAATTCACTTAAAAAAAAATAAAAAAATAAGCGACTGAACATAGCTGTTTTACACTCCACTTGACTCCTCTGCCGAAGACCATGATATTTATTTTGAAATTGAAATCGAATGTCGTAAGTTATCGTTTGCGTTTTTATTTTTACATTTACATTCTTGAAAATAATAAAAATCTGGCCAATTTCTATGAAGATTTTGACAATAAAGGTAATTGCTATTTTTTGTGGTAAAAAAATAAAATAAATTAATTGCACTAAAAGTGTACAGATTAATGTATGTTTTTTTTTTTTTCATAATTATTATTATTATTATTTTTTTTTTTTTTATGATAGCAGGTGTAGTTCTTAAGTTTAAGAACATTAATTACTTGAGTCAAAATCAATGTTCTTCCCCTTTGTATACAAAGTTGGTAATCCTATTCCACTATGCGTTCTTCAATATTTGCTCTGTGTAACACTTGACACTACTTCATCCACCTGATGGCAGTGTGGTTAGCGCTCTGGGCTCGAATGCCGAAGGTACCGAGTTCGAACCCCGGGACAGGCATGGATGTTCGTTGTGGTTCGGAATCCACTCTAAACTGTAGGTCTCGGCCTGATTAGCCGTCATTATACATAAAAATACGTCTTTGAGTCAATCTTCCTTCTTCCTTCCAGCACTGTTATACTTACCTTTTAAAGTTTCAATATCAAGGACAAGTGTTTGCTACACAAGATCGTGGTATTGAAACTTTAATGGCAGGTATAGCTTATGCTCACTGATCTCTAATTCCAACTTCTGGATAGTGCTCGTTTATATCTGTATCGATATAGAATCTGTTTGCAACCATAGGCTACCTGTTACGTAATATAGATGTGCTGCAGGAGAAAAAAATTTGAAATTATTAAATGCTTAGAATTTTTTTTTCTCCTACAGAACTTATCCATTACATTGCAATCCAATTATGACATCGGCAGAGATCGTCTGATGATACATATAGTCAGAAAAGCTACTGCAAGTTTAAGACCCCATTAAACATCATTCTGAAACTTATATGGAATGTAGAGTAGGTTAGCTGACCACTAATCGCGTGATCTGACGAAGAGCATTTGACCGGAAATGTCCGAAAAGTGTGACCGGAAGTGCAATTTTTGGGTGCCAAAATACGCATTCATGCGATTTTCCCGCGAATTTCATCAAAATTATCACCCATCTCCTGAAAAACCTGTTAATTTTTAAAATAGATGTATTAAATTTTTTTTCAGAAATCGTATTGAAAAGTCTGCTTTCGTCCTTCATTCCCTTAACATTTTTCTGATAAAAATCTTATTCAACTTGGAAATCTCAAATTACATGAAAAAATATAGATAATTTGACAATTTATCGCCTTTTTTTTGGCGAAATAGCACCGATTTTCTCGCCACATTTGATTAAAAAAATTCTAGTGGATTGAATCTTGAATGCCAGATAATCGGACTTATACTGTATTTAACTATTATTACAGGGTGTCCAGAAATATACTTGATTTTTTTGCATCTCTGAAAAGTCGGGAATTATGCTTGAAATTCGTATTTAATGTTGGAATTTCCGATATGAATCCGGAAATTTACTCTCCTCTTCATTATCGGAAAGTTTCTTTATGGATGTTCAAATATTGGGAACTGTTTCCATGGATGTGTTGTTTGGAACTGTTTCCTTCGCGATCGGCGAATTCCCCCCACCCCACCTTTTTACTTTCAATTACCCATATGTATATACAGGGTAATGAAAGTATAGCATTTGGTAATTTTTTTTTTTATTTCTTTGCATTTCTACACGTTTTGGAACATCCTGATTTCAAAAAAGTGATCTAGAAAAAATGTATGTGTGTGTATGTGGTCAGCATAACTCCCGAACAAATGGATCTACGGTATTCAAATTTGGTGTGCGAGTTAGTGGTAGCCGTGGGACCTACCGTTAAGGTTTTCGTCAAAATCGCGCATGCGCGTAAGGTAGCTGCTATTGAAAAAATCATGTTTTTCAGTAATTGCTAAAAAACGGCTCTAACGATTTTGTTCAAAATCGCTGTGGTAATGCCTCTTAAGGAGTTTTAGACATCCCCACCACTGAAATTCCCGTAAAAATGCTTTAATGGCGTAAAAAGTTGAAAAACGAATGCCTTTAACACAGAGTTCTTTTCCCTTGAGCATACCTCATCAACGATCTTTTTTTACTTTCAATTACCCATATGTATATACTAGCTGAATACCCGTGCTTCGCTTCGAAATTTTAACATGTGCAATATTTAAGCTAGCTGTGAAGCCTCGCGTTGTGAGGCGCTTCGTTCGCAGGAAGGTTCATCGCTACGCAAATTCGAGCTCGCTTCGTTCGCTGAAAAGTT
The DNA here is from genome assembly GCA_963978545.1 of Linyphia triangularis. Classification (NCBI taxonomy): domain Eukaryota; kingdom Metazoa; phylum Arthropoda; class Arachnida; order Araneae; family Linyphiidae; genus Linyphia; species Linyphia triangularis. Next base: position 46,689,923 of record OZ021726.1, on the reverse strand, counting down.
CATTGACACATAAGCACAGGCTTACTTCACTCGTTGAAAGGTTCATTACAATGCAAACATAGGCTCGCTTCACTCACTAAAATCTAATTGCTACTTAAAGCCTTAATAAAGAAACAAAAAATCCCCGTTAATATCCCTTTTATAAAATAATACAACACCCCTTTAAGATTATTATAACTGGTGTTTGTGGAAAGCAAAATTGGAAGGCCAAAACTAATTATTTAGAAACTTTCAGAGCTCTAGGCTTATTCGAAGTAACTTTTTGTGAAAATATTAATTAAAAAACAAATTAAAAATTTAACATTCTTTTTGTCAAAAGTCCAATTAGAAGACCAAAAATATTTGTATTGCAAATTTTAGAACTATGCCCCAATTAGAAATAGTTTTGTAAAATATTTGTTACAGTTAAAAAAAATTAATTAAAAAACAAGTAAAATTTTAGAGTTCTGTTTTTCAAAAGTCCAATTAGAAGGACACAACTACTTATGTTGAAAATTTCAGAGCTGTAGCCCTAATAGAAATCGTTTTGTAAAATATGTATTAATTAATTACAAAAAATTAATTAAAAAAGAAATTATAAAAATTTAAAATTCTGTTTTTCAAAAGTCCAATTGGATGGTATTATGCAAAAAGGAGTTAACCCACAAAACATAAAAAAATGAGTTATCCAACTCTGATGGTAAAATATGTTGCTTTCTACATTAAGCAAAAATGATTTAAGCCCTATCAGCGTTTCAAGGATTATTGTGTTATTGCGTTATATTGATATAGAGCTCATGATTTGCCAGAGTTTGTTGACTTTAAAGCCCATTATCTCAAAATCAGGTTTTTGTGGGTTGAGTCGTTTTTGCATAACACCATCCAATTAGAAGACCAAACTACTTATTTTGAAAATTTCTGAGCTGTAGCCCTATTAGAAATCGTTTTGTAAAATATATATTAATTAAAAAATAACTAATTAAAATTTTAACATTCTGTTTTTTAAAAGTCCAATTAGAAGGCTAAAACTACTTATGTTGAAAATTTCAGAGCTGTATCTCTATTTGAAGTCACTTTGTAAAAATAAAAAGTTAAAAAAGAACTAATTAAAATTTTTACATTCTGTTTGACATGTATACAATTAGAAAGCCAAAACTACTTATGCTGAAAATTTTAGAGCTCTACTCCAATCCACAGACAGACACACAGCTTGTTTTATTATTATAGATATATAGGGTAATGAAAGTGTAGCATTCGGTCAAAAAAAAATTTTCGATTTTTTTTTTTTTTTGCATTTCTCCACGTTTTGGAACAACCTGATTTCAAAAAAGTGATCTTGAAAAATTTGTGTGTGTGTCTGTGGTCAGCATAACTCCCGAGCAAATTGACTTACGATGTCCAAATTTGGTATGAGGGTTAGTGGCGTCCATGGGACCTACCATTAAGGTTTTCGTCAAAATAGCACATGCGCATAAGGTAGTTGCCATTGAAAAAATAATGTTTTTCAATGGTTGCAAAAAAACGGTTCTAACGATATTGATAAAAATTGCTGTGGTAATGCCTCTTAAGGTGTTCTAAACATCCCCCATCTCCGAAATTCCCGTAAAAATGTTTTAATGGCCTAAACAGTTGAAAAATGAATGCCTTCAACACAGAGTTCTCTTTCCTTGAGCATACCTCATAAACGATCGTGTTTTTTCTTCTCCTCTCAGTTTCGCTTATATTAAAGGATTATCGAAAAGTATATCGCCAAAATAACCATTTTGGCATTTTTTTCCCCTTTATGGGGCCGTTCAAGTATTACGTAAGCACCTAGGGGGGGGGGGGAGGGGGTATGAGTGATGCTTACATAAGCATTTAATAATCCCTTTATTTCTAAAAAAAACCTGTGATATGAACTGGTATTCGAAGCACGTGCAAGAGAGTCAATACTTTCTACAAATTGTAAAATGCGAAGAAAAGCAGTGTTGCTCTCCTGCTCGTAGTGGATTATTTCGCATTTTAAAAGAACGCTTTATACCTCCACCTATCAAAATGGCCCAAACACCACACGATTTAATAACAAGTGAGGAAGGGGAATTCCTGGAATTAAGTCTCCGGCTAAGCTTGAACCTGCATTGTCTCCCTGGGGGGATTTTTAAAAATGCCATATGACTATTTTTGTCCGTTCATCAAATCACAGTTGTCTGCAAGGACTTGTGGGAAATGTGGTTTGTACCACGCTTCACTAAAATCGACAATTCGTCATAAGAAAATTGTTCATGGCGAAAATAGCCAGAGAGCCTACCTAGTTCGGTCTATGAGAATTGCTGCTCGTCGAGCAAATGAACTGATGTGCGTCATCAATTATATAGAAGGCATGGAAGATACCGAGTGGATAAGCGAAGAGGAAGTTTGCCCAGATTCCTTTTGCGAAACAAGTGATGAAGCAATAACATCAGATGTCAGAAACCCTATAATTTCAGACATTAAAAACTGACTAGAGCAACCCTGGATAACATCTGACTAGATAGACTTAATTGATTATGAAAATTACATTTATGTGCCATTAAAATTGTGATAAACTTAAGATTTAAAAAAAATTAAAAATATTTTTTTTTCCCTTTTAGGCGAGTTAAAGTTCATTACTTGCATTGAATCCGAACTTTTTTTTAGATTACAGGAGCAGGGGGGGGGGGGGGTTACTGTATGCTTACGTAATTATAGAGGGGGGTATGGGATTTGCTTATTTTTGCTGACAAGGGGGGAGGGGGAGGGGGTCAAAAATTACCAAAAACATGCTTACGTAATATTTGAACGACCCCTATGACCCGTACAAGAATTATCGCAATATCGCCTAACTGGCCATTTATTCTAAGTGAAGGATGAAAATATACAAACGGTAAATGACACAAATCCACGTCAGTATTATAGTGTAATTGAAAGTTGTGCGACTTACCACACCCCTAGTTTAATTTTAATCAATGAGTGTGACGTCACGGCTTCGCGAACATCTTGGCTTGAAATGCCGCAGCGGAAACACGCTAACCTGTACGGAATGTGGCAATGGTCTACCAACGCCAACTATTTGGCAGAAACCTCACGATAACCATAGAAGCGATAGGGTCTATTTACGTCACGAATTTTGTTGACTGTTTTGATCGAACTGGTTTTGGGGCATTTTCTTTTCTTAATATTTAAATAACTAATTTTTTAAAGAACTTTTGCTTAAATATTCGGAACCAGAAAGAAATTCTTCATAAATATATACTAATTTCACTAATTTTTAAAAAATGCAGGAAGAGGGTATTTGACAAATTTTCAAAATATGTTTTAAATAAAGTGTTTGCTCAAAATAAAAGACTCGTATTTTTTCTTTTTCCAAAATAATGCCGCAAAGCGTCAAAAATCGCATTTTAAAATGCAAACAGAAGCCCCGCCCCTAAAACGCTGTTCAAAAATCTTTGTTTGACGTCACTATTGGATAAACAACATCGTTGATAAGTTTCAAGCGAGATTGTGTAACCGTTATGTGTTCTTTCTTTCGGTCCCCCCCCCCCGTCCCCGAGGAAATTCCTTGCCGGTATTGTGTTGTACCCCCACTGTACAAGTACTTCAATTAACAGATGAACACTAATTTGGGTAAAACTTCCAAGTACGGAATGGATTTTGCGCCAAGAATTGTTTGCATAAAACCGCTACAAGTTATGGCGGATTTTTATTATAGCATTTTTTTAAAGATAATCTTGTGTTCCTATTCACTTCAATGCATTATTACTTGTTTTTTTAACGATGTAAATGTTTAAATAAGATCAGGCATAAATTATAACGAGTGTTTCGATTCATCCCTTTCTGCTGGGCGGGGTGAATCGGAACAACATGAATAAAATCAAAATAAATGTATGTAACGTTTTTTCCAACATTTTTGTGTTTGATTATCATAGAAGAAGGTATGACCCAAGTTACAAAGTCAAAAATTAGTTCGTTAACGATATTATTACTTTGAAAGTTGAAAAGGTTTCCGACTTTCCCCGTTTTAATTTATTCAGCAGATTATTTTAATCGTTAAAAATGTTGCTTATGTTTTCATAATTATTACAATTGCGAAAGTATGTAGTTCTTGTTTTACGTATTAAAATAGCTGGGAGATTCATTTATATACACAGATGTTTTAACATTTCTATACATTGCAGGAAAAAACTTTAGGCTTGATTTGAAAAAGAATCCCATCATCAATGCGTCTATTTTGGGTAAATTTAAACTGTCTGCCTTTACAAAACTGTCATACATTTTTCCAATAAAGCTTCTTTAAATAAATATTTACTAAAATTCACCTTCAATGGTCATAATTAATCATAAAGTAGGAAGAAAGACGAACCAAGCTTAAAAATAAACGTATGAAGTTGTTTGTTCACAAACTTCCACTCCACAATAGTGACGCCACATTCTGGGAGGAGCTTAAGCGATCGTTTCTGGTCACATGACGAAGCGATCAGAAAACGATTTTTAGAATTCGATTTATAAAAATGTGATCAATTATTTCGAGTGGAAAATGCTTGCATTATTATTACTTCGTTAAATATTATGTATATGCCGCATTTGGTAATTATTTGTTGATGGTGTCAAATACCCTATTGTCCCTTCTCTGTGAAATTTCCTGACAGAAACGAAATCTGCCCACATTCAAACTCCGCCAAAACACCGATGGAATGAGTACTTCTCCCCCGCATTTTTCTCTAATATCATAGCTTCTATCTGCATTATTTACGTTGATATACGATGGACATTTTGCTGAAGGTTACGATGATAAAATGGCCGTTTTCCCTCGATTATGCGGTTTAATTATGGCTATTAAGCCGTTTTAATAGTAGCTATTGCGAAATTTATGTCTTTGCGTAGACGTCATTCGCCTAGGTTTCCGGTGATGTGATAGCCGCTATGCCCTGATTAGTGTCTGTGTGAAGATCGGCTTTGCCGTTTGATTTGAATAGATGCAGAATGACTAAGATTTTAATTTAATTTTGTGCAAGAAATTAGTCCCGATTGCCCAAATTTACTGTATAATCTTATTTAAAATTGTAATTTTAACTGCTATTCCTATGTAAAATAAAGTATTTTATCGTAAAAAACAATTTTACATTTTAACTAGAGCTATTAATAATAGTTAAAAAGTTAAACCATTTTTTATATGATTGTTTAAAATTGACTTGTTCAACTGTGGAAATTTGAATTTTTGCTTGGGTACTGTACTATGGTCAGTTACATGCAGAACCTCCCTCCCTTAATACTTAGCAACAGAAATGTTACTGACAAGCAATTGTTTTCAAAGATAAAGCTAGTGCCAGAGGAAACTGGAAGAAAAAACTGCAAAAGTTGCCGAATTGCAGAGAAATGTTCATCGGAAAAAAAAAAAAAATCCTAGGTCTTAAACAATCCTTCCACATCTGAATCTTATACCCAAAAAGAAGCTGCTTGTTCCAATATGGCTGATGTTTAGCACAAACTATTAAACTGTACACCTGGTAACTTTCCCTGTGCTTTTTGTCTGCTTAGATTTAGACCTTCATATTTATGACTTGGTAAACTATCTTGTACCTTTTTTTCTCACTCTCTAGAAAGAGTCTTTAAAAAATCTTCTCTTCCTTTTTCCAATATAACAATCCAATTCTTATATGATAAGCCATTTCTTAATGTCATAAAAATTTTCTCATTTCTAAAATTAGCTCATCACACTACTAAGTGAGGTATACTTAGGAAAATACGGTAATAATTGGTCGCAAGCGGAGCCCTTGAAAGTTTTTTTACGAGCCTTAAAATTTTTGAAATATGCTTGAATTTTTATGACAAATTTTGCTGGACACCCTGTTATTATAATTTCTGAATGTGTATGAAAACATTTAAATCAAGTTAAATTTTCCAGCTATGATTAACACATGAACACAGTTGTCTTTATTTAATTATTGTGTGCGTGTCAATCACAATGAGACATGGGTGTTGTAGAGTTAATAATTGAAATCAATCTTATATACAAAATTTTACTAAGATTTGTATTGAATTTTGTGCGTTATATGTTTTTGCGTATTATGCTTTTTCGTGAGGACGTCAAAGTTGGACTTTTAAATATCTCCCTTTACCATTCAGATACAAATTCGAATCCGACTTATGGCAACGTATCTCGACTCTTATTACATGATGGTTTTTTATCGAACTAGATTTTTTTCCTATATTTGTATAATAGTGAACGAGCTAGGTGGCAAATACGAGTAGCGCCTGATTCCTATATATGATTATCCCTGGTAAATGTATCCAAGCAAAATATTTCTGGTCCAAGGCAAAATATTTCTCTTCAACTCTCTACAATTACTTGTAGTTGCAACGTTAGGGTGCTAAAGAGTGCCACGAGGGGAATGCATTGGGGTGAAATTTGAAAATTAACACGGTACCGTGGTCGGAGATTACTGTAATATCATAGGGCTGAAAGGTGCCATCTGCCCTTTTTGCTCCCAGTGAATTCCTCCACCGTTGCTTTTGAAACGCACAATACAGTGGTGGAAATTGATTTATGAACTAACACTATTTTCGCCAGATATCACTTAGTATTAAATGCTATTGATTCGAATTTTGTACGTTGTATATTCAGAGCATAATAAAGGATTTGCACACATAAAAATTAAAAAAAGTTATAGTAAATAGTTTATATCTATTTTTCGTTTTTAAGCAACTCAAATGGTGGAAATTGATTTATGAACTCGAATCTATTTTGAACTCAGGTACCAAATATTTTAACTAGTTCTTCATTTGAACATCAGGGGGAGCTTACTATCAATGTTTATAAATAAGATCAACGCCTACTTCGTTGAAATTTATCTGTTTTAGTCACGTTTTACGAAATGGGTAAGCGTGCGGGACTGTCTGAAGGCGAAAAGGTAAAAATTGACATTTATATACTACTAGCTAAATACCCGTGCTTCGCTACGAAATTTTAACATGTGCAATATTTTAGCTAGCTGTGAGGCCTCGCATTGCGGAAATATGTCATTCGTGTATAAAACCCAGTTTTTGCCACTTCGCTCGCAAGAAGGTTCATCGCTACGCAAAATCGAGCTCGCTTCGTTCGCTGAAAAGTTCATGGACACATAAACACAGGCTTATTTCACTCGTTAAAAGGTTTATTGCTATGCAAGCATAAGCTCGCTTCACTCACTAAAATCTAATTGCTACGTAAAGACTTAATATTGGAAGCCTCTTCTTTGCCAAGAAAAAAAAAAATTCCCCTTTAATCAGGGATGCCAGTTTTCCTCCTTTTGGAGGATTTCCTCCTTTTTGGTTTTTTATGTAACATTTTCCTCCTCTTTGTCCCTGTCTTGAGTTGAGGATCCCCACTTTTCTGATCTGAACCAGTTTTTGCTGCAAAAAGTATACTTTTCCTCATGTCTAAACAAAAGATTTTCCCTCTTGGCTCCCCTTTCCTCCCAGATTACTTCACTAACTCCTAATATTTGTAATGTAATTATTATATAGTATGGTAAATTTCTTTGTATCTTTAAAATTATTGAATCATCCTTCCTGCATTTTCTTTTGTTGAATTTTTGTGTATTCCATCCGCGAGCTTTTTTAACGAATTTTTGAATTTCCTCCTTTTTGCTCTCTGATCACTCTCATCCCTGTTTAATACAATAATACAACACCCCTTTAAGATTATTTTAACACGTCTTTGTGGAAAGCAAAATTAGAGGCTAAAACTACTTATGTTGAAACTTTCAGAGATCTAGGCCTATTCGAAGTCGCTTTTTGTGGAAAAAATTAATTGAAAAACAAAAACATTCTTTTTGTCTGTTCAATTAGAAGAACAAAACTACTTGTGTTGAAAATTTCAGAAATGTAGCCCAATTACAAATCATTTTGTAAAATATTTGTTAATTAATTAAAAAAAAAATTATGTTTTTCAAAAATCCAATTAGAAGGCCACAACTATTTTTGTTGAAAATTTCAATGCCGTAGCCTTATTTGAAATCGTTTTGTAATATATAAATTAATTAATTAAAAAAGAACAAAATAAAAATTTAAAATTCTGTTATTTTAAAGTCCAATTAAAAAGTCAAAACTACTTATGTTGAAAATTTCAGATCTGTAGCCTTATTAGATATCGTTTTGTAACATATTTATTAATTAATTAAAAAAATTAATTAAAAAAGAACTAATTAAAATTTTAACGTTATGTTTGTGATGTATACAATTAGAAGGCCAAAACTACTTATGTTGAAAATTTCAGAGCCGTAGCCCTATTAGTAGTCGTTTTGTAAAATGTTTATTAATTAATAAAAAAAATTAATTAAAAAATAACAAAATAAAAATTTAAAATTCTGTTTTTTAAAATTCTAATTAAAAGACCAAAACTACTTATGTTGAAAATTTCAGAGCTGTAGCCCTATTAGTAGTCGTTTTGTAACATATTGTTGCATTGTACGGGTTCGAAAGATTTGACGCCAAAGCAGATCAAAACTTGCAGAAATTTATTCCAAATTAACTCTTCACAGTTCTCTTACAGCTCCAGAACTTCTCGTTCTAGTAGACACAATACAGCTCTTTTCACCTCAATAGAGCACAAAACAGCAGTTAAAAACTTGACAACAACTGCTAAATCACTGCAAAAGACAATGCAATATAGTTCGCTCAGTATCTCCAGTCAACTAATTCAGTGACTCAAAATTCAGGAACTTACTCAAGTCAGGAATACAGCTCTCACAATGAACGTCGAGAGACAACTAACTCCGTGACTCAAAAACAGTCAACAACTAACTCTACTCACGGCCGTCCTTGTATAGGAGTGGGGGAACTTTCGTGAATATTCCAGAGATAGACATTTGGAGAACTTTCCAGACTGTAGTCGAAAAGTCCTTATACATGTACATGGGATACATGTACCCATACATGTTCGAAAATGTCGCCAAGTTTGGCGAAATTTGGCGACAAAAATTAATCGCCAAAACCGTCGCCAACTTGGCTCTATCTCGCCAATTTGGCGAGATTCCCATTACCATAATGTTAAATGCCCTGCCCCTTGAAACTCGCTTCCCAGAGTTACCTCTGTAAAACTCGTTATCAAGCATTGAGAGATTCATTGCTGGGAAACAAACCATTGCATTGCCTTATGCGAAATGTACAGAAATTTATCTATTTACAAAATTAGCACTACGAAATATTTACAAATATACAAAAATTCGTAACAATATTTATTAATTAATTAAAAAAATTAATTAAAAAATAACTAATTAAAATTTTAACATTATGTTTGTGATGTATAAAATTAGAAGGCCAAAACTACTTATGCTGAAAATTTCAGAGATCTACTCCAATTTTAAATAGGTTTCTCTAGATCGACAGAGCCACAGACAGACAGACAGACAGACACACAGCTTGTTTTATTATTATAGATTAATTTAAAAAAAAATAAAAAATTATGTTTTTCAAAAATCCAATTAGAAGGCCACAACTATTTATGTTGAAAATTTCAATGCCGTAGCCCTATTTGAAATCGTTTTGTAATATATAAATTAATTAATTAAAAAAATTAATTAAAAAAGAACAAAATAAAAATTTAAAATTCTGCTATTTTAAAGTCCAATTAAAAAGTCAAAACTACTTATGTTGAAAATTTCAGATCTGTAGCCTTATTAGATATTGTTTTGTAACATATTAATTAATTAAAAAAATATATTAAAAAATAACTAATTAAAATTTTAACATTATGTTTGTGATGTATGAAATTAGAAGGCCAAAACTACTTATGCTGAAAATTTCAGAGTTCTACTCCAATTTTAAGTAGGTTTCTATAAATCCACAGAGCCACAGACAGACAGACACACAGCTTGTTTTATTATTATAGATGTAACAAATTTGTAAGAGGAATCAGCAAATTAATTAAAAGAACAATAAATGTAATATATAAATATTTGAAGAACCTTTCTGATTACGGCAAAAACTTCGATAAGAAAGGTAACCCTCGTTTAAGCACGAGGGACAAAAGCAGGATTGTTCGACTTTCGTCCCAAAAAGGTTACAATTCAAGGCGAATTTGTAATAGACTGAGTGGCGATTGCAATTTTTGGACCCCATCGAACATCATTCTGATTTTTTTTTATAGAAATTGGAGAAAAGTGAGTAGATTACGAATCCACTGGTGTGCCGTGGCAAAAATGGCCGAAACTGGTCAAAAATCGACTTTTAATAAGTTGAACTAAATCCAATTGCCAAATGAGCCATAACTTGCCAAATAATGAGCATTTTTTTTTATTTGGTAACCCTCACTCTTTAATTATCAATTAAGAAGGTTGCAGACGATTAAGATATCTGGCGACGGTCTACTTGCATCTATTAAAAGGGAGCCAAGTTGGCAATAAACATTACGTCACGGATGACGTAACTGATGTCGCCAATTTGGCTTACTTTTAAAAGATACACATTTTCCAAGCCAAAGATCAAAAATCGTTTGCGCTTTTTCTCATTGAAAATCAAAATGCAGGGTTGCCAGACTAAAAAGTTTGCTCTCTTTTTGGCAAGTTATGACATATTTGGCAATCGGATTTTAGTTCAACTCATTCCAAGTCGATTTTTGATCAGTTTCGGCCATTTTTACCACGGCAGACCAGTGGATTCCTAATCCACTCACTTTTCTCCATTCTCTATAAAAAATTCAGAATGATGTTCGATGAGGTCCATAAATTGCAATCGTCTCTCGGACTATAATGAAACATCACTTCCTGTAATTCCCAGAAGAGTAAGACAGATATTGAAATTGTCGTCTATCTTGAAATGGTCCAAAATGAAGGCTGGTTCGAAGTTGACTCTGCACCACAAGAACATGCGATTAAAATATTGTGATAACTAGATGGAAATGGGGGGGGGGGGGATGGAAAAAAATTATATTTTCTGATGAAAAAAAGTTAAGTTTGGACGGACCTGATGGTTTAAACTATTATTGGAGGGATCTTCGTAAGGAACCAATTTCTGTCTTTAGCAGAAATTTTGGTGGTGAAAGTTTGATGGTTTGGGCAGCGATATCTTATGATGGAAAAAGCGAGATTGTGTTTCTGAAGGGTCGACAAACAGATTACAGATAAGTTCTAGAAAATTCTTTGCTTCTCTTTGCATGGAAAAACTTTGCCTTTGATTACATTTTTATGCAGGATAATGCAAGTATCTACACCTCAAACGAAATGAAAGATTGGTTTGATGAACGGAGTGTTGTTCTTTTAGATCATCCTTCCAATAGCCCTGATTTAAACCCCATGGAAAATGTCTGGGGTCAATTGGTTCGAATGATTTACTCAAATGGAAAGCAGTATGCATCAGTTACAGAATTGAAGGACTCAATCATTAAAAACTGGAAATTACTTGACCAAAAATTGATCCAAAGTCTCGTGTTATCTATGAAAAACAGAATCAAGGAAGTATTAATGAAAAAAGGAGGCTTTACTAATTATTAATTGCGATTGAATGTAAAAGTTCATAAATCAATTTCCTTATGTTGAAACTAAAATATCTACAAAAGAAATTATTTATGAATTTATATAAAAATTTATTTATGTGTATAGTTTATTATACAAAGCCTGTATATTGTATGAAATTTAAATCGATAAATATTAATTTAATAAAGAAATATTTAAAAAAAACTGTCGGTTCATAAATCAATTTCCACCACTGTAGTACTGCCCTATAGAACGCTTCTTTATTTTTTGTTGCAGCTTCCGATATGTGCCCTGTGGGTCAGTTCAGATGTGCAGTCACAGGACTTTGTCTGCCAGTCGGGTGGCTCTGCGACGGCGAAGTGGACTGCTCGGTCGGAGACACCAATGACACCACAGACGAGGACATTGCAACTTGTGAGTACTCTGTGTGTTTCTCCCTTTTTGACGGGGCTAAGTGCACATTACTCGATAGGTGTATCAACAATTTTTACTTTTCTGACTCATCATTAGATGTAGAAAGTATTTTAATCATCATCAGTCGTAGAAAGTATTTTAATCATTATCATCAGGTGTAGAAAGTATTTTAATCATCTAAAGAAAAGAAAACGATGATTTTTGTTTTACATATGTCGTCTCAATATGATGCGCTTGATTACAAAAAAAAAAAAAAAAAAAAAAAAAAAAAATGCAAAGATTCAATGTTGGTCCTCCTGCAGCGCTAGGAATTACACCTTCCATATGTCGGAATATACTGAATCGAAAAAGAAAGGTGTCTGAGATTACTCAATTGGTGTATCAACAATTTTTACTTTTCTGACTCATCATTAGGTGTAGAAAGTATTTTAATCATCGTCAGGTGTAGAAAGTATTTTAATCATCTAAAGAAAAGAAAAAAAAGCGACGATTTTTGTTTTACATATGTGTTTCAACATGTTGCGCTTGATTACAAAAGATGTAAAGATTTAATGTTTGTCCGCCTGCAGCGCTAGGAATTATGTCTTCCATATGTCGGAATATACTGAAGCGAAAAAGGAAGGTATCTGAGAAGAAAAGGCGAATTAGGAAAGAGATTCTAATGAAAATTCAGGAAGATGAGAAAAAATTCTGGAAGTTCAACAATTGAGATTTTCGTTGGTTGTATCGTAACAGGGGAAGAAATGTTGCTGGAACAACGATTGGGGAGCAGATGATTTTACTCATTTGGCGCCAAATACTTCCTTCTTTTAAAAGCCGTGGAAATACATTTTGGTCTACTGTGAATTAAATAAATGAATAATAACCTTGCCAACTTGCTTCAGTTTTAAAAGGAGCAAGCATTTAGTTCCAAATGAGAGGTTTACCAGACAGAAAATGATACTCATTATTTGTCTCGCTTATATTTTTTGTTTATATTGTGTAGTATCTTTAAATTAGTTTTACGAGTTAACAATTAACTTCCAGTTGCAATTTCGTGCATCTTCGGTTTTGCTACGAAAGCTTGCTGACGAAATTATTCGAAATTTCGTTATTAAATTTTTGGGCTACACGAGAGGTCATATTGTAGCGAAACAGGCAGTGTTCGGCAATCTTTTTTCGGGGCATTATAGCCCTCGTGTTGCTGACGGCTCCAGATAATCTGAAACCAACCAACCAACCTATTATATATATATAGCAGGGCTGCCACAGGCGACTAAAAAGGCTACTAAAGCGACTATTTTTGTAACCAGGCGACTATGGCAACTATTTCAATGAAAAAAGGGCCCAAAACGACTATTTTGAACAAAACCTTCAACTATTTTTGTGCTCATGCGACTATTTTTTTAGAAATTGTATACCGTCCGATAGTAGGACGGAAAAAAAAAAAAAAAAAAAAAAAATCACGACTAAGGTACTAACTCAAAATGGTGATTTTTTTTTAAAGGTGTGCGGGAGAACGAACACTACCAAACATTTTTCGCGGGTAGAGTGGTCACTTTGTTAGTCCGACGATAGTAACCTCACGCAAGATTGTTGTTTTTGACAGTAACCGCGGTCATTTTCACCTACCTGTTGGGTTCCAATGTTTTATCTTTCGCCGTGCAAGGCAACAGCATACACAATTATATTCCCAAATATCAAATTATTTCGCTTTATTTACTCTAAACAAAAATGAATTTGTGGAATTTGCCTTGAACTTCGAAAGAAAGTGCCATCAGTATGAACAGTATTTATGTTATTAGACGTTATGTCGGAGAATTGTGCCGGTGTGATGAACGATTTCGCCGTGTAGGTCAATCGATGTAGAATGATTAGAATTTCAATGTTGTAGCTAAATTTGTAAATAAAATAATTTAAATTTGTAAGCAATTTATTTAATTACTTTTAATGTAGCTTAAACAGGGTGGCGACAGAACCAGAAATTCAAGGAAATGTCAAAGAATTTCGTAAAATTACTCTTTAATCAGGGAATTTTGAAAATTTCGAGTTTCCCTTCTCGCGTACCCCGTATGGGTGCGGACATCTATCCCGACTCGCGTCACACGATATATATGTAGTTATTATAGTTGGTCGATTTGGGTGTACGAAGTTTCCGAACTTTTTCTACTCAGCAGCTAAATCAAACCGACCGATCCCCCCTCCTCAGCCCACAACCACCCACATGTTCTTTTTTTTTTACTTTCTGAAAATATTGTTATGCTTAGAACAATTATTTACACATTATATGTTAGATTTTTGGTTATCCTATAACTTCGCGTCCGCCGGCATCTTATTGTTAAAAAAATCTCCAAACTTCAATCTGTCTGCATCCTTTACAGACATGATTATTTTTCTACTTGCCTTGCGTTTTTTGTCAACATTATATATTAGAACCCTAATTATTTACGTATTATTTATGTTAGATTTTTCGTAATCCTATTATTTAGAAGCACGACCACCAGTAGATTTATTGTTTAAAAAATTCCTCCAATTTAAATCTGACTGCATCCTTTATAGATGTTATTATTTTTCTTCTTGTCTTGCGTTTTTTGTCAATAGAATATATTGGAATCCTAAATTCCTTAATATTTCAAATTGATTCCATCATATTTTTTAGTTTTTGTTAATCCTTTACAGCACTGTGTTATTATATAGATGTGCAACAAATCTGTAGGCATTCATAAGCAAAATGGGTTAAATAGTGTACTTGATTTTTTGATTTTTTTTTTTGTACTTCAATTTTGACATTATATCTAACGTAATTAACTGAAAGTGGTATGTATTTTTGGTTTATACGTTTAATATAAATCAAACAAAAAAATTTAAGTATCCTTCTCCCCCTCCAAAAAATAATTAAAAAAAATCTGAATGCTCTACAGCATACATTCAGGCAAAAGGTAATGGAATTCTTAAAAAAAATCCTTGCATTTTCCCCCCCTGCCAAATGCTGTGCTTGTCATGTTTTATGAAAACGATTTTTTGCCTCATTTAATATGTACTTTTGTGGTTTAAGATAGTATTTTTGTTGCATACAATTTTATTTCTATATATATATGAGTAATTTTTATAAGAAGCTGTTAATTTCAAGACTTTCTTTCATGCATTATGTGCTATTTATCTTTCCTCAACTACAAAATCCGAAATTTCTCATGAAATATATGTACCTAGTGAAATTTGTGACTGAATAGCAAAATGCTGATTATTTAAATTTCATGCTCATGCATGCCCAAGTTTAGTAAATATTTATACAGCCTATGACATATATTAAAGAAAATAACATTTTATTTTTAATTAAAAAGAAAAATATTGTACTAGTTTTGCTTTTCCTTGAAGTTAGCAAGCATAGGTGTAGTTTATAAATTGGTTTATGTGAATTTTGTATTTTTTTATTAATGTTTACCATTCATTCTTTTTCATGCTCTAAAGATGTTTATTTTGATTTTTAGCCTAAATTTATATTTTGTTGCAATTATACGTTGATAAGTAAATGTAATTCCAAATAGTCATATGTATATATTTTTTAATTGGCCATTATTTTTTTTTTTTAAATGATAACATCGACAGAGATGCACATCAGGGAATTTTCTGGAAATCAGGGAAATGTCAGGGAATTTTGTTTCGTAAATTCTGTAACCATTCTGTTAAAAGTTTAAAAACTGCCCTTAATGAAATTTGATTGTGATTGTCACTATTTAGTAAAATTGTTCAACATGATGCCTGTTTTCCTAAAACAGTTGTTTGACTTTGGAAGTTAAAAAAAAAATTCTTGTTTTGCCAATCGATTTTTACCTTTTTTTTCTCTCCCCCCCCCCCCCCATCTCCCCCCCGGGAGTAAGGTTGAGTTGCCTACTTCCATCGCAGTATATAAATATGATAGCGCCTCCCCCAAGACACATGCCTTTTACCGTATGGGATGTAATGTTTTAGACACTTTAAACACTATTTTGAATCGAATGAGGAGTGTTTCTGGGTTTTCGTGTTTTATGTAAATCTACTGTTTTATTCCGATCTTATTAAAAGTTATGATAAGTGAGGCTACTATTTTCAACGTCTGAGACTACTATTTTCAATGTGTGAGACTACTATTTTGGCTACTGTTTTTAACATCTGAGGCTATTAAAGCAACTATTTTCAAAGCTTACAGTCAGTGGCAGCCCTGATAATATAGTTATAGATAAGTTGAGAGGTGATTTCCATGAACCGAGAACGCGTCCATCCACATCTTCGGCGGATAACATACTGAATAGTAAGCTACATATTCCCGATGTGGGAGAAAGAAAACTGGATTGTATAATTTATTCTGATACTTGCATTCGACTATCTTTTGGAAAAAGAAAGTGTAGAATTCACAGAAAAATGAAGTATGATAGGGTATTTGAATTTTTTATTTGAACATAAAATTTCTGCATAACTATGAATTTTTGAATCACAATTAACATAACTATCACCTTTATAAAATCAATGTTTAATCAATCAAACACAAAGTTTTTTCCGCTTTTCACCTCCCTGCATGTTAAGTCTTCAGCAGCTTTACGTACTGTATTATCAGACGATCAGAAAAGAAAGGGGGGAGGGGGGGAAATAATAATAATAATTATAAACATCATTTGCTGATTGGATTCGACGACACACAAATTCACTGATGATACTAATCAGGTGGTTTTGTTTTCTTAAAACTTAAAATATGACGGAAGAAAATTATATTTTTAATATTTTTATTTTTTAAAATTAATTTAATATTTATTTTCTTAAGGGGCAGGAATTACGCCGTTGTGCGTTTTCTATCCTGCTTATACTCTTTAAATTACAAAAAAAGAAAGAAAGAAGCAAAAAAAAAAAAAAAAAAATAGTAGATTTAAACTAAAGTTATCTCTGGTAACTACCGACACAATGCGGATCCGCACGAAGATTCAAAGTTGTGGGCTGCGCTCGCATCGTGTGAAATGGTCCATTCAAAATGCACTGGTGAAACTTCTTGCGGGCCCGCGTCCGCATCGTGTGAAAGAGATCTAAGTGTGCTTTTTTTTCTCCTTGTTAACTCGTAGGTTCCATCGGCACGTTTTTGAAATTTTCTTGGCTTCCAAACCTTTGATAAATGGGCATTAGTAAAAATGCTAAATAAAGGTTTTAAAATATGACTTTAAGATTTGCCGATATTGATATTATCTTGTCAATTCAACGTGTATTCCTCTAACGATGTCGGATCTCTGTCTTTATGGAGCAAGTGTTTATTTATTCAAAAGATAATAGCAGTAAGAATATATTGGCAAGGAAAATTTTTTAGATTCATTATTACTGATAAAGGGTCAAATTTTAGATTCATTACTGATAAAGGGATAAATTTCAAAGAAAATTACTAGCTTCCTTAAAGTTCCAAGAATAAAGTTGTCTCATTTTATAGATAGCGATTATCACACGACAACGAATTATCGGACTTTTGGAAACTGTTCGACAAGGTTTTTTTTTTTTTTTAAAAAACATTTTTGAATGATGAGTCATGTTTTTATGAGATTTTTTTTTAGTTACGATATTTTAAAAGAGTAAACAAATTAGCTTTACTCCCTGTTCTCTTACATTCACCAATAACCAAGTTACCCTTTCATGTTAATCTGAGAATTTCAAGATTGTTAGACCACTTACTGCTGCTCTAAGCAAGAATACGCTTTTTCCTCTTTTCGTCATATGACTGCTTCCAATAGGTCTATTATGTAGTGGTGGAAATTGAATTATGAACTAACACGTTTTTTTACAAGAACTTTCTTATTATTTATTACAATTCATTCAAAATCTATACTTCATACATTCTATGTATTATATTTATGCATTATTAAATAAAACACACACATTCCACATTTTAATTTATAAATTTGTGACTTTGTTTGAAGTAATATTATGAAGTATTAACAGTATGAAGTACATTAGATAGTAATTATCTTATAAAGCACTACGAACATGCACTGTTGTCGCAAAAAAATTATACCCAGAAAGTAATTAGCATTAATCACAATTTTCATGAGGGCAAAGAGCGTTAATGTCTGAACCAACATTTTTGTATATTTGAAATTTTGTAAATCTCTTTTCGAAATCAATGAACTTATAAAAAGATCTGTGGTTGCCCTGTGGGAGATTATCGAACTGTGGGAGCAATGAATGTTAACTTTAATAAATATTTTAAAAAGTTCCAATTTAAACCCATTTTTTTTACTGTGTAGTGTTTCATGCTGTAATGGAATGTATTATGTAAACATTAAAAGACAGGAAGTGTTCTAAAAAATTACTAATTAAAGCATTTAATCAACTGATCTGTAGGTTACAGATATTGGACATTATTGTCCTGTAGGTTACACAATTTCGGAAATAGTTGTCCTGTAAGTAATTGTTTTGACTCTTCTATAAATAAGTTTTTGTTTACTATTTTACAGATGGATTAATTTCTTTTAGCAAGGGATTAAGAATATATAAAATTGATACTCCACTTATTTATCTGATAAATAGAAAACTGTTTTAATTTACATAATAACAGAACATTTTTCTTCATACGTACTAGTATTTTTAAAATTTTAAATCATCTTTAATTTGTTTAATAATTTTAATATATGCACTGCAAATTGCATGTCTATCTGCTCACAATTTTTACTATCGTCTTTATGTGTTAAAAATCTCAATTTACTATAACCCTTTACAAATATAATGTATAAATTAAGGAAAAAAAAAAAAAAAAAAAAAAAAAAAAAAAAAAAACCTCTTTGCTGGATAGCGAAATCTATTTGAATTAATATCTTCTTGAGGAGTAAAAAAATTACATTTCCTTTGATTATCCGCGTTTTGAAGGTTACGCGTTTTTGATATCGTTGTTAATTTTTATTATTTGCAAATATTGTTACAACAAAGAAAATGCTTGAAAACAATAAAAACATTTGAGATTTCCTTTTAAAAATAGTAATATTTTAATAATAATAGTAATAGTAATAATAATATTTTTAAACATAAATTTAAGTCATACATTTAGTACATAATGTACAATATTTTCGTAACTTTTGTAAATGCCACCATTTTGTTCCGATCGTACACATAGTTGGACATGCTTTTAGTCATGATTTTAACATTTTACAGCCTACATATAATTTTTCTGCAAAAAACACTTGATTAACAAAAGTAACATTATAATTAATACTTTTTTCAAGTTTTAAGACATAAGACTTTAAGCAACAATATCTTTATTAAGAAGATTATCGGCGTTTCGATCGTTATGCGTTTTTAACATTGCGGTTTAACAAATAATAAAAGTGTATTTACATGCAAGAAATTGCACAAAAAGACACAAAAGCACTTGGAAACATTAAAAAAAAGACGACAAATACATGAGAAATTTAAAAATTAAATTACAATTCAAAATTTAAAAGACAAATGAGTTTGAAGTACTTACTTAATATATTTCGTATTCAAATACAGCTTTGTTTCGATCGTTACTTTCAGACATAACGAAACGCGGAATATTTCTTTCTAGAACAATCCTTCCACCTCACAAAATTATTTAACCAGTTTTGTTACCTATTGTCCTAAATTAAAAGTACTCATCTCTTTCCTTAATTCATTCATTATTTTTCTTTTAAAATTCCTCGAAACAAGTTATAACCCTTTTCTTAGTAACTCTGAATAAGTTAATAATTTAGATGTCAAAAATGAACCAGTTTTTAGTAAGAAAATAATCTTTTAAAATATTTACAATACCTTTTGTAAATAAAATATACCAATTCTTGTCTCTAAGCAGAATTAAAAACTCAGTGAGCAAATTTAAGTTATTGTAGTTAAATATTTTGGCTGTCGGAGCTAAAAATTAAGAAGTGTGTCAAGCTCCCACCTTTTGAAAATTACCCATGTTCAAGTATAAGAAAGAGCTTGGTAATTATAGATTTTTTAAATGAAATAGGTACTCTACGTTTAATTTAGTGAGATAAAAGAATTATTCAACTTGGGTCAAAAAGTGAACATAACTCAAACAAAACAGATTCAATTTTAAATCTGCTAAGAACTTGAAATTGTCGATTATTGATGTTGTTTCGAAGTTAATTTTCCATCATAAGAATTGTTGTTGAAGTATTGTAAATAAGTTCGTGAAAGCAGCTTAGAAATGGAGGTAATTTATATTTTCTGATGAAAAATAAATTTGGACGATCCAGATGGTTTGCATTTATTATTGGAGGGATCTATGGAAAGAAACCGAATCAATTTTCAGTAGAAGAAGTTTTGATGGAGAAAGTTTGATAGTTTAAAAAGCGATTTCATATGATGGAAAAAGAAAAATTGTGTTTTTACAAGGTCGCCAGAACTCATTAGAGTACAGATTACTTTTAAAAAGATCTCTTTTTCCATTTGCATGGTAAAATTATGGGTTGGATTTCATCTCTATGCAGAACAGTAAAACTATTCATACCTCAATTGAAATGTTAATTTGAAAAAAAGTTTGTTAACAGTACGGATTTGAATCCTACTGGTATTGCTTGTTGACAACTTGTTCGATTGATTTATAAAGAAAGAAAAGCAGTACGATTCCACCGCAGAATTGAAAACTTCTGTCACTAGTAATTAATTCTTCAAAAGTGTTTTCAGAGACTTAATCTATCAATAAAAAGCGGAATTAAATAAGTCTTGATAAAAATAAAATTAAAAAATAACTGCTTTACTAATTATTATTTTTTAATTATATGTTATAAAACCCGATTTCCAAGTTTGGGAATGAAAACGGTAAACTTCTTTTTTTGTTATTTAACATATATTAATGTATTATTATGTATAAATAATTTATTATACATAATATAATATGCATGATGTATAAAATTTGAGTGTTGAAATTTTTGAGTCTGAAAATGTTGAGTCGGAACAACAAAGAAGTTCTTGTAAAAAAACTGTCGTTCATAAATCAATTTAAAACACTGTATCACTATTTATTGTATCAACAAAGCTAGAAAGTGGTGTGAGCATTCATTGGTATCCTATCCTATTAGAGAAGCCAATGTTAATCTCTAGTTCTCTACTTTCGAAAATAATTAAATTTGAAAATTACTGCCCCTTTAGTTAGGATGACTACATGGTTGTCAGGGCCGGTCTAAAAGGCGTGTGCGACGTGTGCGATCGCACATGTGCGATTTTGAGAGGAGCACCGAAATGAGAAAAAAACATTGAAAAAAAAAAAAAATAAGGGGAAAAAAAAAATTAAAAAATAAGGGTGTGGAACATCTTCAATTTGGGGATAATTCTTACATGGGCGGAAAAGAACCCCTCAAAATGGCGAATTTGGCGATATACTTTTAGATAATTCTTACATCTCCCAAAAAACAACTAGACGTTGTAAAAAAAAAAGCCCACCAAATAAAATAATCAGTCAGAAAAAGTTTGTGAAATCTAATGTTTGTCGCTAAGTGGCCGCGTTTAGTTTTTTTGGAGTACTTGTACTCAATGAACTAAATTGGGATTATTAGGAGGAATCTCCATAAGCAATCAGAACTTGGCAGGCTAGAGTTATTTCAGATTAATTTCATTTCAGTACCTGTAGCTACGTTGCATCTATTGCACTGAATTGAGATTAATTTTATAAAAACTCTAGCCTGCCAAGTACTGATTGCTTATGGGGATTCCCTCTAATAGTCCCAATTTAGTTCATTGTGTACAAGTACTCCAAAAACACTAAACGCGGTCGCTTGGCGGCAAACATTAGATTTCACAACTTTTTCTGACTGATTGTTTTACTTGGCGGGCTTTTTTTACAACGTATAGTTGTTTTTTTGGGAGATATCAATTCTTTTTGTTTTCGTTTGTTATGTTCTAAATTAGTAAGATATAACCAATGAATATTTTAGAGTGAATAATCATATCGTCTAGCACTAGGGGGCTTCGCTCCCTGCTCGCTGACGCTCGCCAACTATGCTATGTTATCCCCTTGGCTCGCTTTCTCGCCTCAAAGTGAAGCATATAAAATATGCTCTAGCTTCAGCTGCATAATGCCATGAAACAGAAAACGTTTTGTTTTGTATATTGAGAACCAGAATACTTACCACGTCATTTTCCTATTGCTGTCGAGACGCGTTAAGCTGGGACAGTGTAGCAACGCAGTAGAAAGTTCTTGTTAAACAACAAAAATAAACAGTATCGTTCATATATTTAAAAAAAATCGGTTATTTCTTTGAACAATTAAAATTTATATGCTGGTTTTGTATGAAGGGCCAAAATATTTAAAGTTGCACATCGACTTTTCTTAACGAAGCAATATAAGTAATCATATGTTTGCATAATCTTTTTTGCGATACTAATAAAACAGTGAACGGTCAATTATCCGGCATTCAATCAACCGGAATTATTTGAAAATCAAATTTGGCGAGAAAATTAGCCCTATTTCGCCAAAAGTTTTTTTAAATTTCATATGAGATTTTGAAATTAAGTGGATGGTTTTATTCATTATTTTGATAGTTTTCAATTCGTAATAGCGGAATTCGCACTGATTAAAGATGAATAAAGGTTCGGATTTACTGCACAATGCTTCTTAGCGATTTTTTGAAAATTGGCGATTTATCGCTGAATACAACCCGGCGACTTGGTTTTCTGGCAACCGTAGCCACCGTTTGGATTTGGCAAAATTGCCAAAAAAAGTGGGGACTGTAAAGCATATTCTGAAAACCTCCAGAAAATGTTCCAGCCTATAATTTTTCCGAAAAGTGTGGTTTATCCGGAATTCTAATCCAAAAGAAATGTACTCATCGTGGATCTATTTATTCTTGCATCATCGTAACTACTAAATCAATACGTTTTAAATAAATAATTTATTTCTGTAGACTGTAATAAGAAAAACAAAATATAGCGAATCCAAGTTATTGCTGTTGCCAAATGTATTGGTAAATTTCCAAAGATTGACTGACTGGATTGCTGAATTTGGAAATTTGTGCATAAAGTACATTTAGAAGATTTGTGATTGAATGTTGGAAGTCATTGCTATTCTGCTCACAGAAATACAGCCGAATTTGGACGTTACGCAAGAGAATTATATAAATAGATACTACTCTTTATATTGAGAGTGACAATAAATATCATGATTAAGTATTGTTGAGAGATTTAGGTTTGCAATTCAAATCCTTTTAGTTTCATTTAAGAAGAAATCTTCCTTACCACAGCAAGAGAAAAATTTCATTATCAAAAATATGTATCTATTATAACTTGGTAGCAAAACATGCAATTATATACTAAAACATAAGTAATTATACAAAGTAAGTAAAACATGCAAACAAACTACTTGCTTTTATGCGAAATTGAGGATAACCAGCTTTTACATACGAATAAATATATAAAAAATTGCGTCTCAAAGCCACTTTCGCTTTAAGTTTAAACTATAAGACTTGTTATTATTTTAAGATAAATTCAGCAAGCTTTAGTGGTGGAGTGGTGAAGATATCAGACTAGTGATCAGAAGGTGCGAGGTTCAAATCCTACAAGACACCTAAGTAACTTATTTTAAACTGAAAGTGGTTTTCTAAGTAAAAAGTTGAAACTCGTGTTTTCAGAGCTTTGATAAGCATGCAATTTAATTGAAAAATAAGTAATTTTTTATGATTTTTCTAATTGAGTCGTTTTGATTGTTCATCTTAAAGTATTAAAGTCGCATCTTGAAAGTGAGCGAAAGGTGAATATCCAAAATCCATTGACCCGTTTTCTTCAGTCATTACCCGGGCTAAATTTCCCTACTACCGGGATCATTTCTGGGGGTATAGACCCTCTAACTCATTAGTTTATACAAAAGGCACTTCCTCTAATTAAGTTGAGAGGAATACGAAAAGAATGGTATGAATATATTAAAGCGTTTAAGCTGTAGGGCTGGCTAAAATTCTCAAGTTTAGGGATTATTTCGGGGGGGGGGGGTATAGACCCTCCTATTCATCAAATCATACAAAAGGCACTTCCTCTAATGAAGCTGAAAAGAATAAAAAAAGAATGGTGTAAAATCCTCAAATAGTTTTGGCTGTAGCCCTGGCTAAAGTTTTGGTCACAACCAGAAGAAGAATCAGAAGAAGAACAACAAAATTCCGGTGACTTCGGCGATTTTCAAAGGATTTTTTTTACCATGTTCCCTTGTTTAATTTTAACAATTATGTTGTGGTTTTTCGTCTACTCCCTCGGCGCAACACGATGAAAAAAAAAAAAAAAATGAAAAAAAAAAAAAAAAAAATAAATAAAGGTTCTAATTATAATGAAACTGAGCTGTGAGGGGTCGAAAACGGGCTTAAGCTCTGTCAACATAATATACACTTGCATGTTTGCCGCTTTGACATCGGACTTGGCGGCGGAACACTGCCACGTTCCTAGATTATTCTTCCTTGTAAGTGAAACAGGAGAGAGAAAAGGGAAAAACTGTCGCTGATGAACGGTGCTCAAGGGAAGAGAACTCTATGCTACAGATATTCGTTTTTCAACTTTTTATACCTTTATATGATTTTTACGGGAATTTCGAAGGTGGGGATGTTTAGAAAACGTTAAGAGGTATTTATTACCATTGTGATTTTGATCAAAATCGTTAGAGCCGTTTTTTACAATTATTAAAAAACATGACTTTTAGCATGTTTTTTTCCCCCATGTTTTTATTTTTTGTACATGCGCAGTTTTGACTTAAACTTTAATGACAGATCCACATGACCACCACTAACGTGTACACCAAATTTGAATATCGTAGTTCAATTCGTTTGGAAGTTATGTTGACAACGTTGTACACACAGATACATGTTTCCTATGCTACTTTTTGAAGTCAGGATGTTCGAAAACGCAAAGTGGAAAAAATCGATTTTTTTTATTTGACCGAAATCACTACTTTCATTACTCTGTGTTAACATATGGGTAATTGAAATTAATAGTATGATAAAAATGTAAATTTTTAAGCAATTTTGAATGCAAATTAGACATTCGAATACGTTAATAACTTAAGTTCAACAAATAGTGTTCTTTCAAAGTACAGTAAAGAGACTGGCTCCAAGCGCTCCGCTCCGTTGTTTTGTCAGAACTGAACAGTTATTGTAAACTTAGTTTCACCTTAACTTGGCAGTACTGATAATGCTACATTAGCCGAGCCATTGCCGTAGAAACCAAGGGTTGCGCTAATATTTCATTGTTATTAGATTATGATGCACTAATAAAAAATATTTTCGGCTGCTTAAGCTAAGAAGGTCCACTGCTAAGTGTTTAATGCAGATTATTTTAATCAATTTTCAGTAAAAAAAATTCTAGAAACTTTTTTTTCATGAATATTAAATGAAGTACAACTTTTGTTGTAGTTAAAAAAAATGTGTTATTTTCTACCTGCGAAAACTATAAATTGAGTAAAAGAATTTAGGAGTTTGCTCTTTACACAACAGAACAGAACGCTTATTGAAGATTGAAAAGGTCAGTTAAAAGAGTTAGTAATAGAAGAAGTCATTTTAAAAAATAAAAAAAATGAAAAAGTACTAAATACTTTACTTTAATATTTATTATGTATTATTATTTATTTGTTTTGGTTTTTAATTCCTTTTAGATGCCAACTTCATGTATTAAGTTCCATCACATTTCAGTTATAGAGCACCCACACCATATTTGGAGGGTTTTCTATACCCATTTTCATTGTAAGGGCCGCCAAAGCTCATTCTTGCTCTCACAGCATTTTGCTCTTAGGCAGGCTCTGATAGTGGTGTTTGAAGACGCAATAATTTCAGTGATGTTTAGTTTGTAATTTATTGATGTTAAATGAATGACACATGATACTCTTGATCAAAAATTATCTCTCTTTTTCACTTGGTAGTGTTGGTGTAAATGTGTGAAATTTTTCTAATTTCTTCATCATTTGTCGTTGGGTGAAATAGTTGCCTAGGTCTTTTGGAGCTCTCTTATAGAATAAATTATTTTAACATTAATTTGTCCCGAAATCTTTCAGAGAAAGTTGATTTTGCCAAGTTCATACTATTACGGCCAACTATAAGATCGGTTGTAATTGTTCAAAACGTCGATTAATATTTACTTTATTTGGTTGAGATATTTGATGAATATAAATGATTGGTGAATTCCACTTGATTTAACAATTGATTCATGAAAGTATTCAATCAATTGAGTTGTTGATTGAGGAACTCCACTGCTGATTAAACATTTATCCAGGGGGTGGATATAGGGTTCACCCTCTCACTCGAAATATTTTCTGTTAGATATATTATATATTCAACTATTATACATTAAACTACTTCGGCATATATTTTCGAACTTTAAAAAGAAAATGGGAACTGTCTAATTGGTTTCTTCCCCCCCCCCCAATTTTTTGTAGATGGTTAAAAATACCCCCTCCCCTCTTCGACCTTGTCTCCATCTTTTGATTGGTTTTAAACGTTCATTAAATGGTAGAGTCGGCTCGTTGTTACATCAAGTACAGCCAGGCTGCATCTAAATTATTATTTTAGAATTTACTAATTGCTAGTCTAATTTGATTATTTATTTTACTAATTTCCTTAAATGTAGATTAGAACAGCAAGTGAAGGTGGAATTTTTACTGTAACCATAAAATCCTTTGATAAATAGTAAACCTATAGCCCAATGCACAATTGTAGGTAAAATACCCGCTCAAATCAACTAAATCTGACGATCGTCGAGCGAGTACAGCCAGAGAGTGAAAGTTCCAAATAAGCTGCATCGTTGTCATGCGAACTAGTATGGAATCTCACCTCCAAGCTAAATGCATACGGCATTGTAACGACATGCAGCCCTTTACAAATTTTGCGATTTCGGCTGTAATTGTAATTTCGATGTACTGATTGGCTCGTGTGTGCGTGAATCGGGATGTGCGGGTGGGTAGAGAAACGAGCATACATTAGAATTTACTCCACCAAACAGAAATAGTTTCCGTGATAAGTTTACACACGTGTTTTCTTGTTACTTCTTAAGTTAATATTAAAACTTATTATTGAACATATTGAAACATGGAGCCCCGTTATCAGTAAGTTAAAGTGAGAAAGAAAATAGAAAAAAAAAAAAAAAAAAACTTATACCATTTTGTAAATATTAAAAGGAAGCATTGAGTTTGAGTAATTAAGATTAAAGAATTTCCATTCATGAATGATTGCGGCGAAGGGCAGGGGCAGTCACTGTTTCTGCAGTACTAACATTTTTGAACACGGGCCTCCTCTGTTAAATAGAATAAGTTGTTGATTAAGATGATTTGGTTGTTGAGTGAAGGATTTGGTTGTTTTTGAAGGGGTCCAATTGTTGGTTGAAATGGTCCACTTGTTGGTTGCCATGGACGATGGTTCAATTGTTGATTGATATACTTCAATAATTGATTGAGATGTTCCGATTGTTGATTGACATGGATCAGTTGTTAATTGATGTGGTTCAGTAGTTAATTGATATGGTTCAATTGGTGATTGGGAAGGTTCTTTGATTGAATGGGATGATTCAGTACTTGATAGGTATGATTCAATGGTTGACAGAAGCGGTTATCAATTGTTTACGCTTCAATGGTTTGAGATGATCCGATTATTGGTGGAGATGAAGCCTTTGTTGATTGAGATGTTTCGGTTATTTTTGAAGTGATTCAATTGATGTTTGGATAGTTAACTTGTTTATTGGATGGTTAACTTGTTGATTGATATGGTTTAGTGGTCGATTGGATTATTCAATTGTTTAATGAATGATTCAGTTGATTGATATGGCTTAATTGTTGATTGGATGGTTCAATTGTTGATCGATATCTTAATGGTTGGTAGGGAGTGTTCAATGGTTGATTAGGATGGTTCGAAGGTTGATTGGGATGGTTTGAAGGCTGATTGGGATGGTTCGAAGGTTGATAGGAATGATTCAAGGTTGATTGGGCAGGTTCTATTGTTTGAGATGATTTAATTGTTGATTGAGATGCTTTAATGGTTGATTGGGATGGTTAAATAATTGCTTGGGATAGTTCAATGGTTGATTGGGATGTTTTAAGGGTTGATTGGAACGGTTCAAAGGTTGATCGGGATGATACATTGGTTGATTGGATTAACTAAGTTAATTGTTATACCTATAAGTATTTAAGATAAGAATTCACTTTTACCTTAAATTGGAAGATTGGGCCTTGAATATTTATCCCAACAGTTTTCTGTATGCTCCGGGTGATATTTAGTTTTGTATTGAAGCTTATCAAGAAAAATCCCCGGATCACAGAATTTTTATTGATTCATTTAGCAGTAATGTTTATTCTTTTTTGTGGAAAATATTATGTTTATTATTATTTTCTATTGCGCATTTTGTTTGCCTAAACTTTGAATGGCCTTCTTGATGTTAAATCTTCCTTCTTGATGTTTATGCCTTCTTGATGTT
Organism: Linyphia triangularis; assembly: GCA_963978545.1. Lineage (NCBI taxonomy): Eukaryota > Metazoa > Arthropoda > Arachnida > Araneae > Linyphiidae > Linyphia > Linyphia triangularis. The sequence continues at coordinate 46,661,712 of OZ021726.1, read as the reverse complement.
TATGGTGTAAAGAAAAAAGAAGCCGAAAATATAACTAGGGGTGTGGAACATCGCACAACTTTCTACTACACTATAATACTGATGTCAATTTGTGTCATTTACTGTTTTTATATTTTCATCATTCATTTAGAAAAAATAGCCAATCTGGTGATATTTTTTGCAATAATTCTTGTATGGGTCTAAGTAAAAAAAATAAAAAAAATCGCCAAAATGGTGAATTTGGCGATATCCTTTTCGATAATCCTTATATTATCCTTTATTATAAGTGGAACTTGAGGGGAGAAGAAAAAACGGTCGTTGTTGAGGTATGCCCAAGGAAAGGATACTCAGTGTTGAAGAAATTCGTTTTTCAACTTTTTTACTCCATTATAGCATTTTTACGGGAATTTCGGAGGTGGGGGTGTTTAGAACACCTTAAGAGGCATTAGCACAGCAATTTTTATCAAAATCGTTCGAACCGTTTTTTAGCAATCATTGAAAAACATGATTCTTTCAATGGCAGCTGCGCATAAGCGCATGCGCGATTTTGACGAAAACTTTAATGGTAGGTCCCATGGCCACTACCAACCCGCACACCAAATTTGAACATCGTAGGTCAATTTGTTCGGGAGTTTTGCTAACCACAGACACGCACATACATACACACAGACAGACGTTTTTACTTGATCACCTTTTTGAAATCAGGATATTCCGAACCGTGGAAAAATGCAAAAAAAAAAAAAAAATCCAATCTTTTATTTGACCGAATGCTATATTTTCGTTACCCTGTGTATACATATGGGTAATTAATTGAAAGTAAAAAATAAATTGTATTGTACGTCGTGGAAATGCAAGTTAGGGTGGTTCTAAAAGAAATTATTTTTTATTTTTGAAGCACATGAATTGAAAAAAGTTGTTACATATATCGATAAGAAAAACTGTAAAAAAAATCTTCCGATCGCGTATTCACCTCAAAATTTGGAGAAAATACAAAAAATAACTATTTTTTCTAAATTTTTTAAAATTTCTAAATATTATATATTTGAAAGGCAATAGTTTGCAATGTGTTGGTTGGTTGGTTGTTTTCAGATTATCTGGCGCCGTCAGCAACACGAGGACTATAATGCGCCGAAACATTCGTCATTAGACAAGCCAACATACATTTACAAACACCCATGCCTAACACGGGACTCGTACCCGCAACCTCGTGGTCTAGAAGCTAGCACGCTAACCACTATACCGTTTGGTCGGCATTTGCGATGTGTAATGAAAGGGTGGTGTAACACAGGAAAACACTATTCTATGAATTTTAAAACATGTATTAATAACTAAAAATACTCAAAAGTAATACTAAAATTTTTTTGTAAAAAAAACAAAAAAGCAAAACATTTATTTATTTGGTTAACTTTTTTCTCAAGCTTTCTATCGCAATGATGCACTTTAAAGGACATTTTTGTAGAAAAGTGGGCATTATGGAACTTTAAAAAAAAAAAGGTGTTGTCCTAACGTCTTTGGCATCAGCGCCACCCACTTTTTGCCTTGTCTCTCTACACAAGCATTCCACAGCTTGTGAGTAACAAGGAAACGAGTTAAAGCCTGATTTCAGTGGTCCCCAGTAGCATAGAAATGCTGGCCTGATTTCAGTGGACCCCAGTAGCACAGAAACGCTGGCCAATTTTGTCAGACATAGGCCAATCCTGATGTGGAACACTATGAATCGGTCATTGAAAACAATGTTAGCTAATCTTGCCCAATCTGGATAAAATATAGAAGTTTTGATGGCGATGCACAGTTTCAAACTTGCGATATTGTATTTATGAGAAACACAAATATGTGGTTTTGACTTGTTTGATGAAAAATTGTGTATTTTGGAACTATGCTCCGCCAAATTAACCAATTTTCCCGTTTCCTCCAATACAGCTGTGCTACCTCGGATGCACCAGTCTTTACTAACTAATGCTTGTTACTTTTAACAAAGAAGGAGACCTATTACAAGCATTCCAATTAATTATGTCCACGTAATCAGTGGCAATAAAATTAAGTTTGGTTGCCTTGAAATGCCTGATTGTCTTTCTCTAGGAAAGTTCTTGAAATTTCATAACCTGATGACCCAGTTCTTTTACATCTCTCCTTTCGTACAAAATCATTGACAAAATCAAATTTTTGGGGTGAGAGAAGGAAGCATTTCGTTCAATAACTAAGTTTAAAACTTCCAGTAAATATTCAGGGAGGTATCAAGACAATCGAATTGCCTCATATATGATCTTAGGTCCTTCAGAAAATTAACTTTTTTTTTTTAAATTCAAAATCATTGTGGCATGTAACAATTTAAAATAAAGAATACCGCTTGCTTGACTTCATCCGATGGTTTACATTCACTCACATATAGTCGTAAGTATTTTGTTTTCTGTTGTTAACAATCTGGAGTGTGAAAGGGGATTGGGTTTGTGAGCTGCTGAGTCATTGGCCTGATCTAATCGCTGCAAAACTTTCAAGAAAATCTAACTGATCTGTGCTTAGTATTTTCATCTCAGATGGAGAAATTGAACATTCCCCACGTAAAAAATCAATCGGGAAATTTTTAACAGTTCATTTTTTTTTTATATATGTTGTTTTCACTGTAAGATGTTGGTCTTGTTGTAGTACTACTACGTGTTTAACCCACTGACGGTCCAGGGAATGGGTAAAATTCTACAGTTGTTTCCTTCCAATAATTTTTAAATTAAATTTCTAATTCAATTATATAATTTTTTTATTTATTTTTTTAGATACTTTATAAACTATCATCCTAATAAAATATTTTAAAAATATTTTATTTTAAATTTTATTTATAAATTTAAAAATATTGCGTATTGCTGGAAAAACTGGAAATCAAGTGACGCATATATATGTGCATGACCGTCAGTGGGTTAAATAGACATCTGAATTGTAGTTCATTGAAGTATAGGAGGCATATATCCTATTGGTAGTGGTGTCCCGATGTGCAATTTGATATGTCAGATTATTTCCAACCAATATTAATGGCATTTCCAATCACAGCTATGGTCGCTATGACCCAATGAATAAGCAAGTAAGTTTATGAGCTTTAAAGGAAGAGAAGGTGTCAATAAGGCCACACAGATTCAAAACCGCCAAAACATAGTTTTTATCAATGTTTCAAAGGTTAGGCCCGAATGAATATTATTGAATAATTACTAATTTCATTTTTTCCCAAGCTCTATCTACTTCATTCTATTCAATACAAACTAATGTACCTCGATAATTTAGTAATTTGTGTATTCTACAAATTGATGGAAAAAAGTCATTTTTGTGTATTTATTCAAAACTTTAAAGTGAATGCTTGAAGTAAATAAAACAATTTTAACAAAAATATGTAAGAAATAACGTTAGTATCCATTTCCTAGAAAAATGATTTTTTTTCCAAAAAAAATGTATTTTTGAATATTTTTAATTATTAATATGTGGTTTAAAAATATATAGAATAGTGTTTTCTTGTGTTATACCACCCTTTCACTACACATTGCAAAATACTGCCTTTAAATATATAACATTTAGAAATTTCAAAAAATTTAGGAAAAATAGTGATTTTTTGTTGTTGTATTTTCTCCAAACTTTGAGGTGAATGTGCGATTGGAAGACATTTTTTTTTCCCAAAATTTTTTAACAGTTTTTCTTATCAAGATATGTAACAACTTTTTTTACTTCTATTTCTTTTTACTAATTATTTCATTACAAAACGAATGCTTACAAATAGACAGCAATCGATTACAAATTGTGTATTTACAAAATTTGGTTTACTTGCTCTTATAAAGTTGAAATAGTTTTTCAAAGCAAATTTTCTGTCTAAGGCAAGATGAGATTCCTATTTATTTTGTAAACTTTAATTAATTTTGTAAACTTTAATTAATTTTGTAAACTTTAATTAATTTTGTAAACTGATAATTTATTGCAAGTATAATAAAATATAATTTAAAAGCATAAAAAATGCTTAACTTTGTACTAATTTTAATTAACTTACCAATGCAGAAATTATTGCAATTACAAGGGAAGTCAAGTTTCAAGTTGTGTTTTTATGAATAAAATTTCTTCCAGGTCATAAAGATTCTCATCCATGCCCAAAGAACTACTTTCGTTGTAATGATGGCATAACATGTCGGAAGATTTCTAAGCTATGCGATGGAGTCAACAACTGCCCAGACTTTTCTGACGAGGGGCCATTCTGTCGTAAGGCGGCATTTATCATATCTTTTAAATGTTCATGGGCACAACGTTTGATTGTTTCATGTGGTTTTCATGCTCTTTGTTTTTAACTGTTTAACAATTCATATTTATACAATAGCACCTTCATAATAAAAATTAAGTTTACAAATATATAAAGCTGGTTTTATGGAATTTTTCTAAACTATTAATATTTGTGTCACAAACTGGGGTTTTGATTATGTGCCATTAATTGATAGTGACATTTTCCTCTGAAATGAAAGCTTATTTGAGTTTTAATATATTTTGCTCTACAAATTTTATTCGAGCTGTTTAATCCTTCTTCTAAGCTAAAGGAATTTGAAATTAAAACTGGTGATTTAATTATATACTGTGAATTCAAAACTCAATTTCAAATTTTCAACTTTACCAAATCACTAGTATTTTATATTCATGCTGAATGATACTGTTTAATACAGAAGGATCTTTCATCTGAAAATAGTTTTTCCTTGTTAAATGACACAAAGAATTTGAAATAGTTCTTATTATCTGTTTCAAACTATTAGTAAAAACATTATAATACAGTAAGAATAATTGTGATATTAAAGTATATTAATGTTTTATGAAGTATTGTGTGTAAGGTGTTTAAAATGTTTTTCAATGGGCAATTTTTACTCTAGGGAATAAAAGTATGTGTTCGGGCACCAACTGTACTTATGGTTGCAAACCTAGTCCAAAAGGTCCAATTTGCTTCTGTGGTGAAGGAAAAGAGCCAAGAGGAAATGAATGCATAAGTATGAAACACTTTAGTTTTACTTCTAACTATGAAAGGGAAAGGAATATTGCATTTATATAACACCGAGTATCTAGCAACATAAATATATAGGAAACTGGGAAATATCAGAGAAATTGGAAATTTAATAAATATCTGAAATATAAAAATATTTTATTTAAAAGTTAAAAAAATAATAATAATAATAATAAAAAAATTCCTCAAGTATTGCAAATATTTTCCCAATCAACTTATTTTGCTTCTATTTGTATTCTATAAATCATTTCACTTAAGTTTCATTTTCTATTTTGGTAAAATTAAAAAGGATTGTTGATTGAGTTTTATTGGTTATTTAACCAACAGTTTCAGTATATTTAGAAAAAATTTCCATTAAATAAATTTTTTTGTGATAAATTTATTAATTTAGTTTTTAAATATTTACTCATGTGATATTGCAAAAGTATGGATGGTTAGTAATTGTCAGGGAAGTTTCAAATGTTTTTCTTCTGTATGCTCTGTAACCGAAATGTAACATTAAATAATTTAATATGCTTTTGATTAAAACTTAGATTTAAAAAAAGTTTTTTGCTATTATTTATTGCATTAATAGATTCACTTCATTAAGTCAATTGATAACCTATTCACATTTGTAATATATGTCCCCATTGATATGAAATGCAATGAATATGTACTGCTTTATGCTAAAAGCATGTAAGCAATATAAATGTTTGAAATGGAGTTTTAGTAGCCTTTGATTCAGTTCAGAAATGTCTATTATCTCTAGTGAAGTACCATTGACATAGAATTGCAGAAATAAATATTGATGAAATAATCCCTCGAAATCTAGCTATTGATTTTATTTCTTTACAAGAAATTTTTTATTTTTGTTTATCACCAGCAGAGCATCTATATATTTTGTATACAAAATAAAATATTCATGTTTCTAAACAAACCCATTAGACAAGATGATAAACCGACTTTTCATAGGATGGCACGTTACAAATTATACAGTCGAAAATAAAACATCTCCCAAATGAGTAGGTTTTCCAACTCATGTACCTAACATTTGTTAGGTTTTTCAAACTGTACATGTCTATCAAGAGTCTCTTTACTGTTTTGTGATGAAATAGTTAATAAATTGTAGTAAAATATTGGTAGAGATATTTAGATATTCATGAGCGGAATCCAAAGGTACCAAAACTCAATTTCGAATATCTTGTTTCTTACCTTCAATTAATGTAAATCTGTACCTTAAGTTTTTCTTCAGTTTTCAAGAAATGGCTTACTCAATTTAAAACCACTTGGTTATGTACAAGAAATCAACACAATTAACTTAAATTTCTTACTAGAATTGTATGAAAATATGACAATTAAAGATCTGAATTAGATTTTGGATCTTTAATTTTCAGATTTTTGCAAAAAACTTCATTGCTTTTCAATCACATTATTATTTTTTTATATTGTCTAATAAAATGTTTTAGTGAAATAAAATTTTGATGAATTTTTAGAAAACTACATCATTTTTCTAAATTAAAATTTATGGGGTGTAAAAATATATGTATTACAGGTCCTCAGTGTGAGAGAGAGAATCTCTGTGATCAAATTTGCACTAAAAAGGGAATTTCCCATGAATGCAGCTGCGTGGAAGGTTACAAGTCCAAGGGACCTAAGTGTATAGCAATAAATGGTAGGTTTTGAAATATCTTTTCTGCAAATTTTTGAAATAAAAACACTGAACAAAATTAGTCATTAAATAGCAAAAATTGTTAATTGTTTTCTGTATTTCTGTCCTCTTCATTTTTAAATATTGATATTTTGCTTCTCAGGTTTATTTTATAAAATATGTAAAGTAATAACATGTATTTAAACCAGCGTTCGCCACTAACTTTTATTGACGAGCCGCATGATTTATGCTAAAACTTTCCGCGGGCCGCAGATGTATACCAAATACACCAATAAATATATTCAGGGATGACAGTTTTCCTTCTTTTGGAGGATTTCCTCCTTTTTGGTTTTTTATGTAACATTTCTCTTTGTCCCTCTTTCGAGGATCCACATTTTTCTGATCTGAACCAGTTTTTCCTGCAAAAAGTATACTTTTCCTCATGTCTAAACAAAAGATTTTCCTTCTTGGCTCCCCTTTTCTCACAGATTACTTCACTAACTTCTAATATTGAAATGTAATTATTATATAGTATAAGAAATTTCATGGTATCTTTAAAATTATTGAATCATCCTTCCTATATACTTTTTTTGTTAAATTTGTGTGTGTTCCTTCTATGAGCTTTTTTAACGAATTTTTGGATTTCCTCCTTTTCTCTCTCTGATCACTCTCATCCCTGTAATATTGCTTTACTACATATGTTCAATGTTAGAAATGTGATAATTACTATAGATTCCAAGAATATAAAACAATTTTGAAAATTGAAACAATTAACTTTTTTATATTAATAAAATAACAATTGATATTTGATTCTTGTTTCAAATAATTAAACAAATAATTTTCTTTACATTGTAAATCAAAGTCATAAAAGAAGTTAGTCTTTTGTGACAATATTACTATGTGGCTTGACATAAACTCATAATCAATAAAGATATTTAAACCATACCTCCTAAATCTCCCATTTTAGTCAGTGTTAATTGCGAGACGATGACGGCCGCTCTGCTTTTCACTATCTACTTTGAGTTTAAAACTGGTTTTCGACGCCAATATTGCACTGGAGTCATAGAGATCGCGATACTTCTTTTCACGTCCAAACAAAAGAAGCCTTTACCCATAAAAACACCCAACTCCTGCCCATCACATTCAGAAAAGCAGAAATCAAATTGTGCCATTCACGAATCGAGGGGAGGGATATCATAAGTGTAAAACCAAGCAATGCGTCATTGGCAATAATTCAAACTATTGCTCCCCCCCCCCCCTCTTTATCAGTCTCGGAAGAAGAAAAAAAAAGAGGGGTTTTTCAGACTTACTGACGCGGGCCATTTAATGGAAAATGCAGTTTTTGGTTGCAAACACATACTATTGTAGACAAATTAAAATTGTTTCTGTAAAATTTGATTTTTGCTCTTCAGTACTGTTTGCGTCCCGGAGAAAAAGCTGTCGCGGGCCGGGTCCGGCCCGCTGGCCACCTAGTGGCTGACGCTGATTTAAACAATGGGACAAAGGAAATTCACTTAAAAATTTATTCCGTCTAACTCTGCAGATAACTTAATACATTTTTTTTAGTTTTATCAATCTAAAGGTTAATCACTATTATTTGATATTTAGTTTTCTTTCTTTTTAGAAAATTCTTCTTAGATTTATTTAAAAGTGTTAGAATAATTATTTTTCCAAATAATTTTTAGTAAAATATTGTACTTAAATTATTATTATTAACTTGAATATTTTAATACTTCAGCTCAACATTAAAAACAAAAAGTAGTTAATTGCATGAATGAGCTATGTTTGAGTTTTAAAAGAAATAGTCTGTGAGCAGTAACAGATTATTTCAGCAGCTTGTGAAATTCCCAGGAATTTTGTTATATCTATTTAGGGAAATTTTTTTGTACAAACTACTTTTTCAGTGTTGTTCAATTTGGCAGTGTCTAAAAATGCAGTTTTATGCAAACATTACTACTTCATCTTATTTTTGAGGCATTGTTAAAATAATGCATGCCTGGATAAATTTGCTATTTAGACAAAAGTCATTTATAGAATCTACTTTGCTAACTTTTCAACAGCAAAATAATGTGGTTTGAATTACTGCATTTTGGTTATATATGAGCCGTTTTTTTTGTTTTCAAAGTTGGCTGCAAAATTGCCATCCATGTACAGAATGAACAGATGTTTGAATTATCAAAAATGTATTTTACTGCTATCTGAATGGTAATGCATTTAATTCTATATTAATAACTAAACTTATCTTTAATTCTCTCCCTTATAGTTCCTCCCAAAGCCCCTCCAACATTGATTTTCACCAATTCAGCTAACCTGCAGCACATCTTCTTGAACGGTTCCCTCACCAGATCCAATGGGCTTGTAAAAGTGGCTGAAAAGTCCCCTATAGACTTTGACCATAGAAATGAAACAATATGCTGGGTAATATAAGAATATATCTATGTAATATTTATTGCTGTATGGACATTTTTAAAGGTATATTTTTTCTTGAATATGTTATCGACCACACTTCTTTAGTTAGATTTAAACAAGCTTTTATTATTCAATTTTAATTTTCATAAATAAATTTAATAACTTTTTTTAATCAATTAATAGAATTTTGCATTTTTCATGAAAACATAATTTTAAAAATGTGGTTGTTCCTTTTTCAGACTGTGAAGGACTACAATAGTTCTAAACTGGAATGCTGCAAGGCTTTTAATTTCACTCAACGATGGGAACTTAAATTACCACATTTATATTCACAAGCAAGTAAGTTGGATCATCCTAATTTGCATTTTTGTCATATAATATATTTTTTTTTATATTTCCTTTCAATTCAAAGGTCTCACTTTTTATTTTTGCATTGTGCTTTTAACTGCATTTTATTGGAGTATACAAAAACTGTAACAATGTGTTGCTGTTGTCAATTGATTATTTTCCTCTTGCAGCCCTAAGTCAAATAGCATATGATTGGGTGTCTGGAAATTGGTATTTCCTTGATTTTGATCGAGCTATGCTGTTTGTCTGCAAGCATTTGCTGTCTGTTTGTGTTACCCTGATAGACATTTCATTTAGCAAACCAAAGGACATTGCTTTGGATCCTACCAAAGGGTAAGAATACTTGGAATTGTTCAAGATATAAAACATTGGACTTATTTAAAACCTATAAAGTTTGAGAATTAAAGAAAAGTCTTACACTATTAGGAATCCTAGAGCAGAGTTTTAATTTTTTATTTATAAATGAAAAAGTTTTGCCTTCATAAAATGAACAACTAAAGTTACAAATCTCCTTCGTAATTTTTTAAAATTGATATTTGTGATGTTAACTAAGTTTAAGTTTCAAGTTAAATAAAAGTGACGATGTAGATAGGGTATATTTCCAGTATTTAGTTTTTACACTAGATTTTTTTCTTTCTATTTCACGCTTATCTCTAATGGTTTTTTTAAGCATTTTCTATTAATCTGGCAATGAACTGGTCTGTAAATTATATATTAATTAAAAACATTTAGCAACTTTTTTTTCATTCAATTGTATGATTAAATTTTTTGCTATTTGGATTAGTTACTATCTGGTTATTATAGTGTTACTATCTATTTTTTGCATTTTAGAAGAAACAGTTTCAAATTCCCCCTAAAAGGAAAAAAGTCGAATGTTTTCCTTAACCGATTGCAAGTCTTATGGATATTAATTACCTCTATTTTTCCTTTAGCTTCATGTTCTATACCCTCTCAAGTCAAACTGCATCAGTCATCGAGCGAGCTCAGCTTGATGGAACAGACAGAACAAAACTAGTCACGGAAAGAATAGTCAATCCTAATGGTATCTCAGTGGACATCCCAACAGAGAGCGTATATTGGGTGGATACGTATCTTGGGACTATTGAGAAGATCTACTATAATGGGACAAACAGGCGAATTGTCGTTAAGAACACTTACAACTTCTTTCCTGCCACCACGCTTAGCCTATATGGGATATCTGTGTTTGAGGACTATTTGTATGTTACGAATGTGGATGGCAATAATATATTGGCTATTCAGAAATATAACCTGAGTTTGCCGAGGTCTATCAAGTCTAATATGACACAGCCGTATGCCATTCATGTTTTCCATAGACAAAAGCAACCCAATGGTGAGTTAAATTTCTGTTATTTGAAGGTATAGTGGTCTTTCAAGAAAGCTAAAATTAAACAATGTTGATCTTTTTGTTTCTTCATAGGTTCACTAATTTTTTTAATATTTATATTGATTTTCATTATGTATTCCTTATATGCTGATAATTAGATTTTTAATCATCTAACTGTAATTTTTCAGATAAATGTTTTTACGACAACATTTTTAAAACTGCGCACTTTGCACGCACGAAATGTACTTTGAAAATTTGTTTATTTTTATTTTCAATATGCATTCCTTATATGCTGATAGTTATTTTTTAAACACTTAACTGCAATTTTCCAGATAAATGTTTTTATGAAAACACTTTGAAATTGCCAATTACAGACCTATATTTTTTTCAGTGTTATTGATATTCTTTCTTCATTATGCCAAAATATATCTCAACCTGAAGGTGTTATCTTGGAAATACTATACATAGTCATACAATTTAAATTTTTTTTAAATCATACATGCTTGAAATTATTCAGCTTTTCTTTTTTTTAAATCTTCAAAAGTACTTGAAGATTAAAAAAGTTAATATGGTGGTATGTTTCATATCTATTATTCATAACTTCTTTGAACATACATATATAATTCTGAAACTATGAATTTTTCAAATTATTTATAAAATTAAAAAAAAATAATTCTTATCTTCATAAGACTTAATCAAATTGTGTTAACATTTCTAAAAATATTTTTCAAAACTAAAACAAGATTTAATTAATTAATATTATATCATAACTCTGTTAGTTTTCAGATTATTTATTTAAAATAATTTGAAGTACAATTTTGCTAAAAGTCATTAAAAACATGCAAATACAAATACTCACAAGTGTTCCATTGTTTAAATACTTTGTTGTACTTTGTTTATGGTTGAGTATATGTGGATTGTTAGCGCAATAAATAAAGTAAAAATTAGATATTGAACTGGAGGCTCCGACTGGTTTCTCATGGTAATGGTAGTAGTTTTTTTGTTAGTAAATGAAGTTGAATATGCAGATTGCTTGTTCAAGTGCTTTAATGATCTTTATACTTTTATTCTAGTCACTCATCCTTGTGCTCGAGATAATGGTCAGTGTGAGCATCTTTGTATTCCCCTCTTCAAACAAGGAGTAGCTATTGCAAAATGTCGTTGCAAAACAGGGTTTAAGCTTGCAAAAAGCCTGCAGGGCAAGAAGTGCATTTGTAAGTAGTTTGGAATTTTTTTAAAAATTTAATTTTAATTTTTATCTATTAAAGGTATCAAGTCTGATATTTTGTGCAAATTTTATGAAAAGTAAATTTAAAGTTTCAATTAAAGTTTGATTCTAATATCTTAATTTATTATTAAATATCTTAATTTATTATGAAATATTTAAATAGCTGTTATTAAGTCAAACACTTATTTGGCCTTGTCATAAAAAATGTATACTATATGACAAAAACATAAACTTAAAATTTAATTCGATAAAATTATTTGAAATCAATAAAAATTGGAAATCAAGATTAAAATGCTATTCAAAATAATTTAAACACTCAAGCTAATTGTGCATATTATTTAGAATTTCTTAGAAAATAACACATATTTTTTATACATCAACTCTAAATAAATAGTTTCAATATTATCACAAATCAAAAGTAAATATCATCAAATTTCTTACTTTTAGTTAACTATGAGAATATTTCTTTAGTTTATTAAAAAAACTCCACATGTCTCTCCTTTCCATAATTAGTACCTCCAATGCACTATATTAATCAAAATGACTAAATAATAAAGCTTTATTTATTGCTACTTTCCTTAAATAATTTTTTTTTCAAGAAACTCTTTATATTTTATTGCATATTAACTAATTGCTTGGAACACTGAACATATATAGAATAGTAATTAATCAGTTCATTTCACATTCTATTCCATTCGATATTCATCTACTGATTTTACCTTCCAGCCGCCAAGCAAGGTCAATTTCTCTTGTATGGTCGTGGCAGTCCTGGGGCCATCAAGGGCATCTCGATGGATCTTCCAGGAAAGCAAGAAGATGTAACCATCCCAGTTCTGGGTCTCAACCGACCTATTGCTCTGGACTATGATGCAAGAAGCCAGTTCATCTATTACTCTGATGCACAGAGGTTTGTCATCGAGAGACAGAAGATAGATGGCAGCCAACGAGACATCTACTTGGAAAAAGGTGGATGGTCAACTTTGCATTTTGATTTAGTTCAACATGAGTCTGATCATATCCTATTTAAATGGATTGTTCACTTAACTGGAAGTTTTCTTTTGAGCGATTCTGCACTGTGAAAATTCAAAGTGTCTAGCGTCAGGAAAATTATCGATTACGGTGAAGTAGCAGGAAAGTTGGCGATTCTGCTAATATTGCAATTTCATCAGGGAATTTAATTTTTTTCATTCAAAAGTTAAACAATAAAAGAAATTCCACAAGAGCAGGAAGTAACATAAACTTAATGCTTCAACTTTTGTTGTATAATTACCTTCACTAAAATTTATTTCTATTTTTATAATATTTTAAAGAATTATCTATTTTGTGTTTCTATTGCATATTTAATAAAAAAGCTTTAATATTTTAATAAAATTTGCAATTAAAGATTTTTTATGTATTTGATAAATTTCTTTAAATTTTGTTTGTAATCATAATATTTGCAATATCTTAAACAGTGCCACTGAAAATTATAAGGGAAATATTAGAAACATTAAAAAATTTTACCTGCTGGATACCTTGGAACTATAGTTAAAGCAATGATAACATTTTTATTTTGTTTAAATCAAATTTGGCCCCAAATGGAGCAAATATTTTAAGATTATGGTCTCTGCTTTGTTTAATGAGACTAAATGCACTTGTTATGCAAAAGGAACTAACCCTCAATAAGTCTTTTTATCTGTTTAATGCTATGAGTGATCTGTCATGTAATAAGGAAATGATGACTGTTGATTATAGGATTGTTCGTTGTGGCTTAAATACTACCAGTTTTAAACTTGCCAGCATGACAACATTTTTACTTACAAGATCCCTACTCCAAATCAACATTATCGTCTATTGCCAAGCTTATCAGGTTTAGATTTGTCATTAAACGTTGCCAAATTGCAAGTGCTTGGTATCTGGATCTGATGTATCGTTACAGAAACAAACATGTGTAGAAGCTGCTTTTAGTAACAGTTACTGTCACAATCCAACAAGTTTTAGTTGCATAGCTGTTCTTGAATGTTCAGATCATATTTTATTACAAAAGATAATATTAAATATTGCAGGAAATTGTTATGGTAAAAATAAGTATACAATGAGTTAATAAAGAATGATACAATTTAACAAGCTTATGGATCTTAGCTAAAGGTCGGAAATATCGATCAAAATAAATATTGATACTATATCGTTGTATAGAAAAAAATATCGATAAAATATCAATGTATCGATGCATGATTTTTTTTATTTGATTTTCAATTTTGTCTGAAACAAAGTTTTTCTGTGCAAATTTCTACTTTACATGATTGCTTTTTTGTAAGATGATTACTTTTTCAACTGAAATGGATCTATTAAAAAAAAGTTATATTTTCGCTTAATTGGTGCAGTGATTTTAAGAAAAATTTATGTAATTTTCAATAGCTTTTAAGTGTATGGCAAAATATTGAATATTGGTGCCATTTTAACTGTCTCTCAGCTAAGTTCAAACTTAAGTTTTGAAGTTTTTGAAAAGGGAATAAAGAAAATTGAAAAAACTCATGGAACTACAAAACAACTATCAAAGAACTAAAAATTTTTGAAAATATTGATATACTAGTGAATTTTATCGATATTTTTAAAACTGATATTGTTTTAGAAATATCGATATATCGCTGACCTCTAATCTTAACACAAATGTGTGAAGCTGGCTCATTGTTTTGCTGGGTGTAAGGCACTTATAATAAGTGGAATCTGTTAAAATTAAATGTTTAATCAACCATAAAATTATAAATAGTACAAAAATTAATTGTGTGTTTTATTATTGTTGTGAATTTATTAATTTTAACTTGTAACTTTTTAATTTTCAGGATTAAATAATTGTGAAGGTCTAGCTGTTGATTGGATGGGTAGGAATTTATATTGGACCGATGAAGGACTTTTGTCAATATTCGTAGCAAGACTGAACGACTCTTCTGTTAAGAAGAGACTAATTCATGAAGAAATGTCCCATCCTAAAGCAATAGTATTGGATCCCAAAAGAGGGTAATATATTAGTACAATTGAGATTTCAAACGAGTAGAACGTATAGTCTCATTTAAAAACAATTCACTTCTTAATGCTAGTTAACTATAGAGAAGCAGATATATTTAATCAGATAATTTAACTAAGTTCGTCTGCATAAGTTCTACCTTCAACAACGATACATGGATTGGTAGATAAGAAATCAACTATTTAGTGCACAATACACATTTTTTTAGTAAAGCGAGATACTATCACCAATATGTGTGAAGTCCTCATAACAATTTGTTCATTGTTAGGTGGATAACATTTCCATCTTTAACTTACGATTTCAAAAACTGTTGATGATTATCTATTTGTACAATGTTAAAAACATATTTTCATTAACTTTATTTTATAACTTAATTTAATTTAAATGTAGCCTAAGTGAAATTGTCCGTCTAATTTTTAACTTTATGGAATCCTACAATTTTTTCTATATTTTCTGTGCATATATATTTAAATATCTTCATCAAATTTGTTAGATAATGACAAAATACCATCAATTTCCAAGTTTTCATTAAACTAATTGTTTAGCACATGGTTTAAAATATGTTGAGTAGGAGAAAAATGCGTGTAAATTCCATCGAAATTTGTACAATTGCGAATTTAATATTCTTCATATTATTGTTTATTTTTAAATTTTCATGTTTTCTTAATGTTTATTACTTGAAACATATTTAAGTATTTTTAAAATTTACTGACTACTCTTTAACTTCAGGATGATGTACTGGTCTGACTGGGCTAGTGATGTGAAGGGCACTGTAGGGGAGTCCACAATTGGTGGCAAGATAAGGCGTGCTTACATGGATGGAAGTCATGCTGAGATTTTTATTGGTGAGAACTTGAAGTGGCCAAATGGATTGAGCATTGATTACCTGGAGAAGAAGTTGTATTGGTGTGATGCTTACCTCCACCGCATTGAAAGGATCTCCTTGGATGGAAATAATCGGGAGGTAAGAGTTTTGCATTGCGTCTAAAAGTAACTTCAATCAAACCCCATTAATTCAAAGTAGATATGGCCGCTGAAATTTTTTGTGTTAACCTTTTAAAAACTTTTCCATCTAATTAATGTTGTATGATGAAGGGGTAAAAATGAAGAGGCTCTTTAGGTAAACAGCAGATTTATTCGTTCCATTGGTTATAACTAGGTTCTTAAACCTAAACTAGAAGATGTTACTTTCATGTCCGTTCATCTTCACTCCCTAAATCATACTCCTTCCTAGGGGAGTACCTTAAAGGCACCCTCTATATCACTTAGGATGCCCGATTAATGTAGGTTTAAACTAGTATTAGCCATATGTGTATTTAATACTACTTTTTTTTTCTAGAATATTTACATTGTAAGATACAGCCTAAATTGCTTCAATCCTTTCCCATTCTTTATAGTTGTTGATAGAGTGCTGTTGAGCGATTCCATACTTGGCTGCAATTTTTCTTTTGCCTCATTTCTAACAATAACAATTGCTGCTTCCGATTCATATTGACACGATTCAAAATCTAAAAGCAACTGAGTTTAGTTTTTAAACTTACTGTTGGATATAGGAGGGCCAAATGACATCACAAAATCAGTTTCCGGAGGGATGCTATCCAAATTTGCACCAAAATCAGTTTTTTTTATAGTGGTTTCCTTAAATCTAATCATTCAGACATTTTTTGTTTTGTTTTATAGGGTTTCAACTTGAGGAATGATTTTGTAATACTTTTACATTTCATATCAAATAATGAAAAATATTTCATCTAAAATAGGTGGTTTAAAGAGCAATTTTTTTTGTCTTAAGCAGGATTTCATGTTTGAAAAACTGCTTCCATTTTGTGTTAAACAAGATTTAAATTAGGTTTACAGTTGGCCACAGAATATTTTGAAACGTTTAATGCTAATTTTTATAGAACTATTGTTTTTTGCATAACGATGTCATGAAAAAAGATGCAGTCATTTCTGTGAGTTTTTTATTTAAAAAGTTGCCTTACTGCATCTAGTATTTAAAAAAATTTTTTTTTTTTGAAGTGTGGAATATTGAAATTTTAGAATACATACACTTTTAATATAAACAAACTAGTTTGATAGTTATTGAATAGATAGTTGTGGATTAAAAAAAAATTGGGGAAATTTGTATCTGAAATTTTTTTGCATTGATAAAAAATACAAGTTTTCAGTGACAGAATATTAAATAGTGCAGTAATCATATTAAATCTTTCCTAGTTTTTGTGTGGCATTGTACAGCTAAAGCAAACTCTTTGGATATTTTCAGGTATTATTTGAAGATGAAAACAAGGATGTGTTCAGGCATCGTAGATATCCCTATGGCCTGGCCCATCTGGATAACTCAGTCTTCTGGTCCGAGTATCAACAGGGTCTTATCCAGCGATTGGATTTGAAAACTAAGAATGTTACTACCCTCATTGAAGAGAATCCTCCTGTTTTTCAGATAAAAGTTTTTGACCTTGCCATGCAAACAGGTGAGTGATGAATTATGTTATAATGTTATTTTATAATCTGTAAAATCAGACACTTCTTGTAAAATTTGAAGTCAAAACTTTGTGTTAAGGCAATTTTACCGTTTACTAAAATTTTACATTATACTATCTTATGTAACCTGATATAAGTACCTGAAACATATTTATTAAAAACTTGTGATCATGTGCTAACATAGCTTCAACAAATATGATATGGTCTATTTTCGAAAGTTAAGGCTACTGGTTTAATTACAGGTGTTGGGGCAATTTGACTTATAACTTCCATTAACTGAAATTCCTCTGTGCATGTCAGCGGTTGTCATCTTCATTCTTATTAAAGAGAACTTTCCTGAAAATTAATATTAATTTTAAATATATCAGCCCCCTAAAGTAAAACTAATAAAAACAAAGTTGGCTATCTTTAAAAAAATAAATTTGTTTTCTAATAAGCTTTTTAAAAACAGATCTTTTTAATAAAATAATTTTTTCTATGTTTGTTTGAACTAAAGATTAGAAAGATTAAAGAAAGTTTATGTAACTTCCATAATGTCTTTTTGAAATTTTGTGCCAAATTGTTGCAATCTTTTTTACTCATTTTTTTTAGTAAGACTAAAATTTCTGTTTTTTTAGGTATCAATGACTGTACAGGTAATAATGGAGGCTGCTCTGAGTTGTGTCTTCCTACACCAAGCAAAGCAATTTGTGCTTGCCGAGATGGTTTCACATTGTCTAGTGACAAAGTAACATGTACAGGTGAAGTTGTCAGTTTTAATGAAGTTGTTAATTATTTGAAGTTGCTGAGTAATTTGTGCTTACCGAGTGGTTTCTTATTGTCTAGTGACAAAGTAACTTGTAGTGGTAAAACTGTCAATTTTACTGAAGTTTAATTCCTGGATGTAAATAGTTTTTATGAAATTACCATCAATGACAATTTGATGTGGTTATTATTAAAATTTTTATTTAAATTTAAAATATTTTACAAAACAGTTCTTTGAAACAACTTGACTAGAAAAAGTTATTAAAAAATCTCAATGGTTCCAGTTCTGGATTTTCATAGACGTGGCTGTGTTCAAATCCTGGTAGGCTTATATTTTCGTTTTGATTTTCAATCCACCTTTAGTTTTAACTGTTCTTTTTAGTGTTTATTGAGCACAATATGACAAGAGTTCGAAACTAAACGCAGAGACTGCTCTATGAGCAATGACATGGATTACAATAGTTATTGCATAATAATTGTCAAAATTATATTTCAATGAACAGATTCAATGTTATAATTATGTTTCTATTTTTGTCAAGCAGATTTGATTAAAATATGTTTTTATTTTAATGAAACAATTTGATAAGAATATAAATCTATGTTTAAGTAAAGTACTTGTTTGTGTTTAAAACCTATATAACATATTCTACATACCTTTTTATATTAAAAAATATTGACTATAATTTTTTAAATGATTTACAAGGTGGCAGCATGGGTGATTAAACTTGTGTACCAAATGCTGTTTCAGGTGCTGACAACTACACAGAACCAACAAGGTGCAAGGAAGGAGAATTTGAGTGTGTAAAGAATTTGCGTTGTATAGATGTCAGGTACCTGTGTGATGGAGATAACGACTGTGGTGATGGGTCAGATGAAGATTCGACAGCTGGAGGGAAATGTGGTGAGAAAAAAAGTGCTCAAATGGGTTTTGATCTGTTGACAAAAGTATCCTCGACTGCAGTTAATTGCCCTCTTTTATGGTAACCTTTTTGAACCACTGGACTTAGCAATTGTTGCAAGTTGAAAACTTGTTTGTTATCTATCACGTTTTCTATAAACCTGGTTTTGTCTGAACTTTTTCATCTTTTCCCCATATGTGGTCCAAATACCTAGTGTCACCAACCAACTACCAACAGTTTAAAAATTAACAACTTATTATTTGTTATGGTTATTTGGTTTAATCTTGTCCAACTATTGGATTTAATTACTGTTGGCTTATGCTTGAAAAAAATTAAACTTATCGCAAAATAAATTAGCTACATTCACTTTAAGTCAATCAAATGAAAGTTGATAAATATGTTTCTTTTCTTTTGTAAAGAATCGGAAATGTTTTGTTTGCTTGGTTTTTTTCATATCATCTTTCAATTATGATTGAATTACTTTAAAATAATGGGTGAAAGTTTATTTTATAGATTTCTGTAAATTTTTTCTTTTCAATTACGAAAGTGTTTTAATGGAAAAAAGTTCCACTTAAGTTCACGTTTTTCAAAAGCTAACACAGAATTTAAAATGGAATCTGCATAGTGAGAATCACATTTTTGCTTGATAATTTTCGTCGGATGTTATGCCGATATAATAGTAACTGACATTATTGCAGAGATTTGCACCTGTCAGACATGGCACCGTTCAGCTAAAACACCAATTTTAGCTCTTTTTTTTTTTTATATTGAAATTTCGATCATTCCTAAAATTGATACAAATCTGCATTACAATTTTATTGGGCTTCCTTTCAAACCTCCGACTTTTCATTAACCACTTTTCATGCAAATTGCCAACCTCAGCATTATTTACTTTGGTGTGTGGTGATTATTTTCGCTGAGCATTTCGATGATGTAAGGACTGCTATTGCCGAGATTTGCACTACTACAGCAGACGTTATCGCTGAGATTTACAATGTTGTGATGCTCATTTTCTGCGAGTGTCACACCAATATAATCGCCACTATTCTAGTTCTTGCCTCTATAGTTGTTTTTATTGCCGAAATTTACTTGGTTGTGCTGGCAATTTTGTTGTGGTGTTATTTCACAACATGTGCCATCAGTTCTTAACTTTTGCTATAGGTGGTTTATGTGTAATAACTGCTCTATTTCTATAAAAACTTCATTTAAATTAATTCTTTAACTGATTCAAGTCTTGTTGTTATTAAATTATATCTTAAGCCGTTAATGGAAATTGTAAAAATGGCACTGGGTCATTGAGAAAGCGAAATGACGAATTCCTTATTAGTATATAACCCCCATTTTCTAGTATTTTATTTGGAATTTCTCCCTGGTACACGGAATGTTGGGACCAGATTTCAAATGTAGACGCTACTTTTTAGGAGCTTTCATGTAGGTACGCTAAAATGTATCGGTTGCCCTTCCACGTGGTCGCCTGTGATTGGTTGACCCGACCGAAAGCTCCGAAGTGAGCGCGTTTTTCAAAGGGATTCTGGCTTCCGCTGCGGTTGAGTAAAGACGTGTCGAGAAGGTCCGTGAGGATGTGCCGGGACGCCAAGAAAACCGTTACTAGTCCGCGGTGGAGCAGAATGCGTGGGAAGCCACCTGACAATGTGGAGGCTTAACCACCCTAGATATCCTCGAGAGGAATAGGCTCGAGTGGATGGACATCCTGGATTTTACAATTATTAATATTTAATGCCACCCTTTCTGCTTGTGGAGCGCCGTGCCAGATCTGAAGGATTGAATGCCGTCGCTGCTACTTCTCTTGTCATCCCCGGAGTTGGATCGTGTCGAGCCCTGGCTTGCTGAGAAGAGGGGCCGTTCGTCTCTTTCCCCTTGGTCACCCATTCCCCCCCCCCCCCCCGTTCATCTCGTCGGCGTTTCCGTCCCAGAGCTTGGACGTCTACTTCCGAGTACAACGACTTCGCTGTGGAGCGATGTCCCGACTTAATTTTATAACTCTCACCAACTCGTGAACTTTCTTCTGATCCTATTTCATCTTAAAGAACATTTATGTAATCCTGGACGTTCCACCCACTCGCCCCTTTGCTGTTGCCTGGAGCCTTCCTCTCAAACACTGTTGACGGAGATGTCAACCCCAGGTTCCCTTCCCTTAAGTTTAACTACTGTAAACAGTTTAATTCCCGTTCCCTATTTTTGAATTTTTAGTTGATCGAGTTCTCATCCCCTTTAAGTTGTTTTTTTATTGGGAAGTTTTTTTCCCTTTTGATTTAGTTTTTCATTTCATCGAGTAGGATCTTATTTTTGTTCTTAAATGATTCAGTGCCATTTAGGTAAATTGATAGAATTGTTAAATTGAGGTATTTTGGGTAGAAATTGTTTATTTAATTTGGCTCGGATGAGAGCTGTTATTCTTGATTTGTGCAAGTCTTGTTATTTAAAGTTATTCCCTTTTTTCTAATTAAACTGGTTGTTTCGGAACTTGTAGTTTGTTTCAGTTCTTTCACTTGGGGTGATTATTTTGTTTGTTGTAATGCTTTTACAGGTTTAATTTTTAGGACTGTGGAGTATTTTGTATGGATAGGCCAAACGACTTTAATTTAGTGTCGGGGTATAGCAAATTAAAGATGTGATTTTATAGAGGAGAGTTTAAAAAAAGGACACAACGCAATCTGTTTATTTCATGTAGGTCGTGTAAGAATGAAAAACCAACGCGACATAATGGTGCCGTGACCAGGATATTTTGATGCTTCATGACTGTTTTATTGCTTTTCAGTAATTTTTGTGCTGTGCAATCAGTCGTTGAGTATGGGTTTTTTCTAATTACAATTTCTTTTTGTATGAACACTAGTTTAAATTTAATTATTTATTTTGGATGAGAACTCCTTGTTTTGATTATATTTTGTACCTTATTTTATATATTTCTTTTTGGTTGATTTGTTGTGTAGAATATGGGAATCTTGGACTTTATTTTTTTTTTCATGCATTTTTGAAACTAATTTTATTTTGTAATTTATACCTTTGAGTACCTTTTTCGAATGAACTCCAAATCACGAAGACTTGACAATTTTTTTTTTCCTTGCTGGAAATTTGATTTAAATAATACCACTTGTGTAACTTGAACTGTGATATGGATACCATTGATTCTGATGTTGACTCTATAGTAATATCCATCTCGCCTGCATTTTCTTAGTTTAAGGTCTAAACTGAGGGAAAGCATTCAGAGTGCTTTAGCCCTCGGTATTCCTGTATTTTTGTGTAATGGTAAGCCACGACTTATGGATTGGATCTAAGTGTGGAAATTTTTGATTGTTTTTATTTGATTTTTATGTATATTGTGTATGCTATGCAGTGCTGGTGATTTGTATTCTAGCGGTATTGTTGAGACATTTAATGTTTATTTACGATTGTAATACTTGTGTCTTGGTCTACTGTCTGAATTTTTGCTATTTTAGTTTGCATCTTTTGGTTGGTGTTACAACTTTTGCGAAGGATTAACCTTCTTTTTGTCTGTTTCAGTGAATGGCTTGTTTATGTGGTATGATTAATTTTTTTTTTAAAGTTAAAGGTTTTTAGGGTAGTGGCACTCTAAGTTAATTGGCTTTTACTTTAGGCCATTCTGTGTTAAGTGATTCTTTTGAATTATTGGTTGTTTTACAAAATTAGAGAAGAAATTAATTGTTTTTGTCAAGATTCATTGTGTTTGTTTGGGTTCAGTTGAATTTTGGAGATGGGACTCGCTCTTGAAAGCGCTTGTGTTTAGTAATTTTGGTGCAATATTTCATACCAAAAATTTTACATATTAATATGCAGCATGTGTGGGACTTGTGTAATTTGAAACCTTTTTATCCCTTTATAGAACAATGATAATCTCACCTCAGCCTGTAACTCCTTGTTTGTTTACATTACCCAATGTTTACATTTTGTTCCTTGCTGATGATTAGGTATTTTGGTTTTATGGGTGTGGACAACCGCTCCTATTCACTTGGCATCCTTATTACACTTCATTACTGTTCTGTTTTTTTTTTGCAATATAATGTTCTACTGTTGTTAATTCAGTTTTCTTTTTATATATTCTAACTTTAAACTTAATTGTTTAAGTCCCTAGTCTGAGAATCCATTTTACCAACTTGTGTTTGTTTTATTTTCTTATGTTATTACTTTATACTCTCTTTATATTAAAAGATTTTTTTCCCTTTGCATAAATATACACTTAAAAAAAAAAAATTCTGCGAATTTTTTTTCTCAGGAAGGTTGAAGGAGTTGTTGTGGTGTTATTTCACAACATGTGCCATCAGTTCTTAACTTTTGCTATAGGTGGTTTATGTGTAATAACTGCTCTATTTCTATAAAAACTTCATTTAAATTAATTCTTTAACTGATTCAAGTCTTGTTGTTATTAAATTATATCTTAAGCCGTTAATGGAAATTGTAAAAATGGCACTGGGTCATTGAGAAAGCGAAATGACGAATTCCTTATTAGTATATAACCCCCATTTTCTAGTATTTTATTTGGAATTTCTCCCTGGTACACGGAATGTTGGGACCAGATTTCAAATGTAGACGCTACTTTTTAGGAGCTTTCATGTAGGTACGCTAAAATGTATCGGTTGCCCTTCCACGTGGTCGCCTGTGATTGGTTGACCCGACCGAAAGCTCCGAAGTGAGCGCGTTTTTCAAAGGGATTCTGGCTTCCGCTGCGGTTGAGTAAAGACGTGTCGAGAAGGTCCGTGAGGATGTGCCGGGACGCCAAGAAAACCGTTACTAGTCCGCGGTGGAGCAGAATGCGTGGGAAGCCACCTGACAATGTGGAGGCTTAACCACCCTAGATATCCTCGAGAGGAATAGGCTCGAGTGGATGGACATCCTGGATTTTACAATTATTAATATTTAATGCCACCCTTTCTGCTTGTGGAGCGCCGTGCCAGATCTGAAGGATTGAATGCCGTCGCTGCTACTTCTCTTGTCATCCCCGGAGTTGGATCGTGTCGAGCCCTGGCTTGCTGAGAAGAGGGGCCGTTCGTCTCTTTCCCCTTGGTCACCCATTCCCCCCCCCCCCCCCCGTTCATCTCGTCGGCGTTTCCGTCCCAGAGCTTGGACGTCTACTTCCGAGTACAACGACTTCGCTGTGGAGCGATGTCCCGACTTAATTTTATAACTCTCACCAACTCGTGAACTTTCTTCTGATCCTATTTCATCTTAAAGAACATTTATGTAATCCTGGACGTTCCACCCACTCGCCCCTTTGCTGTTGCCTGGAGCCTTCCTCTCAAACACTGTTGACGGAGATGTCAACCCCAGGTTCCCTTCCCTTAAGTTTAACTACTGTAAACAGTTTAATTCCCGTTCCCTATTTTTGAATTTTTAGTTGATCGAGTTCTCATCCCCTTTAAGTTGTTTTTTTATTGGGAAGTTTTTTTCCCTTTTGATTTAGTTTTTCATTTCATCGAGTAGGATCTTATTTTTGTTCTTAAATGATTCAGTGCCATTTAGGTAAATTGATAGAATTGTTAAATTGAGGTATTTTGGGTAGAAATTGTTTATTTAATTTGGCTCGGATGAGAGCTGTTATTCTTGATTTGTGCAAGTCTTGTTATTTAAAGTTATTCCCTTTTTTCTAATTAAACTGGTTGTTTCGGAACTTGTAGTTTGTTTCAGTTCTTTCACTTGGGGTGATTATTTTGTTTGTTGTAATGCTTTTACAGGTTTAATTTTTAGGACTGTGGAGTATTTTGTATGGATAGGCCAAACGACTTTAATTTAGTGTCGGGGTATAGCAAATTAAAGATGTGATTTTATAGAGGAGAGTTTAAAAAAAGGACACAACGCAATCTGTTTATTTCATGTAGGTCGTGTAAGAATGAAAAACCAACGCGACAATTTCGTAGAGTGTTAAGTCGATATAATCGCCTCTACTGCAAAGATTTCCACCGATATATTAGGTGCTAACTCTGGTATTTATGTTGGTGTGATGGTAATTTTTGCTGATTGTCACTTTATGTATTTGCCGAGTTTTACGTGGGTATGCTGGCCACTATCGTCGATATTTACTTTAGATTTGTGGTGAATTTTACTTACATTTAAGCCATTTTAAAACAGCTATTTCCTGGATTTGAAATGCCGTTTAGATGTCACATTCGCTTATGCTTCCGCAGAAGTCCGCTAAAAATCCTCTTCCAATTATCAAAATAACAATTGAATTATTATATGATGATTATCTATTTCATAAATTTTCTTAATTTCTAAAATTAGTTCAGCACTTTACTATATGTGCATATACTTTTGAAAATATCGGAAATTAATTGGTCGTGGAGAGGGGTCTGGATGGAATTTTAGAATGAACCTTGAAGTGCTTTAATCTTTATCTGAAATTTTGCCTGACACCTTGTTATTACAATTTTTTTTTCCAGTAAATGTTATTGATTTGATTAGTGTAAGTTTAATTGATAAATTGAATTTGTTGGTTTTTAAAATCTGTGTTGTGTAACTTCTGTTCCTTATTAACAAATTATTGAATTATGCCTTTGTTTTCTTCACCACAGTTTACTTTTTATTAGCCAACTTTCTAAAAAGTAATTTCCTTAAAAAAAATTTCCCTAACTTTTACCCTTGTTTAAAATAAATATTTGATTACTCGATGCTGTGTGTGGGCTAACTGCAATGGGTATTGTTTCCCTTAGAAGAATTCCAGTGTCGTTCAGACCAGTTCCAGTGTGACCACAACCGGTGTATCTCGATCCACTGGGTGTGCGATGGGGAGAAAGATTGTAAAGATGGTTCGGACGAAGAGCCCACCACTAAATGTCTTAGTAAGTTTCTTGTTGTCTCTGTTCAATTTTATTTCATTTAGGTATAGGCCTTTAGAAAAGCATGCCATATTTTTGTATGACGTTTTTGTTATGACTGAAAATTCAATTGTTAATTTCTAGCTTAAACTTAAAAGTCAATTCTTAATTAGATCTAACAGCTTAAAATTCATCTCTTAATTCAGATCTTAAACTTTAAAAAGGACTTTATTCTTTCTGTTCTAGAGTTAATTCACCTTTGAATGGCGATCTTTTTACTTTTTTCCCATTTTTAGAGTCGTATCTTTTCCCATTTGCTTCAAAAATTTAATCTTTCTAAGTTTTTGTTTACCTCGTAGTATTCATTTAAAACATCGTATTTAATTATTTTTTTGGTGCCTGAACGTGTTACAGGTATGCCGAGGTGTTAGCGTTTTTAATTTTCACAATGCCATCAATTGGAGGCCGATGGGGTTGTTTTAGTTCAACGAGAGGTTGTTATTTTTTTGAGAATTCGCGGTAGTAGCCGTTTTGTTATCTTTTCTTGGCGTAATTTGTGAACGACGCCGTGTATTCCTGAGCCACAAACGACAGTCCTTTGAATCGGTTTACCTCTGTTTGAAGAAAAAGCTGATGCAATAACCAGAATCCCGACGTCTCATTAGTCGGGCAATCGCCGAGATGGGGGGGAAACAAGTCTGCTCCTCCCGGACAGAGCAGTGAAACTATTCTCGTTTTTTTTTACTAACCATGATTGTGTTGAGTGCTAACGGCCAGATCTCTCTTCCATTATGAATTTAAGACATTATTTATTTATCCGGTTAATTTTAATTTGTTAGTTTTAATTGTTTTATTTAATTCGATTTTTTTTTTTTTTTTTTGTAACAACCTCTCCTGAGCGAAGGACAACCTCTTTGCCCTCTTGGGTATTTCATTGGAATCCTTGTTTAATGTTCATCTTGTTGTTGAGGTGTGTAACTGTTTCATGAATAAGAGATGTCTGATACCTCTAATATTTTCAGTGATTAATAAATTAAATTTTTTTATTTGGTAAAAACAGTGGTGTTTTCTTGAACTTTTAGTTATGTAATTATTGGGTTTATGTGTTGAAGAGTATAAAACTTACCATTTTAGGTACGAGGTCGTTAAGTAGTAATCTTTTCCTAAATATTTAAAGTGGTAATAAACACCACGACATTTTCATCACTTCTCTGCATCTTACTTGTGATTATCTAGCATAAATATTACTTGATTTCTTTGTAGCATGAGTCAATTGTGTTCCTTGTCTCAAGTTAGAGGTTCATTAAAAAATTATTTTTGGCATACATCCATGAGCAATGTATTAAATTTTCTTTCTTAAAGCTAATTGAGTGTTGCTTAGTTTTTCTGTGTTCATTTTACTAAGTCAAATTATTCTAGTGATAGAAGCAACACTTTATTGAGCAAAATTTAATTTTCAAAGTATATGTTTCCAAAATATACTTGCAGTTTAAAAAAAATCATACTACAGAAACCCTTCATTTGGCAAGAAAAATGCTGTTTCTTCAAAATTAAGTTTATTGCTTTTTTCTTTTCCCCCAACAATATAATAAAATTTTTCTTTGGAAAATATATGTATATTTTAGAAATGTAGTTATGTTTTATTAGTTTTCATTACAAAAAAATTCTATGATAGTTTAATCTCTAGAAGCAGCTGAATTTGTTTTGCATAGCCACCATATCTCACTAAAGTATGACAGTATGGATAGGATAATACTCAAGCACTATTTATTTATGAAAAATTGATTAATATAAGTCCACTTTTGCTCCTAATACAAAAGAAGCCACTCTCAATAAAAATTATGCTGCATGGTGTTTTGAACTAACGCACATTTCTCGAGTGGGCCCACTTATCCTGCATTCATAGTGGAAGTAGTAATCAAGTACCTTATTTCAGATTCTACATGCAGTCCCACCATGTTCACCTGCAAAGAGAGTGGCCGATGCATCCCAATGAGCTGGACTTGCGATTCTGACAACGATTGTGGGGATGACGATGTGTCCGATGAACATATAGAATGCGGTTAGTATTATAAGTATATTCATATGCCGTAATTCGTTATACAAATTTTATAACTTTAAAAAGGATGTCGCAATGGTAAGGGGCTTTAAAATTGTAGACAATTTCAGTTTCTTTCTTGGAAGTTTTTTAATTTTTTATGGTATATTATAATTTTTTTCATTGCATGTTTAGTAAAAAAGTATTTTAGTTTAAAACTTTAAAAAGTTTTCTATTAATACTGTTGTGTGAGTTGTTTTATAAACAAGCACACCTACCCAAAAGTTGTTTAACCCTTTCACGCTCAAGGGAAATATTTTCCCCTTCTACAAAAATCGTTATTGATTGTTCAATTATTATTGAATCGATATTTTTTTTTACTGAATGTCAAAATAAAACGTATGTCCAAGGCGGCAAATGTGTTTCTGAGCGAATAAAAAAAAAAATCGTATAGAAAATAGGACACATAATAAATGTGTTATGTGCAATGTCCACTTGTGCTTCACAAGTAAACGAAATTGTTTCGTAGAATATCATAACTAACTATTTATTTTACTTTTCTGATAATTTTTATTATGTTTTTTGTATTACAAAGCAATAAATAAAATACCGATATAATAAACTTAACTCTTCGTTTATTTACTTTTATGGTCCATAGGGAAAAATATTTCCCATGAAATTATAGGAAACCTATACATTCTGCTATGTTTTTCTGGTGATATTCTCTTACTTTACACCCACAATAGCTAAAATATTGTGTTGTATTGGCATATTTAGTCTTGGACTTCTTATGGTCCTGTAAGGGTTAAAATAGTATACTCTTTTGGCTGAATTTACAATTTTCTTTCTTTAAAAAAATATTCAGGCTCTGAAAAAGAGTTAGCAGAATGACTTTTAGACATTGAGGAATACAAGATTGGTGAGATTTTCAAATTGCCAACAATTTGTTACCCACTCTGCAAGATATTATTAAAAAAGTATGCAACAGTAACATAAACTTAAATAAAATTATTATGCCCAACTCAAATGTCAAGCTATTCCAACTGTAACTATTTATCTATCGATTTTAATTATCGGATGTTAAATAATTATGAAATAATTCGGTTTGTTAAGAAGTGCAGAGACACATGGCAGCTTTTTGATTATTAGTGATAATCTTTACGACCAACTGAATTAACTTGAATTTTTTTAAACTGCATTTCAAAAATATTCATGCCACCACTAAACTAAAAGTTAAAACAAGAGTTTTTTTTATGGTACCGAAAAAATTTGATACCTTCTAATGATCTGTTAATTGGCACAGAATTAATTTTAGCTATAGTGCAGCGCAATATTATTGAAGCTCAATTAATTGATGAAGAAAATA
The DNA here is from genome assembly GCA_963978545.1 of Linyphia triangularis. NCBI lineage: Eukaryota > Metazoa > Arthropoda > Arachnida > Araneae > Linyphiidae > Linyphia > Linyphia triangularis. The sequence goes on along the minus strand of OZ021726.1, from coordinate 46,632,454 downwards.
AATTCTTATTTCTCAGATATCTCTAATTTCTCCTGTTCACAATATGTCCTTTTCTTTTAAGTGAACAATTCGTTTGACTTTCTTAAACTCTTTATTTACTGACTGGACTTATAAGTCCTGTCAGTTTTCTTATTGTATTGTATTAATTCAAATGCTTTGAGACCCATTGGGAGTTTAGAATCCATTTCTTTGAAGTTTGTTCTTCAATTGTTGGATGGCAGCACAAGCTTATTTCTCTTTGGAAACTTACTCGAGACAAGTATATAAGACCAAGTTAGGCTAAGACAGATGGCTAGAATATTGAAAATCATCCATGTGTTTGCATATAAAGAGGTATAAGCTTGTGCTGCCATCCAACAATTTAAAAATGTACTTCATGGAAGTGGTAAATAAATAAAGGGTTAACAAATGCAAACATCAAAATTTGGTTAGTTATTTTTTCTCTTATGGTTATATTAGTCTTTCAAAAATGAGATTTCTAGGAAAACTCCATGTCCAGAGATCTGCAATTGTAGGGTTCTCACTGTCATTAAAAGTCATTAGAAGTGCTTAATATTTTTTAACTCGTTTTCAAGGCCTTGAAAGTACTTGAAACTGCTTAGAGGTGCTTAAAAGTTCTTGAAAATGCTCTGTGGTCCTTAAAAGTTCTTAAGTTTTGCTGGTGTTGTGTGTCCAACTGCAAAATTTATTAAAATACAACTCGTACTTGCTATCCCCGCTTGACTGCCACTTATCCTCACCGTATCAAAATTCTCTGACATATTTGTATTACTCATGTATCAACTTGTAACTTTTTTGATAGAATATACTTTATTAAAAATTTATATATAGACATGATGCCTGAAAACAAATTTTCAACTGTCCTTAAAAACATTATTTAGGTCCTTAAAAGTCATTGAAAAGTCAATGATTTTCATTCTGTGATTTGAGTGGGAATCCTGAATTGTGTCTTCAAAGAAACCCTTAATATATAGTTTTAGGGATTATTTAAGTGAGAATTGTTAAAATGTTAATACAGGATGTTTTCAAAAGTTTCTCCCAATCTTTCAGCATTTATACTTAAAAAAATATTCAGTGGGGATTGAAACTATTTGTTCTTTTCTTAGACAGTTAACACTAAAATTGTGATTAATTTTCCTAATTGGCTATCCAATAAACATACAAGTAATTTCAATACCTTTTACACAACGGTTTTTGAGATTTTAATTTTTTTAAAGATAGGTTGTTACTTTTGGGATTTTGAAACACTGTCTAATGTGTAATGTTTTGTAGAGTATCCTGAGTGCAAGCCAGTAGAGTTTCGATGTGAGAACCGTCGTTGTATTCCTCTGGAGTATGTTTGTGATGGGGATGATGACTGTCGTGATGGTTCGGATGAAGGAAAGTGTGAGCTGAAGTGCGATGGGCCAAACGAGTTCTCATGTGATGAAAGAACACTCTGTTTGAATGAGGAGCTCAGGTGCAACAATTGGATTGATTGCAAGGATGAATCGGATGAAGCAAACTGTGGTGGGTTGGTCAGGAAAATGTATTTTCTGTTTTATTTGAAATGAGGAATTTAAAAATTGTTGTAGTATACTTTAAAATCCGTCCTAAGCTTAAAACAATGCCCTTACTCAACTATGTTATTTTGGACTTGTTAATGAGTATGTTGAATCAGTTTATTTCTTGTTGGTTCATGAATATAAAGATCTAAAGATAATCTTAGCATTGAAAGGCTTGCTTCTTTCTTTGATTATGTGAAAAAGAAGTTAAAGTTCAATTTGATTCTTTTTTAGGAGAAACAAGTGTGCGGAAGTATAGTTGCCATAAAGATGAATTTTTATGTTCAGATGGAATTTGCATACCAAACAGTTGGAAATGTAACTTGAGATGGGATTGTGTTGACAAAAGTGATGAACTGAATTGTAGTATGTATATTTTTATTTTGAATTGAAATCAATACTATAGTATATTTTTAAATTGTTTTTAAGTTAAACTAAAAACCGCAAAAGGTTTTAGCCAAATGTATCTAAGATAATGTTTGGACAAGTGTAAGAGCTTCAATATATCTGCCGCAAATCTTTATATTAACACTATTTTTTAATTAAAGTTTAACCGAACACTAATAATTTGCCTTACAATTTGACTATAAATTTTTATAAAAGTAATAACTATTTTTGTTATCCAATTTACTTGATTTTAATAAATTCTACCTCAATAAAAACATCTCTGTAAAAAAGGGCCAAGTTCTTTGTGTAATAGCTATGGCCGTGAAAAGTATTGAGATCCAAAGTAAAGTCAAGTTTAAGGTTATTGTAAATTATGGACAATGAAAATTAGAAATTTGCAAAATTTTCTTTACAAAGTCAAAATTTCCCTTCATAAGCTTCAATATCCAGTTACAAAAATGATTGTTACACTTTGTCATTACTTATTCTGGATCACTTGTTGGCTGTGTTGATGCTGCGGTGCATAATGGCTTAGTTGCACAAGCATTTTTGTAGCTATATGTTGAGGCCTACGAAGGAGAATTTTGACTTTGTAAAGAAAATATTACTATTTACCATTGCCCATAATTTACAGCAATATTAAACATAGCTATTACATGAAGAACTTGGCGCTTTTTTACAGCGATCTTTTTGTTGGGACTTACTATTTTTTTTTTTACTGTATGAAACTAAACTTAGTGGCGTCATCTTGGCCTGCTGTGTCCAAACCAGCTTACTTGACTATGGGCCCCAAGGTGCCATTGGTGGGGAAACTCTCGATTTTGAAATTTTTTCCTTTTTCTATTTGTTAAACTTTACAACCATGCACAATTTCACAGTTCTAGCTCTACTAAAAGTGCTTTAGTAGATTGATTATCATTGACTGAATGACTGAGTGGGTCTCAAATTATGCCGTTTTCTGGCGTTTTTGAATTTGATTATCTCGACAACCAATATAGTTGGAGACTTGAAACTTAAGAGTCTTACTAAAGTGGTTAATAGATACTCATAAAAAAATTTCATCTCTCGGGTATACTGTAATGTGCAGATACGAGAGGGTCCTAATTCTGCTGAGTTGCTTTCAGTAAAAGATATCTGGTAGTTAACTTGACGAATGCTCTGCCATGCACCTAGATATCCAGTATCATAGTTTAAAATATATTTTACATTTTGATTCAACTAGTATAAATAACCCATTTGTTTGTTGGAGTAGCTTTTCAATAACTTGAAAATAATTCATAAATCGCGTTTGAAATGGGTTACATTAACTAACTTAGCATACATGTACATTACAACACTAGTCACAATTTTCAAAGCTTAAAAATTATAAATAATTTTACATTTTTCATAATGCCAGTATCATAATTGTTTTCTATTTCATCCCAGCAAATGCAGCCTGTGCAGAAAATGAGCATATGTGTGATTCCAAGGACCAGTGCATCCTTAGTTCCTACTTGTGTGATGGACATGAGGACTGTGAAGATAAATCAGATGAGAAGATCTGTGGTAGGTGTCTTCCATTTGAATGCTGATTAATTTTTTTTAGTTTTATATTGGCTTTAATTTTTAAAAAGTGAGTATATTAAAATGAGTGAGTGCATTTAAATTTTAGTTGTATTATAAATGCTCTGCATGCGATTTTATTTGTTTAAATTAATTGCTTTGATATTGAAAACCTTTATGATTGTAGGATATATTTTTTGTTTCAAAGTATTTGTGAATCAAGTTTCAATAAGCAAGTCACCTATAAAATACTTATTATTTAGATTTTTTAAATTGCTGAAAATTACTACTACTGCTTCATTTAATTGGCAAAAATATTTGCTAATTGCCTGTTTATACAACAAGTCACTTTCTATATCTGAATAAAAGATAATCTATGAAATATAACAATTTTATTAAATCAATAAAATATATTGTGATTCATGAAACACAATCTATGAAATATCAATTTTTTTATACTGAATCTTTTCTTTGTTTTAAGAGTTTTATTTCCTTTAACATTTTCTTAATTTATCAAAGAAAAGTTTAAAACTTTTTTTACTGTGTTTATATCTTTGGATATGTGATTTTTTTCCCTTTCCTGAAATCAATATGATATACAGTATAAAATATTCTTGTTCAGATGGTACATTTCGCTCGTGTGTCTTTCCCAACCGTCTATGTGACAACAAACTTCGCTGTCTGAATGTGACACAATACTGTGATGGGGTCAATGATTGCAGTGATGGATCTGATGAAGGTGGAATGTGTGGTGAGTAGATTTACTAATCTGAGTATCTATTAATTTTTATTTAGCTGATTTCTTAAACTAAAAATATTGACTTATAACTTTACATTATAAGCCTAATAGAAACTGACAGTTGGATAATATCTGAAGCACCAACCTATACAATTTTTTTAAATTAATAGAGTAGTAATTTACCGATGTATAATAAGTGCTTTTGATTTCATTAAAAGTTTGGATTTTGTGGCAATTATTATTTTTGATACTGTAATAATAACACATTCTGTTAATTAATATTGAACATAGTGGCCACAGAACTTGGAAATCAGAGAAATGGCAGGGAGCTTTCTGATTCTGGAAAAAAAATCAGGAAAATGTCTGGGAATTTTTTGAAATTTTACAAAAATCAGAGAATTTTTCTATTGTTTTGAAGGTACGTTTTCCTATTCATCTATATTTTGGTGCCACTTCCCAAAGAATTGTAATCGTAGGAAGTTTCATGTTACAGTATAATTTAAACTGTTTATTACTGCCAAAATATTTATAAAAAAAATTGACATATCTCTTTGGCATAAATGTTCTATTTGAACTACACATCTGAAAAATAGAGGAAGTTCGAAAAAAAAGTTTGCCATAAAATCAATGAGTTCTTTAGAAATCTACTAGGGAAATCAGGGAATTTTTTTCCTTAATTTTGTGGCCACCCTGTTGAAAGATAATTTATTTTTTAATGACAATGCTATGATTTTTTTAAAATGCTTATTTTAGTTTTTTAGATTTATTTGATGTGTGTCAGATTTAATGTCATTGAATGGTAATTATCCTTGTGACGTTTATGTGCGAATTTTTATTGACACAGGTTATGTGGCCTGGTATTTTACAAGTGAACTTGAGCCTGTGACGATCCTTCTAAGTTGGATTTAAGTTATTAAAGATCTACAAATGCAGTTATAAAAAAAACTATTGTTTTTACTTTGTTTAAAACTTAGGGTTGTGTTTGCAATCAATAGTTTTAAATTCAGAAAGTTTTGTTTAGAATGAAATATCAAGTTAAATTTTTTTTTTTTGTAAAATAGCCTAGTGTAAATTTAGAGTTTTTTTCAAATGTATAAAAAAACTAAAAGTAAATTTCAATAATTATTCATCAGTTTGTAATCTTGTAAATTAAAATATCTGATTTTTGAATTTGCTACATTAATGCTTTATAATTGATTGTTATTTGGTTACATATCCTTTATATTTTAATCTGACTTCTCTTTTTCATGTTGCTGATTTTGAAAAACCTTTTTCAGAGTATGAGCAGTGCCTGTTAACTGGGTGCAAGTACCTCTGTCAGACCACTCCTGAGGGACACATCTGCTATTGCCCACCTGGACTCTTGCCCACTGTTGATGGAAACTCCTGTACAGGTATGTGATTGACAGGAAACTCCTATACAGGTAGAGTGAGCCGAAAATGGCCCACCTTTTTTTTTCCGAAATCGATCTTGGCATAGGGCTGAAAATTTGCCGAATGGATCAGTTAAATTCCTAAAAAAAATTCTTCAATTTTACTCAATATCTATTCATGCACCTCTAGCATTGAAAAAGTCCAAAAAAGACCCCCCAAAAAATTCATTTTTTGAGAAATTACTATTTGAAAATTATTTTTAATAGTTATTTTAAAGCATAGAATGGTTGCTGTTTGGATCAGTTAAAAGGCACACAAAATTTCATCAATATCTATCCATGACCCTCTGGCCTTAAAAATGTCAAAAAAAGTCGAAAAATCCATTTTTTTTGCGAAATTGTTTTTTAAAAATTGTTTTTAAAAACCGGCATTGACATAGTTGCCTAATGGGTTTGACAGTACACACACAATAAACTTCATCTATTTTGCTTAATATCTAAACGTAACCCTCCGGTATTGAAAGAGAGAGAAAAAAAGGAAAGGAAAGGGGAAAAAAATGAAAATGCTCTTATAGTTGATCAGTTAGAATAAAAATAAAAATCTTGGCAATGTTGCTCAATTTATAGCTGCTTTTCCAGGCATTTCAAAAAACGCATGAACAAAAAAAAATTCCATAGTAAAAATACAAAAGTATATTTATTAGTGTAATATTTATTAAATTTTAGAAAGCTAGAAACTGAAATATAATAAAAAGGAGTAGTCCTAATACTTACAATGATTTGGCTTCAGAATAATTCTGTTCCTTATTGTCAAATAAGGAACACAATAAGGAACAGAATAATTCTGTTCCTTATTGTCAAATGTTGGAAGTTTTCTTTTTCCTTGAATCTTAGCCTTTATATAACCACTAGATTGGACCGAAAAAGTCGAAATATCTTGGATCTTTTAGTGGTAGTGCGGGGGGAAGTTGTGGACTCTCAAAAAGTGTGTAAAATCTTAAAACTCTGAATTGATATCTTCTGTCGCCTCAATGGGTTGAAAATTGTGAAAATTGGACTAGATATGCCTAAAATTCAAAAATTAATAAATACTTACATATTTCGTTGATCATTTTATGTGAATGCTTAAAAGTTTTTGTTTTTCAACAACAACACCTGTAAATTTTTTTAGAATTATACATTAATATCTTCTGCCGCCTCAAGGGCGCCACATCTTGAAAATTAAAGGCAATTTTTTAAATAAAAACACATTACACTTTCTTCATTCTGTTATGACTTAAAGATTGTTTGTTTACAGTTAAGGCCAATTAAATAATACTATATTTCCAAACATTGCGTTGTGTACTTTTACCCTAAACTTGCCTATCAAATAGTGGTACCTTTTAGATTACCTGAAAACACAGCATGGTACAATATATTGAATGTAGAATTAAGACCAGCTAGAGACCTGAGAAATCATTTATTGCATGGGAAAGATATTAGTTAAGGGAATTACAGACCTAATGAAGAATTATTGGTTAAACACTGGACCAATGTAATACTAGCTTAAGCGATAACATGAATTGAGATATTCAAAACAATGAGTGATTAAATAAATATAAGGAAACCAAATTTTAATTTACCCAAGAAAGCAGAACACCAGGACTAGGAATAGCATGTTGATTGAATAAGGGAATGAAATATTACCCTTTTAAATTAACCACAAGGGGAAAAGAACTTGTAAAAAGATCCCGAAAACCCCTCCAAAATACCTGGGACCCACATGGGGTATACTAGAGGACAGCGGCCGCATGGGAGAACGTCTGAATGTATCCGATTGACCGGGCGAGGGGTAGAGGTTTGCAGTAAATCAGTCTCGTATGTTGAAGAACAACAAAGTCCTTGTGAAAGGGACGAAGATAGTTCTCGTGTAAGTTGGACAGAAGAGGACTGACTCCTAGACGTGGTAGGATGAGGACTAAACCGATATATCACTTGAGAAGATAGACTGTAGGCAGGCCTCCGGCCATCTTACTGGCAACACAGGATATTTATTGGTCAGGCCACCGGCCTTCTCACTGGCATCACAGGATATATATATTGGACAGGCCACCGGCCTTCTTACTGGCAACTCGATTATTTATTGGTCAGGCCACCGCCTTCTTACTGGCAGCACTATTATTTGTTGAACAGGCCACCGGCCTTCTTACTGGCAGCACAAATTATTTGACAGGCCACCGGCCTTCTTACGGGACAGCGACGAGGGGATATTAGACAGGCCACCGGCCTTCTTACTGGCAGCACAAATTATTAGACAGGCCACCGGCCTTCTTACTGGCAGCACAAATTATTAGACAGGCCACCGGCCTTCTTACTGGCAACACAGGATATTTATTGGTCAGGCCACCGGCCTTCTCACTGGCATCACAGGATATATATATTGGACAGGCCACCGGCCTTCTTACTGGCAACTCGATTATTTATTGGTCAGGCCACCGCCTTCTTACTGGCAGCACTATTATTTGTTGAACAGGCCACCGGCCTTCTTACTGGCAGCACAAATTATTTGACAGGCCACCGGCCTTCTTACGGGACAGCGATGAGGGGATATTAGACAGGCCACCGGCCTTCTTACTGGCAGCACAAATTATTAGACAGGCCACCGGCCTTCTTACTGGCAGCACAAATTATTAGACAGGCCACCGGCCTTCTTACGGGACAGCGACGAGGGGATATTATTATGGGGAGTCCCAGAACAGGAGGAACGAACAAACGCCAAATCATCCAGAAATCACAGGACACGTCAGGGACGAAGAAAACAGACTCTTGAAACCGGCCATCCCACTGGAACGTGGTAGGAATTCTGGAACTGTAGCGGAACTAGCACCTAATCATCCAGAACACACTAGACTCGTCGGGGACGCGGAAAACAGACTCTCGAGACCGCCGCAGAAATGTCCAGGAATCACATCTACTGATCGAAGGAATACGGTAGGCCACCGGCCGTCTTTAGAGGAGCAGCATTCAGGAACGAGATCTTATTTTACAGGCCACAGGCCTTCCCTCTAGTCTCCGCCCGAGAGATCACCCAGGTTGCGCCATTTCTTCCACAGGGACGCTACATCAGAGTGACAATCCCAACACGACCTCTCAGCACTAGGTTTCGTCTCTCAATGATCACGGAAAGCAGCCCCGTACTCCTGTCCTAAACTTGCCTCCACCAATCACAGGCTCACTACCATCACGCGTTTCTCCGGCGATCAGAAAGGAGGGATCCCATTGGACCAAAGTTAAGCGTCTCTTTTCGAATTCTGAAACGACGCCGGGGAGAAATTCCTAATCCCGCAGCCGAAAACAGGGGGTATATACGAAAATCCACATGCCATTCCGCGTCCCGATCTCCGTCTTTTATTAATAAAAAGGATTTATAAAATAAAAAGGTGAATTAAATATCACCCATCTTTAATAGGGCATTAATTACCAAAAAATGATTGACTAATTTTACACAGATAACCCCGGAAGAACATGACAAGTGAAAGAATGCTTCCATTATACCATAACAAAACCGTTGGGGAAGCTCAACATTTTTTCAATCATAACAATTCTAAAGCGAAAATAAACTTTATTCTACAGGGTTCCCACAGTCATTGAAAGTCATTAGAAGTGCTTAATATTTTTAAACTTCTTTTCAAGGCCTTGAAAGTGCTTGAAAATGCTTAGTGGTCCTTAAAAGTCCTTAATTTTTGCGGATGTTGTTTGGCCAACTGTATAATTTATCAAAATACAACTCAGACTTGCTATCCCTGCATGACCGCCACTTATCTGTACCGTATTAGAATTTTCTGGCATATTTGTATTACGCTTTCACCAACTTGTTACTTTTTTGGTAGAATATACTTTTTAAAAAACTTATTTATAGATATGATGCCTGAAAACAAATTTCAACTGTCTTTAAAAATGTTATTTAGGTCCTTAAAAGTAATTGAAAAGTCATTGATTTTCATTCTTTGATTTGAGTTTGAACCCTGATTCCATCTTTCAAACAAACAAATTACAAAAGCATTATTGATTGTAATCTCTTTTGTACTGTTTTTCTGGCTTTTTTTTTTACTAAAAATTCTAACATGGAGTTTCTGGATTCTAGGGTTGCTCAATCCCTGTTCTGTGGTCTAACTGCATTTCCTGAGGCTTCATAGTTTAGCTTTATAATTTGCTCGACTGATTGTGTGTGTGTGTGTGAAGGATATTTAATAAAATCCTAGCTATCCATTGGCACACTGTCCGATATCTTCAAAAGTTCACAAAAACTGATCTCTCTGAGAAATAAAGGTAATATTGCAAGTTCATGAGATCTGTGTAGTTTGTAGCTCCAAGGTTAATAGCAGGAACAGCGAATCTGCGAAAACAATTTTCATTTGAGCCATTTTCCCTTACTTTTGCTTTGATAATCAGTATAGCTGTAAGGGTCCTAATATAAATATGGCTCCTCTCATCAGTTAAAATGAACATAAGCAATATTTATGTCCATTTGGACAGCTTGGATTTCATTAAATATGATTCATGCACACAAGTAGTCGAACAAATTGTAAAAATAAACACTGAAGCCTCCGGAATAGCAGTTGGACAGCAGAATAGGGATAGAGCAACCCTAGTATCCAGAAACCACATGCTAGAATTATTAGCAAAAAAAAAAAGCCTGAAAAACATTAAAAAAAGCTTACAATCAATAATGCTTTTGTAAGTCTGAAAGTTGTAGTAAGGTTTATTCTCTTATTACAATGAGGAAAGTGTAATGTGTTTTTATTTAAAAAATTGTCTTCAATTTTCAAAATTTGGTGCCTTTGAGATGGCAGAAATATTAACATATAACTCTAAAATATTTTACTGGTGTGGCTGATAAAAAACAATAACTTTTAAACATTACAGCAAAATGATCAACAAAATCTGTGATTATTTATTATTTTTGAATTTTAAGCATTTCTAGTCCAATTTTCCCAACTTTAAGCCCACTGAGGTGACAGAAGATATCAATTAAGAGTTTTGAGATTTTACACACTTTTTAATAATGAGAGTCCACAACTGTTCCACACTACCTCTAAAAGATCCAAGATACTTTGACTTTTTCTGCCTGGCCTAATATCCACCTCTTGCCGTACAATCAAAAACTTTAATTGCAGCTTCAAGTATGATTTTAACACATCTCTTAACTTTTTGCGTGGGACATAATCTCATATGTTAGTATATGAACCTATTTTCTTTGTTTGTAACTTTCTTTTTTTCCTCTTTTATATGCATTGTAAGCGGTAGTTCCGTTATGGTGTACGTTGACTCGTCAATTAGATGAAAGTAATCAACAGCATTAAAGTTGAGTTTGGGAGGTTGGAAAAGCGTATAATTTTGAATTTCTTATTTGGATGTTCAGGATTTGCTTCACTGCTAATTCCCAGATATAGCCTCTAGAGAAAGCATCCTGTTCCAGATATATTGGGCACCATCCATGTACTGTGGTTTTATTTTCGTCTTAAACCACATTGGTGCATAAACCACAACTTTACGATTATACAAACCTTATGATTATACGATTTCACAAACTTGACGATTATAGAAGCTCATCGGATGGATTTTTAGTACCATTGTTTGACCATAACAGTCGATTTTCACTAGATATCGACAAAATTTTGTGTGCGCTCTAGGCAACTTTTCCGTACTATGCCAAGACCAATTAAAAAAAAAAAAAATGTGTGACCCACCTTTATTGTCTCATGCATTCGAAGTGACATAGATGAAATTTGAAAGCAATATGTGTTGACCCAAAAATTATTAACTTGATATGCTTTGCATTATATGCATGCCAAATGTGAAAATTACCTTCCTAAATAGTATTTATTTTCTAAGCATGTTTCATCAATTTTCAATATCATTAAATTTTCTCTATTAACATACAAGTTAAGGAAACTTTACATTTGCCGGAAAGATACCTTAGGTAATATAACCTGGAAGGGATTTTTAGAATATAAAATTTAAATGTAGAATGAACAAAAGCTTAATTATAATAATTTTCTATCTCTGTACTGGACTGATAGATTTTAAAATGTAATAAGCAGGTAAAACATTACTTTTGTCAATGTTGGTTAAAGGAAAGAAAACCTTAAGTTTTAAAGGAATACAAAAAAAACTTGCTTTACTGTTTAACCATTTTGTAACAACTTAAAAATTTAAACTATCTGTTATAATTTGCAGAGATACCTGCTTGTGAGCAGTGGGGAATTTGCAGTCAGAAGTGCACACAACTGAAGCATCACCACAAGTGTAGTTGTGAAGAGGGATACTACTTGGGTCCTGACTATTATACCTGCAAGAGCACAGGTATGTCTGGAGAATTTTTAAGCAATAACCCATCTCACCTTTCTTTTATAAGGATTTTCCTTTAACTTCTTTTCAGATTAAAGTAATGTAAACCATTTCATATGTACTGTTTTGCTTAAAGCCATTTGGGCCATTTGTTTTTGTGAATGGAACAACTGTAATTCACAATAACTCTTCATGCTTATGAAGTACTCCATTGGTTTCTTTTTCCTTGTCTATCCTTATGTAAAGGAAATATACAACACTTCTAAATGTCTATGTCTTCAAAATAGATTCAACTGAACCATACATAATATTCTCCAATCGCCACGAGCTCCGAAGTGTCGACTTGAAAACAATGACAGTGAAGCCGCTCATATCTGGACTGCAAAACACAGTAGCCGTTGATTTTTTCCATTCAGACAAAGGAGACATGATATTTTGGACAGATGTAGTGGAGGACAAGATTTACAGAGGATACATCATATCTGGTTGTAAGTAGATTGTTAATGTGTTTTGCTTCTCTAAGTAATTGCTCTGGTTAACTTAAAGAAAATCAATAAATGTTTTCTTTTCTAATTTATAATATATTCTTATTTGTGTTTTTTGAATGGTTACCCTATGATTAAGTAAAATCACTTAATACAAAATGAGTTGTTTTACAAGACGGTGAAGAGGCATTGAGCGGATGGGGAGAGGTTTCATGGACTGTAATATTCAGAATATGGATAAGATTCAGAATTTTCAGCTATTAAAGCACTCGATGGAATGGACTTGAGCTACTAAGAGATTCAATTGTTACTGGAAAACCTGGTTAGGTGACATCTTCCAAGGATTCCCATAGGGCGGGAAATTTTGAATGGTGCCAGCAAGAGTGTTCATAGCAATGAAAAATACGAATCCATTATAGTGAATGCCTAGTCCATCGGCATATTAATAATAGCTTCTGCCCTACCATGGTCAATAAAAAAGTTGCGCCATCATTTGCCAGTGCTCAAAAATCTGCAATTTCAGAGACGCAGGCCTGCTCTTAAAGTCCAGTTAAAAACTAATTTTAAAGATGTGTCGTTCCTATTAAACTGCGTCTCACTCCTCCAATCAGGGAAAGACGACATCACAAAAAGATAACTAAAGTATGCTGAAATGTAATGGGATATCAAAGGTAGAACATCGACAGAGGGTTACATATCCTTTTTGAAAAATACCATTCACAGAGTGATTGGAGGGGAATTAAAAATTTTGACACTTCTAGTGAGAGGTTGTAACGCAAATAAAAAGTGAAATAGATTCGATACTCTATGTAATTAAATTAAGTGTATTAGTTAAGTTCTGAAATTAATTAAAATTCTGATATTATAACAAAATCAAATATACTATTGAGCATTCAGTTATAGAAATAATTATAAACTAACTTTAAATTGATCTCAAAGTTTGTCTGCTCATTTCTTGTTATTCACAAATATGTCTATTTTTTACTGTGTCATAAAATTAAAATTGTTTCTCTCCATCAAGCACTTGATATGAATTTATTTTACAAAGTTTTTCCATTTGGGATTGATTTTGTAATAACAGGGTTCCCACGGTCATTGAAAGTCATTAAAAGTGCTTAATATTTTTTAACTTGTTTTCAAGGCCTTGGAAGTCCTTGAAAATGCTTAGAGGTCCTTAAAAGTCCTTAATTTTTGCAGTCGTTGTGTAGCCAACTGCAAAATTTATGAAAATACAACTCAGACTTGCTATCCCCTCGTGACCGCCCCTTATCTGCACTGTATAGGAATTTTCCGACATATTTGTACAACGCATCCACCAACTTGTAACTTTTTTGGTAGAATATACTTTATTAACAATTTATATATAGACATGATGCCTGAAAACAAATTTTCAAAGGTCCTTAAAAATATTAATTAGGCCCTTAAAAGTCATTGAAAAGTCATTGATTTTCATTCTGTGATTTGAGTGGGAACCCTGATAAAGTAATAGTTTGTTTGAGGAAGTGAATTTCACAGCTGTGCTTTTTAAATCTTGTGAATGTTTTTAATACATACTTTTGATTTCTTTCACTTGAAGTTAACCTTATACCTAGACTGTATACAGAGGTAAATTTAAAATTGTTATTTATCAATTTATTAATAGCCGACACTTTTCTTCTCAAATCATCGAAGATATGTTGTAATACTAGAAACTATTAAATGTGATCCTAATATAAACAAATACTTCTCTTCTCATTCCACTTTGTCAAAATGTAATTAGAAAACTTTTTCTTCCAGCTTTGACCAACATTGAAGTAGTGGTACAGACTGGCCTTGCCACTGCAGAAGGATTGGCTGTGGACTGGATAGGGGAAAACCTGTACTGGGTAGAAAGCAATCTTGATCAGATAGAAGTAGCAAGGCTCAGTGGACAACACAGAAGGACTCTCATTGCAAGCAACATGGAGAACCCTAGGGCTATTGCACTGGATCCACGCTTTGGGTAAGACCTCTCTATACTTTGTTCTTATTTCTTTTATAAGACCAAACTCAAGGATTGAAGACAGGATGCCTATCACATAAAGGGGTTCAGCTCAATTCTTTATAAATTGTCTGGCTGATTAGTGGGAGTTTCTTCTATTCAAGATACAAATGCTGGTAATTTTTTTCTTGAAAGATTTCACCGACTGTATTCCTCCCTTAAATTATAATTTATTTTTTAACATTGTTTCTATGCAGTATAGCTTTTATAGCTTTCACATAGTTTAAACTTAAAAGTATCATAGAGATCTAATCAACGGGCTTAATTTTCTGCAATACTGAGTTGTTTTCAAACTATCAATGTATTTTTTAACATAGAGACTAGATGACACTTGTTGATCAGTGACAATTAATTGTTGTCTAGTTTTGTAAACATCATCTCACTGGATTGGGAAAACGAGCTTGATTTTCATAAGTATTTCCAAGTAAATGGATAATTTGCAGTATTGGAGTAGGTAGTGTAAAGTTCTTTTCCTTTACAATCAAAACAATCTTTTCTTAATTTTACAGAATTATAAACTGATGGTTTGATACAAATGAATATCTAATGAAAATTTTACTAAGTGTAGATGGTTTTTTATATCTAATAATTTTCTCAGTCTCATTCCAGCGGAAGTAGGATTGTAGCATACTATCAGTATTTCAATATTGTTTGACTCTTGAGTTTGTGAGATTTTTTCTGAGAGTTTCTTTTTGATGTACACTTTTTAAAGCATTATTAATTTAAAAAAAAAAAAATCAATTTAAAAATAGTCATCGTGGCGGAAAAGTAAACAAAATTATAGAAATTGTGGCAGAAAACTGGATACAATTTTTCGGAAATTTGCCATAAAAGTGCCTTCGGAAACAAAAATTGCCTTTTGGAAAATAGCACTCTGCCTTTTTTCATTTCTGAGATGAACTCTGAGTATATTGCTAACACAAATATTAAATGTTTATTTTGAATATATTTTTTTAGACTCGTTATTTTCAAAATGAATTTTAAAACAGAAGGAAAACAAATCTTAAAATTGAAAAGTTATCGCAATGGTGACATAGTACCAAGAGAATTCTGTATTTAATCATTTCGTTTTTTTTCTTGTTTATTTTATGTTATTTGTGCTCTTTCAAAGCTAATTTTGTTGGTAATTAATACATTTAAGAACTGTATTCTTCTAGCTAACATGAATTAGTAATTAAATACTTGTTTTCTGCAGCATGATCTTCTGGACAGATTGGGATACATCGGCTCCTCGCATTGAAAGGGCATCCATGAGTGGTCGTGGACGAGTGATCATCTGTCGAGTGGATGACATCACAGATGGAGCATGGCCAAATGGACTCACACTAGATTACATTGCTCTGCGGGTTTACTGGATTGACGCAAGGTGAGATATTGATCTTCTGGTTCACAATTATTTATATTGCTTTTGTTTCCATATCTTGTTATTTTTAGTGCTCTGTACCTTGATTGTGAATAACAGAATTTTTATAGAGTCATTTCTATGTTTGTCTGAAACATTAAAGTTTCTAAATGCTGAAACAGATAAGACTTTCGTTGAAATTTTGTATACAGCAGTATGCTCCTATACAAAGACTAATTTTTTTTTTCTGCGTGAGAAAAGTTAATTTCTCTGAATAGCCTGTTGTATTTGGTATCAAATGAAAGTCATTGGTGAAGCTTGTAATGAACAGGGATGAGTTTCTTCCGCCATGTGGCGGAATTCCGCTTTTTTAATTATTTAGAAAAAAAAGATTTCGCTCTTTCAAAGAAAGTTCCGCTTTTCTAATTCCTGAAAAAAATTAGTGTTTTCCCGCTTTTTCTATCCCACAGAAAAATAACTTTTTTTCTAAGGCTGAACCGCGAAGCAGCTTCATTTCCGAAAGATCGGGAAACCTATTGCTCAGGGGTCGCATCACATTCCTGCCTTATTCCTGCTTCAAGTACAAAAATCCACTGAAATGCATTTTTTTAGTCAGATTGGCGCTCAAACTCGCATTTTGTATGCTTCCAACTGTTCCGAAATTTGAGCCTTTTGTGTAATTTTTTTCTCTGCTCAAAATCTAAATTCCTGCTTACGATTTCACGCGATTAACGTATACTAATAATGCGCTTGCTTCCAAGTCTGACATCCACGGAACTATCGTTTATTTACGTTTGTATGTGTTGCTTGCTTTCGTTAAGCGTTACGCTGATGTAATGTCCGCTACTGCCGAGATTTGTGTGGCTAGGACGTGCGTTATCGCCGTGATTTAGGTTGCTGTGGCGACCATTTTCTTGGAGTATTATGCCGATATAACAGCGTTATTGCTGATAATTGTTCCTGTATCTTCGGCGCTAACGCTGATATTTACGTTTATGTGATAGTCATTTTCGTTGAGTGTGCTACCCTGTTGTAAAATCTATTTGCACCGATGTTACCGAAGAAATGTTGATATTACCGTGAGGAATTGCGCTATCGCCGAGATTTTATGATGGTAATTTTCGTCGAGTGTTACACCCATACAATAGTGTTATTGTTGAGAGTTGCTCCCGTATATTAGGTTCTAACTTTGATATTTCAGTTGGCGTGAGAGGGGTCGTTCAAATATTACGTAAGCATGTTTTTGGTAATTTTTGACCCCCTCCCCCCCTTGTCAGCAAAAATAAGCAAATCGCATACCCCCCCCCTCTATAATTACGTAAGCATACGGTAACCCCCCCCCCCCCACCTGCTCCTGATTTTTTTTTTTTTTGTAACGCTAATCTAAAAAAAAAGTTAGGATTCAATGCAAATAATGAACTTTAACTCGCCTTAAAAGGGGAAAAAAAATATTTTTAATTTTTTTTAAATCTTAAGTTTATCACAATTTTAATGGCACATAAATGTAATTTTCATAATCAATTAAGTCTATCTAGTCAGATGTTATCCAGGGTTGCTCTAGCCAGTTTTTAATGTCTGAAATTATAGGGTTTCTGACATCTGATGTTATTTCTTCATCACTTATTTCGCACAAGGAATCTGGGCAAACTTCCTCTTCGCTTATCCACTCGGTACCTTCCATGCCTTCTACATAATTGATGACGCACATCAGTTCATTTGCTCGACGAGCAGCAATTCTCATAGGCCGAACTAGGCAGGCTCTCTGGCTATTTTCGCCATGAACAATTTTCTTATGACGAATTGTCGATTTTAGTGAAGCGTGGTACAAACCACATTTCCCACAGTTGCAGACAGTTGTGATTTGATGGACGGACAAAAATAGTCATATGGCATTTTTAAAAATCCCCCCAGGGGGACATGCAGGTTCAAGCTTAGCCTGAGACTTAATTCCAGTAATTCCCCTTCCTCACTTGTGATTAAATCGTGTGGTGTTTGGGCCATTTTGATAGGTGGAGGTAAAAAGCGTTCTTTTAAAATGCGAAATAATTCACTACGAGCAGGAGAGCAACACTGCTTTTCTTCGCATTTTACAATTTGTAGAAAGTATTGACTCTCTTTCACGTGCTTCGAATACCAGTTCATATCAAAGGTTTTTTTTAGAAATAAAGGGATTATTGAATGTTTACGTAAGCATCACTCATACCCCCTCCCCCCCCTTGTCAGCAAAAATAAGCAAATCGCTAACCCCCTCCCCCCCCAGGTGTTTTTCTTAATACTTGAACGGCCCCAGAGTTGTTTTTTCATGGAATGCTGTACTTTGATAACATCCGATATTACCGAAATTTGCACCAGTATTAACAAGAAAATGTCGATATTACCGCAATTTTTGCAGATATCGTGGACGCTATCGCCGATACGCACGTTGTTGCGATTTTCGTTTCAGCTGATATTTAGGTTTTTGCCGGTATTGCAAGCGCTATTGCTTTCGTTATAGTGGTGGTCATTTTCGCCGAGGTTGACTCCGATACAATACCGGCTATTACCGAGATTTTCAACACAGTTTTGTAGCCATTCGCCTAGACTACCTTAAATACGATAGCCACTATATCCGTGATTAGTGCCTGTTAAAGGATCGATTTCGCCGTTTCATGTGAATATATACTAAAAATTTTATATCATTTTGTATAAAAATGATATAAAAATATTCTGAAAATTAGTCCCAATTAAAAAAATTCTAAAGAAGCTGTGTTTAAAGTTGTTATTTTAACTGCAATTGTATGTAAAATTGTTTGTTGCTTTTTATTTTATTGAACAAGCTGAACGGTAGAAATAAAAATTTGAATGTAAAGATTTTAGTACTTAAAATGTAGCTTAAAAATTTAGAAAACTAGGTTTAATTATATTCGGCCTGTTTGTCAATATGGTATAGCTGCTTAAAGTTGTTTGACTTGTTGAGAATTTGAAGTTTTTGTCGGATTCCATCGCTTTTAAAGGATTTTTGTGTGTGTGTGTGAAGCTATACCATGCCTGATGACAGCACAAAGTGTATCTCTACATCTAAGTGCCTCTATTTTGAACCATTTTTCTCACGGACAGATAGAGAAGGTGCAGTGTTATAAACGCACATGAAAAACCACAATTTTTTAAAGTATAGCTTAAAATGTGTTTTACGCATAAAACGTTTGGAGTTTTGTTTTCAGCTTTTTGATTTTTTACCAAACTCATCCCTGAATGAACTAAATCAAGAATGGATTTAAATAAAATTAACCATTGGATAGACTTTTTCCCATTGAAACTTGCAAGCAATTTCTTTTTCAAAATAATTTTATGCTAAGAGAAAAGTATGAATAATACCCAGGATATTTTTGTGTATATATTTTTGGTTTATAGAAATAAGCTTTTCATATTTTACATCAAAACATGTCTTAAGTTGCAACTTCCTTAACTTTTGGATCGTAGTTGCAACAGTTGAATTGTTAGATAACTAGTTTGTAGTACTGACTGCTGGGATTTGATGTCTGGATTTCTCAATTTCTGAGCTAAGAAATATATTATTCAAAAACTTCTGGCGCTGATTCGAAAGGTTAAGTGCAAAAGAACCCTGTCAAGTATGAGTATTCGCAAACCCAGCTGTTTAGCTGAAGTGTGTTGATTCAGTGTGTGAGAACTTACATTTGACAGGTTTTTTAAGATAAGAGTAGTCTTATTGTAGTCAGTCTGAGTTTGGAATGAAAATTGAAATCACAAAAAAGTATTAAGCTTATATATACTGCCTTGCCTAGAAGCATTTAGCTATACTTCAAATCAATTTATGAAGAGCTTTTGAAATGGGTATAATGAGTAATATTCTTTTGTCTTGTTAGGTCTGATTCCATACATACCATCACATATGAAGGAAAAGAGCACATAGAAGTTCTGAGGAGTCATGAAAGTCTTTCCCATCCTTTCAGTATTTCACTCTTTGGAAACTATGTCTATTGGACCGACTGGAGAACTAATTCAGTTTTGAGGGTGAGAATATATTTTAAGTAACAATTACGATTACTAGAGCTAAACCTTTTCTGGTTCTATTAAATATTTTTGCACCTCTGGTGTTGACTTAAAACATATAACGTAGAAATGCTCAAAATGGTTTCAGTATTGTTGGACAGGGGATGCTTTATTTAAAAGGTTTTATTTACTTTTAATTTTTAGAAATTCTTATAGTAATTTAAAAATTTTCAACTTCTAAAAATTGTAGCCTGCAAAACTTTTTCTTGAAGTTTAGAGAACTGTTAATTTTAACGGTATAAGAATATTGTACAAATTGAAACTTGCTACTTTTTGGTTATTTATTATCTTGAAATTTTTTTTTTTATCTTTCAAAAATCTGAACTGCACTACTTTTTTTCTCAAAGTTGAGTGAACTATTAATTTTAAATTTAAAAGAATATTTTACAAATTAAAACTCATTATATTTAGGATTACATATTTGCAATTAATAACTTTAAATACATAAAGCACATCAAATGTACATGAATAGTTTCAAACTTATAGAACTAGATTGAGTTTATTTGAATATGTCAGCAAGTTTGTGTGTCATAAAATTACACACAAATTTGGAAGGATGAAATATTTAAGAATTATGATGGATGATGGTATAAGAAATAATGACTATTAATGAGAAGTTGCTATTGAGGATTATTCATTGCATGCCCTGTTGATGTGAAATGTGTGAATTTCGTTGATTTTCTTATAGGCCAACAAATGGAATGGAACAGATGTACGTGTTGTGCAACGAGCTATCACACAGCCTTTTGATATTATGGTTTACCATCCTAGCAGACAACCAAGAGGTTATGTGTCTTTCTATTAATTTAATTTCTTGTTTTTAATATTACTTTGATTGCCTTTTCTGATTTTCGCTTTCATGTATTAAAAAAATGTGGTAATTTTGTTTCATGATCTAAATTGGTAGATAAATTAATAGTAATTAGGAGGTGCTAAAAAACTGTATGCTTATAAATCAACTTTTACTTTTAAAAAAGTATTAGTTTCTAACTTCATTAATTCAGATAAAAAAATTAACTCAATTTCAATTATTTTTCAATTTCAATTTATTTCTTGAAAATTATTTTTGTATCATAGTATGTAATATTTTTGCAGTAAATGGAATTTTTTTACAAATTGGTTATTTTCTTTGGCTCGGCTGGTGTTTCTAGGAATGTTTCTTAGTCATGACAAAGATTTAAACATACAAGATATTAATTTTTACTCACCAACTATACTTTTAAAAACCAAGAAGTTAAAAAGTAACTGATTTGCTTCTGATAAAAGTCCTTATTTTCATAGTTAAGTTTTTCTTTAAAAAATAACTATTTTCAAAGTTAACATTTATTATTAGTACCCTCCCATGCATACAATTTACTTGAATAAACTAATGTACTTTTATTGATTACTATTCTTTAAATTTTAACCATGTTTTTTTCTAAATCATCAATTGCAAGTCAGATGCTTTTCAGAAATATTATTTTTTATTATACCTGTGTTTTTCATCTACTAGTGTACTTTAATCCTTCTATATTAATGAGACTTATTTTAACAGGGAATGCAAGCAACCCTTGTAAAGAGAATAATGGAGGCTGCTCTCATCTTTGTCTCCTCAGCTTCAATGGCACTCATGATTGTGACTGTCCACATCTCATGAGCTTGGCCTCCGACCAGAAAACTTGTTATAGTGAGTTCTTTAAAATTTTATCTAAAAGTCTTAAAAGGATTTTGGTGTTATCATTTTAAGTGTAAAAAGCTAAAATGCAATAACTTTAAGGAATGAACAATTTTAATTAGCTTTTCAGTTAGCCATTGTGAAGGACTTATTTCACAAATAACATGGTTTTAGATAAAATTAAAGTAATTTTATTTATAGCAAGTTATTGGTTTTTGATGGGTCTTGAGTAAGTTTCACTTAGGAAACTAAACTTAAGTTCTATTTTTTTGCTTAATAAAATATAAGCATAGTTAAATGTATTGGAAGTCTTATTCTGAAGATGCATTTTTAAAAAAGTGTATTAAATATTACTTGTTAAAATTAATGATATAAATCTGAATTAAATTTTTATTTTGAAGTTTTTTTTTTCCTATCTTGTAAACACTTTATTCTTCCTTTTTAAAGAGAACGAGAAGGTTTTGCTTTTCACTCGACAAAATGAGATCCGAGGTGTGGAACTGACAATGCCTTATTACAATATGATCCCACCGCTCAGTCTTCCTAAGGTTAGTTTGAGTTTTGTTACAATGGATCATTGAATCGTCCAGTTAATCCATTTCATGGAAAATTCCTCTATTAAAATAGACATAGCTTTATTTTGATGTATTTTTTGCAATATGCTTTTCACTTATTTAACTAATGCATGTTTCAATATTTAATAGGTTATGAAGGTTTATCAAATCGATTTTGTTGCTTCTCGCAATCAAATTTATTGGTCTGACTCGGATTTAAGTGAAGTAAAACGAGCTAACTTATCAGGATCATCTGTTGAATCATTAATTGACTCTGGTAAGTTTCATGATTTAACAATAGACTCTCATGATCAAATAATAGACTATCATCTACTAATATTTTACATTTAATGTGTAAAGTAAATTGCATTTAAAAATTCTAAAGACTTCCTTAATTGCTACGAAATATTTGAAAAACGGAAACTGTAAAATAACTTTGTGTTGTGATTATATGCGTAAAATACACTATTTTCAATGCTTTTTTAATCTGTTATGATAATCAGTGATAAATGAAATATAACTGTTTGAAATACTAAGATAAATCCTTACAAAATCATCTCTGTAAAAAGGCACCAAGTTCTTTATGCAATGATTACAGCTATTAGAAGTATTGAGATCTAAAGCAGAGCCAAGTTTAAAGCTGTTGTAAATTATGGGCAATGAAAATTAGTAAAATGTTCTTCTCAAAGTTGAAATTCCCCTGCATAAGCTTAAATATCTTGCTACAAAAATGCATGTTTGACTTGGCCATTGCATATCAGTTAAATCATCATCTCAAAAAGAGGATATTAACATTGTTGCACCATTTGACACAAAATCCTCTGTGATCTATGATAGTGAAGGATTGTTTGAAGACATTATAGAAAGCAGTATTAAATACATTACAATTTTAAAAATCTTGCATTTTGTTATTTTGTTAGTAGTATTTTGAAGGTCTTCTTTTTCTTTGCGAAATTAGCTTGTATTATCAATAAGTTTAAATTATATTTACTTATTTCAAAGTGAAGGTGAAATCTTGTAACCGATCTAGACAAATTAGGACCTATCTTCCATGGTGGGTTAACGTTATTAGTAAATTACAATTTTTTTTTATTTCAATAGAACAGGTGCTAATCTTTATTTAATCTCCAATTCATTAATGAGTGTACGCTTATTTCAGTGTTGGAAAGTCCAGATGGCTTTGCTGTGGATTGGGCATCTGGAAATATGTTTGTGACCTCAACACCCCCAGATGGCTCTGCTCGTATCCTTGCGAGCAATCTGGATGGAGAATTTATTGTGAACATCATAACAGAAGATCTACACAACCCTCGTTCTCTTGCTGTGGATCCATTTGAAGGGTAGCTTTCCGAATAAGTTGCTGTTTCAAAATGAATATGAGATTCTTAAACTATTTTAAAACCTTAACGTATTAACAATGGTTGGCAAGAATACTTGCCAATCGACATTTTAGTTTTTTTCTTTGCTAATAAATTACGATTGTGCTTGCATATTTTGCTTTTTAAAAATCTGAAAAATTCAAAATTTATTTTAAATGATCTAAATAAACAAGCTAAAAGTTAAAAACAGTGACTGTTTATCCATTTCAAAATCATCTTTATTGGGTTAATTTAAAAACTTGGATGTTTCCTTTATTTAATGACTGACATGCATTGATTAGTCATCTTGGCGGTCTATTCTAGATCATTTGGAAGGTATTGGATTTCGAATTTAAGGCCTGGTGCTCATTTAGAATTATAGGGGTTGTTGCATATTAAATTCTATGAATCCTTAAATTGTATTATTAGTTTGCAGCTGGTATTAAACTCATTATCTAATAATAGTTCAAAATCCTTGCTTTTCCCTTATCTGTAGAATACTACTAATATAAAATGTGGTTTTTCAGTTGTAAAACTTTGTATGTGATTCCAGTTGCTCCAAAACACCCATTTGTAGCCAGTTGACTCCGTTTTAACAGTTGTGCCATTTAAAAATAATTTAACACTGTTCTCTAATTCAGAGACTCTAAACCTGCCAATAATTACTCAAATTTGTTTGTTTAATTGCTACAAAATTGCCCTAAAGACGTTTTATATTGCTCCAATTTTACAATTTTGTTGCACCAAACACTGTTCCAAAACTCTTGAAACCGGGCACTGAAGTTGCATGTTTTGTGTTATTGACTTTTAAAATTTTCACAACTTAAATGAAATTAATTGTAATTTTTTGTATTTTTTCTAGTTTATTGTACTGGTCTGATCACGGCTCTGTGAATTTTGATCCTGTGATTGAAGTGTCAAGAATGGATGGTAGTGATAGAGACGTTGTGCTCACTGGATCTTTTGACAATAGACTCAATTTGGCCATAAGTAAGTATTTAATAGTTACTTAGTACTTAATAATGTTTTAAGTCTAGTTGCATTATAATTTTTTTTATCAAGAAATGATTGAGTAAAATATTAGGTGCATTTATAAAAACAATCTAATTGGAACATTGTGTGCTTAGTAATAACTGTTTAGTTTTGGCAACACTTTCTTTTGTCTTAGATGTGACATGAATCCACCCCATATATTTACTAATCTTTATTCCATTAAGTTGTTTTAAATTTTATGTCGTAAATCATCTATTAAAACTGCTCTATGTTTTTTCTGTGTTACTCATTTTAAACTACCCTTAATATTCTTCTGCACACATTATTATAAATTTTAACCTAGACATTGGTTGATCAATGTTGTAGGCTTTTTTATATTAAATACAGTTTTTAATGTATTATGATTTAGTTAAAATTATTTTATTTTTAGTAAAGATTTTTTTTATTATTATTTACAACTGGGTGAACATGCTGTATGTTTCTGGATTTTAGGTTTGACAGTGGATTTCACTCCTAATTCTAAGTACTTGTACTTTGTGGACAGTGGTGGTCAGGCTATAAGAAGAATGTCACTTGACTCTAAGAAATTGGAAACATTGCCCATCAAGCCAGAATTTTTGCAAAAACCCTGCTCACTCACCGTTTATTATGACACTCTTCTTTATGCTACTTCTGAGGACGGAAACTTGCATACTGTTGATAAAGCGTCCGGTGAAAACCACACTATATTGCGTGAAGCTGCCGAAGGGGTATTCGGCCTTAAAGTTTACGATAAGGATGTGCAAAAAGGTAATATGCCTGTAAAATTTTAAATTGAAGTTATTTTCAACAGCATTTGCTTAATACAAATAATTGTTTTTATAAACCAATTTTGATATATTTTACAGTTGAGCTGTGGTGATTATATTTCAAAGCTTTTCCCAACTGTTTTTGTTACAGTGTTTATAAGCATTTTTCTTTTTTTTCAGGCCTTTTTACAATTGTCTGTTTTAAATTAATTAATTATTTGTGATATTTATTGCCCTATTATATGTTGGTAATTTTAGATTCAATTTTAATCTGATAATTTAAGTTGTACAGTAAAGGCTGAACAGCGGGAGACGAAATAGCAATTGTTTTTTAGTATATTTCCCCCGCCCTTGATTTTTGTAGTTTGGAAGTTATCCCCCGTACCACTACGCGAATTGTACGACCTTCATGCTTGGTGTTCAAACAAGCCGCTGAGACTTCGTCCAACCGAATCACTTCTTCTTGGATGCCTGTCAATATAACCTCTTGTGTTTGGATGAGAGAGAGGGACAAGCCGAGGGGTCCGCAGTAATTGCCTTCCTCTCGCTCTCTTCTGGTTTTAGACTCCATGAGATAAGGTTGTGTTGCTCCTGCTCGGGCGAAAATCAAGAATGACCGTCTTTGGAAGAGGGACACTTCCCCAAAATGGCACAGGATAGTGCTTTTGGATATATATTTAGTACATCCCTAGGAGCTGGAAAAATACTTCGTTAATAGTTGTCACCCAAAATATATCTTCCTTGACTGATGTCCACGCTAAATATATATATTATTAATCAGTAACAATGCGACGTACATCTTCTTATCAACTGCATCCACCCAACGATTTTCTACCATGTCAGTTTTTATTCTACGAATATCTACCAAACGAATATCCAATGTCAGTATCTAGGAAATGGATCATGGATCTCTACAATATCAGTTGAACACCATGTTTATCTTTAATATCTTATATCTTTGTCAGTTTCTGCTGTCCCAAGGGATCTTTAGTGCAATGACCATCCTTCATGATAACCCTCCAGTCCTCTTGGTTAGCGAGGCGTTCTAGACATCTCTTTTTCTTACGGCCAATTCCTGTGAATTTCGAGGCCTTAGTTAGTCTTCTTCAATATTCTGACGCCTGCTTCTGCTGCCTCATTCCAAAGGTTTATTCCGTCGCCATGAACGAGACCCCTGGAGATCCCACTGTTCTCTTGGAGTTCCTGCCTGGGACACTCGCCAACCCAACTAGATAGCCTCTTCAATATTCTGACGCCTGCTTTTGCTGCCTCTTCCCAAAAGTTTATTCCGTCGTCATGACCGATACCCTTGGAGATCCCCCTGTCCTCCTGGAGTTCCTACCCGGGACGCTCACCAACTTCCTGTTCTGCTTCTTGGATTTTTCTCCATCCGTTTGGACACTACTTCATCCTTGTGCTTTCCTCATCCTACCCTTGGATTTAAGTTTTTCAAGAACTGTTAGTCTTTAACCTTCATTCGTCAGCATTCTCTAGTGACTTGCTTGCTGTACCTAGAAGACGTCTCCTCGCATCTATAGTCGGAAATGTCTATTTCAGATTTTTCATTTTTTCCCTTGATGGATATGAATTATGCTTGGTTTACTCCTTTAATTTTAATTTAACAAGTTCTCCACCTATTTTTGGTTTAAATTCAACTAGGATCGCATCGGATTCATCCTTAGATAAGTCGATCTCGCGTTTGAAGTCCTTAAAATTCAAACTTTCATTCACTAAAACGAACAAGTAATTTTTCACTTGTCACCAACTTCGTCCAGTTCACATGATCTCTTTAAATGATAAGATTTCAAAGAAACAGGGTGTCAGGGTGGGGGTAAGCACATTGTGACCCACTGTAGCTGTTTGATCCCAGGAGAAAGAAGAGGAAATTGGAGAGTTCGTGTTGATGGTAGGAGAGTCATAGAAATGAGTGTGCAGATGCTCATGGTATCAAGCCCTCTTATTACTGGTTTTTAAGTGGTTGAGAACTCCAGTAGTTCAAAGAGGGGGCCATAGCCAACAGAAGATTGAACACTTTTCTGGTCTCGTTGAAATGCTGTCTCCTCCTTTGTTACTTTTCAAATTTGAAATTCACTTGAGATCCTGAAAAATTATGATGCAAACAACGTCTTTAGCATTAACAAAATAGCACTTCTTTTTAGAAAGAATTCAAAATTGCTCCCACATGTAGATTTCTTTAAAAAAAATTAAATAATGGAGGAAAGCATTGCAAATGAAAATGCTAAAATTTGCCAAGAAGTAAAAAAGCAACATAACAGCTCAGGCTTATTGAGAAATGTACAATTTGAAGATTATGTTTCAGTGGATAACAGCATTTTTATGTCGGAAAGTTTAGAGAAATCCAAACCATCGATGCAGTTCTGAGTAAAAGAATGGCATAGGAACTAAATAGTGGATCGGACGGTACCAACAGCAAATATGAAGCATCCAAATTGACCACACTATCTTTAGCAGAACCGTCCATTGCCTTCAAAACAACGTTTTATGCCAGTTTCTCTAAGGGAAAAATACATCGGAATTCCTGAAAATTTTATATGTAATTGATGACTCAATGAGTAATTCTTCAGAAATGAACTGAAAACAATGTTTGATCTCCACTTTAAAAAACAATTAAGTATGTAATTATTGTAAATTAAGAGGGCAATTTTTTTTCTAAGAATATCCTATGTGATATAACTTTAATAAACATTTGTAGCTTTTGAATTTTTACTTGTAGCAAAAGAACAATTTCTAAATATGAAAAGTTTTATGATAAATTCGAAATTTATGATATTCACTTAATTATGCATTAGAAACTTAAATCAAATATTGTGTTCTGTAAAAGTGCTTAATTTTTTTTTTCTTTTTTTTTTTTTCAAAAATGATTTTTTTTTTTTTAAATCGAATCATGGTTCAGACAAATTAGTTTTAAAGGTCTCTTGAAGTTACTTTTAAGGAGGTTCGACTGCATTTAAATTACTCTTCTGTAGTTCAAATTTAGATACATTTTTTAATAAGACTTAGAAATAACTTTTTGTGATTTTTCAATATTAAATTAAAATTTTGTTGTTTTACTTGTCATAATAAATATTATGAGTAGCATGTTTATTTGAATGTATCAATTACAGTAATGTGTGCGTATCTTAGGATATAAACAATTCTTTATGCATAGTGTAATATTTAAGTATTTGCGTTCTTGAACTCGCCTATTTGCTTTCCTTATTATATTTCACTAACTATCTTAACTGTCCAACATATAATTTATTTGTTGTGCTATTTACTTAAATACAAAATTTGGTAATGAAGAATAGAGAATACTTGTTTAAATTAGTCTTTAACCTTACAATCATGGGCGCCGTCAGGAAGTTGCAAGGGGGTGCACTTGCAATCCCCTGGATTTAGAAAATTAAAAATAGTGTGGAAAAAAGTCATATGATTCAATTCAAATAGAAGTGTGATACAGGTTTTTAGATATTTAATGGGTTCCATTTGCAACCCTCTGCAAATATTTCTGCCTGTGCTCATGCTTACAATACATAAAATATTAAGCAAAAGTTATTGTACACCTTTTAACTACTAGTATTACATCCTGTAGTCAACCAGTCTTTTGCCAACAACTGTGTAATTTATTTTTGCAGTTATGTATATTAATATGTAATTTGTTTAAGTATTACCATGAAGATTTTTATGCAAGCAACACATAAATGAATTCAATGCCTCTTATGTAATTTAATCGAGTAATTGTACTCGCACCATATTGTGTGTTTTTAATAATTCTAGATTAAGTTTTTTGTGCAATCAGTATTTTATATCCCCAAATGTTTGTTTAACATTTTGATTTTGTGGTAGTAATTTTTGTTTTGTTTTAGGGACTAGCATTTGCACGTTGAAGAATGGTAATTGTTCGCACATCTGCCTGCCGATTTCATCTACTGAGCGTGTCTGCAAATGCACCATCGGCTTTCACAAGGACCCAAACAATGAGACAAATTGCATTGGTAGGTTTAGTATATTTTTATTGTATATTGTATTCTAAATTAATGTTTTATAATAAATACTTATTTAATACTTTATTAAAACTAATATCTATTTATTTATTTTTTATTTAAATTTTCCATTTAATGTTTTATTAAAATTAATATCCATTGAATTTCTTATTAAAACTAATACTTATTTTATTTTTTATTAAAATTAATGCTTATTTTTTTTATTAAAACTGATACTTGTGTAATATTTTATTAAAATTAATATCTGTTTAATATTTGTTGGTTGGAAGAATAAAATAAGATCCAGTCTTGATAAGCCAACGTTTATTTAACATCAAATAAAAAGAACCACACACATTAGGAACACATCACCAAGAATATATATACGCACATAAGTAGAAAAGAAATTTGCATAGACAGTTATAGTGAATGCAGTTAACAGTTAAATATTCCTAGACCGACAACCAATTTAAAATTACCATCATACGGCCCCATCGGTCAAGGAATATGGCAGATATACATAATAAATATTACAATGCATAAATTTCATTTGTTACCAATTCAAATTTAGTTTTTAACAAAGGTTTCGTTAAGAAATCAGCTAAATTATTCTGAGATTTAACAAATTTTAAATTAAATACTTGATCATTTAACAACTGTCGTACAAATTGGTATTTGATGTCAATGTGTTTTGTTTTAACACTTTCTTGGCCATTCTTTACAAAAAATATTGCAGCTTGGTTATCACAAAATTGTATAGGAACAAAATCTGGAGTTAAATCTACCTTTTGTAGAATTCGTTTGTACCATAAAAGTTCTTTAACACACTCTGTTAAAGCTACGAACTCCGATTCCATGGAACTGAGGGCTATTGATCTTTACTTTGATGATTTCCAAGCTATCGGAACACCACAAAAATAAACCAAATAACCTGTAACTGAGTACCTTTTATTGAGGTTACACCTCCAATTAGCATCAGAATATGCGTAAAGTAAAGAATTATTTCTTAAAGATAAACTAATTTTATGGTCTTTAGTTTGAAAAACATAATTTAGAATATCCACAATAATAAGCCAATGCTTATAGGTATATCCATTGGTAAATTGAGCCATTGTGTTTACTGCAAACTCAATGTCTGGCCTAGATCTATTCGATAAAAATGATAAACAACCAATTATTGAACGATATGGGTATTTTTTCATTAGGTAATTTTCCTCAATTTCATTTTCATTTACTTTATCTGGTAAAACACAACCGATTTTAAAAGGCAAACTTGGAAAGCTTTTCGGTAATTCTTCAAATCTTCGCATTAATTTATCAATGTAAGTTGCTTGATGTAAATAAATATTACCGTTTATTTCTTCAAAATTTACTCCTAATAAATATCTGATCTTTCCTAACTCAATTATATCCGATTTAGATTTAATCAAATCAATTGCCTCATCTAATACCTTTTCATTCTCCCCAAAAATAACCATATCGTCAACATAAACCACAAGTATAACATTTTGATTCAACATATAGGTACAATTAACCCACTTCAATTTTACAAAACCGATATCTTCTAACAATTTATTTAGCGTATTATTCCAATACCTACTAGACTCATGTAATCCATAAATACTTTTATGTAGTAAACACACTTTATTTTCAGCTCCTTTGGCTACATGACCAACTGGTTGTTCCATATAAACCTCCTTGTCTAAACGTCCATACAAATAAGCAGCTTTAACATCCAGTTGAGCATGTCTCCAACTCAACATTGAAACTAACAATACAAAAAGAAATTTGATTATTGAAAAATTTACAACGGGTGAAAAGACATCACTGTAGTCTATTCCCCTAGTTTGAGAATAACCTTTTGCTACTAATCTAGCTTTAAACTTTTTAATATTATTCTTTTCGTCCCTTTTAGTCGAAAATATCCACCTGCTGCCTATAATTCTAGCGTTTGGTGGTGGATCAACCAAATCCCAAACTTCCCTTTCATGCATAGTCTGCAATTCTTCTGTCATTGCCCTGTCCCAATGTGCTTTATTAGGCGAATTTTGCGTGTCTTGAAAAGTTTGTGGCGATTCAATCATATACAGTTCTTCCTGAAAAATATCACTCAAATGATTATCTATAAATTTTGAGTCATTTTCAAATACCAAATTAGATTCTTTATTATCAACTTCAGTCGTCGTTTTAAAATCAAACTTTTCAGGATTAAACAAAATATTGTTTAGTTTACAATATTTTTCTGCATCATTTAAAGATCGTAATCTTTCATTACTTCCAGGCGGATAGTAATAAACATCGATTCTATCACTATTATTTCTCGGCCTTTCAACTCTATTCCAATTACTAACATCTAGAGGTAACATTTCGGTCTTAACCGGTAAATCGTTAGTAACATCAGATACAATCTTAATGGGTTGAGTGTTAGTAGTTTCAATAACATCAAGATCAGAATCACAATTGTCCAACAAAAAATGCACATTACTACATACATTTGTACTTCCGAATAAACTAGATACCCCTTTTCTGTTTTCATCTATATATACATGAATTGTTTCCTCCACAGTACGTTTCTTTGGAATATAAATTCTATAGCCCTTGCGTTTAGTAGCATAACCAACTAGAATTCCCATTAGGGCTTTAGGTTGCATTTTGTTTCTTTTAGTACTAGGAATATGAACATATGCCAAAGAACCAAAAACTTTCAGATGCTTAACTGAAGGTTTATACCCTTTCCAAATTTCTATTGGAGTTTTACCCTCGGTTAATTTATGGGTACACCGATTTCTGACATACACAAAGGTCTTAAGAGCTTCTGCCCAAAAACTAGGTTTAAGACCGCTATCTTGTAACATGGCTCTGACGGCATCTAAAGCAGTATGGTTAAATTTCTCGGCAATACCATTCATTTCCGGGGAATAAATTGATGTACGCTCAATTTTAATACCTAAATCATTAAGAAATTTTTCGAATTCTGAACTACAGAACTCTAGCCCGTTATCAGTTCTTACTGCTTTAACTTTCTTACCCAATTCTCGCTCTACTCGCGTTAGATATGATTTAAAACAACTAAATACATCATTTTTATTTCGAATCACAAAGACATCAATTTTACGTGAATAATCATCAACTAGGGTTAAAAAGTACTTATTTCCACCTATTGATTTAACTGGAGCTGGTCCCCATATATCCATGTGAACCCTTTATAATACATAATTAGTATTACGTCTATATACATAATTTCGCTTAAATGACGTTCTTTTCGACTTAGAAATTAAAAAAGTTTGACAATTTTTGCAGTTTTTAGTCAATGATAAATTTTCTAAACCTTTCACACTTTTATCTGAACTCATTTCCCTTAATAGAGGATAGTTAACATGACAAAACCTTCTATGAATCAGTTCAGGGCTTAAATTACTATACATTGCTGAAGTTTGAATTGGAGGATAAGCATACAAAATATAAAATTTTTCTTTTCGATGAACAGTTAATATAAAATTTTCATATTTATCATATATAATCATCTTTGAATTTCCCCATACGACTTTATAACCAGCAATATCCAAATTAGCACCTCCTATTAAATTGCGTCTCATATTTGGAGAATAAAGTACATTTTCAAGGGTAATATTAACGTTACCTGATGAGTCTTTAACTTCCAAAGAAATGTCACCAACTCCACATATCACCGATGTAGCATCTTTGTCACCAATCAAAGCCTTAGTATCCGGTAACTTCTTAAAGTTTTGGAACAGCGATAAGTCGTTGCAAAAATGGGATGTAGCTGCTGTGTCCACTAAGAATTCGACCATGTTGACACCAGTGTTAAACGCTTCACTGTCATTTTGAGGGTTGACTTCACTGTAAAAGTTCAGTTGTCGTTTAGACTCTTTCTTCTTCCAGCAATTTTCTTCGGAATGATTTGACATCTTACAGAACCTGCACGGCCCCATTCTTCGATATCGCTCGTTCGATGAGCTGGGTTCTTCCTTACTTCTGGGTCCCAGTGCACTTCCACTGCTTGCGTTAGGTTTCGTTGTGCTTCTGGACTGGAAAGGTGGACGTCTTGACCTAGCCAAGTATGCGTCACCTACTATTGACGATTCAAGTAGATCATCTTTCTTCTTTAATAATATTCTTCCCGATTCTGTAACAAGGTCATCTTGAACTCTGTCAAATTTGAAATCTTCATCTTTTAGTCGATACAGTTGTTGAACAATGTTTTCATAGTCAGTTGGCAGTCTGCGTATTAGTTGAAAACACACTAAAAGTTCCTGTATCTCGAAACCTGCTTCGATTATCATCTCTTTCTTTTCATACACTCGTTTACAGTAAATACCTATAGTTTCTTCTGCCGGGTTGAATCTTAGTTTGTAGAACTCGTCCAATAGACCTGCTAATCTGGCTCTTGACTTCGGTTCAAAATTTAGTTGCAAAATTTCCCAAGCCTCTTTTCCATCCGTTGTTTGAGAAATTAACGTTTGAAATTTTGGCTCTAATCCTTGATAAATGGAAGTGTACGCTCGTTGCCTTCGAAGATTATACAACCGTTTTTCTGCTGATGAAGCACTCGCACCAAGGTCTTCCTCTTTACCTTCTACAAAACTCCGGGAATCACGATCCATCAAATACACTTTCATATCCGTCTTCCATCGGGCGTAATTCGTCCCGTTCAATTTAGGAAAACTCAATCCAGCCACGTACTCGGTCATACTTTTGAAAAAAGTTTAAACTACGGCAGGGCCTATTCTAACGGGCAGTCGTGGCCTATTTGGGCAGTCGTAAATTGTATTTGGGCAGTCGTAAATCAGATATTGGGCAGTCGTAAAAAATAGAAAAACAAGGAAATTAAAAATATGATTTTATTAAAGGAGTGCAATTATTATTCATCTTTTTGAATTTGAGTATAATAAAATTTAAAACGACTTTTTTATTTATTTATGCAACCCTTCCTTCTTTGAAGTTTCAGCTTCAAGAAAAACTCTTACCAGGCAACCCAATAATTGGCATATTTGACATAATCGAAGCTATTCTGGCGGTTATTCGTTCCCTTAACGCCTCGAATTTAGTAGTGTTTTAAGTTAAATAATAAGGTTTAAATTTTAACAACTTTGTGTTAAATTTAAAAACTAGGAAGACCTGAAATTATAAACGTATAAATGGGGACTTATGGATCGACAACATGACGAATCACAATTTTAAATTCCATACATAGGAGGCGAAAATATCATTATGAGACTGCTTAATAGGCCTATTTTTTTTAATTTTTTTATTCTCTGTTTAGCGTAATAATGTTTGTAATGTCGGGGGGGGGGGGACGGAAGTTTGGGCAGTCGTAAAATTTCCTTAGAATAGGCCTTGAACTACGGCAACTTACTTCATATAGTTCAAAGTTACGCGGGGACACGTTGCTCGGCCCATAACCCACTATTGTTGGTGGGAAGAATAAAATAAGATCCAGTCTTGATAAGCCAACGTTTATTTAACGTCAAATAAAAAGAACCACACACATTAGGAACACATCACCAAGAATATATATACGCACATAAGTAGAAAAGAAATTTGCATAGACAGTTATAGTGAATGCAGTTAACAGTTAAATATTCCTAGACCGACAACCAATTTAAAATTACCAACAATATTGTACTAAAATTAATACTTATTTATTTTATTAGAATTAAAGTTTTATTATAAATAATTTTTTTAATACTACCTGAAGAGCTCGGCATTGCCTGCGCTCAAATAGCTCTAGGTGGGTGTTGCCCAACATAACCTAAATCAAATCTGTTGGATCATTTGCAAGTTATACTCATGTCTTTTTTCATTTAATTTTACCACCTCAATCATAATACCTTGTCATAGAATTGTATTCCTGATGATTTGAATTAGTCAAGATACCTATTGAAAAGATCCGGTACAAATTATTTTGTAGATTTCATGGTCATATCTCTTTAGAGATTGGAAAAGGGAATGAAAATGGGTTTTGAAATCTCATGTAACTATTTTGCTCTTGTTTCGAAGATCTGTGCAAGTCAGTAAATTATTTTTGTGTTCAAAATCTTCTTGTATTCTAAGCAATTTATTTAAAAGTTTTAAATAATTGAGCCTTCGAATTTAGCCCTCGATTTCTGAAGTACTCTGATGTAATACTATCTTCCATATAAATCTATATTGCCAAAATTTTTCAAAATCTCCAGATTGACAAAATATTCTAGTTTGTCTCCTAGCATTGGCATTTTAAATTGTAGACATTAAGTATTCCCTTTTGTGTTTTAGGAACTAGTAGCTTTATCTTGTATTCTTCCAATTGGGGAATCCATGGTATCTCTCTTGATACCTCTGTTCCACAGGTTCCAGCGTTGGCACCTGTTTCACGCATCACCATGGCCTCGGCCCTCGATTTCTATGATGGTATTATTGCTTTTTTATATTTATAAAAGATTTTTGTTTTCTTTAAGGTATCTTAAACATGCCAAATTTTTCATTTTATTCTGTCCAAAAATATATGTTTGTGTGGTGAATGAAAGGGCAAAGCTATCAAAATAAGGCAATTTTAGAGCAATATATTTAAAATTGAAACAGCTTATTGCAAAACAAATCAGCAATATAAATTGTAACTCAAATAATATGAAAAAAAAATTGATTTTTTTTTTTTTGGGGGGGGGGGGGCATTTTCTGAATATTTGAAGGTCTATTGCTCATCTGGTTTTTACTCTTTACTGTCCTATTATTATTTTAAATAAACATAGTCATGTTCAGAAGTTATTATTTTTATTTTTTCACTGTATATGCTTATTTTATAAACAGTCGTTTTTTAAATTTATTTTTATCTCCTAATTAGTGATATTTAATACCAATGAATTTTTGTGTGTGTAGCCGAAGAATACATTTATTGGGCTGACAGTGATGGGGGATTCATAACAAGAGTTAAGCGTGATATGACACACAGGGAAGTAGTTGTGAGAGGTGTGGAGAACATTGAAGGATTCAGCATCGACTGGGTGGCTGGTAAGAATCTGCATATTTTGTATTTTGTAAGATTACTTTTTGGTTTTTAAATTAATTGCATAAATGTTGCTCTCTTTCAGGCAACATCTATTGGATTGATGGATCGTTTGGGGCTATTGAAGTTGCCCATTTAAATGGCAGTAACAGATATGTGGTTGTTTCTGGAAAAATGTCAAAACCAAAGAACTTGGTTGTTCATCCTTATCTCGGGTAATAAACTTTATTTGAACTTAAAATTTAATTGAAGTTCTGGATTCATCACTTGAATGTTGCATAATATTGACAAAATGCTTTCAACACCTTCTGAATGTAATTACTGTATGTAAAATAAGTGCTCATGCAGGGTTTTGAATTTATGTTTTGGCTGCCCAAAATTATCATATTGGCATTTTACAATTCTAAATAGTGAAAATTATAGT
Organism: Linyphia triangularis; assembly: GCA_963978545.1. Classification (NCBI taxonomy): domain Eukaryota; kingdom Metazoa; phylum Arthropoda; class Arachnida; order Araneae; family Linyphiidae; genus Linyphia; species Linyphia triangularis. The sequence continues at coordinate 46,595,885 of OZ021726.1, read as the reverse complement.
TGTATTTAAAGTTAACCTATCACATTAGCAAAAGCATGATTGACTTGAATATCTATATCACAGATTCCTTCTTTTTATTAAACCAGTTTAACATGTTAACGTCGTCATGTATCACCAGTGGGTCACAAGCGTCTATCCTGTGGGGCGGTGTGCATCACCGGTGGGTCGCATGAGTCTCTTCCGTGAAGCGGCGTGCATCGTAGTGGGTCACACTTGTATTTCACAAAATGTGTAATGCAAAATAGGTTTATTTTTATGTCAACATTATAAACAGACATTCAATAGTAAAAACATAACAATATTATAAACTTAATGTAATTGATTTTTTTGTGCAATTTTTTTAAACATGTTGGACACAGTCCCGACAGAACCTTACAACAAGCACAATATGTTGTTACTTTTTTGGTTTTATTTACCGCATACTGTCTACCTTTTTGACTAAACATGCATTTTTAACATTGTTTACATCGCTGTCTCGTTTTTCTTGCAGGCCCTTGGTACGACTGCAGAAAATTTTAATGTCTTTTGGGCAGTTCTTCATTTTTACCTGGCGTTTCTTTTTTGTGAGGATTGACTGTACTCAAAAGATAATGAAAAATTTTATCCCGAAATTTTAAATTTTTATACTGTACGAAGTCGAAATTTCTTCTTCTTCACGCTATGAACCTTTCTTATAGAAAAATGTTCACAGAATTGTGTGCGATGGTCAGATTTTGCGTCAGACTTCTTCTTTTTGAGAAAAGAGTACCCCAAAATTATGGCCAAAACTGGTCCCATTAGCTTTACTCAACATTTACAGGTATACGCAAATAGATATTGCCTTACTATTATTTATGAATGTGTTAAAGTCCACGAATCCATTGCATCCAACAGGAATCGTCTAGCTTTTGTAATTTTATTAAAAATTGAGGTCAAATTAGAAAAATTGCGATTTTCTTAAAAATCAATTTTCTCGAAAATGGAGGATGAGGAAAGAGAGCTGATTTCAGATTAATTTTAACTCATCAATATCTATAAGAATCGCATAGTGGATATTACGCTGCAAAAATTGGGTTGAACTGTATAGTCTGACGCTGCGCCGCCCCACGAAGCGGACTGTGAATTCAGGCGCATCAAGAAAACCCTGAATATCGGCCCCGGCGTTAACTTGTTAAGAAAAATATTTAATAATTTATGTCCATAATTTCAAATATTTTTACAAACTCTTACATAGAAAGAGCAAAGTATTTTCTCAACCAAACTTTTCTGCTGTAGATATTGAAAATATTTAAAACATGTTAGAAAAAACATTTTACGGAATTATTGAAAGCTCAGATTGAAAATATATTGCTATGCACTTTCCAAGAATAAAATGTAGTTCTAGAAAAACATTTTCATAAAGTATTCGAGAAAAATATTAGAAATATCTGAATAAAAAGGTGGGTTCTTATTAATTACTTGGGTATCTGAAGCAAACACTGACTTCTGTTCCTCTTAATAGAATATCCAACTGTAGCACTATGCATTCACTCTAACAATTACCCCACAAATTCAATTGTAGGAACCATTTTATGTATAATTAATAAAATCGAATTGGCAAAACGTAAATTAATATTTTATTATGAAATTGAATTTTCATACCCTGATCTCGAAACTTTCCTAAAAAATTTCAATATTATCACATATGACATAGTATGGATCACCAACGAGACTGGTTGGTTGGCATGTCACATTACATAATCCCTATTCATAACACATAAGAGTATATGCAACTATATTTAGTGGCAGTTAGAGATTCCTCTTCTGCGAGGATTGAAGGATATAATAATCATTCCAGACATTTTTGTGAAAGCCTATTATTTTCTTCTAGACTGATGTTCTGGTGTGACTGGGAAGTCCCCCCAAAGATCGAAGTGGCATCTCTTGACGGCAGCAACCGCCATGACCTAATCAACGCCTCCCTCCAACTGATTCAGGACATGACCATTGACTTTGCAGGAGCCAAACTGTACTGGACAGACACTCGGACACACACTATTGAACGGTGTGATTTGGATGGGGGCCACAGAGAGGTCGTGGCAGGGCCAGACACGGCAGAGAAGCCAATATCGATTGCTGTGCATGGGGACTTCATATACTGGACAGACATGTAAGTAATGGTTTTGGTTTTATGTTAGATGTATTAATTTTATTTGATGGTAATTTGTTTGTATGATTTTGTGATAATTCATTCTGATGATCGGCATCTCTAGGGTAATGTCTCCTGGAAAATAAAAACTTTTTAAGGAGTTGAAGAAATTAAAAATTTGAAGTTCTTATGGGGAATTAATAAATTTCTAAGACTGGACAAAGTTTTTTGTTTTCAGTATAAACTTTGGTCACCAGATGATGTGAATTAATGACCAAAGAAAAATATTATCAAACTATCTGAATTAAAGGTTAGTGCTTATTAATTGGTTGAGCCTTAGAAACAAACATTTGCCTCTATTTGCCTTATAGAATATCCAAATAAGAAGCAACAAACATTCTCTTCAACCGTTACATTACAAATTTGATTTCAGAAACTTCACTTTATTTAAAACTAATATAATCTAGTTGACTCATTCTATGTCGATTGTTTTTAATAAGAAATTGATACTTAATGTATCTGCTAGACTTAGGTTCATTAATTATTTTATTCTTAAATTTACTATTTTAATATTGCATTAAGGCAAATTAAAAATTACTTAAAGATTAAAAAAAAAATGTGTTTATATTTGTAATTTATTAAAATTCAAAATAATGTTACATATCAAGGATTATCTTGCTCCAACATATCCCACTGAAATTACAATGAAATTTTCTGTCAGCCAAATTTCAAATTGCATGAGGCAATTAGAATTTTAATTTCTCTGCTTTCAGTAAGTTATTCTAAGGCAAAGTTTTTCAGTACTTTAATTTAATTGGGTAACCTCTAAAATATTGTTATGCAATTTGTGTTATTGTCAATCATTGGAAGATTATTTGGCTGAACTTGTTTGGGAATTTAAATAACTTAATGAAAAGCATTGTATGAAATATTCGAAAGTATAACCTCCAAATGTGTAAATATAAGCAATGTCAATGCTAAATAAGATGTTTTCAATCGTATAATATGTATAAGAAATAGGAAAATTAGTTATTTTGGAAATATCTTCGAAATTTTTTTGTTCAATGCATCCAGAAATTTAATGTATTTATTCAAAATTTGTATAATAATAAAAATATATTCCCCCAAATATAATTTTTCTCGTCGCCTTATTTCGTTGCTTCATTTGATATATTCACTTTAATAATATATTTACTTTCTATTTTAAAAAGAATTTTTAAAAAACCTATTTTGAGCTTTATCGGAAACTAGCTGTATGGACCGGCGTTGCTGGGTACTCATTGTGGCATATAGATTTTTGAATTTGACAATTCAAGTTATAACACAGGGTGACCAGCATAAAAGAGACGCCATATAATTTTCAAAACATAAGTTTGGAATCAATCATTTGAAATTATGTTTGAAGTCTCTTTTACGCTGGCTACAATGAATAATTATTACGAAATAAACACTATAAAAACAAAAGACAATACTTGTAAATGAATTCAGAATCAACCATCAAATAATACCTCTTAAAAGGTTTGAACCGTTTTCGGTAAAACCAAAACTGTTGCAAAAATGAAGCTTTATCACTTTGTTATCCATAATTACAGTTAAAGCTGCATTTTGGCAACAGTTTTGAATTTGTAAAAATTGGTTAACGGAATAATTTTTGTAAGTAACAAGAATTTTAAATAAACGATCTGTATAAATTTTTTTTTGTATGCATTTTTTTGGCACCCTATATGAACTCCAATGATTTTGTTATTTTCTCAGCGATTAATTGTTAAGGGCTTTAACATCATTTCTTAAGCTTTTTCACGAAACCGAGATGGTAGGCGGCTAAGTGCTGAGTCAATTTCAGAAAATATAATGTTTTTTAAATCTACATTCTAGATAATATTACCTAAACCAACTTTTTTAATGGAAATAAAGCTGTTGTGTTCATCAAAAAGATCATTTTTGTGTTTGTGCAATTGATTGCTAAGCCACTTAAATACTGTTGTCATCAAATACTTGTGCATGCATATAATTGTGAACGAAAGCTTTTTAACACTGGTCAAAGCATTTTATCACTGGTCAAAACATTTTATCACTTCAAGTATCTAATTATTTCAAGTTTGAAGACTGCTTTCTCTAATATCCCTCAGCGTTCAATCAAGTGTTTCAATTTATTGTTATGAATTGTTCCACTGAGGCAATGATGGCACAGTTTTCAAGGTTTAAAAATATTTATTCTCTCTTCAGAAAACTCACAAAATTTATTTACAGGCAACAGTTTAATTACTCTCAAGCTTCAACACAAGCTTCAACAAAAATAACTTTGAATTCAGCGATTATACAAGCTCACTCCAATAGGTAAACAAAGCGATCAGCTTTCAACGAAGTCCGAAGTCAATCTGAAAACTTTCCCGAACTACGGTCATTAAATACTTGGCGCGAGAGAAAATATTCCCGAAATTTCCAGCCAATTCGTCGGAAAAGAAACGTCTCGAATTTTCTCGATTGCTTTAGGTGTTGCCACCTTTTTCTAACCTGTATAATCGCTGTTAATAAAAAATAAAATAAGATAAAAATAAATTACAATAGAATTTTAAAATAATACGTCACTATTTACACTATATACAGACAATCTGTGCAACATTGTCTTTTTTATCAATTTATGTTTTTTGTGACATAGTACTCTCATATCATTGAATTAAACAGCACTGCTGCAACAGCTAGGCAACATTGCATAGTTTGGATATGGTGCAAGCTACTGTTGATCCTGAAGTAATATTTAGGGAAACTTGAACATAGCATTCATTCCTCTTAATAGCGTTTGTCCATCATCCAAAGAGTCGCAGCTCTTCTAGAAGAAGCGGCAGCAAGTATTACCAATCCTTCTGATTGCTCTTTTGTTAGTAACATATTAATGAGGAATATTTTTCCTGTATCCCTAATTAAATATTAAAAAACCCCACGTGTTTCGGGCATGTAAGAAAAAATTGGAAACAATATTTTCATATGCGTATTTTGGACCAGTATTTAGAAAATCTTTGTTCTTTGCTGCAGGGTAATCTGTAACCCCTGTCCACTTTAAATAAATACAATCTGCATAAAATAAATACTATCTGCATTAAATAAATGACCCATAGACAAATTCCATCCAATTTACCTCAGTAAATCTTGAGTTATAACCATACATAGACAGACTTTGAATTTGTTATGTATGCAGATATTGATATATTTTACTTAATATTGTCCAAAAAAATTACAAATTAATTTTTTGTTTTATAAATTTCTTGTCAATATGTTTTTCCGTTTTGTATTCTGATGTGTCTTTAATAAAAATATTTACAAATATTTTGTTTTCTTTACAGTCAAAAGGGTGGAGGAGCTATTTTTAAGATGGACAAGGCAGGAGAAAATGTTCAATTAGTTAAGCACCAATTGGAAGATTCTTTGAAAGACATAATTATATACCATCCTCGTAACCTTACAGGTAAGGTTGTTCTCTGCTTTGACATAAAAGATTATTTTGAATGGATTTCCTACAATCATTAAAAATGTCATTGCAGTTTTATTTTGTATTAATTAAAAGAAGTTCATATTTATTGCTAGCACATTAATTGATTATAAAAACACTACCATTCTTTGACTAATTTTTTTATATTATATGACACTCTTTGATCTTTTGACATGTTTGTTTTTTACTATTGCAAGGATTTTTTTTTTTTTACTACTCTGATTGGGAACGCTTTATTTATAATTTATTTTTACTGCTGTGGTACTATAGTACTGTACTGTAATGTATAGAATTGTATTTTATTGAAACTTCTTGCAATGCTGGTTTTTGTTTTATATTTTTAGTAAAAGTTTCTTTAAATTAACTCTAAATATGAACGTGATATTTTACAGGAGCAAGAATTTTGTTTCATGCATTTGCATTCACTTCAAAGACAATCAAATGAAGCTAATAAATTCAAATATAGAAATAACAAGAATTTAAAATTCAGATCAATATATTTTTAGTTACTCATTGTTGAAAAGTCAAACACCAAGGAGACGTGCAATGTTCTAAATGTGGTTATTTCTTGATAACTTTAACTTTAAATTTTTTTCAAAGTCACAAATTGTTTTCTGTTTTAGGCAACTTCAAGACGGTTAACTTTAAAAGCTTAATTCTTCAACAACATTTGAATTTTTGAGCTTCGTTTTCTTGATTACCAGATAACGTCCTTTTGAAGAGAAAAAAAAAAAAGCCTCCACATAAAAAAAAAAAAAATTGACTTTGAAACAGATTTTATAATTGATATATGACAAAAGATAATGAATATATGGCTTCTATTTGGTTGTGGCAATTACAGCAAGATGCTGTTGAATGGAAGAGTAAAAAAATGCTACCATACCACTCATAGGTGTCAACTTTTCAAAAAACATGGGGGCAAGTTTTGACGGAAGATGAAATTTTTCGAAAAATTATCGAAATCTATTAATTTTTCTAAAATCTAGGTATGACACAACTTCTCATATAATACCAACAATAAACAGTTATTATAATGGATTTCTTTGTCATAATAGTGCTAGTATTGTAAACCATATTAGACTTTCAGTGTAAAGGCAGTTAACGAATCAGCTGCTAAAATACAAATAATCTATAAGGGAAAAAACAGGTAAGTGACCTAATTAATAGGGAGCAATGAACAAAATAATTAAACAAATCAGGTAGTAGGCTAGGTTACAATTTAATTTTAGAAAATACAATTTTAAACAGACATATTTACATTTGAATGAAAAAACGACTTAAGCAGGGGTCGCAGACGTCCTATATGTCCTATAAATCCTATATTTTTTAAAAAATCGGCAAAAACGTCCTATATTGTCCTATATTTTACAATTGTCCTATATATCCTATATTTCTATATTGATTCGATCTATATTTTCTTCGAATTCGTAATAACGGCGCCGTTCGTTGCCATTTTTTATATTTCGGATTCTTTGCCGCGATCGTAGGTGACAAACACCTGACAAAATCGATGTTTGTAACGGCGGCGTTTTATCTCTTGTGACGTCACGTGCTGCATAACCTGCAACTCAACTCCACTGGAACGGCGGGAGTTGTAAAATGTGAACTTTTCCATAGTATGCGGTCTTGAATTTTTTATTTGTTTTCTCCTCCAACGTAGTAAATTAATTGGTCATAATACACACAGAGAGAGAGATGCAGCATCATAACTCTGACTCGAGAAAAACGGATAAAAACGACTTGTAATTAACTTGCAGGGCTACTAAAGAACATTTTGAGTGCTCAATCAATAATTGATGAAGGAAAAAGGGTTAAGATTTACTGTATGATGTCGAATGACAATTTTTTTTATTCCAAATCCGATGCGGATTCTGCGCCACGAATTGTTTACATCAAACGGCGCCTAATTAGGGCAACCATAGGTAGTTTTCTTGCTTTTAAAAAAAGTGACGGGCTGCCATTTTTTGGCGAAAATCACCTTGGCGCAGAATCCGTACCGGATTCGGAATATTAACCACGATTTTTTCATAAAAGTCGCCAAAATTGAAAATGACGTCAATACGTTGTGATGTCAAATCATACGGTCATTAGGGTTTCCGGAAAACCAAGTCCCCGGTTCGCTACATTCGGCGCTAAATCTTCCACTTTTCGCCGCCAATCCAAACGACACTGAACAGTAAATCTGAACCAACAAAAGACTGCAAACAGGGATAAAAAGAAAATACTTAAAAAAAATTGGAGCAGTTCAAGCAGTTATAGATACTGGAATCAAAATACTCAAGATTGCAAATAATGTACTTAATAAAACTTGATTTAGGCATGGAATATTGAGGCAATAATGGATGACATATTCAGGATCAGGCGATTTCTTTTTTTTAAAGGTGTGTTTTCTATTATCTTAAATACAATATAACGAGTTTGTAAATGTATAACTAGTTAATTTTTAAGTTCAGTAGCAACTGTGTGCAGTTATTTGATGTTTTAAATTGTCCTATATTTTTTTTAAAAAAATCCTATATGTTCTTATTTTGTCACTTTGACCCCTGCTTAAGAAGCTAGGCTTAAAAAAGATATCAGTTGGGGCCTGCCATTTCTATTTTAACCCATTTTTGGCAAAAGTGTTCTCCCGAACAACAGCTCTATCAATTCATTCATTCAGTACCTTATCTAAATTTATTTCATCCACTTAATCAGGGTAGGCAGCCCCTCCAGAATTTAAAAGTGGGAGGGCCAGCCCCCCCCTGCCCCCCCCACCTACTTTATGCCTATGATACCACTGTTCACATTCAAAATTGGCTATCCATCATTGATGAACTAACCAACTATTGTGAAAGTTGACTTTACTCAGACAGCATACAACTTACGGTGGTGCTTTGTTAGTTTACATTTGCTTTATTGTAAAAGTTTGGCTGACCGGAAATTATCATGGAAATTCAAATTGCTGTCCCTCTGAACACTCTGATACTTTTAAAATTTTAGGATGGGGACTTATTATAAGAACTTTCATTTTCAGACCAAACTAATAAATCTCCATCAATTGCCAACCCTTGTGTGAGGAAATGCAGAAATGGAACCTGTGACAATGTTGGGAGGTGTGGAACAAATCTTTGCCTTTTCCAAGGAAATGGATCGTACACATGTGCATGTTCTCATGGGCAGCTGGCCGAGGATGGACACTCTTGCAAACGTAAGTTACATTTTATCCTTGACTGATAGTTTTAAATAATAAAAAAATCAGTAATGATTGTAGTGGTATATTAATTTAGGCAAATAATATATATATATATATTTTTTTTGTCTGCATAAAGAATTTCTATTAAAAATTTTGGAAAATAGAAAAGGACAGGAGATTAGTTTAAAGATATTTTTATACACACTGACTAATTTGCAGCAAGACAACAACAACTGATTGTCATGCTCTAAAAATCCTGACATTCGGGAATGTGGTCCCTCTGTTTTTATATGACTAATAATTCTAACCTTATGACAGCAAACCATAGTTGCATTGGGCTTATAGTTATGTGTATATTGTATTACAAAATGAGGTTCTACTTACCATACCAATACATGAGGTACATATATTGAGATAACTGGACTTGCTCTTTTATAAATGATGGAATACAAGTTATTGAGTTATTTTGAAAAACAATTTAAAATATTAATATTGAAAGTGAAGAAATATTATATTTTTCTTATAATTTTTCATATAATTTTAAAAACCTGTAATAAAACTAAAGGTATCTTCCATTTATATTATGTTAGTTAAGAAAAATACATTTCAAATCTATATTTCTTTTGTTCAAATGTTGTGGTTTTTCCATAACACTATCAGTAAATGTAATCGATAGTTTAATTAAGTGAGCATTAGTGAAACAAAGCCGACAATAAAATTACGAAAGAAAATAAAAACTACAAAAAATTTAAGTCAGACTCGTATTGCCTAAATAAGTTTTGATTATTTTAAAAAAGGACAAAAATTTTTTAACATAGAAACATAGAAATACAATTCATCTGAATAAATCTTTAAAATTGTTACAAAAACAACTGTCAGATTAACAAACATTAAAAAAGTGAATTCCAAGTCCCTGGAAGTGAAATTTAAGTATAAAAAGAAACTACTGTTAAGTAGTTGGAAAAAGTTTAAAAAAATTTAGGAGATTGAGAACTTAAAAATAGTAAAAATATAAAAGATATCAAAATTACAAATTAATAATCGCTCTTGCACCCCGATAAGAAAAAAACAACATAAATTTGAATCCATTTTTTAAATATTTGGGCGGGTCTTACAAACCTGAATGAAAGAATAGAGGCATCTATTTTACTTGTGGAAGGGGTAGGGGAAGGCGTTCTTGTGAAAAGAATGTCCACATCTCTGGTAAGAACATCATATGCTTGGATGATTCCAAGAAGCGATGACAGATGTGTGAAGTCGTGAGGTGAGGCAGCATGGGCGACTACAGAGGACGGCTTGGATTGAAGAGGAGTCCTTGAAGGTATGGAAAGAAGCTAAGAAGTGGATTGCAGAGAGCGCTGACACACCGATAGGCGAAGAGTAGGTATCTGCATCTAGAAGTGACTTAAAGCTTGAAGGGATCTGTTGAATTCTGGACGGTGTGTTTTAAAGAAGTGTCGCACAATTTGCTACAACTCTTCAATAACACATTTTCTTGATCACTGGGCATCCAGTCAGGAAGACTTGGATAATGAAAAGAAACTTTCTCATCAAGAGTGAAGTGATATCAATGAGCAAATAGAATCTTAAAATTGGATAAAAATTGAACGTTTCAGAAATAGAAAATAGTATCTTAGTTGTAGTTTAGTAATTTCAGAATAGCATTTTTTGCTCTTTTTCATTTTAAAGTACTAATAGCTAAATATAAGAACCTCTGTAAAAAAAAAAATCATGAATAAAATGGTGCTAAATATTTTCCAGCTTATGATGCCTTCATTATGTTCTCGAGGGTACTGAAGATAGAGAGCATCCACGTTTTTGATGAGAACAATCCCAATGCTCCTTACCCAAGCATCAGCAGCAAGATCCACATGCGAAATGTGATTGGCCTCGCATCCGATTACCACAAGAAGCGCATATTTTACTCTGATATCCAACGAGGCACCATCAACAGTGTCCTCTTCAATGGATCTGACCCCACTGTACTAGTTGAGAGTAAGTCTTGTATTTTATGTTGTTGATTTGTAATGTATAGGTAATTAGTGTGAATGTTGACATAATCAAAAGGTAAACATTTAAATATAATTTAATATTATAAATATGCAGTTGAATTTTAATTATCCAGCCAAATGTAGCAGAAGGGAAAACCATATAATAAAAGCACAATATACTGTAGTTCTAATAATACTCTCTTTCTGCCCTACTTCCCATACCATTAATTTTTTTTTTTTTTATCTCTTCTTGTCAGCAATAGTAGGAAAACGATATCACAAAAGAAACAATTTAGAAACTTAGCCAGCCATAAATGTGTGACTATTGTTGACATCTGATACACAATTTACAAAACCAAGTGAGTTGCGGGGAGGAGAACTGTACTTTTCATGTCATAAATTTTATTTCGCATGTTACATTTAGGATAATCATAGACCATAACATATACCCACTTCCAAAACATTGGCTTGCATTATTTTATTACTGACATTTTGAACTAGACTTTATACAGAGAATAGATAGTCGAAACTCTATACTATATTAATAATTTGAAGTGAGATGTCACACATATTGAATGTTTTTTAACTTAATTATCTGTAAGTTCTCTTCTATCATTGAAATTGTTTTAGTTTAATAGTTGTAATTGTTGAATTGTATTCACATCTATTGCAATATACCTGAGCAGTGGAACTTTGAAGCTCCTCTTTCTCTGCACGTTTCCTTTTCTTGCCAATCTCAATTTTTTTTAAAGGTTTTCTGTATCAATATCATTATATCTTGTTGTAATACTAGGAATGAAGGTTTACTAGTTGCTCCAACCATTCCAATTAAAAAAAAAAAAATTATTTTCAAAGATCTATTTTATTTTAATATAGTATTCAAAAGTCATTTTTGAATATCACTTGTCCTTCAAATATAAACAATCAATTTAACTATTTGCTATTGGATGCTATAAGATGGGTATATTTTGTTTTAGATCATTTTCATCAGGGATAATTTAATACTATAAAATGCAATTTTTAATAGGTATTTTATACACATATATTCAGAAAAATTTAAAAACGTTAATCCTTAATCAATAAATCATAATCCACAAATGACTAAAATTCATGTTTTATCTCTCTGTATAAGTAAGTTTTCTCCCTGTAAACAAATTTTTAAGCGCAAATGTAATATAAGGCAATTTAAAACAGAGAAATATTAGCTTGGGTTTGTTTTTAAAAAATATTTTAAATTTGATTTCCCTAATTATGAACTATTGAAAGGAAGAATTTTAATTTTAGATTTAAACTTTTAAAAAATACTCCAAGTAAAGAACTTTATCGCTTATTGTTTTCATGCAGTGTTTCATTTAAACTTCTTAGAATTTCCATGGAATCTAATGACAAGATTCCTTATGCTGTGATCTGCTGGTTAGGAAACAGTATGACCCATAGGATATTTAATTTTATTTCAGAACAAGGTTCAGTGGAAGGACTTGCTTATGATTCTGTGCACCAAGACCTATACTGGACAAGTCACAGTAACAGTTCCCTCAGCAAAATCAACTTATCGTCTTTTAATTCTTCACCAGAAGTCATCATTCAACTGGGAATTGATGACAAACCAAGAGGGATTGATGTAGACAGTTGTGCACAGTAATGCAAATTTTTGTTCTTTGATTTGACAATTTTCTACTTTACAATAGTGATACTTTTGATACTTTTTGAAGAAGTAGCTGTAAGTGTCAAACTTGTGTTGTGTGTGGATTTTAAGAAGCAGTTTATGATTGCAGTGTAACATAGTTGTTTATTTTCTGTATATACAAGCTTCATTTTCCCCAACATTGCATTTTTGATTTACCTTGTGATTTGTACGATTTTACAGTAATATTTAAGTAGTTTAGACTAGATCTGGAGAGGAACTGTTACATGCAACATCAACATATATCTCATTATGCTTTTTAAAATCCTCTTACAAAATGAGTCACAAGCATATTCTGTTGAGAAAAACATCTTATGATAATTTTATATAATATAGAATATGCAATATTTTTGTTTATTGCATTACTTAAATAGATTTAAATTCATATTTATTAATTGACACAATTTTCAAGTTCATATTTTTTGTATACAGGAAACCCCATCTGTATATAATGTATTCGATATATTGTACTAGATATCAAGTACTAGATTGTAAAATAAGTAAGCCTTTCTGCTTATTGTAATAGGAAAATGTATGTTCTACTGCCTAGATATTTGCTTCAATGTCATGCTAGTTATAAACTATATATATATATATATTTTCATTTGACTTTTATTTAAGTTTTCAAAGTACAGTAAAATTTCCTTGAAAAGCTGTGTGTGAATTGGTGCATATTTTTAATGCATTTGATACTCTCATTTAATAATCCTAATAATATATATATATTTTTTCAATATTGGTAATTATATTGATAAAGTACAATATTTATCCTGTAATGTTGAGATGCATTTATCTCGCTTCAGGCGTATATACTGGACGAATTGGAACAACCGAAACCCAAGCATCCAGCGGGCATTCTTGAGTGGATTTGACCTCCATTCTATCATTGAGACCAACATAAGGATGCCAAATGCACTGGCATTGGACCACTCGGTATGACGCAAATATATCGATAAATAAACCTGTAGTTCTGTTTTCACGTTACATTAAAACAGCTGTAAAATAGCTTAACATAATTCAAAGTAGTTTTCATTGAAGTTTAAATATTTTTTTCTGTAGGAAACGGGCTGTACTCCTATATTTCATAAACACATCAGAAGCAGTTTTGTTTATTAGCTAATAAATGTCATTATAACTTTTATCTAACACCTTAAATGAAACTGAATAGTAGTAAAAGTCAGTAGTAATATGAGTTTTTTTTTTTTTTTTTTTTCATTTGAGAATGGTAGATTACAAATGTACAATTAACAATTTAATAAGTATTTATATCATAAATTTTAAGTAAAACGATGTGCACTATCTTGTTGTATGACATTTTCCTTGCTACTGCTATTTTTTAATTAAAAAAAATTATGAATAGAAAACTGCTTATATTGACAAATTGGCATTGGAAAATTAGAAACTTTTTTCTTGTTTGTCTGATGAAGTTAATATATTAAACACTTCTTATATCTATAGATATAGCCATGTTCCAACTTTTTACAATATTCTTTAAAATTTTAATATGAATTTTCTTACTTTTTTTTTTTATTTGAACAGACACAAAAACTTTACTGGTCTGATGCTAGACTGGATAAAATTGAAAGATGTAACCTGGATGGAACAGAGAGATATGTGAGTTTTAGTTTAGTTTTACATTTACTTTTGTCTCTACCTATTTGTAGTTTTATAAAGGTATCTGCATGTGTGTCTAGCTTTTTCTTATAGAAATATTTTTCCTTTGGACAATATAGAAAACAACATGATCAATGACTGTCTGTATGGCTGTTTGTAGAATATACTTGTTTTTGAGTGTATTTAAATAATAATAATAATAATTTTGTTGAATTATATGATATGTAATAAAGTTATTATTCTTTATTTGAACATAAAAACTAAAGGTTTTAGAAATTGATTCAACATAATTTTTTTGTATTTTATTTTGAAGGATCAAATCTTTGACATACAAGCTAACTCTTATTAACTAAAATAAAATTATAATAAATGTCTTAGTATTGACGATTATGATGTAAAACAATTAGTTTCAATCAACAAATAAGGCATTAGTTACAACATTTTATTACTTGCATTTATTATTTTTCGTATTTCGTCAATGAAAATACTAAATTTGATCAGGTAAATTGCATTGTGCAAGTAAGTTGAAAGGCCATAGGAAAGAACTTTCAAGAGTCCAATTTTTTTTTAAATCAAAGTTTTTCTGCGATTTGCAAAGTTATAGCAGATAGTTTAACCACATGGAGTCCTCTGGCAAATAAATATTATGGTACGTGATTTTGAGCTACCATTTACCTCAACCCTGATATAAGCATTGAGACTTGAAACTTTAATTAAGATTTTCTGGAGAATCGTAAAAAACGGGCTATAATCGTTCTTTGCTGTATCCCTTGAGTTATCAGGGTCAGGGATCATTAATCAGATTAGTTGCAAATATGTAATAATTTGATCAAGGGACTTGAGTTGCAACCTTGGATAAATTCTAGCAGTCTGCACTTTAAAAATAATGCATATTAAAATTCTTCTCCTTTCAAACCCTATTTGAAAACCATAGTCTTCTGTTTGAAGGTTCTGTTGAGTGAGCACCCGCAGCACCCATTCGATCTGGCTGTATATGGAGACTTCATATTTTGGACGGACTGGGTGTCGCATGCAGTCATGCGAGCAGACAAGTACACAGGAAGCAATGTGGTGACACTGCGGAAGAACATAGCACGACCCATGGGTATTGTTGCTATTGCCAATGACACAGATTGTGAGTATCCTTTTGCTTTTATTATTGTTTTTAACTCTATGGTTAAGCAAGTAGACATGATAGGCATTTTGCCAGGTAGCTTTGTGTCAATAGTAGATTTGTCTGTTGGGAGTTTTATAGGTTTTCTAACATTCATAACATCTTTGTCGGGCAGTTACCTCTTGAAAGACTTCCTCAAATCACAGAAAGAGTCGATTTTTTTCAATTTAACATAAAAATATAACTGTTTTTTTTTTTTTTTTTAATTTTTAATCTCTGTACAATGCTTAAATA
The DNA here is from genome assembly GCA_963978545.1 of Linyphia triangularis. Taxonomy (NCBI): domain Eukaryota; kingdom Metazoa; phylum Arthropoda; class Arachnida; order Araneae; family Linyphiidae; genus Linyphia; species Linyphia triangularis. The sequence continues at coordinate 46,580,422 of OZ021726.1, read as the reverse complement.
ATGAATGCTCTTAGCATAATGAATACTCCTTGAGACAAACTAACATAAAATACATGTAATTTTTCTCATGCTATACCATAATTTACATCTGAGTACAGATAGTTCACTAATTTTTTTAAATGCAAACAATTTCATATATGGCTATGAACTATATAATTCTTGGTGCTTATTTTCCTTTTTGACAACAAAACCCTATTTCACGAGACGAATTCTACTTGTTCTTTTAGTGGTTGTTAAATTAGTGTTCTCAACTTTGGTTACAGGTACCCTCAATCCTTGTCATGTGCTCAATGGTGGATGCGAGGATCAATGCAATGTGGCTGTGGATGGACGCATCCTGTGCTCCTGCTTTATGGGCAGAACACTGCTGCCAGATGGGCTTAGGTGTGTCGGTAAGTACATCACATGGTCTATTAATCAGTCAAAAGAATCATCTGTATTTCTGCATAATTTCTCTTTTTTTTTCTATTGTTCAGTAGTTTTCTGTGTTTTAACCAATTAGATAATTTTTTTTTCATCAGGTTTTCGTGTTAGTACAAAGAATATGTTGTACACACTTTTTCTTTCACTAAGTATATGAGGTTATCCAGTCTTTCTTTGTTATAGGAAAAGAGGCCAACTGCACGAATGAGGAATTTGAGTGTGGTAATGGAATGTGCATTCCCTTTGAGCTCACCTGTGATGGAGTGTCAGCATGTCAAAATGGAACAGATGAAAATCCACTCTACTGCAGTATGAATCTCTTTTCTAGTTTAAAATTTATACTACCTCAGTCAAAATAATTTTTTGAAATATTTTATTTTAAATGAAAAAAATTCCTAAATTTTTTTATATTAAAGATTTTGTTTTATATTAGCCAGTTTTAGCTAAATTTGGTCTTCTGAATCAAATCGGATGTTTGAATTTTTCTTCTTTATTAACTTAGTTGAAGGTTTTTTAATTATAAAATTTATACTTTGTTTCTTCAGTTATGGTAAAGAATTTTTTCAAAATTATTAGATTCTGTTTATACTTAATTAACTCGTTCTGTTTGGTATTTTTCTCATCACAAGACAGTAAAGAATTACTTGCAGGTTTCTGGTACATTTTATTTGAACCGTCATCTCAGCTTAAAAGGGACTTGGTAGCAGCAAGAATATTCACATGGCTACTCACTGACGGTTACATTGAAGTAGGAAGAAAAAATATATAAACGCAATTACGCTTAACGCCATCTAGTGAACTGTATGATGAATGTTACTAAATATACCGCCCCCCCCCCCTTGAAACCTTGGACGGGGTTTCAACCAGTGTCGGATCTAGGATTTTCCTGGGGGGGGGGGGGGGCGCAAGATTGTGCCTTAGCCAGGACGAAATTATTAAAAAAAAAAATTTAAAAAAAGCAGCTAGACAGTGTTTAAGAAATATACTTTGAGATTATCCATAGTCATTGATTGACTCTTTCGTCGCATTTCTGACTTGCTATCTTAGCGTAAGGTTGGCGTGGTAGCGGTTAGGTCAGGTTAACACTGTCCTTTGGTTTTTTCCTTTCCTGTTTTATTTTAAAAACAAATTGTATTCAAAATGTATCGTGCATTTTAAACATTTTTGCAAGCTACATCCCCTGAAGTATCGATTATACTGAAGAAATTACAATGAAAGTGGGAACTTGCTACTATTATTTGTGACTAACTGACTAAGTATAAATCCTATACTATACTTACATCAAAATGAGAAATCAGTAATTGTACATCAAAATGTAACATATACATAACATATTCATGCAGTAAGCTTAGTAAGTAAAAATACGTTGTTTTACTGAATAATCCATTGCTACACAAGTAACCTAAAGTATTCAGGGAAAACATTGTTTTTCAAAGAGAACGTTTTACTAATAATTATAAGTATTATTTTTAATAAGGCAATAGAAAAAAAATACAATTTAAACATTGAACAATTAGCACAAAACAAATTCAAGTCTTTTTTTTTATTTTTTTATTTAGCAAACTATACTTAGTTATCTTATACTTATCCATCTATGGACAAGTGAGATTTATCAAGAAATATAAAACAATTTATATTCGATGCTATAGAGAACTTTTACCAATTAAAACAATATTAGACTTTGACATATTTAAGCTAAATAATAAAGCAAGATTCGGCTCTTCTAATACACTAACATTTACATCTTGTAGTTCTTTAACTACTTTATTGTAATTGTTGACAATTCATTTTCATATTTTCTATTCTTGTTCTTCAAAATTAAATTTTATTTTCAATATTTCTGACACAATCCTTTTTTTTCTTCCAATTCTTGGCTTTTATTTCAGCCAATCAGAGCATTTTTTACATAGATACAATGTTACACTTATGTAGTTCAGTGAAAAAAAAAATTGTCGCCTACGTGTGTAAAAAATTAATCCATAAAAGTAAAGTTTTTGATATAAATCATCTAATACATACAAAAGATTTATAGTGTTAATAGAAGCATGAGTAAAAACAGTCTTTTAGAGAAAATCTCCGAAACTTGATAGAATGCATTGCCATTGACTATCTGCCAAGTTTCAACTTGATTGGATGACTGCTAGTGGGTTAGTTATCCTTCCACTGATTTTTCCCCCACAAATAAACAAAATCGAAAGTTAATATAAAGGATAAAGTAAAGAGCAAACGATAAAAACTAGGAGTAGCGAAATTTTATGTTAAACTTTTTTAAGTTAAAGGCGGCAAGTCAGTGGGATCCAGTGTGGCAGGTCAAATAGTTTATTTTAAAAAATGAATCCATAAAAACAAAGTTTTATGTATCCTTTATATTCCTTACCAATTTTTATGTACAATTACAATTTACTTAAACCATTTTGATCTGAGATTCAATTTTCATGGTGTTTGATGACCACTGCGAAGGAAATAGTCAATTCCGTCTCTATGGCTAATTTTTTTTTTCTTCTTTTTCTTCTTCTTGTGTCCCAAAACAGAGTTATTGTTATTGACAACAAGTCATTTTAGCTCGATTGGATAACAAGAGGATTAATTAATCCTCCGCGGATTTCTTCCTCACAAACACACAAATTCGAAGTTAACATAAAAAAGGGTTTAAAAATTAAGCCACTAGACAACAAAGATTAACTTACTTTTATCGAAGAAAAGTATTCCCAAACATATGACAAAAATGAGTAATGACAGATACATTTCTAAAAATCGCTATAGAATAACTTTATAAAACTCTTTTTGAGTGCCAAACACAAAGCAATTCTTTTTAAAAAGTCCTCCATGCCAGTAAGGCGTTCTTTCTGGCCTCTCGTAACCATTGCTTACATTTTAAAATCAAATAAATAGTATTTATAATTTCAGAATAGAAAAAGAAACGCTAAAAAAATTTGTTCCTTCTTACTTTTTGTCGCGTAGATGCATTTATGTATTACAACATACTTTACTCTTTGGTTAATTTCGGAAGTGTACAGTTTGTAATCCGAATATAAGTCTCAACACTCTCACCATACGTTCAAAAATTTCTTCTCCTTGTGTAAACCCCACCACAACCATTTAAAAGAGGGTTTCAAGGACAAGGACCCAGAGGGGCGGAGATGTTATCTCATTCAGTGTCCAGTCATATTCCTCGCCACGTCCATCCCTTGTGGGAGATCAGGAGAGAGACGACATCCGGTGTATTCCCCCCTCCCTTCCCCCTCTTGTGATCGTCAAAGTTTGAAGTGCAGGGAGGAAAATTCGCTTTGGTTTCGGCCCTTAGTATTAGTTTTGCTTGTCTTTCTCAAATATGATTTAACTGTGGATATTAGAAAGTGCCACGTGCTCCTTATTGTTACAAAATAAAGTAAAGAATCACTATTTTGTAAAAGAGTTTTTACCTAACTCAACTCCTATGGTAAAGTGTTGTGGAGATGTCTTCAAAGTCAAGGGGGTGGAGGTTTGAATACTTGTACAGTCTTCTAACGTCCGTTTGAATGGGAAGGGAGAGGGCTATAAAAGAACCTTGAACCAAAAAATAAGCTCTTTTATTTTATTTTTTGAGGGCTTTTTTCGGAAATTAGACGAAGGTCGAAATATATTAGTTATGTGAACTTATTAAAAAAAATATTATTTTTTATTTTTGTGCAAATTCTAAAAAAATAAATAATAATAACCTGAGGGGGAGGGGGGGGGGGCGCCCCCCGCGCCCCCTGGCTGAATCCGCCATTGGTTTCAATAATGTAAATAAAAATATTATAACTAAACTACTAAAGATAACAATATGCAAGTAAATAGAAAATATACACAGATGGAAAGATGACTCTTTACATTGCTGAAAGAAAAAACCATTTAGCATAATTATAATTCAATTAAAACATAGAAAATAGAATGTTCAATCTTGATTAGGTAAAGGTCAAAGTTTCACTATTGGTCTGATAAGTTCACCATTTTGTGTTTTTACCCTAACGACGCGAACTTTGTTGTCCTTTCCAGGGAATGTTTTGGAAATTTTACCCAACTTCCATTGAAGTGGAAGCAGATTTTTGTTTCTTATCAAAACCAGATCTCCAACATCCAGATTCTTTTGGGACACACACCATTTGGATCGTAATTGTAACTTAGTCAAATATTCTGGTGACCATCGGTTCCAGAAGTGTTGAATCATGCGTTGAAGCATCCGCCATTGGTCACAGTGACTGATGTCATCTGGAATCGGTAGTTGTAAAACAGCTGTTAAGGTTTTGCTATCAGAAAGTGACCTGGTGTTAGCTGAAATTGTCTGAACTAGATGAAAGACTACAAAACAGTCTAGAGTTAAGACCAGTTCTTTGAAAAACTGTTGAAGGACTCTGGACTCGGGAAGGTTTTCCATGATTTGCTCAGCAAGACTTGGCCGATTTCTGAAGCACGGAACACATTTTCTGACTACTCTTCTGGCAGCATCTCTGGCAGAAAGAATCCAAGAATTTTCTCTCGTTACTGTTTGAAGAAGTTCTGTACCAGCGTGGAGCATTTTCAGATGGTAGTGATTGATAACCAAATCTACGACGTGATCACTTTTCGGAAGTAGAAGAGGGTTTTTTTCTCTTCTGGCAACCTTGCATTTTCCAACCTGCTGCCCCCATGGAGAAGTCCAGAATCCTCAATGAATAGTGCTAAAGAGAGAATTCTGTTGCTTGAAGGAATTTGTTTCCTGGCAGTAACACATGAGATTTCTGAGCAGAAATGAGCTTGTTGTACTATTTTCACGATAATCTTTTCTGAGTCATTCTACTCTTCGAACGTCAAAGATGTCTTCCTTCTTCTCTTAGCTGGCAGAGAACAATTTCTGCAAAATCTAAGACACCATGAAAGAATTCTTTTCAATTTATTCCACGAGGAATATTTATGAAAAATCTAAATTTTGAATGAATCACTGACAATTTGTAACATGGTAATCTTAGTTTGTTCCTTCTCTTCTTTTGATATCTCATCTTTAAGAAGATGATCCTGTTCTACCTGTGCAGTGGGTTGAGAAGGATCTTTCAACCACGTTGGACCATTGAACCACAAGTCAGCGTTAACGAATCTTGATGGTGTTAAACCTTTATTCCACAATCTGCAGGATTCTCGAGTCCACTCTCAAAGTTCCACTGAACATCAGGAACCAGTTCTTGAATTTGTGCCAATCAATTCACGACAAATGAAGAATGACTCAAACAGAATAAAAAAAAAATGCAGCGAACACAGATTGCCGCACAGTATGCCTTTTCAGAAGCGTCGCAGAAGGCATGCATGCACTTCAATTTCAGCATGAGGTTGTAATACGTATCTCGGAATTTTGACTTATTCGATAAGATGAAGTTTTTCCAGAATGACCTCCACCTTACACAAAGTTCGTCTGGAAGCGATTGATCCCAAGTGAACTTGTGCATCCACAACTCTTGAAGAACGATCTTTATAACTATCGCACATGGTGACAAAAGTCCCAGTGGGTCGAACACATGAGCTATTTGAGAGAGAACTTCACATTTGGTATCAATAGCCTTTTTCCCAACTGGAGAACCAGCAAATTGAAACACATCCAATTTGGGACACCATTTGGTCCCCAGTGCCTTGCAGTCATTGTCAGCATGCAATGGAACTAGAACATTTTCTTTGGTATTGATAGAAATTTCTCGACATATGGACGGATCATTTGAATGCCATTTTCGAAGATGGAAACTCCCTAGTTTCATCATTAATTGAAATTTTTTACAAGCAGAATAGCTTCCTCCCTAGTTGAGGCTCCCCTAAGAATATCATCTACTTAAAAGTGTCCGAGTGTTGTACTTGATGCAGCTGCGTATTTATCTTTTTCGTCTATTGCAAGTTGACGTATGGTTCTTGTTGAAAGAAATGGAGCGCAAGCAGTTCTGGGGGTATGTGACAGTGACAAGACAATATCCTTCGATGTCATTGTCGGGCGAATTTCGTCCAAGGATACACTGCCAATCAGTATCTTCGTCATGAACTCTGATCTGCCGAAACATCTTTTCTGAGTCCGCGCTGACAGCTACTTGAAATATTCTGAATTGAATCAGAATAGGGTACAGTTCAGGTTATACTTTATGGCCAACCATGAGAAAGTCTTTGAGTGAATGTCCTGACAACGTCTTACTAGATCCATCAAACACAACTCTTAATTTAGTGGTGCTACTAGATTCTCTTAAAACAGCATGGTGAAGCAGATAATATGCGTTTTTTTGTTGCTGTTATACTCAGATTTGGGAACAACTACCATGTGATTTAATTTTAAATATTCAGTCATAAATTTCCTATAGTGATTGTATTTTTCTAAGTCAGAACTGAGATGACGTTCCATACTAACCAATCTATGAAGGGCTGTTTGTCTAGATTGACCTAACCTTGTTGGTGAGCAATGAAATGGTAACCTAACTGTGTACCTGCCATCATCATTTCTAGAATGCGTCTCTCTGAAATGCTCTTCGCATGACCTTTCTTAAGAAGTTATTTTTGTTTTACACAAGGAACAGAATCTAATTCCCAGAATTTGTTGATTAGCTGATTGGACACTAATTAAATGTTATTTACATGTAAAAGAGTTTAACTCCCAGAAGCTACTTTACCACCTATCACCCAACCAAGTTTTGAACATATTGCAAATGGCCTATCTTCACCCATTGACAGTGTCTGGCCTCTCAGTAATGGTAGTGTGAGATCAACTCCAAGAAGAATATCAATTGGACTACTTTTATGAAACGTTGGATCTGCAAGAGCGAGTTCCCCAAAGATTTCAGAATAAGAAGAATTTAAATTGTGGTGTGTGTTATGATTGAAAAAATGTTGAGCTTCCCCAACGGTTTTGTTATGGTATAATGGAAGCATTCTCTCACTTGTCATGTTCTTCCGGAATTATCTGTGTAAAATTAGTCAATCATTTTTGGTAATTAATGCCCTATTAAAGATGGGTGATATTTAATTCACCTTTTTATTTTATAAATCCTTTTTATAAAAAAAGCCGGAGATCGGGACGCGGAATAGCATGTGGATTTTCGTATATACCCCCTGTTTTCGGCTGCGGGATTAGGAATTTCTCCCCGGCGTCGTTTCAGAATTCGAAAAGGAACGCTTAACTTTTGTCCAATGGGATCCCTCCTTTCTAATCGCTGGAGAAACACGTCATGGTAGAGAGCCTGTGATTGGTGGAGGCAAGTTTAGGACAGGAGTACGGGGCTGCTTTCCGTGATCATTGAGAGGCGAAACCTAGTGCTGAGAAGTCGTGTTTTTTTTCTGTTGCTCGGATGTAGCGTCCCCGTGGAAGAAATGGCGCAACCTGGGTGATCTCTCGGGCGGAGACTAGAAGGAAGGCCGGTGGCCACCCGAAACAATAATATCTCGTTCCTGAATGCTGCTCAGCTAAGACGGCCGGTGGCCTACAGTATTCCTTCCCTTGGTCGACGTGATTCCTGAACATTTTTTGCGGTTTCAAGAGTCTGTTTTCTGCGTCCCTGACGAGTCCTGTGATTTCTGGATGATTTGGCGCTTGTTCGTTCCTCCAGTTCTAGAACTCCCCCTACATAATATCTTCCCGTTGCTGCCAGTAAGATGGCCGGTGGCCTAACTACATAATATCTTCCCGTTGCTGCCAGTAAGATGGCCGGTGGCCTAACTACATAATATCTTCCCATTGCTGCCAGTAAGATGGCCGGTGGCCTAACTACATAATATCTTCCCGTCGCTGCCAGTAAGATGGCCGGTGGCCTAACTACATAATATCTTCCCGTCGCTGCCAGTAAGATGGCCGGTGGCCTAACTACATAATATCTTCCCGTTGCTGCCAGTAAGATGGCCGGTGGCCGAACTACATTATATCTTCCCGTCGCTGCCAGTAAGATGGCCGGTGGCCTAACTACATAATATCTTCCCGTCGCTTTCCAGTAAGATGGCCGGTGGCCTACCTACAGACTATCTTCTCCAGTGAAATATCAGTTAGTCTTCATCCTACCACCTCTAGGAGTCAGTCCTCTTCTGTCCAACATACATGAGAACTATCTTCGTCCCTTTCACAAGGACTTTGTTGTTCTTCAACATACGAGACTGATTTACTGCAAACCTCTACCCCTCGCCAGGTCAATCGGATACATTCAGACGTTCCCCATGCGGCCGCTGTCCTCTAGTATACCCTTAGAGCAGGAATAGTGGGTAGAGAGAGGGAAACCCTATTCTCCCTGTTCTCTGGTTGTAATCACGTGACTACCGTCAGTCTTCTGAGTCACCCCTTCCCCCTTTCCACTTCTTGTAATGTTATTTCAATGGCTGCCTTTCGTTCTACGAAGAACGTGCTGATATTCGAATAGTGTTTTAAGCTGCAAAATTGTGTCTGCATGTTGTGCCTTTGGCTGCTCCGAAAGACAAGTTAAAGGAGGACTAATTTCCTTTCATAGGTAAGTTCACCGATTATTATTTCAGTTTATATTTGAAGCTTTTTATGTTGTGTTATGTAAAGACCTACGGTAAAACTGTGTTATCACAAGAAAAAGGAGTTGATTTTTATGAAATCTCCGTTCAAACATTTTTATTATTCATCATATCTACGTATTTCGTAATCGTTTGAAAAAAATATGTCAGAAATAATTCTTTTAGTTAAGTTTTAATTGGCATACGCCGTAATCTCTTGGCGATATTCAGTTTTCGCCAAATGGTAAAGCAAGTCAGCGAAACGAGCATGTCTGCTCTAAGTCGCGCGCGTAAGGAATATTTTTGAATTGCAAAATAAAACAAATTATTAAATTTATTTGTTAGCTTCCCAAATATTTTTCCAGTAAATCCTATACAACGAACCAATATACTAATATTTCTCAACTTTCGACGCTGATTACAAAACATTAATATGAATATTTTAAAACACTTTGACACCTTAATGAAAAACATTTTTAGATTATCTTAAGTTTATTAAATTTACTTTAATTAAATATGTAACAAATTATTAAATAAATATATCGAATGAAGTTTAAAAAAAGTTAAAATTATAATATGTGTTTTTTTTTTATGTTTATTATTATTTGGATGAAAGTTTATTATTTATTGACCTTTTATTTTAGCTTTCCAAAAGATGAGAACCGAAGAAAATTATGGGAAAGGAATATATTCTATTAAGGAAGGAATATTTCTATTAAGAAATATTATTTTAAATGTTTATAATGTTTATGTCAAGTAAATGGGTTCATATGGCTTGTCATGTTTATTAACAAATAGAACATATAAATAAATTATACAATTTAAATGAATATTTTCTGTAAAATGCAATAAAAATTTCTTTTTATGCAACAAAATTATTTTTATTAATACAGAAATTAAAATTATCTGTAATAATACAGTTATTTTCTATTTTTCTGGAAATGTACTAATACTTAATTCAAGTATAAGTGTTTTATGGTTTAATTTGTTAAATTAAAGCATGTATAGAAATAACTATTTACTAATTAAATGTAGTGTCATTTGAAGTACTATCCCAAGTTTATTGAAGTCATAAAAACATCACCCGCCAACATTTAAGAATAAAAATTATTTTAATGAATATTTAAAGAACAGGAACATTTTAAAGGTTTTCAAATACATACAAAATAGCCAAAAAACACTAAGTTAATGGCTATTTAAAAAAATCAAAAATTTATTTTTTGAAGTTTAGTTACACATTTTCTTCAGATTTATGTCTCAATCATTGCCATAAATTTAAGGGATAAATCTTAAGAAGTAATTTGGCATTTGTTTTATTCAAATATCTTCATTAGTTTAGAAATTATGAGGGGAAAGTGCAACTATGGGCTTACCTTATGGCGGCTATCTTTGATCCGCCATTTTGAATGAAGCGTACGTCTGACTGATGACGACTTTTGATATTTTATTTCTAATGATATTTAGAAGCTATCCTCCAAAATTTAGCTAGTTTAGAATTATTCCGGTAAAAAAAAACTTTATTTGCTGGGCTAATAAGGATCAAAATAAATTTATTAAAAATATTACCTATTCAAATGATAATTCTAATAACTTTACTTGACATTTTTCTGCTTGTTAAGACAAAATAGTACATTTTAAAAAGCAAAATAATGAAACTTTTAAAGAAGTTATAAATTGCGTAAATTAAGGATACGAAATCGCCAAATAACAGCGAACAAAGATATCCCGCCAAATATAGCTGCTCTTTGACGGCAGTCACGTGGTACAGTCCTTGCACCAGGTCGGGGAGAAATTTCAATGGGACTGATCTCTCTACCTACTATTCCTGCTCTAAGAGTATACCCCATGTGGGTCCCAGGTATTTTGGAGGGGTTTTCGGGATCTTTTTACAAGTTCTTTTCTCCCTTGTGGTTAAATTAAAAGGGTAATATTTCATTCCCATATTCAATCAACATGCTATTCTTAGTCCTGGTGTTCTGCTTTCTTGGGTAATTTAAATTTTGGTTTCCTTATATTTATATAATCCCTCATTGTTTTGATTATCTCAATTCATGTTATCGCTTAAGCTAGTATTGGTCCAGTGTTTAACCAATAATTCTTCATTAGGTCTGTAATTCCCTTACTTAATATCTTTCCCCTGCAATAAATGATTTCTCAGGTCTCTAGCTGGTCTTAATTCTCTCCATTCAATATATTGTACCATGCTGTGTTTTCAGGTAATCTAAAAGGTACCACTATTTGATAGGCAAGTTTAGGGTAAAAGGATACAACGCAATGTTTGGAAATCGAGGAATTGAATATAGTATTATTTAGTTAGCTTAACTGTAGAGTAAACAATTAAGATATGACATGTGGAAGCATGCCCACAATTTTGTTCACCACATACACAGAAGCTGTATGTGAACACTGAGAAGGAAAATGAGAAGTGAACTGGATCTCAGAAGTCCCATTTGTTAGAGTGTCTGACGCACTCAAACAAGAAATATGAATATTAACTTTTTGTTTACCCAACCCAAGTTTTTCGATGCACTCATTTGTAATCAATGAAGCCTGGCTACCACTATCTAGTAAACACCTGCACGTCTGAAAATTACCCCATGTATCTTTTACACAAATTATGGCTGTGCAAATAAGAATTGGAACTCCAGGGCCAACATTTGATTGACAAAATGTAATATTCGCCATCCTTGAATTGTCAGATGTTCATTTGAAAAATTCTGACCTGATACAGAAATGGGTGTGAAAACAGGAGCATTTATTGAAAGTTCACTGAGATTTGACGCACTATCTGTGCTCTGCCACTGAATGTTTCGAGATGGAGTAAAGTATGATGAAGTTTTTCGCACGTATGACATCTATATTTACTCTTACAAGTTCTGCTTCCATGAAACTGAGCCAAGCAGTTATAACACACATTATTGGATTTAACAAATTCCATACGCTTTTGAACTGGTAATTTTGTAAATGATTCGCATTTACCTAAAGTATAATCATTTTGACAGAGAGGATACTGTGACTGTATGTTGGAAGCAACTAAAGTCAGCTTTTTTTTTTTTTTTAAGTTTCTCTTTGCACTTTAATTTCCTGTCATAATAGAACTTGCATGAGTTGAAAAAAATTTAAGTAAATCATCCAGTTTTGGCACCTCATCATCGGAAAGTGTACTCTCGAACCAAGTCCTAATATTAGGATCCAATTTGAATAACACAAAAAACATAAGAAATGTATCCGCAATTTGATCTACTTTGAACTTCAGTGGCTCTAAAGTTCTCACAAATTCTTAAGTAGAATCTACAAAATTTAGCATTCGAGTTTACGACTCATTATTTAAGGGTGACATATTATAAGATATATACATATATATATATGACATACATAAGGACACATATTATAGTATCTTATGCTTATTAAAATATCTTTCATTTAACAAGTCCCAAGCAATTTGAAAATTACTATCTGTGATAGGTAATGAATGAACAATTTTTTGTGCGTCCCCCTTCAAAATACCTTTTAAATATTATAATTTTTGAGCAGCTAACAAATTTGAATTTTCCGAAACAGCCGCGCAAAAAAGATCTGAAAAAGTTAGCCAGTCCTCAACAACACCTGAAAATGTCGGTAAAGTTAAAGTTGGAAGTTTTACATTAGCAAATTCAGGGTTTTTTGGACTTGTTTCTCTTAACGTTCGATCGATTTCAGAAATTTTGTGAATGTTTCCCCCAAGTAACGCCAACATTAAGGGCCTCGTAGCCCAGTTGGGAGAGTATCGTTCTCGCAACTAGAAGGTTGCGAGTTCGGGCCTGGGACCGACTAAAGACTGCCGTGTTCACTAATGGTGACTGGAGCACGTTAAATCAGTCATGGTCGCAAAGTCCTCCAAGTTTCCATACAAATCAATACCTCTGGGGGTGGCAAAGCCAAGTCTTCTGGTGGAATCTTCTGCTTCGTATTGCCTCTAAATTAAGAAGTTCCACATACTGTCGGTAGTGCTGCCATCTATCGGGTAGCTACCGAAAGAGGTAGAAATGAACTCTTCGGTGGCTATGGGTAGACTTGCCTCTTACATCCTGTGCAGTACTGCCCACTACCGATCTGTACGGGATATGGGGCTGGTACAAAATGCTTAAGCAGAAGTGCCTTAGTCCCCATAGTCCTTGATAATAAGAAGAAGAAACGCCAACATTTCTTCAAGAATGTCTAAAGAATCATCTCTCTCAATTGAAAATGCATGAATTTCATCATCTCTGCATGAGCTTATTAAAGATGTGAAAATCGCACTCAACTCACCCTTTATACTTAAGAAACGGTTTTGTCTTGCTTCCAATTGCGTCAAAGTCTGTAGATCTCTATCTATTTTAGATTTTAATTGAGTAATGGAAGATTTTATGCTCCTTTTCTGACTGAGAAGCGTTTTCGGATCCATAACTCAGAAAAAAGAAGCAACTCACTCAATTAAAAAAGAAAGAGAACTCCAATTGACTGACTTCACTTGAATATAAGCAAAACCATAGACTAAGAGAGAAGGGAAAGAAAAAAGGGGAAAAAAATGGCAAGTGCACAGGTTTATCATAAATTAAAAAACACGAACGGATAGTCAACTGATCGCTTTATTTGGCGATCCTCAATGTAAGTTAGAAAGTTTCTCTTTGAAAGTTCCACATATAAATAAAACTGCAATTTTCATAATCTCTAAAAAGAAATAATTATATCTTAAGAATGTTTCACAATGTATCATAAAAAGTATTTGGAAAGAACAATACATAGTCAAAACTAACAGCATAGAAACTCTGGCTCGACAGGCTTGGCGCAGCTTATCCAATCCTGGCTCTTGTGCCATTAAAATCCATACAACCAACCGGCTCGACAGGCCAAAAAAATGTTCATACTTAATTAACTCGTTCGGTTTCATATTTTTCTCATGACAAGACAGTAAAGAATTACTTATAGGTTTCTGGTACATTTTATTTGAACTGTCATCTCAGCTTGAAAGATACTTGGTAGCAGCAAGAATATTCACTTGGCTACTCACTGACGGTTACATTGAAGTAGGAAGAAAAAATATATAAAAGCAATTACGCATAGCGCCATCTAGTGGACTGTATGATGAATGTTACTAAACAGATTCTGTATATCTTGTTTCATCTTAATTTCTATGTATTCACACTTAACTTCTTATTAAATATCATTTTTCATTTAAATATGTATTATTTATTTCAATTTACTTTTAAAAATTAATATCCATCATATGCAAATGCTAAAAATATCAATTATATAAATATTGCTGTCAATATTATGTTTTAGAAAGCCGCAGGTGTCCCTCTGACTTTTTCCACTGCTCCAACAACCGATGCATCCCAAAAAGTCGTGTGTGTGATGGACAAAACAGTTGTGGAGATTATAGTGATGAAATCCTCTGTAGCTGTGCAGCTGACCAGTTTAGGTGCAATTTCGGAGGACCCTGCATAAGCCAGTCGTACCTTTGTGATAATGATCCAGACTGCCCTGATGCCAGTGATGAAATGAACTGCCGTGAGTTTTAATTTTTTGGTTTCAATTAGCTCTCAGCTTTTCAGAATAAATAATGAGAAAAAAGTTCACTAAGACATTTTCTTAGAACTGTCTGATGATGACTTATTAGTAAGTCTACCTGGGAAAATATAACAATTCATTTTTCGTAATGCATGTTCCAAAATGGTCCGACTCATTGATTATATATTATAATTATTGCTTTCAAAATGAGTAATGCAGTTGTAACAGTTATGAATTTTCCAGTCTTATACTCCTAAATATTTTGGCACTGTACATTTTTTTTAATCCGCACAACCATACAAATTAATTGAATGCATTAGAGATTTTTTACATCATAAGTTCATTTCTCAATGTATTGCTTTCTGTTTTTATCAATATTGCTGATTCTACAGTAGAAGTACTGTTTACTAGAGTATTTGTTTTAAGCATAACATTTTCAAAGCCAATATTGTTTAATCCAAAAGTATGTGGTATGTACATCATATTTTTTATTTTTATTTTTTTTAATACCACTGCGGTTTGTCATATTTTTGCAGCATTGGTTTCCACAGATAAAGAATTTTTTTAAATGGAAAAAATTATATATTAATAAAAAAAGGAGAAAGCAATACAACCAATACCCCAAATACATAATTTATCTATATGTTATCTAGATTTTGTTCATATTGCTTTCTTACAGCAATATCTAATCTTAGTGTATGTTTCCAGCTCAGCCTGACTGCTCCCTCCATCCTTTGTTCTGGGATCCCCTGCAAAAATTGATCAATTGTGCCCACACGACTGCCTGCATTCATCCAGCCTGGATATGTGATGGACAAAATGACTGCTGGGACATGTCAGATGAAAAAGACTGTGAGACAAGTGAGTTCTGAAAACTTATATTTTATATAAGACAAGCTATGCTAGCTGAATCAAATTAATCATTTTACATATCTATATTAATTGCATGTGTTTTTTTTTTTAAATTGGTAAGATTAATTTCACTTCTCTTAATAAAAAACTTCTTTAAGTCATTTAATTTATTTGGGCTATTCCAGCATAACTTATGTTACATTGAGGAATTCATGATTTTTTTTTCTGTTTAAAAACATTCCGGTTAAGTTATGTATTCTTTTATTACAATAGTCTTATACTCAGTTTGTTGAGGAAAATATTCTGAAAAAGTAAGCAAGGACTCAATTTTTAAATTTTTTTTTTATAAATATGCTATTTAGATAAAAACGAGAACAATTTGTTTCAATTCCAGTAGTAGTCAAGATGCTTTTATAATGTTCCAGAACATATAGCCCTTGTGCCATAAAAGTAATATACAACTATATTCTAAGCATTTTGCCAATATGTGTTTTTCACTCTATTTTGTAGAAGTGCCAGAGACTTCCTGTCCCACTAATTCCTTCCGTTGCGAAGGAGGAGATCTTTGCATTCCTGAAACATGGAAGTGTGACCGAGATGACGACTGCAATGATGGAGACAATGGAACACTCAGCTCGGATGAGAAAGGGTGTAGTGAGTATAAATTAGAAATGCTATTCAACTGTTTGATAATCTAAAAATAAGTTTAAATGCAATTACTGTCTTTGAGTGTTTTTTTTGTTGCAAGACTGATTGACTTGTTTCTTAAAATTTTTTTTTTTGCTTAAATATCTGCAACAAATATTTATAAAACTTACTACAGTTGAACTCCTTTAATGCAAAGTTGATGGAGCAGCTGAAATTGTACTTGTTAAACGAATAAATTAATTTAAATTTTGAGTATGGAGAACTGCTTTTACTTCGATTTAAACAGGATTTCATGCTAAGCCATTTCGCGTTAACAGGGTTTGACTGTATTTAAGAAAGATTATTTCCTCAATTTTGAAATTAACTCATTACAATTTAAATTTTAAATATTGTTTATTGCTTGAAAAATAAAAAATTTCTAGTCTTTGTTTAATTTTTTATAACTCTTGGCATATTAAATTTGTTTCTAGATTTTTATTGGAGTTTTTCTGAAGTATTTAATTTTACCATCAAATAGTGCTTCTTTGTATATATTTTCTTTACAGCATACGGTTGCCACTCTGACCAATTTCAGTGCAACAACCAGGACTGCATCCCAGGTGTATGGAGATGCGACGGTCATCCTGATTGCCTGGATAAATCTGATGAAACAGATCAGTGCAGTAAGTGTGCTTTATTTTCGTTCATACCGGTTTAGTGGTAGTAATATGTCTTATTATGTGCAATAATTTTTACTGTGTAATATTATCATCACTTATCTTTGTAGATTTTTTGCTTATAGAGAAGATGTTTTATTGCATTATATATATTTGAAATGTAGTTTTATTAAAAAAACAAAACAGAAAGCTTAGAAATGTTAGCTTTCAGTAATTTTTTTAAAAGCAACGGAAGAAATGTTTTATGAGATATGCTGCACTTATTTATATATAAATAATTTTTGACAGAATAGGTTTTTCTTGGTATTTGAATCTGCACCAAAATTAAAATTTAATTAATGAAAACATCTCTTTTTGAGAGTATAAGTATTATTTATGGGCATGTAGCAGCTATATGCTCCTTCCAAAAGTACCAATTATTAAAATTATATATAATTTTTAAAAAAAGTCATATCAAAATCCCCCCCCCCCCCCCCTCTCAATTGCTTTGTAATCTCACAAAGTGCCATAATTTTCTTTGAAAATACATTCTTTAGATTGGATGTTTACTATTCTTAAATATTGATACTTAAACTTTATTTTTTTTTATTTTTATCATACCAACTTTAATGGGGTTTTTGGTAATTGTTTCTTAAAATTTGTCTAATAATGATTTTGTACATAATCTAGAGAGAGAATACTTGGAAAATGTGCTCATTTTTTACTGTAAATGTTACTAATTGGAAAATATGTTTCTATCCATGCATATGATAAGGTATTATAATCTAGTAACTAATGAGAGTCTAGAAATTAACTAAAGGGAGACAAATAGACATTGCAAGATTGTAGAAATATATTAAAAGAGGTCTGATAGTTTTATGCATGTAATGTTCCCATTGTAGGCACCCGTCAATGCGAAACCCATGAATTCCGATGTAATAATACAGGCCAATGCATCCCCCTCAACTGGCTATGTGATGGGGAGAACGACTGTGGGGACAAGGAGGCCTCGGACGAACACCCTGAGAGAGGATGTAGTGAGTAATTCTGTTGTATAAAATTTTATTTGCCCATAAGCAAAACCAAATATGTGAATAAAATCTCAATTTCAAGGTATCACTGAATTCGTCTTACAAATTTTACTATGTGTTAGTTTGAGAAACCTGGTATTGCTTATAGTTCTACAACTTTACATAGTAATTTATTTTAGCATCAGTTTATCGTTTGGGATTTTTGAAATAGGGAACAACTAGCGAGTTATTAATTGTTTTTTATGTAAAATTTTAAAATTATAGCAGTAAAGTAACTAGATTTTGCAAATTGTCTATAAAAAAAATTGTTTATAGTACAATGGAATGAGTTTACTTTAATTAAAGAGAGTTTAACAACAAACAAGGAAAATATTCTTAAAGGGATGGATAATTTCAAATAAAAGTTAAACTGCAATCTTGTGCAAACACAGCCAGCCACTTTTATGATTCTAGCTTTGCTTAACTTGCTTAACTTCTAACTTGCTAATCCATTAAATCATTATTGAACTTGCAAAACTTTCTAAATGTAGAATTATTTGCCTATATTCAGTATAGTGTTTGATATATTTTTTTATTTGTTGGAAAAATATTTACCTTTTAACTTGTTAGAAATAATTTTTATGCAGCTAAATGACTTAAACTAGTTTTGCAAATAGACTACTCATGTGAGTTCCAAAGAGTCTTTGAAACAACCGTATTCTCTGTTCTGAAAAAAAGGTGTTTTTTTTTATACATATAAAAATTTAGTTTTATTACCGGAAGGGAATTCATGTTTTAATGTTGTATACATTTGTAGTTCATACTTTTAATTGTGATCCCCAACCAACAAAAAGTGCTTTTCTTTAAATATAAAAATTGTCATGATGTCATTTATTGTTTTTAAAATACTTTGCAACCTTAATTGTACACATTTTATAGTAATGTCTCAATACTCGAATTCCTTTTTATTTAAATAAATAAGCTCCATGACAGGTATTTAGTATGTTTACTTTCTTATTTTTGTCCAATTTTACTTACAGTGGAAAATATTTGCAAGCCCACTGAATTTCAATGTTTGAATTTTGTCTGTATTGGTAAAAATTTCTACTGTGATGGGGACAACGATTGTGGTGATAATTCAGATGAACCCTCACTTTGTCGTAAGTTTCTTTTTATATTTTTCTTGCTGGTAATGTTATGCAAATTACTTTGTTTATTGTAAATTGTCTGTTTAGCGAGCCGTGTCTGTAAAAGTGATGAATTTGAATGTTCCAACAAACGCTGTGTGTCAAAATTACTGCTGTGTAACAAGGAGAATAACTGTGGAGATGAAAGTGATGAAAATGTTGCATTGTGTGGTAAGTAGCTTTGAAAGAGTTTTTGATTACCTCACAAAATAACTTTAAAAATGGATGAAACTTAAAAATAGTTTTAATAAAATTTTACTCAGGATTTGAAAAAGTAGTTTAATATGATTATGAATTTAATTAATAATTACAACAAAGAAATAAATAAGAAAAGAAAAAACAATTGGATACAGCATGTTTGTCGATTATAGCAACTTCGTCAGGGGGTGATTACCTGAGAAAGGTTCTATAATTGAGAAATATGCCTTAATCCAGTTCTTTTTCCTTTTGTTATTTATTTTTTTTATGTAATTTCAATAACTACTAATGTTGTCGTGCAGCTTTAGCGCCGATAACTTAGTCGGTTGGTTCCAACTTAAATTTGATTTCAGATGTCATCTTTTTTATTTTCCACTTTGAATTTCGATTAATTCGTCATTATGATTTTATTAGTCTAACTCCTACTTTAAATATGGAAAAATGATTTAAATATTTTATCTAATTCCTGGTACCGTTTATAGAGAATCCTACGAATAATACAGCTTGCAGGGAGCATGAATTTAAGTGTGAGAATGACAATTGTGTATCCCAGGATGTGTTATGTGATGGAGAGAATAATTGTGGAGATTATTCTGATGAAAATAAATGTAGTAAGTAGACTTTTTTTATGTAAATTAAAGTGAATTAATGTAAAAATGTAAATTAAAGTATTAAGTTAAAGTGAAAACTGAAATTTTGAATTTTAGTTGTTAATTGGATATTTAAACATTTCTTTATAAAATTAATAGCAAAGTCGTAATACTTAAATATTTATAATATATCTATAATGAGGATATTTGTTTTGTTTATTTGGTAATTCTTTGTAGAATTGCAATTTATTTTATTGTGAAAGATATTTTATATTGTTTACATACATGTGATTCAACTAATTTGAATGATCAGATAACCTATACTTGACATTGATTTGTTAAATCATAGTTCAAAATTTAAAATGATTTTTTTTGTTTTTTTTTGTTTTGTTATGTTCCTAAAGCCATTAGGCACTTCAAAGGTTTAAAGTTGAACCCAGTGTAAGTTTTTAACTAGGAAATAAATAAAAAAAAAATTAATTTTTTAATTTTCTTGATCCTATCAGATATCAACGAATGTGAGTCTGTATATACCTGTGCTCAAAATTGTGTGGATCTGCCAATTGGTTACAAATGCAGTTGTCGAGCTGGATACAAAGCTGTTAATGATGGTCAGATATGTGAAGGTATATGTATTAATTGATCTATTGAATAATTTAGATTTGTTTTCTTTTTTTTTTTAATTTACTGGATTGCAAGTTTAAAACTATTTACAATGTAAAGTTAGTGTGTTGTATTTTTTGTCAAGGAACACAAAATTATTGTGGTAATTTTCGATATCCTTGTTCATGCAACATATTTTAAAGTATTTAAATGATTTTTAAATTCCATACTTTCACTCTTGGATTTTTTCTATCTGTACCCAATTCCCATAAGCATACATCCTCATTCTTAAATTTTGAAAATATTTGTACTGTGATCCAGAGCAATTTGGTCCTCTTTTACTATGAAAATCCAATACAACCAGACTATAATAGTCAGTTGATTCTGACAACATTGTGCTATTATCAATTTATTTTATTCCTTTAAAAATTTGCTTATTCATAATAAAAAAATAAAAAATAACAAGGTAAAATGATAATTTTGTGAAGAATTTTAAACTAATTGCATTTTGGATAGTGTTTATTTGTTGTATCAAATGTGTCGGTTATCCGATTCCTTTTTCTTCAGATATTGACGAATGCAGGGAGGAATATCCATGCAGCCAACATTGCCGTAACACCCAGGGATCCTATAAGTGCTTCTGTGAAGTGGGATACTTATCATTGGATGGAGGCATGACATGCAAGGCAAACAGCTGTGAGTCTCCCTTTCTCTTTCCTTTATAGCTAACATTGTAGTTTAT
Source organism: Linyphia triangularis (assembly GCA_963978545.1). Lineage (NCBI taxonomy): Eukaryota > Metazoa > Arthropoda > Arachnida > Araneae > Linyphiidae > Linyphia > Linyphia triangularis. The sequence goes on along the minus strand of OZ021726.1, from coordinate 46,559,542 downwards.
GTGTTTCCAAAGAATATCACTTTAAGTTATTGAGGGGGTCTTGGGTTGTTGATAGTAAAAGTAAAAGTGTACCTGTAACTTGTTGATGAAAGTGTTAAGCTAAAAATTGAAAGCAATATAAATATGAAAAATTGTTTAAAAAGAAAAGAAATTGTTATGAAGACTGAAAATTAGTAAATGTTTTGAGGTCTTGTCCAAAAATAATTGATTTATCAAAATAAAAATAAAGAAAACTATTTTCTCTGTGGCATAGTTTTTTAATTATTTTATGTATAGTTTTTTACTAAAATAACTATAATGATATACTTTTTCTCAAATAAAGAAAGTTTTAGCTTTTTCACTGAAGAAAGTTTTAGCTTTTTTCACTGAAAAAAAGAGGAAAAGTATTAAAAAAAAAAAAAAGGTTAATTTTTTGGAAACATTTACTTTTTTTAATGCAACATTGAATTTTATAGTCCTAATTAAACTTTAAGGTCTCTCAAAATGATTATTTTTTTAATACACTAAAATACTGAAACTTGCTTGAAATCTTACTAAGTTAGTTAAAAGCTATCCTAATGAGCATTATTGTGGCATCCAAAACAAAACTAAGCCAACATCTTTTTTACAAAATTCACTATGAACAACTGTACAAAAACTCATAAAAATTATATATTTGCAATGTACCTTGTCAGTTCAAGCTTTATTAATAATTTTAAATAATAGAATTAAATTTATTTTTTTCCCCGAAAATGTTGTTATCTGCAAATACAAAACTAATGCATTCAAATAATAAAAAAAATTCAGTTGCTTTTTCAAAAGTAGTCTGCTGATTTTTTGAGTAAATGAGAATCAAATGTATGGAAGAATTTAATCTTTTTGTGGTTTCCTTTTCAGCGGTAAAGCCAATGCTGATTTTCTCGAACCGCTACTATATTCGCCAGATTGACCTGCATGGCCATGACACTGAACTGTTGGCTCGTAACCTTACTAACTCTGTGGCCCTAGATTTTGACTGGATGGAAAACTGCCTGTACTGGTCTGATGTCACGGCCCTGGGCTCCAGTATCAAGAGGATGTGCCTCTCTACACCAGGACACCAGGTAAAACTTAAGAAACACCTTTCTGGAGTAAGATTTAAAACGGTTTACACCCTAGATTCATCCACAGTTGACTTCTAATAGCAATGGAAACAATTGCTCAATGGAAATATTTAGGCTTGGTTTCCACACAATTATTGTTTTGATCTTTTACTTTTTGTTAAAAACTAAAGAATAGAGATAGCAACACAATACTTGCTATTTTTCTTGATCAATGTTTGTGGTTTTGGTATTTCACTTTGTATTATATTTAAAGCGGTACTACAAAGCAAAGAAATAAATGCATCTTACCCATGGTTCGTATATTTTTTAAAAACCTTGAAAAGTGCTTGAAAAAAAAAGCTCTTATTTTCAAATGCTTGAAAATCTTGAATTTTTTCAAAATGTGTTATAGTGCTTGAATTTTATTTTCTAAAAATATAGCTTCTTCAAAATGTTGGTTTTCAAAAGGAGTAAAATCTTTTGAATTTAGTTAAGCCAATCAGCAACAGAAAATAATGAGAACGTACAAGATTGCATCATTTCTCCTGCTAGTTCATTTTTCCCTTTCGATGCGTACAGTGCTGTGCATGCTGCGAAACATAGCGTAACATATTTGAAAACTGGTTTACTCCAATCAAATCACGTGATCTCTTGTTACTTTTTTGAGCACTGTTTAAAAATGGCAGTAAAATACATTTCAATTCAAGCTGATTAGTAAAGCAGGGACATTCATAGGCATGGTTGGAAGTCTACGTGTTGGATCCGCATTTTGCACAATGTACTTTGTGCGCCAAAAATTCCAGCACAACATCAATGGAAAAAAAGTGCTTTAAAAAGCCATTCAAAGAGTAAAAAGCACAAGTTTCTATAAGAAGTAGTTCGATGATCATTGTCGGGATTATTTCTAATGATAAAAAATACCCCAAAAGGAAATACTGTTCGCGACAATCAAGTCATCATCGATTTCATCTCAAACAAGAAGCAAGCACGGCAGAGGTGCATATAGTGTAAAACGAAGTTTTAGATGCTGAAATATTCAAGGATGAGTTTTTTCCGCCATGTGGTGGAATACCGCTTTTTTAATTCCTGAAAAAAAAAATCCGTTTTTTCCTGATTTTTCTATTCCACAGAAAAATAACATTTTTTCTTAGGCTGAATCGCGAAGCAGCTTCCCATTCCGCCCGATCAGGAAGAGCGGAAAACCTACAGCATTCTTACTCCAAATACAAAAATCTACTGAAATGCATCGTTTTTGTTAGGTTGATGCTTAAACTTGCATTTTATATTTTTTCAACTGCGCCGAAATTTGATCCTTTTGTACCCTTTTTTCTCTTCTCAAAATGTAATTTCCTTCATACTAATTCACGCGATTAACGTATATGAATACTGTGCTTGTTTTCAAGTCAGACAAGCACGGAATTATCGTTTGTTGTACGTGTAAACGTACGTTGGTATGTGATGCTCGTTTTCGCTAATCGTTACGTTGATGCAATGTCCACTACTGCCGAGATTTGTGTGGCTATGACGTACGTTATCGCTGGGATTTAAGTTGTGGTTTTCATTTTCGCGGAGTATTACGCCAATATAACGATGCTATTGCTGAGAATTGTTCCAGTATATTCGGCGCCAACACTGATATTTATGTTTATTTGATGGTCATTTTCGCTGAGTGCTATCTTGTTGTAAAATCTGAGATTTGCACGGATGTTACCAAAAGAATGTCGATATTATCGTGATGAATTGCGCTATCGCAGAGATTTACGTTGTTGTGATTGTAATTTTCGTCAAGTGTTATTCCAATACAATTGCGCTATTGTTGAGAGTTGCTTCAGTATATTTGACTAACTTTGATATTTCTGTTGGTGTGAGAGTAGTTTTCGTCAAAAGCCATACTGTAGTAACATCCGATATTACCGAAATTTGCACTAGTATTACCAAGAAAAGATCGATATTACCAAGATTTGTGCTGATATTGTGGATACTATCACCGATATGCACGTTGTTACGATGTTCGTTTTTGACGATACCTAGATTTTTGACGGTATTGTAAGCGATATTGCTTATAGTACTTTTGATAGAGTGATGGTCATTTTCTCTGAGGTTTACGCTAATACGATACCAGCTATTACTGAGATTTTCAAAAAAAAATTGTAGCCATTCATCTAGTCTTCCATTAATGCGATAGTCGCCATATTCGTGATTAGTGCCTGTTTAAGATTAAATTTCGCCGCTTGATTTGAATATATGCAGAATTACTCAGATTTTTTTTTATCATTTTGTATAAAAATTATATAAAAATATTCTGAAAATGTGTACCAATTTAATTTTTCTTAATAATCTGTGTTTAAAATTATTATTTTAACTGCAATGGTATGTAAAATTGTTTGTTGCTTTTTATTTTATTGAACAAGTTTAACGATATGAATAAAAAATTAGATTTTAAGATTTTTTGTACTTGTAGCTTAAAAATTTAGAAAACTGGGTTTAATTAAATTTGGACTGTTTGTCAATGTGTTATAATTGTTTAAAGTTGTTTGACTTGTTGAAATTTTTGCCGGTTTTTATCGCTTTCACAATATTATTTTTTTTTTTTTGTGTTGAGCTGTACCGTGCCTGATGTCAGCACAAAGTGTATCCCTACGTCTAGGTGCCGCTATTTTAAACCATTTTTGCTCACGGACGGACAGAGATGGGGCAGTGTTATAAATGCTCATGGAAAAACACAATTTTTTTTAAGTATAGCTTAAAATGTGTTTCATGCATAAAATTTTTGAATTTTTTTTTTTTTTTTAGCTTTTTGATATTTAACCAAACTCAAGCATGAATATTATGGATATTGAAAACCATAAAAAAAATCATGGCTCATATAAATTCAAATGAAAACATTGATAAATTATTTCATTGCATGTTTGCTGACACTGCGATTCCATTATTTTTATGTTATGAGAAGAAAAAATTATGCAGTATTGGGAATCAAGTTTTATTTTCAGAGTGTATTAGAAGACAGTTTAATCACTAAGAATTTTGTATTATTATTTGATTAAAGTTTCAATGTGATAAAACAGGAAAAATAAATGGATATTTACATCCGAAATTGGTATTATAACCAAGTGAGTGTTATCTACTTTACTTCTGTTTTTAAGGAACTTAGGATATACTCTGAAGGTATTTTTCTTCAATTGTAAACTAAACAATTTCTTCTGTTGAGACCTAAAAATCATATTTTATTTACTCTATTTGAACATGCACAGTTTGCAAATAAAAAAAATTTGGAATTGTTGATGACACATCCTTGAAAAGTCGTTGAACACCTTCAAGAGTACGAACCATGTTACCTTAAACAGCGCTTTGATTAAACACGTATCAGAAATACATTTTTCAAAGCATAGCTGATTCTAATTGAAGCACATAATATGTAATATAATTCCTGATCAAAATAACGCAATTCAGGTTAAATGGATAGCATAAGAGGTTCAACATTCAACACAGGCAAATCTTTTTAGCAAAACGAGTGAAATGGCTCAAACATTTGCTGTTGCCATTCACAAGTCATAAACTGATCTGTGCTGTGACTGAACTTGGAGATGCTGCCTGGTGTCAATGTTGATCTTTGGCCGCACTTTGATACAGTTATGCAAATCGTATTCTTTTTCAGGATATAAGTAGACAACAACAAGTCTGAAGAGGAGAGGCAAATAGATGCTAGCTCGCTGTTGCTACTAAACGCTTTATTGGCATTCCTTTTATAAGCAGTCCTGGCTTTGACTATATCTTGTGCATTACAATTTTAACTTGTAAATAAGTTTTGTACATATGTTTTTATAAATAATTCTTAATTTCAACTTAGCTGTTTAATCTTTTACCTGAGTAGGTTGTGCATTGATAATGTGTTAAAGTTAATTTGGCAAGCTCGTATATAAAGTAGGTGTCCCAAGTAGGGACAACCTATATATATACACCTATATATTGTAAAAAACAAGCAAATTTCACCAAATGGATTTTTAATTATTGGCATTTATTAATGTGTGTTTCCACATAATTAAGGTTTGATCTTTTACTTAACATTTCATTTGTTTTGTTAAAGTATTATTCTAAATATATATATTTTTTTATATAAAATTTGGTATCAAAGTTGATACCACTCAGAAGTTTTACTCGAACGAAACAGAGAAGGTTTTCAATTTTTTTTTTTTTTTTTTTTTTTTTTTTTGTAAAAGAATTTTCATAGAACTATTTATTAAAAATAATTTTTAAGCTAAAAAGTTTTTAAATCCTTTTATTTGGGTATAACGTAATAAGAAATTCACTTCGAAATAATTGGGGGGGGGGGGTGGAATGCTTTAAAAACATCAACAAAACTTTTACCAATAATTTTGAAATCTGTTCTAGTTCATTCATTTTAATACAGACATGCTAATTGAACATTGTTAAATATTCAGTGCTCCTTTATATATTTCCTCTCCTTATAATAAATACTTAATGATCCATTACAAAGGCTTAAAAAAGTTCAGAAATGAATGTTTGGTTGACTTCATTGTTCCTTGACATAAGTTTGTTACTGCATTCTTTTGGGTTGTAGTGTGCCTACTAGTCTTTTTTTTTTTTTTGTCTTTTTTTCATGTTTACTTCTCAGCTCAATTTCCTTTTTAATAGCCACTTATATTTGGCATGTAATAGTTTGATAAAAGCCTCCCATAAAATAACCCAAATTCAATTATTCTAAATTCTATCCTTTTTTCCATCTACAGTTATTGCATGCAGGATCTGTTCAGAGTCCAGATGGTCTTGCAGTGGACTGGATTGGTAGAAACTTGTACTGGTGTGACAAGGGTAAGGACACAATTGAGGTCTCGACCTTGGATGGAAGATTTCGAAAAGTTCTCATCAGAAAGGGGCTACAAGAGCCTAGGGCCATTGTTCTAGATCCGTTCAGAGGGTGAGAGTAGACGATTTTTTAGCAATATTTTTTCTGTAATGTATTGTATTCTTAATTTAAAAAATATAATGGATGCAATAACTTGGTTGGTAGAGTTATCTGATTAGTAGACACATTTGACACACTTTTGAAAAAAATATATGAACTGGTTATGAGTTTGCAAAAAGTTACTTCTAAAGGTTTTGAAAATCTATTATTTTTGTAAATGAAGTTGCTTATCACTACCAAAATTAGTTTACATTGAAAATGCCAAACTGAAATAAAAAAAATTGTTAAATTATACAAATTAAGTAATGTAGTATATCTATACTGAAATTTTGATAATGGTGGCTGTTTGGGCCACTCTGGCCTATCATGAGTTCCAATCCTAGGTTAACTTTCAAGTTCGTTTTGGTTCAGAAACCAAACTTAAAGAGCAGGTTAAGACTTATTTCTACCAAGTATTTAAAGTACCTGACTTCAACCAAACGAAACCTACTTTCAGAATTTCTCATGCTAATTTTTAAAAACCTCCTGCACAGGTATCTTTACTGGACAGACTGGGGAGACAAGCCATACATTGGGAAGGCAGGCATGGATGGCACCCAATTCACCCGACTGATCAATGAATCTTTAGGCTGGCCCAATGCTCTTACCATTGATTATATCACTCGAGAGATCTTCTGGGCAGATGCAAAGGAAGATTACATTGCTGTGGCAGATCTCGATGGCCTCAACAGGAGGACAGTCATCAAGAAGGGTATGTTACAGAATCGGTACTGTATTGCGAGAGATAATGTTTTTGTTTTTTTTAAATAACAACTAAAGAAAGTGAATTTTTTGGTTTTTAGGGTTTTCTCCCATTTGATACATATGCAGGGAAGTTTTCCTTGAAAACCCTTCTGAAAAGCACTGTACTCTTGAATTTTGGACTGTTATCTGCATACCAGATTTTCCAATTTTTTTTTATTTATTTTTATGTTTAACATATCCCTTTTGTTTGTTGCCTTTGCGCAATGAAAATCTAATAAAATCAAAAGAACAGAGTCACTTTGGCATAGAAATTTGAAATCTGTTAACATGCAAATAATTATTAAATACTACTTGTATTTTAGAGAAAATTACTTATCTGTGCATGAAATGTTAAAAGGAGATCCAGTGGAGACTCTTAACTCATCAATATTTACACAGAGTGGCCACAGAACCTGGAAATTAGAGAAATATCAGGGAGCTTTCTGGTTTCAGAACAAAATCATGGAAATGTCAGGGAGTTTTTTAAAATTTCACAAAAATCTGGGAAATTTTCTTTATTGTGAAATCACATTTCCCCGTTCATCCATATTTTGGTGCCATATTTTCTCAGAAAATTGTTGTGGTAATCGTTAGAAGTGTAATGTTACGGAATAATTTTAACTTTTCGTTACCGCCAAAACTATTTTTAAAAAATTAGCATATTATCCCTTTAGCATACATGTACTATTTGATCAGAGTGTCTATACATCTGGAAAAGTTGGGGAAATTTGAAAAAAAGTTTGCCCTAAAATCAGGGAATTTTTAAGAAATCTATCAGGGAACTTTTTTTCCTGAATTTTGTGGCCACCCCGACACACTATCGTTATGGATAATCCCTTTCCACCTCACTTTCAACCACCACCCCTTTTCATTTCAACTTCCTTTCGACCTACTTTGTTGGAATATCAATCAAACTGTGATCTTTTCTAAATTTTAAGTATATGTGTATGAGAATGTATAAGACTTCTATGAATGTTTTCAGAAATATTGTTGATAATGGAAAAAATCAATTGCAATTCTGGTGTACACATTTTTGAAATTCAAATGCTTATAAAAGTGCAATTTTCTCTACTGCCATTGAAAATTCAACAAAAAACTGGACAAAATTCATTTAGCTATTAGTTGGTAACTATTTATCATGTAACTTTTTAACAACGTTCAGATTATACTTTAGAAGATGAGTGGCAGTGAGAAGAAGGAAAAGAGCCTAAGTTTCAATAAAAATGTATACTATAGAAAAAAAATAATTTTTGTTTGTTTTTTTCTTGTCTTGTTGAACCGTATCATTTTTTAAAAATGTTATTCATTGTTAATACAAACTATATTACTAATATTTAAAATGTATTGAGAAACACAAGGAATCAGATCAATAAATGTTACTTCAGTAAAACTTTTGTTTGGTAAATTCCTCTATAAATCCTAATTGAGGTATATTTCTTTTCAAACACTTTTATTCTTATTTGTTAAAGCATTTTGCTCGCAGAATTAAGTGTTTTAGACTATCCATTGCGTATATTTATAGGTCAATTCGATGCTGTACATCATATCTTTGCCCTCACCGTATTTGAAGATCAGTTATACTGGAGTGACTGGGTAACCAAGAGCATTGAACGCTGCCATAAGTACCATTGCTCCAACTACTCGACCATAGCGACCACCACCCATCGTCCAATGGACATCCAAGTCTTTCATCCATACAGGCAGACACCATGTAAGAATATATTTAATCAGTATTTCATTACTTTCACTATCTCTATATCATATTGGTCCCAAGAAACACCAACTTTCAAAATCATTTATGTGTGCAAATACCAAAACTGGGTTTAAACTAACACTTCGTTAAGAATTTTTTCCTCTACATACTTCAATTTCATTAAAAATTGTATAAACAAATTCTGCTTGGTGTAGCTTTAAAAGTCGTAAATTTTGTTAAGAATCCTATGTGCTAGAAAACGTGCCTTTCTATTAAACTCACTTGAAGTGTGTACAGTTCGCTTTGCGATTAGGCAACTTGCATAACATTTTCTTTTTAGATTATATAACTCACACTTATTTATCTTATATTATGTAGTGAAGACAGCCAACCCATGCACAACAGCTGGTTGCACCACCCTTTGTCTCTTGAAGCCTGGTGGGGATGCACTGTGTGCTTGCCCTGAAAATTATGTACTTGAAGATGATGGTATTTCCTGTCGTAACAACTGCACAAGGTAAAGTTTTAATGACTCATTTGTGTTCCAGTATAAATTACTTTATTTCTTTAATTGTTTGTATTAAATGTCCCTTATTGCACTGCTAAGTATGTTTTATAAAATTATTATATAAGAGTAAAAAAATTACAAAGAGTTATGTACATTTTTTTGTAAGCTTGCATAAAAATCTCTCTAGTCTAGTATATTGTTATTTTAGTAAGTCACGTCTTTGATTTTATTAAAGTTTTACTTCATCTATAAAAACTTGTTAAAGTATGTGAAGACATTTTAAAACTCTCCATTTATAGATTTCTTAAAATTTATTTTTAATAAGATCTTTTCGATGTTTTGTGTTGCAATTTACTAATTAGGTGATCTTCATTTTTATTTGTAAGATATACATGAAATTCATGAAAGAATTTTGTTGCCTTCTCTTATTTACAATCTTAATTCTATTTTGATAAATACAAAAGAGAAATAAAACTTTCTTTATAAAAGCACACTTAAAATAAAACAGAATTCAGGGAGACTTTAAAACATCCCTTTGAAGTAAAGCATGATTACATTAAATTCTCTGAAACAAAAAAAAAATTATTTAAAGTAAAAAAATACTCATGAGAAACAAAATTCTAATTAAAATGTAAATCCCTGACAAATTGAGAATTTTCTAAAATTCAAACATAAAAGACCTAAAGGGTATTCCTAACTGTGGTTATGATGTTTTGGCTCAAAATAGTCCTTGTGTAACACTTAAAGTAGAAAATATCTAAACTAATCTTTTAGAATTAGTTTCAGTTAAACTACAATTACATTATTTTCTTCTTGTTCTTGCAGCTCCCAATTTGTATGCTTGACCACTTACAAGTGCATCCCTAGTTGGTGGCGCTGTGACACTCAAGATGACTGTGGGGACCGTTCGGACGAACCAGACGATTGCCCACCTTTCCACTGCAGCCCAGGGCAGTTCCAGTGTGCTAATCACAATTGCATACAGCCCAACCAGATTTGCGACCGTGTCTCCCAATGCAGGGATGACTCTGATGAAAAGGATTGCGGTGAGCCCTTTTTTTATAACTGATGCTCAAAGTAGTGAAGAAATGTAATTTTTTAAATCCTTTAAATTAACTTAAATTTTGTATGTGGCTGGGAATGCCGATGTCGGGCAAATCTGCGGAGGCCTAATTAACCCCCTTGCTGTCATCCAATCAAGCTGAAACTTGGTAGATAGATTCGATGTTGATGACAATGCATTCTATCAAATTTTGGTGGCTGTCACTGTCTCTAAATGGTCTATTTTATGGAATACTAATAAACCAACTTGCTATCATCCAATCGCATGGAAATAGCATTTAACCGATCATTCAAAAAACTTTGCTGTTGCCAAAATTGTTTTAATAAATAATAACATTGTTTTAATCAGAATAAATAAACGATATTTGGATGTGAATGCTTAAACTCACTTTCATTTTTAATGAATAAATTTTAAAAAGTAGTTTACCACATATTTTTCTGATAGACGTTTTTAATATCTAAAACATTTTTATAGATGCCAACACCAAGTACACGCTGGCAACAGAAACGGCGCTTTGTTAATGAATATAAAAATTGGCAATGCATATAAAGGATTTGTATTAAAAACTTTTTATGCATTATATTATTATTATCATCATCTGAAGATTGGCATAATGAAATTGTGCATCAAAATGTGGAACTGATAAATTTTAAGGAAATAAATCTTCTAGTGGTGTGAGAGAGAAAGAACAAGTGTATATCAGAAATGATGCTCCTCTCTCTCTGGGCTTAAACTGTGCTTTATTTTGAATCAGCTACTGCAAAATTATTTTATTTCAGATATTCTCTTGGGGTTTTCTTACCATACCTTTCATAAAAGTGGAAATTCCCTGCTTGTAGTATTAATCCATTGCTATCTGGGTGCAATACAGTGCATCTTCTGAGTTCATTGCTTGACACTTTTTAGTGGAAGCAACTCAACAGCATTTTGACCCCCTTGTATCTGGGCATTACAGTGTAGCTGAAAACTAAAATTCTTTTTATAGGAGAACACTTGTTAGTTATGTTCGTGCTGTGATGTTTAATGTCCATCATACAAACATTTTTGTAATTGAATATTTAGGCTTATGAAGGTTGAATTTTAACTTGGAGAAGAAAATATCTTGTTTAAAATCTCACCAATTTCCATTGCCAGTAATTTACAACAACATTAAACTTAATTTTACTTTAGATCTCAATATTTGTCTTGGCCATAGCTATTGGATTAAGAACTTGGCACCTTTCTCCAATGTTTTTGTTGGAATTTATACAATCAATGAAAGCTTTACTCTAATCTTGATTTCCAGATAAGCACACTTGTCTTTTGAGCCAGTTTAAGTGCCCACGTAATGGAAGCACTCAGGCATATTGCATCAGCCTTGCAAGTCACTGTGATGGGACCAAGGACTGCCTGGGAGGAGAAGATGAGATTAATTGCTGTAAGACACTTTATCATGTTCATTATATTTAAGTATTTCTGTAGGTTAATTAAAAGTCAAGTGTTTCTTGTGTTGTTTCCTGATTTATAATAAAAAGCAAGCATTTTTTGCACCATCTTTATGTTTGAATCTGTTCTGCTACAATAATTTTTACCCTCCAATATAGATGATCTATTAAAATTATTTTTTACTCCTAAAACAATTTTTTTACTTCTAGTATCAAACATTTAGTTTCTAAAATTCATCATACTATAATAGTTATTTTTAAGATGTATTTCACACTAAAATTACATATTTTTTTAGCATGTTAAATTAACTATATTAGTTGTTTAAAATAGTAAATTCATGTTTCAGCTCCTCGCACTTGCCTTCCAAACCAGTTCCGTTGTGAGAACTCCAAGTGCATTCCAGCAGTGTGGCAATGTGATGGAGATGATGACTGTGGTGATAACTCAGATGAACCAAGCACCTGTTGTATGTATTATTAATTAACATAATTTAAACATTTCATGCAGTTGGGATCAGTGTTTCTATTTCCAAAACATTAAACAGTTATTTTTATTTATGCGATGGATTAACTTTCCAACTCACTAAAAATGTAAACCTATTCAAGAAATCATACTTGGTGTGCTGGATGTTAAAATTACTAACACTTCCATCTTTTTTAATTTTCTAATATTTCCTAGCTCATTTTTTTTTTTACATTTATTACTTGTCAGAACATTTATAGTTTAGGTGTGCGAGTTGTGAATTCACTTTCAATCAAAATTTATTCCCTACTAATTTAAGCTATTAGCTTTTTATGCACCTTGCTTACATTTTCAATTTGACGCATTTGTAATTTGAGCTGCAAATGTTGCACAGATCGACAATTGGAACCTTTTTTTAAGCCTTCTACTACATTTTTACAAAAAGTTAGTTGCTTTGGTACTGTGTCAGAAACCAATTGATTTAAACCTTTAACAAAATTTAACTGAATTTAAATGTTTTCTCATTTATACCATTTAAAAATTTAATTCTACTATTAAACTATGAACTTGTATTTTCTATATATCTGTTTCATTCAATAAATTATAAATGAATGTATCTCTATACTTTAAACTTGTAAAGTATTCAAGTATCAGATATTCAGTAGTTATTTAAATAAAACTTGAACACAATTCGAATTGTTCACCACATTCATAGCCTAAATGTTTGGTTGTGACAGTAAATAGTCTGAAATTTCTTTTCCTGTGTCTAAAAACCTTATTTTCTAATTGTACTTTGGTCAGTAATCGATTATAAATATTATTTTCCATGATTGTTACCAATAAGTGTTACTCGGTTCATATTACACTACACTGCTTGTGTACGTTATTCATAGCACAAACTTCATACCAACCTTCATTTAAAATCCTACATAATATAGCCCAGCGTGAGTGCCCCTCGAATTACTTCCGATGCAACTCTGGTCGCTGTATCCCGTACTCGTGGAAGTGTGATGGTGACAGTGACTGCAATGACAAAGAGGATGAGCCAGATTCATGCGATGACACAACCACATGCCACCCCTCCTACTTCAAGTGTGACAACAACCGATGCATACCAGAGAGGTGGAAGTGCGACTACGATGATGATTGTGGGGATATGTCGGACGAACACAATTGTGGTGAGTTTCTTCCCTCTGTGCCTTGTTTTCTAATTTACCATGTTTCTAGTTGTCTCTTTGGCAAAATAGGATTGAAAGATGTTTTTTCTTGTAATCTAAAGAGATCTTGGTTTCGATTCTTCTTGAGCATTCTGAAATATCTGATTTTGAAAAGGAAGACCAGGATTGTGGCGGACTGCCTGGCGTTGATTGTTAAAATGCATAGTGGGATTTTTTTATTTTTTTTTTAATTTTCCGTTATTTAATCCATAAATGAAATGTATAATGGTTTCATTTTAAAAGAACTCCTAACAATCGAAGTACTGCCAGTAGTCCAGATCTTGATGGAACAATGTCCCTGCCAACCATAGCTGTTATTTAGGTTTTGTTCAGGAAAATATTTATTGATTATCTAAAGCTAAGAAAATAATTGGACAAAAATGTTTCAACAAAACACACAAAAAAATGAGGAATTATTTTTTAAAAATGAAATATGTTGATATTTCTTAAATAAATTGCTAGAGTCATACTAACTCACTTGAAATAGTCAATAAGTAATTTTCATTTCCAATAAAATAATTCAAAAAGATCTGAAATGCTTATATCAATTTCAAGCCAACTAAGTATTGTATCAGAACAACTTCCTATTGAATGTTAAAATAATTACTCCTTACTCATAGTAAATGGATAAGATCTTTTTTAGATTATCAACTTCTTTTAGCAAAAAGATAAAAATTGAAGCATGAATATGAATTCAAGCATATTTTTATTCTTTTTTGTGTTATTAATAATTCCTAAAATATGCTGCATACTTTAAATTGTAGTGTCTTATTGTATGTAATTTTTTTTTTTTTTTTAATAACTTATTTATTCCTTTTTCTCATTTATCTGTTAGTAATGAGGAATTGTTCAGAAAGTGAGTTTCGATGTGACAATGGTAAGTGCATCAGCTCTTCTTGGCGTTGTAATGGAGAAAGCAACTGTGATGATGATAGTGATGAAGCCAACTGTAGTAAGTAATAGTATATTTGCATAATTGTAATTAAAGAAATACATTTACTGTAAATATTTATTTCTTATTTTATTTTCTAAACTTTCATGGGAATTATGTTAATATTAAGGCTGTACCTCTATTTTATTGCCTAATACCATCCTGAGTACAGTAAAATATATATCTTATTTGACTGGATTTTAAGTGAGAAGCATTCTTTTTTAAACCATTGGTAGTTTTATGAATAATACAATGTTAGTGTAACAAAATCTCAAATAACTTTTTGTCTTAACACAGTGCAATTATAGATTAGTAATTTATATTCTAACCAACCTTTAAAAAATTTTACAATTTGTTTTGCCTAAAATCATTTAAAAATGTTAAAGTTCTTGTTTGCTTTCCCTGCAATTTATCTAAAAAATTTTATTGAATAAATGAAATATCCATTGAAATGACTGTTAATTTTGGGAATATATATATATACAAATTTAATAAATACAAAATCTGTTGCAATTTTTTTTAATTAAAATAATATATATATATATATATATATATGTTGGGAAACACACGGAGGTTTTTATATAAATTATAAACTTACTTTTTTGTGCGGTTCCATTTATATCTCACGTTAAATTTTTCCTGGTATTTTACCGATGTTTTGACGACATATCAACAAGTCGGATCGGATGAATTCACTTCACTTACTTTGTAAGTTTGTGACTTGACTTGATTTGATCCGAGTTGTATTTTTGAGATTTAGAAACTGGTGTGTTAGAGTGATCTAATTTTCTTATGCTAATTTTTGTTACCTGGTCATGTGACCGTTGATTCAAGTATTTATACTGTATGGATCGTGTACTCTTTGGCTTTTTCCTTTCCATGCCTTATCGGCATGAAGTAACTCGATCTAGTGTGCGTGTCGCACAGGAATGATTAGCCAATTGCAAGTTATTTATTTCTTTTATTGTAAATAAATTTTGTACTTTTAAACGTCTCTAAATCTTTTCCAAAAGAAGTCATTTCACTGTGCATAGTTGAGAAATCTTTAAAGCCCTCAACAAACCGCAACAATGGTTATGGGCCCTTTTTTGAAACGCAGGACTTTTTTGGAATTTAACTAGTGTTGAGACGGCGGGCCACTCGAAGTATTCTTTGCTCATTATGTTCTATCTTGCTCAACTTGGATAATCTTGGTGCTATCATGGACCACCAAATAATCGAAAAGCTTCATGCCGGCAACTATAACACGTGGCGTGACGACGTTAAAGTTTTACTAATGGAAAAAGGATCATGGCAAATAGTTGAAGGCAAAGAACTTCATCCAGTTGGAAAAGTGCCGGAGCCGGGTGGACCCCATCCCGATGACCGGGCCTACGAAAAAATAGTTCATGATTTCAACCTAAGAAGGGACAGAGCCTATAGTACTATTTACCTAAGTATAGAAAAGGAACTACTGCCCTTAATATCAGAAATAGACGACCCAGTCATGGCTTGGAAATTGCTCGCCGACCATTTTAGACCAGACTCAAGAGCCCGACTTATTGGTCTTACAGACGATTTTTTCTCCTGCAGAATTTTTCCAGATGAAGATATTGGCATTTATTCAGCCCGTCTCAAGAAAATTGTATCGCAGTTGGCGGATGCCGGTAAACCCATTGAAGACTGGTACCATTCATTCCAAATGATCCGTTACCTACCCCACGAGTTCAACGGTATCGTACAGTCTATCTACAGGTGGGAAGATGACCAGTTTAAAGCCGATAAAGTGCTGACGGAACTTTTAGCTGAGGAGGCCAGGCTGAAGCAGTGCAGCAAAGACCAAGAGGTATCAGCCTATCATGCAAAAAGTAAACAGAGATCGTCCCAGTGGAAAAAGGAAAATGGGAGCAAGACAAGGAACCAAGATAGTAATAGGTCAAGAACCCGCAATCGACGGCAAGCCCAGAAGAAGACGACAAGACCCGAATCAAGAAGACAACAGACTAGTCTGATTGTAGAAGCCAACGCAAGCGGTTCTCCACGAGCAGATAAAACCCATTGGGTATTTGACACCGCAGCAACCTCTCACTTTTGCTGTGACCGGAGCCTAATGGACGACTTCAAGCCCCTCAAGAATACTGATGTCACCGTGGCCATTGGTGGAGTCACTTGTCCAGTAGAAGGAACCGGGGAAGTCTCGCTCCAATTCAACGTAGATGGTGAGTTGGAGGACATTTTACTTACTAAAGTACTTTATTCACCTAAATTACGGCAAAATCTAATATCAGGCAGTGTAATAGATAAAGCGGGCCATAGTTATGTTTGTAAAAATAACGTATTAAATGTATATCATAGGGATGGCTGCAAGCTTTTTTATGCCAGAAGACATAACGGTCTTTATTTGATTAAACCCAGGTATTGTAAAGATATTGCATCGGAATTGTCTAAAGTTAATACTATTACAAGTCTTTCTACTTCGGTTGAAAAAGATGCTAATGTCTGGCATAAACGTTTTTGTCATATCAATCCTAAGTATGTTACCAATACCAGTAGAATTGAAGGTGTTAGGGGTTTGCCAATTCTGAAAATGGATAAAATAAAATGTGACCCTTGCAAACTAGCCAAGTCCTGTAAGAGATCCTTTAAACCCATTGGGCAGATTAGATCTACCAAGCCACTAGAATTAGTGCATATGGATTTGTGCGGCCCACTTCAAACTACTGCCATTGGCGGGTATCGTTACTTTTTGACAATAACAGATGACTTTTCTCGAAAAGTAACGGTTTATCCCGTAAGGGAGAAAAAGGAGGTTTTTAAATGTTTTTCTAGATATTTAAAGAGAGTCGAAAGATTTCTGAACTCCAAGATAGGGAGTGTACGTGTAGACAATGGACTCGAATTTTGTAACTCTGAGTTCGATACCCTCTTCAAGGAGCTCGGTATAAGGTCAGAACGAACCAACACTTACAGTCCCCAGCAGAACGGTGTCTCTGAACGTTTTAACTATACTGCTACCGACGGTATAAAAACCCTTCTTAACGATAGTGGTCTTGGAAACCATTTTTGGGCGGAAGCTCTATTTTGTTTCACCTATGTATGGAACCGTGTTTGTCACGGGAATAACAAATTGACCCCATTTGAACTATTTGGTGGCAAAAAGCCTTCCGTTAAGCATCTAAAGCCTTTTGGTACGACTGCATTTTTGGGTATTCCCAAGCAGCTAAGACGCAAACTCGATATGAGAGCCAAGAAGGGAATCATGGTTGGTTATGCACAGAGGACAAGGGGCTATCGAATTTGGTTACCCAACGAAAGAAAAATCGTTGAATCTATTAACGTAACTTTTGAGGAGGACCTTAATATTATTAAAAGCAGTGGAGCTGTACTGGACCCCCCCAAAACACCTCTAAGAGTTCCTTTAATGCCTGATCTGACTATGTCCGATTCCGACTCTGATCAGAAATCTGATGTTGAAAGTGATCCTGATTCAGATGATGAACCCAAGTCTGATCAGGAGCCTAAACCAGGTTCGAGTAAGGCTGAGCAGGCACCTACTGTTACTCCTGATATTACTTTTGTTAGAGAAGTTGTTCCTAGACAAACTGGTTCGAGGACAGATATCTACTACCGTATCCCAGATCAAAAGGTTAGACTTCGCTCACACAATGATGTAAGAGAGTACTGTGAAGCTAATAACATACCCTATGACAGCACAAAATTTAATTTTCAAGGGAAAAACACGGATACAGAGGAAGTAAAAGTTGAGATGGTTAATTTAACTAATACGTGACTAGATGTAACTATTCCTACCACCTATAAACATGCTCTTAGAACACCTCAGGCTGATTTATGGCATAAAGCCATGCAGGAGGAAATCTCTGTAATGCATAAAAGAAATGTTTGGGATCTTGTTTCTAAGACTTCTAAGGGCAAGATAATTGGCTGCCGTTGGGTTTTTGATATAAAACGGGATGACCAAGGAAACATTGCCAGATATAAAGCTAGATTAGTCGCTCAGGGTTTCAAACAAATACCTGGTATACATTATGACAAAGTTTTTAGTCCGGTAGTTAATTTTTCTGTGATTAGGTTGTGTTTTTCGATTTTTGTGTGTAAGCTTAATTGGACTCATTGCCAAATAGATATCAAATGCGCTTACTTGTACGCAAATCTAAACGAGACCATCTTAATGTCACAGCCACCTGGATTTGAAGACCCAAATAAACCAGACTTCGTTTGTAAGCTCAATAGAGCAATTTATGGGTTACACCAATCTGGCAGGGAATGGTTTCTAGAAATTCACAATGTTTTAATTGGTTTAAATTTTCACAAGCTTGATTGGGCAAATTGTATTTATACTCATTGTGATAATGTAATTTTGTTATTGTATGTTGATGATATAGTTATTTTTGCTAAAACCAAGATTTTAGTCAACGAAATTGTTGATAAAATAAGCAAGCATTTTGATCTAAAGATATTAGGTGAAACCCGGAAATTATTGGGAGTTGAATTTGTTCAAGATGAAAATAACCTATATATTCATCAAATTACTTACATTGATCATATTTGTAACACTTATAGTAGGTATAAATACCCAACCACTTCTTTGCCTATCGCTGTTGGAACGGTGTTATCCAAAAACCAATGTCCTAAATCTAATGAGGAGATTTCAGAAATGTCTAAATTGCCTTATAGGAATATATTAGGTTGTCTTGCATTTCTAGCAAGCAGGACTCGTCCTGACATTTCTTATGCAGTAAACATACTCTCCCAATTCCAATCTAATCCTGGCATGATTCATTGGAATACTTTACTCAAATTGGTAGGATATATCCATCAGACCAAGGCCTATAAGTTAAATATTTCAATTGTAAAAGATATAAATCTAATGTGTTACAGTGATGCAGACTTTGCTGCGAATCGAGATGATCGCATTTCTATTGGAGGTTTAATTCTGTTTATCAATGAATCACCCATAATGTGGCGTACATTTAAACAAAAATGTGTTAGTTTATCTACGCTGGAAGCTGAGTACGTTTCACTAACTGAAGCCTCGAAAGAGCTTGTTTGGGTTGTAAGAATTTTAAATGAATTTAAAGATTTAAACATTTTGAATGTTAGTTTTGAAAGCCAATTATTGTGTGATAATCAGGCAACAATTAGTTTTTCTAAATCCTCCATTGAAAATCACCGTACAAAACATATTGATGTAAAATTCCATTTCATTAGAAACTTGGTCCTAGAAAATTTCTTTAAGTTGAGGTATGTCAATACGAAGTCAAACTTAGCTGATTTGTTCACCAAACCCTTGCCTAAGATTGGATTGAAGTCACTAGTAGATAAGATTTTTGTAGTTTAAATTTTTGGTCTTATCCTAATATGTGTAATTGTTTTCTATTTCATGTCTGCCCTGCTGTCTGCTGATGGTTTTAACGGTCCCCGCCGAGGTGATGTTCTGCTTCTTCGGGGAGTGCTTTCGAGGCGTACGAGCGGCCTCTCGTTCCGTCTCGGGAGAGGTGCAAATGTAATCTGCCAGAGTGCGAGATCGCATTCGCCGGAGGAGTGGGCATCATCGGAGCCTTTTTACAGGAGCTTGATTTGGTCGTCTTCAGTTTTAGTCCCTTTTTAAATTGCTCCTTATTTCCCAACCGTACAGCAGCCAGCCGGACACACATATTTTTGAGCTTATGAAGTGCGTATAGTATGAATGTTTTCAGGAACTATATTTGTGCTGAACTTTCACATTGGACTCAAGAAAGAGTCTAGTTAAAATTTTGTATTTTTCTGCAAGGTGTGCTGAAATTTTTTTTTAATTGTAATAGATCACTCTGGATAACAGTTTTTGAAAAGATAATTTTATTGGTGCTATTATTAGTAGGTTACCGAGAACTTTTTGAAATTTTTGTCTCGTGTTTACCGTGATATAGGCGGGCCATTGTTGGGAAACGCACGGAGGTTTTTATATAAATTATAAACTTACTTTTTTGTGCGGTTCCATTTATATCTCACGTTAAATTTTCCCCGGTATTTTACCGATGTTTTGACGACATATCAACAAGTCGGATCGGATGAATTCACTTCACTTACTTTGTAAGTTTGTGACTTGACTTGATTTGATCCGAGTTGTATTTTTGAGATTTAGAAACTGGTGTGTTAGAGTGATCTAATTTTCTTATGCTAATTTTTGTTACCCGGTCATGTGACCGTTGATTCAAGTATTTATACTGTATGGATCGTGTACTCTTTGGCTTTTTCCTTTCCATGCCTTATCGGCATGAAGTAACTCGATCTAGTGTGCGTGTCGCACAGGAATGATTAGCCAATTGCAAGTTATTTATTTCTTTTATTGTAAATAAATTTTGTACTTTTAAACGTCTCTAAATCTTTTCCAAAAGAAGTCATTTCACTGTGCATAGTTGAGAAATCTTTAAAGCCCTCAACAAACCGCAACAATATATATATTATTTTAATTAAAAAAAATTGCAACAGATTTTGTATTTATTAAATTTGTCAAATCATATTTTCATTCAATTATTATATTCAGTTGTATTCTGAATTCTTTTGTTTTATATTGTTTATTTGATTTTAAAAATGAAAATTAAAACATTTCAATTTTTATTATTTTTTTGATACCCAGCCTAAAGTGCTATAAAATATATTATAGAAAAAATAAGACTTCAAAATATTTATATAATTAAGATTATTTTGCCAAAATTCGATATATTGTTTTCTTTATCAGATAGAATTGTGTATTTTATATGAGTTTGTATTGTATCATCTTTTCGTAGCAATCACTTGTGAGGCTAATGAGTTCTTATGCAAGTCTACAAACTTCTGCATCATGAAAGAGTGGCACTGCGATGGAGACACTGACTGTGCGGATGGATCTGATGAGGAAGGATGTGGTAAATTCATGCATTTTTTAACACATTTTTTTTCCCCCTTTTTCTTGTAACTATCAAATTGTAAGTGATTTTTTTAGAAGCAACAGTTAAAATGAGTATTTACTTTATAAACATGTTTATTTTTAAATAATTTTCAACTTAAAAAATTGTTTTTAATTGTTTGTGGTTGCACATAAATAAAGAATAGGTATTTGAAATTTGATTAAGTTTCAACATGAGCTAGAAAAGTTTCACCGAATTAAACTTTTTTTCATAGTATTTGATTAATTTAACATTCGAGAATTTTTTTTAAAACTTCTTCTTAACCTCATTTCTCTGTTATTTTTTGCAGGGTTTATTTTAGGTGAGAAACTGCAGGTCAATTTTTGTTTATTAAAATGTTGTTTGGAACGTAATTGTGTGTCATCTTAAGCCTATCATAAGTGGTGTACTAGAGATATCTGAAACTTCAGTAAAGGGGGTTTATTTGGGACTTATATGTAAACAAAAAATAAGTGTTGTAAATAAAGCATTACACTCACAATTCCAAAACATTCAAAAGTAACTTTTTGATTCTGTATGCAAAATGAGTCTTGTTTGTTTAAAATATTTACAATGCCAAGTAAAATTGAACAATTTCCCCTCTGCTTAATAATTTGGCCAAACTCTGACAAATACCAATGCTTTGCTCAATAGAGTGTATCATCTTCATTTTCTTTCACTTTATACTTTGTAACACTTATTAAACACACAATTTTTTAATTTATCATTTTACTCTGTGTTTTGCAGGCATTACATGCCAGAGAGGCCAGTTCACTTGCCAGAACGGAGCAGAGTGCATTTCGGCTGTGTGGCAGTGTGATGGTGAGCGAGATTGCAGTGATGGATCCGACGAAGAACGATCTCTTTGTAGTAAGTGAATCTAGACTTGTTGACTTTTATTCTCAGGATGTATTTATTGTAAACTAGAGAATTACATTTACATTGAATATTTAAATACTTTGAAAGTTACATTTATTATTAGAAAAGGTTGCATTTACATTGAATATTTAAGTAATTTGAAAAAAATTATAGAAAATTAATTACTTATTTGTGTTATAAAATTGCATGTCAACTTTTTAAAATAATCAGCAAAATATGCTTGTAAAATAAAAATCTTTTAATAAACATAATTAAATACTAGTTATAAAATTATAAAGGCCCCATTTAGTTCTAAAGGAATTTCAATTTTTGTCTTTCTTTTAAAATCACTTGACACAGACATAATTTTTTCTTAAATTGTATGATTTTAATCAAAAATTCTTCTAATGTGCTGATTCTATAATACTTATTTTATGCATTGTTTATTGTTTTTAAAATTATTGAAAACTAACTCATTCTTTACAGTGTGGAATGTTTTCTCTGCCTCTCTACTATATAATTCATTATTTTAGGTAAACTAGCATGTCCGCCAGGTCGCTTTCGTTGTGGGAACAGTGTCTGCATTCCGCAAGACAAAGTGTGTGATGGAAGAGATGACTGCACTGACAAATCTGACGAAAGACCTTCACTCTGTAAGATTTCATTTAAGATTCCTTTTCATACTAAACTGAGAGGTGACTGCAAGTTTACGTAACCCATCAAACATCATTCTGAAATTTTTATAGAATGTGAAGAAAAGTTAGTAGATTATGAATCCACTGGTCTGCCACTTCAAAAATGGCTGAAACTGGTCAAAAATAAACTTTGAATAAGTTGAACCAAATTCAATTGTCAAATACGTCGTAACTTGCCAAATAATGAACATTATTTTTCATTTTGTAACCTATTGCTCTTTAATTTTCAGTTAAGAAGGTTGCAGACGCTTCAGATGTCTGGTAACGACTTACTTCCATCTTTCACAAATAAGCCAAGTTGACAAATATTACTTCAAAGTTGCAAGTTTTCCGAGTCAGAGATCAGAAATCGTTTGCGTTCTTTTTTTATTGAAAATCTAAGTGCGATGGATTACCAGACAAAAAAGCTTGTTCACTTTTTGGCAAGTTATAACATATTTGACTATTGGATTTAGTTTAACTCATTCGAAATCAATTTTCGGCTATTTTTGTTACGGCAGACTACTGGATCCATAATCTACTCAATTTTCTCCACATTCTATAAGAAATTCAGAATGATGTTCGATGAGGTACCTAAACATGTAGTTTCCTCTCAGACTATGCTGCATGGGTTTGACATGTTCCAATGAACTTTTAAAAAAATTATTCATGTTCGTAACATTCTAACAACTCTGCATTTAGTAATTTATTCCATCTCTTAATGCACTATACTTTTATAATGATAATATCTTCTAAAAATATAAATCCTTAATTCAACAATGAATATGATGGTGGTTTACAACTGAGATATCTTTAAATTGTATTTTTCCTGTTCCTGTCTAACATGATCAGGATTTTGAGGATTGTGCCCATTAGTATCAAGACTATTTTGAGGTTTTTATCTTAAGAAGGAGTAATCCGTCCATCTTAAAAATCATCTCTACTTCTTTCAGGTCCAGTGGTGCCTTATGGTATCATTCATATTTCTAACTTTTTATTAATTTTCATCCATTTAATTTGTTTAACTTTATGCAGATCTTTCAAAAATTTAGAAATGCAGGGGTCGCAGACGTCCTATATGTCCTATAAATCCTATATATTTTTAAAAATCGGCAAAAACGTCCTATATTGTCCTATATTTTACAATTGTCCTATATTTCTATATTGATTCGATCTATATTTTCTTCGAATTCGTAATAACGGCGCCGATTGTTGCCATTTTTATATTTCGAATTCTTTGGCGCGATCGTAAGTGAAAAAAACCTGACAAAAGCAATGTTTGTAACGGCTGTGTTTATCTCTTGTGACGTCACGTGCTGCATAACCTACAACTCAACTCTACTGGACCGGCGGGAGTTGTAAAGTGTAAACATATGAACTTTTCCATAGCACGCAGTCTTGAATTTCTGATTTGTTTTCTCCTCCTACGTAGTAAATTAATTGGTTATAATACGAGGGCAATTCAGAAACTAACCTCCGATTGGTCACAGTGCGGGTAGTGGGGGGAGTAGCGCGCCATCTGTGCATTCACACGCTCAGCAGGTCAGTCGGCATCAAGCCGTAGTCGAGTGAACATCGTACCTGCGCTAGTTTAGTTTTTGTGGCAGTTTGAAATGTGTGCTGCAATAGAAAATCCCGCCAAATGTGAAGTGCGTGCTGTTATAAGGTTTTTTACAGCCAAAGGATACTCTGCAGCAGCTATTCATCGTGAGCATTGTGCCGTGTACGGATCAAAAGTTATGAGTGAAGGAGTTGTCCGTGAATGGGTACGTTTATTTAAAAGTGGACGAGAAAACGTTCATGATGAAGAGAGGAGTGGTAGACCATCCTTGGTGACTGACGAACTCGTTCAGACAGTGATGCAAAAGTTCGTGAAAATCGACGTTTCACAATGGCGGAGTTGTCTACTGATTTTCCACAGATTTCTAAGACTCTTTTGTACGAGATAGTGACAGCAAGATTGGGTTACCGTAAGTTCTGTGCACGATGGGTGCCCAAAATTCTTACCGACCACCACAAAACTCAAAGAATGGCCTCTGCATTAGCCTTTCTGTCACGTTATGAGGACGAAGGAGAACCATTGTTAAACAGAATCGTGACCGGTGACGAAACCTGGATTAAGTACGTGAACCCTGAGACAAAAGAACAATCAAAGATGTGGGCACATTCAGATTCGCCTACCAAACCAAAAAAAGCCCGGCAAGATTTTTCTGCCAGAAAACTGATGGCAACGGTGTTTTGGGATGCCAAAGGGGTGTTGTTGGTTGAATTCATGGAACGTGGGACGACCATTAATCAAGACGTGTACTGTGAAACACTAAAAACATTACGACGGGCTATACAGAACAAACGCTGTGGTATGCTGACTTCCGGTATCGTTTTTTTGCACGATAACGCCCGTCCTCACTCTGCTCGCAGAACAACAGCCCTTCTTGAGTCCTTCAAGTGGGACGTTTTCAACCATCCACCTTACAGCCCAGATCTGGCGCCAAGCGATTATCACCTCTTCATGCATATGAAGAAATGGCTCGGGACCCAGCGGTTTGATGACGACGAAGAGCTCAAAGATGCGGTCACAGGCTGGCTCAAGGCACAAGCGGGTGATTTTTATGCAGAAGGAATTTCAAAGCTTGTGAAGAGATACGATAAGTGCCTCAATCGTTATGGAGACTATGTCGAAAAATAGTGCAAAGATGTAGTTGTAAGATGTATATATTAAAATATTTTTACTTAACTTGGTGTATTTTTTTCAATCAACCGGAGGTTAGTTTCTGAATTGCCCTCGTACATAGAGAGATACAGCAACAAAACTCTGCCTCGAGAAAAACGGATGAAAACAACTTGTGATTAACTTGCAGGACTACTATAGAACATTTTGAGTGCTCAGTCAATAATTGATGAAGTAAACAAAAGGGTTAAGATTTACTGTATGATGTCGGATGGCGATTTTTTTTATTCCAAATCCGATACGGATTCTGCGTCCCGAATTGTTTACATCAAACCGCGCCTAATTATGACAACCATAAGCAGTTCTCTTGCTCTTAAAAAAAGGCAGGGCTGCCATTTTTTGTCAATCACCGTGGCGCAGA
This sequence comes from Linyphia triangularis, assembly GCA_963978545.1. NCBI lineage: Eukaryota > Metazoa > Arthropoda > Arachnida > Araneae > Linyphiidae > Linyphia > Linyphia triangularis. The sequence goes on along the minus strand of OZ021726.1, from coordinate 46,533,949 downwards.
ATCAGTACCGGATTCGGAATATTAGCCACGATTTTTTCATAAAAGTCGTCAAAATTGAAAATGACGTCAATACGTTGTGTTGTCAAATCCAAAAGGTCACTAGGGTTTCCGGAAAACCAAGTCCCTGGTTCGCCACATTCGGCGCTAAATCTCCCAATTTTCGCCGCCAATCCAACCGACACTGAACAATAAATCTGAGCCAACAAAAGACTGCAAACAGAGATAAAAAGAAAATACTTAAAGAAATTGGAGCAGTTCAAGCAGTTATAGATGCTGGAAGCAAAAGACTCAAGATTGCAAATAATGTAATTAACAAAACTTCATTTAGGGATGGAATATTGAGACAATAACGGATGACATATTCAAGATCAGGCGATTTCTTTTTTTTTAAAGGTATGTTTTGATTCTCTTAAATACAATATAACGCGTATATAAATGTATAACGAATTAATTTTTAAGTTCAGTAGTAACTGTGTGCAGTTATTTGATGTTTTAAATTGTCCTATATAGTTTTTTTTTTTAAATCCTATATATTCTTATTTTGTCACTTTGACCCCTGGAAATGTGTAAAGTTATGTTTCATTCTACTATTCACACTACTCATTTTGCTTATAGTCTTCTTTATTCCTATTCTATTTCTTCATTTAAGTTGTAAACATTCTGTTACTGCTTAGGTCAACATGCTGGCCATTGTAAGGCTCACGAATTTCAATGTGAGAGTGGACATTGTATCAATGCAACATTTCGCTGTGACCACTTTGAGGACTGTGGAGACAACTCGGATGAAGTGGATTGTGGTGAGTAGCAAAGGCTTATTGCTCTCTGAGATTTGTAAAAGGATAATTTATTCCTTGAGAATTTTTTCATTTGGTTAAAAATATAAAAAAAGTATCTTAACTTTATAGAGAAAACTCAATTCGACGAGCAGTTCAGATATTAACTGACTATTCTGATTTCACATCAGACATCTCAACTGCTGTTTGTAAAAACTGACAATCATAAAATGTGGGGTTTCTTAAACTCTTTAAACATACTCTGCATATAGGATATAAATGAAGCCAAAAATTTCAATAATTTTAAATATTTGATTCTTTTAAAACTAGAAAACCTATTTTTTTTCTTACCAAATCAATATTTTTTTTCTCACTCCTGTGAAATCGTAATCTTTAGACACTAGATTTTTAAATTGGACAGCGATCTGTGCTAACAAAAAGTTTGATATTAATCTTTTAATCTCGGGAATTAAAAAAAAAAATTAGAAATGTGTAGACTGATTCATTTCAGTTTGTAGCAGACTGATTCATTTCAGTTTAAATTGGAATATGCATTTGATCAGAAAAACAGATTTGCCCTCAATCCAACATGCTTTACTAATATATGTTACACCTCGTTGAACAAATTGAAGCATATACAGTTTATTATAACAACTAAAACAACAGCAAAAAGTACATTTTATAGCAGCATATCAATTTGAAATTATATAAATGGAACTTTTTCTTTCAGACTATGGTCCTTGCAGTTTTGGAGCATGTTCACAGCTGTGCATTGCCAAGAAGAAGGATACTTATTCCTGTAGCTGTGTTTCTGGGTATCATCCTGTGCCTGGTGAAAAGGGTTCTTGCCATGCAGAAGGTAACTACATGATCTTCAATTTTTAGTGTTCTATAACAGAAAAAAAAATCTGATTATAGAGCATTGCACAACTTTTAATTGTACTATAATACTCGTCCTTGCAAATAGTACTGGTAATAATTTCCATAAAAAATGGGGAGTTTTAAATTAAGAAACTTGATCATTGTGGAGTTTGGTCTCTAAACCACTATTCTTCCACCTACTTGCGTTGTGTCATCTTTGAAAAAATTACAAGAAAAATTACCCCATACCAAACACTTGTTCTCACCTCAAACTCAGGCCTAAAAATTTACACATATTTAGATATACAGAGTGTAACAGAAAAAGAAAAAAAAAAAAAAGATGAGGAAACGATCAATTGTCCAAGGTATTTATTCGTGTAAGAAAAGAAAATGTGAAGCAATTAGTAATTCAATTAATCATTACTACAGAAACGGCGTTTCACAAAATTACATGATCGAGAGAAATTAAAGCAATCAATTATACAAGATTTATTAAATTGAAAAGGGCTGAACACCAGGGAAACGTAATAAAAAAAATATTAGCCTTAAACGTACAGTAACTGTAAATACTCAAATTAAATTTAAATACTAAGAAGTGAACTCGGGGAATTAAAAATTTAAAGGATTACTAAAATTTGAGACATTTCCACTGAGGAAAAAGGAAAGACACCTGGAATAGACCTATCCGTCTATTGAGGGGATGAAATGTCTTTCCGGGGATGCTGGACGCTTGACCGATGAAGGTGGATGGTCACTCACTGGACGACTTGGAGAGAGTCGTGGACTTGAGTCAGGCGGATAACACTCTTGGAGAAGAGGGGGAAAGTTCTGGACGATATGGAGAGAGCCGTAGATTTGAGTCAGTCGGATAACACTCTTGGAGAAGAGGGAAAAAGTCCACCAGGAGATTAGGAACATCGAAAGTTGAACTCCTATGTCGGGATGCCGAGGATCTTGCTGGGTCACTCTTGAAGAGTTGGAGTCAAGGGAACCACAGGGACTGGCAGCATGAAGGCAGGCCTGGTACGTCTAGTTGAATGATGTATTTACGGCATACTGACGATGTCACCGGAACGGAGCAGGTAGGATATGGTTAATTGCCCATCTCGACTCAGCTAATTGGGAAGGATGGATTTCGAAGGACATCGCCCATCACGGGAGGAAACTCGATGCAGGAAACGTTGTTAGAAGGATGTAGATGTAGGGCAACCCTTGATGCGAAAAAAAACTATGTTGAAAAGAGGTAGATATTAGGCGGCCCTCGATGCAGAAAAACGATGTTGAAAATATGTCGATATGCGGCGGCCCTTACGGCTCAGGACTACACAAATGAAGAAAAAAAATTTACAACCCTTAGAGACCAAGGATTCTGAAACAACGTATCGGCTGACATCGTCCCAGAAAAAAAGCATATTACACGAAAAAATGTCTAGGCAATCGGCGTGGCTTCATCTCGCGGCCTTCCCTCCTCCATTAACTAAACGCTGGGATTTAACGACGTTGCTTTGCCGGTGCCATTTTTGCTGAAACAACTCCTTCCAACTGACGCCGTTCACATAAGCAGAACCGACACACCACCGCTCGCTTCGGAGACAGCAACCAAAAAAAAAAGGGGGATACACGATTTCTGCTGACCTGCTCTACTCTCCGCCAATCACAAGCCTTCATTTTGGGCGGGAAACCAGAAGAGGTGCTCCGATCTCACGATGAGTCATCAACCGTATAGGGATACACGGTGTCTCTTCCGAATTGGTTCCACTCACAGATTAGTACCGGGGAATATTACCAAAATACAAGAAATACTAACAGGGGACATATATTAGAAAACCGATTGTTAATTCGTCTCCTGTTATTCAGACCTTCTCTTACAGCAGAATTTAATCGAATAAAAATTGAGTTTGGCAACCTCAACATGAAATAGGTAGAAGATTACTATAAATAATCAGTTAAATTAAAGCATAAAATTGTAAAGTGACATTTTAAGAAGGAAAAATGCTCTAGATATACAATAAGAAACCGTTGGAGAAACCCTCATTTATAATCACAACATCATTTTAATGTTGCTAAAATTTAATATACTGACATTTATTTTTAAATCACTTTATTTTTACATTGAATTTTATAGGAAAGAGTTTTGAATATTTTATTCAAAAGCTATATAAAACCCATAGTTTCACCAAATTCTAAACATTATAAAAAATAAATTAAATCAAACTATAAGATTCTCCGAGACAAACTGAAGAAATATGTATGAAAAATTATTATGGAAATTTTCATCTATTAATAATAAGTAACTTTTAAGTTGTATCCATTTAAAATAAACTAGGGGTGTGGAACATCGTCCAACTTTAAATTACACTATAATATTGGTTCTTGCACTAAAATGTATTGTGTTATTTACCCTTTTCATATTTTCACTAATTTAAATAAAAATGGCCAGTTTGGCGGTATTTTTGGAAGTAATTTTTACATGGGCAAAAAAACTACTAAGTTGGCTGTTGTTATTCGATAAACATTAGATTGTCCTTTCTTGTGCATGAACAGGGCTCCAGAAAAATATTTTCTTCCTGCGTACACAAATGCTATTGCCAAAAATTTCCTTCGAGTCTGCGGGCTTTAAATTATACTGCTGAAGAAAATTGAATGTTACGTACTATTGAGAATTAAAAGATGTTTAATTCAAAATCTTCTTGGCATTGATTTTGGAAACACCACTCTGCAGGAGAAACATCGGTTTCCAATGGCACATTTCCAGTTACAATATTAGGGTCATTGGTACTGGGTTGGCTTAAACGTTAAGCTTGTGAAACGATAGAAAACACTGATGCTTGTCCAGCATGCCTCCTTTCATAACTATTTTCATTTTTGTGCTCTCGATTTAAATGCTGGGAATAGTTTTGCTCTAACATTTCTTGCAAATACGGCATTTTATCTTCATTGTTTTGCTTGGATAGCTCCTTATCATTTTAAAGAAAAATGTAGCTTCTTTTAAATTACAATGGAGTATCCAAGAATTCTTTCAAATTAAAAAGAATGAAGGAAATAAACTCTCAGTGTAATTACATGTTTCAATAGGTTCAGATTCTAAAATCAGGAAATGAAATCCCCTTTCTCCCTTATGGCAACACTTCTCCCTTCCCTGTCCAGCCTAACAGGAATTTCTTCTTCCTAAATACAGAGTGGCCACAGAACCGGGAAAACCTGGAAATCAGGGAAATGTCAGGGAGCTTTCTGATTCAGGAAAAAATCAGGGAAATGTCAGGGAACTTTTTAAAATTTCGTGAAAATCAGGGATATTTTGTATTGTTTAAGGCACGTTCATCCATATTTTGGCGCTATTTACATGGAGATTTGGAGTGGTAAGCCATTAAAAGTTTAATGTTACGAAATAATTTAAACTTTTTTTTTTACCAGCAAAACTATTTTTTTAAAAATTGCATATTATCTCTTTAGAATACATGTTCTATTTGATCAAGGTGTCTAGACATCTGGAAAACCTAAGAAAATTGGGGAAATTCGGAAAAAAGTTTGCCCTAAAATCAGGGATTTTTTTTTTTTTTTAAATCTGTCGGGAAAATCAGGGAACTTTTTTTCCTGAATTTTGTGGCCACCCTGCATATAGAAGTAACAGGTGGTGAACTATTTGGAGAATAGCAACCTCCCCCCCCCCAACCTCTCCCCTCCCGGCGTTACGGGAGTCAACGATCCCCCTTTCCCTCCCTGTCTAACTGGAATCTCTCCATTTAAAAAAAAACAAAAAAAAATGACATTTGATTTTAATTTCCTGCAGGATCTGGCGATTTCCTGCGTACATCATACGCACATTTGTCCATTTTATGGGACTCTGTGCATGAAACAGAAAAAAATCAATTCTTGATGGAAAATGCTCAAGGACAGAGAGCTCTGTGTTAAAGGCACTCGTTTCTAAACTTTTTATGCTTTTATCACATTTCTACATGAATTTCGAAGGTGGGTACGATTAGAACACCTTAAAAGGCATTAGCCCAGAGATTTTAATAACAATCATAAGATCCATTTTTTAGCAATTGCTGAAAAACCTGATTTTAACCTTATGCAAATGCACAATTTTTACAAAAACCTTAATGATAGGTCCTGTGGCCTCCACTAACCCTCGCACAAAATGTAAACATCGTAGGTCAATTTGTTCGGGAGTTATGCTGACCACATACACACAGAGATTTTTTCTAGAACACTTTTTTTAAATCAGGGTGTTCCAAAACTTAGAGAAATGCAAAAAAAAATTCCATTTTTTTACTGAATGGTATATTTCATTACTTTATGTAAACATATGGGTAATTGAAATTAAGAAAGGAACGAAAATAACTGTCTACGAGCAAAAAAGCTTCAAAGTTTCAAAATGGCTTGCTAAAGATGCAGTTGTCATGTAAGAATAACTTGGATATTTCAAGTTCTCCTAATGATCAAAACAAACTTTTCTTTAATTTTATTTAGAAATTAGCTAAATACCAGTGCTTTGCTACGAAATTTTAACATGTGCAATATTTAAGCTAGCTGTGAGGCCTTGCGTTGCGGAAATCCGTCATAGGTGTATACATCCCAGTTTTTGGCGCTTCGTTTGCAGGAAGATTCATCGCTGCGCAAAATCAAGCTTGCTTCGTTCGCTGAAAAGTTCATTGACACATAAGCACAGGCTTACTTCACTCGTTGAAAGGTTCATTACTATGCAAACATAGGCTCGCTGAAAGTTTCACTGCTGAGTAAGCATGAGCTCGCTTCACTTACTAAAATCTTATTTCTATGTAAAGCCTTAATATTAGAAGCCTCTTCCCTGCTGAGAAAAAAAATCCCTGTTAATACAATAATACAACATCCCTTTAAGATTATTTTAACACATGTTTGTAGAAAGCAAAATTAGAAGACCAAAATTACTTATGTTGAAAATTTCAGAGCTATAGCCCTATTAGAAATCATTTTGTAAAATATATATTTATTAATTAAAAAAATTAATTATAAAATAACTAATTAAAATTTTAACATTCTGTTTGACATGTATACATTTAGAAGGCCAAAACTACTTATGCTGAAAATTTCAGACCTCTACTCCAATTTTAAGTAGGTTTCTATAGATCCACAGAGCCACAAACAGACACACAGCTTGATTTATTATTATAGATATATGGATTTTTTACAATAATGATAAAATATTAACAATATTGAGCTAATTTTATTTCTTGAAATTTAATATGCTTGATTCGAATATAGGAAGTGTAGTAATAAAAAAAATTTGTTTAATGCTGAAATGTTTTTTAAAACTTTGTACTGGTAGCATAGAGTTGAATTCTAGTCCTTAGTCAACTTTTTTAGTTTCTCTTAAACAAAGATAAATTGAAAGAAAAAAAGACATTGAAATTTACTGCCTCTCAACATATTCCCATGTTCACAACAGGAGATGAAGCCATCATCTACCTTGCAAGCGAAAACGAGCTACGCCAGATCAACCCTTACAAGCCCATGGAGCATGATTTGAATGACGTTCTGGACCCAGAGATTAACAAGAACCGCATCGACTCCATCGACATCCTGTACCGTGATAACGAGGTGATACTCTTCTGGGTAGATGTGCATCAAAAGGCTATTTACCGTTACCGGTACAGCCTGGTCAAAGGAGCAAATAGTACAACAGGACGCCGGGTGAAAAGAGAGGAGAGCCCAGAGAAAGTGGTAAGTTTCTTTTCTCATTTATGACAGTAAAAAAAGGCCATTTCAATAAGTTAAATCCGGAGAAAACCAGGAAATAAAATAGTTACTAAAACAGCTGGATTAAAACCAATAGTTATTTATTTTCTTAAATCTTATTTTAATTATACGTTTAAAATTGTAAGTGGAAGAAAAAAGTAAACTTTCAAACTTTGTATTATCAATATAGTCAGACTTGAAAAGATCCTTTTTAAAGTTTGAGTGTTGATGCAAAAATAAGTGGAAAATTAATTAGATTAACCAGTAAGTATATTGGATTTTTCTTAACAGTGTTCCCACGGTCATTGAAAGTCATTAAAAGTGCTCAATAATTTTGAACTTATTTTCAAGGCCTTGAAAATGCCTAGAGGTTCTAAAAGTCCTTAATTTCTGCAGATATTGTATACCCAACTGCAAAAGTTATAAAAATACAACTCGGACTTGCTATCCCTGCGCTTTACCACTTATCTGCACTGTATCTGAATTCTCTGTCATATTTGTATTACGCATCCACCAACTTGTAACTTTTTTGGTGGAATATACTTTATTAAAAATTTATATATTGACATGATGCCTGAAAACACATTTTCAAAGATCCTTAACAAAGTCCTTAAAAGTCATTGATTTTCATTCTGTGAT